>CM062293.1:333364147-334029001 GCA_031216915.1 Pictodentalium vernedei | reverse complement strand
TCTTATGTGGGGAAGCGTCGTATCGGCACTAATCCTTACCTCTCCAAGCTTGTTCGGCACTTTTCTTTGAAAAGGCCTCGGACTTTGCAGCTTACTCCATGATGGAATCTTTTGTGAGTGCTGCTTTGCTTGGGGGGGGGGGGGGGGGGGGGGGGGGGGGGGGGGGGAGGGGGGGGGCGCCGTTCGAACCTTTATCCCAGGTGGATATGCATTTTCTCACATATAAGACGGCTTTTCTGATGGCATTTGCTTCGGCCAGACGGGTTAGTGAGCTTCACGCCCTCTCGGTTGACCCGGCCTTTTTTAGGAGCTCTCCCAACAGTGTTACTTTTACAACTGATTGCTCCTTTTTGGCTAAGAATCAGTTACCAGATACTACTCCTCCTCCTATCTGTATCAGGGCTCTTCCCTCTGTTGAGGGTACTCGCCCTTTGCTCTGTCCGGTCCGTGCTATTCGCATTTATCGTGATCGGACACGCTTCATACGGAAAGGCAGAAAACGTTTTTTTTCTGTCTCTCATTCCGGGGTCGACAGAAGATCTCTCCTCAATCCATTTCTCGATGGATTTGTCTTGCTATTCGTACGGCTTATAGTCGTTAAGCAGCTGGCGATTGTATTACCAATCGTATTTCTGCCCACGAGGTGCGGGCACTGTCTACCTCTTGGGCTTATTCTAACTCCGTCAAGTTGTCGGATGTTATGCAGGCAGCCTACTGGAGAAATGCTTCTACTTTCTCCACCTTTTATTTGCGCCAGTTGCAGGAGCAGTCGGAGGACCTTTTTGCCCTGGGTCCTCTTTCTTCTGCTCAGGCTGTTGTCTGCCATAGCCATTAGTTTCAGCCTTGTGCTGTTACTGCCCTTTTTCTGTCTGTGGCTCATACATCACAGGCTCATATGTCTCTTTTCATTGTCCTTTACCAATGATTGCGACATTTTGGTTGATAAGCCTTGGGACCCTCTTCCTTCTACTTCACGGTTCCAGTGCACTAGGGTTATGTGGGGGTTGGTTATGCGATTCCCTCCAGCCTTTTGTCTATTCAGCCTGTAGTAAACAATTGTGAGTAGGTTGATAAGAAATCTAAATTTTATAGTAAATTTCCTTTCCTATTATACCTACCACAATTGTTTACATGGAGGCCCTCCCGTCTTCTTTACGGGTAAAGAATCTTTCCTCCCCGCTGATCACATAACTCTAACGTTTACGGATTCAAAAAGAATGAGTCTTTAGAGACGGTATATGCGCACTGGCAACGGGAAGTCGTGGAGTTGTACTTGGGAGAGAGCGTCCCATACTGGGTTGCACTCGACCCAGTTTGGGCTTATTTTTATTGGTGCTTTTGCACCACTTTTCTTTCCCAACTTGCTTGGGAAAGACAAAAATAGAGAGTATTTTATCCGAGTTAGGGACTTCCACTGTAGTGCAAGCCTGTAGTAAACAATTGTGGTAGGTATAATAAGAAAGGAAATTTACTATAAAATTTAGATATTTATGAACCGATCTTTACAAAACTTACTGGGTACCTTTGTTATCACCGTGGGACGAGAACGAGTGTTTTTGGGTGCGGTCCAAAATTCAAGATGGCCACCAGCAGCCATTTTGTACTGAAATTACTGCAATCAGTTTTTTGTACAGAACTTCTGTATGAAAGTTCTGATTTGAATAGATTTTTGTATGAAAGTTTAGTAATATGGAATGCATCACATATAATACAGGTTTTTTTCTCGTGCTGACATTATGCAAATTAGATGAACTTTGATTTATTCAGTGCTACTTATACACAGTAAGTGCACATGTCAATACGGCTTGGGCTACGAACTGTATTTATGAACCGATCTTCACGAAACTTCTTGGATACCTTTGTTATCACGTTGGGACGAGAACGAGAGTTTTTGGGTGCGGTCCAAAATTCAAGATGGCTGCCGGTGGCCATTTTGTACCGAAATTAGGAACAATCAGTTTTTTGTACAGAACTTCTATACGGCTTGTGCTAAAGGCCGTATTTATGAACCGATCTTTACGAAACTTCTTGGGTACCTTTGTTATCACCGTGGGGCGAGAACGAGTGTTTTTGGGTGCAGTGCGAAATTCAAGATGGCTGCCGGCAGCTATTTTGTACATAAATTAGTGCAATCAGTTTTTTTGTACAGAACTTCTTATCAAGGGGGAGGACGTGTAGTGCTTCAATCAGTTTTTTTAGGCAGGAAAAATGTTGCAGTTGGTTAAATATGGCGGAAAAAACAGGAATTGTTGGTGAGCCATGAGAGACAAAACCGTTCGGTAAGTACATTTATATTAACTTATCATACATATGAGTACGCCGAGGATGTGATGAATTATATCCCCAACACTCGTCAGTTTATTTCAGCTTTGTACTCTAATCCTCTAAAAAGTTATTGAAGGTGCAGACACAAGCTCTAATACAACGAAAATGGGTGATGAATTTTTAACCTTCGCTCTAGCGGCTTTTTAGGCTGAAAACTGATAATCCATGTGTTTTTCTAGTTGGATAATTGAACTTTTGTGTTCACTGAACCTTAAAAATAATACCTTTATTTTGTTGGCAGTTAAATATTCCGATTATCATGCTTATGCCATTTACGGTTTCGAACGGTCAACTGTATGACAAATTTGGTGCCTTGCCGGTTTTAGTCTTTTGAGAAATAAGGTAAAACGGGAGACTTTTTGGTACAGAGATTTGCCAGTGGATGCTGGCACTTGACATGCTCAAACTTCTCTATTTTTACACAAGGTGAAACTTTAAGCTCATAAGCACAAGAAAGAGATGGTGTATGTTGGGAGGAGTATATGGAGGCACATTGTGAGGCACATGGGCATGTGGGTTGGAAGGGGTGGGGTGGAATAGAAACTCGGAAGGGCGTTTACAGACTCCTACACCACCCCCCCCCCCCCCCCCCCCCCCCCCCCCCCCCCCCCCCCCACCCTCCCTTCCCAGACTTGGACCCAAAGTCCGGAATATAATTTTTTGGTGTGGTACGTACTGCAGGACATCCCACACCAAAAATTATATTGCGAACTTTGAGTCTAAGGTCGGACTAATTGGATGGAATCACTGACTGAGGACAGTAAACTGGGTTTTTGACGCTGCAGGTGCGGCACGCAAACTTGCCCAAAAAAATTATGAAAACTGCCCGAACAATTAGATTGTGCCTCACTCAAGGGGGGCTACAGCCCTCCCCCGGCCCATACGCATATGAGTTTCCCACAGGCTACAGCGGCACAGCGATAACCAGGCTTTATCTGGTAATATCTACTAAAAATGCCACTGTACGAAACGTCCATGCTATGGAATATCTTCAGTACGAAACAGCTACAACCCCAAATTTGCTGAGACCAAATAATCAAGTATCTCTCTCTCGTTGCCATCGAGAGTGGATGGTTGGGTGGTGGGGGCACGTTGGGGACGAACTGGTGTAGTAACACCTGGTCCAGCATTATTGGGGGCCCACCGTTTTTCTTTTCTTAATTGCTTATAGAGCAAGATTCTTTTACGTGTGGGCCCTCCACTGCTTATCAAATTTTCACATGCAATGAAGGGCCCGCACGTAAAAAAAATCCCAACTTAAGGCAAGTAGCCTGTATTGGGAAAAATAGGTGAGATCCCAATAATGCAGGGCCCTGGTGTTCAAACCCGCAATCTCGATGTATTGCTAGCACACAAAATTACAAAATTCAAGTTTCAGAAGTCTTTGCTAGAATGCTGTAGTCAAACTTTGACGATGATTCTAGGAAGGGCTTCGACTATAACCCGGAGTGGAGAGGGGTGGATATTCTCTTGATAAGGGCTCAGATATTCTCTCGGCGGCTCTGCTTTCCTTTTACCAGTATGTGTTTCCTTGCGGTCGCTGACAAAAGTTAACCAATTTCACAACATGATTTTCAGGGGGCTTCCAGTTCATTAGCAGTCCAACAGAAATAATTAACAGCGCGATATCCCAAGCTTTGGAAAACAAGACAACGTCTCCTGAGATCCAATGTGTTCTATGTGCTTACTGCATGGCACATACAGCACTTTGGATTTCAGAGGGAAATTAGCCATAAATGCAAACAAGTGACCTTAAGCATCAATAAATAAATAACATCCCAAGCTCTCTCCCGAGCGGTCTAAGATCGAGTCGATGACCTCCTTTAATTTCGTTATGTTGAGTATCAAGCCATCAGGAATGAATGCAAAACAGATATTCCATTAGCACTCGCTGGCGTAACACGTCGTATGATTTTCTGACCTTGCCGGCGTTGCATAGCAGCGTATTCATGTTAACATACCAGAGAATGCCTCACGAAGTGGGGTGGGGGGGGGGGGGGGTGATGAGGTGTAAAAAAAAAATATACAAAAAGCAAAATTCTGCCATTGGCCTACCCCAAATCACAATCTGTGCAAAAAATAAAAAAAATTCAGCAATTTATTTCCAATATCGACGTGCCACACCCATAAGAGTGAGAACATAGGTCGTTTGTTGAACTTTTCATATGGAAATTTCCCATAACAGACAAAAAGCTTTTCAAAGCAAGTGCAACTTACACCTCATACCTATTATGTTCTCTGACCATTAAAGACAGCACAGTGCTCAAAAGTCTGTTATCTGTGAAATAAATATGAACAAAAGTGGATTTGCATAAAATGGTTTTGCCTTGGGGGGACCCACCCCTTTGGACCCTGTGTCTTTACACCCCCCCCCCCCCCCCCTGCCCCCACCCCCATCCACCGGCCCAAAGTGGGAATAATTCTCAACAGACTTTTCCTACATTCGGCCATTCCGTTTGCATTGGGGGATTTTTTCAATGCCGCCCCAGAAATTATAAATGCTGAAGTGAAAGCTCAGGATTCTAATAAATTCGCGATCAGTATGTTGGTAATAAATTATTTCATTCAAAGGGTCATTTGTTTTACCGAAATACTGTACACAATTGTGAAATTCATAACAAAATATCCGTGCATGTATATACAATTTGTGGAGAGGTAACAAAAATCCACAACACAAATGAAACGGCGAAATGTAGGAAAGGTCAATGGTTTCTCATTCGATACATGTTAAAAAAAAACCCAAAGTACTACATGTAGCTTGGTGCCTTACAATGTGCCTCTGTGTGCTCCTCCCAACCCACACACCCCGTTCTGGTACTTGTGAGCCTCAAGTTTCACCTTGTGTAAAAATAGAGAAGTTTGAGCATGTCAAGTGTCAGCATCCCACTGACAAATCTCCGTACCAAAGTCTCCCGTTTTACCTTATTTCTCAAAAAACTAAAACCGGCAAGGCACCAAATTTGTCATACAGTTGACCGTTCGAAACCGTAAATGGCATAAGCATGATAATCGGAATATTTAACTGCCAACGAAATAAAGATATTATTTTTAAGGTTCAGTGAACACAAAAGTTCAATTATCCGACTAGAAAAACACATGGATTATTAGTTTTCAGCCTAAAAAGCCGCTAGAGCGAAGGTAAAAATTCATCACCCATTTTTGTTGTATCGGAGCTCGTGTCTGCACCTTCAATAACTTTTTGGAGGATTAGAGTACAAAGCTGAAATAAACAGATGAGTGTTGGGGATATAATTCATCACATCCTCGGCGAACTCATATGTATGATCAGTGAATATAAATGTACTTACCGAACGGTTTTCTCTCTCATGGCTCACCAACAATTCCTGTTTTTCGCCATATTTGTCTAACTGCAACATTTTTCCTGCCTAAAAAACTGATTGAAGCACTACATGTCCCCCCCATTGTGTATGAAAGTTCTGATTTGAATAAATTTTTGTATGAATGTTTAGTAACATGGAATACATTACATATAATACAGGGTTTTTTTCTCGTGCAGAAATTATGCAAATTAGATGAACTTTGATTTATTGAGTGCTAATTATACACAGTAAGTGCACATGTCAATATGGCTCGGGCTAGAGGCTGTATTTATGAACCGATCTTCACAAAACTTCTTGGGGTACCTTTGTTATCACCTTGGGACAAGAACGAGTGTTTTTGGGTGCAGTCTGAAATTCAAGATGGCTGCCAGCGGTCATTTTATACCAAAATTAGGTGCAATCAGTTTTTTTGTACAGAACTTCTAGGACTACGTTTGTTATCATCATGGAACAGTAACAAGTGCTTTTGGGCTCGGCTGTGTTAATATTTGGTGTTGTTTGGGGAGGTTAAACATTAGCACAACCCAGTTTTCTGTTTCCAATGAGAAACAAAATCTCCTCACCCGTGGGAACCCTATGAGCTAAAGATAAAAAATTCAAATACCTATATTTTAAGAAGGACTGGACAAATATTTATTAATTAATAGGAATCAACTGTAGAAGGGTTTGAATCAAACAGGCCAAAACAATTACTAACATTTGGCTTATGATGCACCATACAAGGATCCCCATTGTAACATTAACCCCATGGAGATTTCTTTTCTAGTTTAGAATCTAACTGTCACCCACCTTTACAATACTTTACCTGTACATTTGTTACAGGCTATGGTCAGTATTTATGTACAGACCTTTACAATACTTTACATGTACCTTTGTTATCAGGTCATTACCTAGATGTGTGTTATTGCTGTGTCACCTACTATACATGTACATGTCTTACACAAGTTGAGCTACAGTGTCACTGACACTTTCATTTTTTTTTCAAAACCGAACTGCCGCCTTAACAAAAAAACGAGATTTTCAGTTTCTGCAAATTTTAAATCATCTTTAACCCCAAATCATCTGTGCACCTTGCATAATAAATTAGTTTGGAGATAAGCAAAAAATTTATATAGTTTTGAAACCTCGAAGTGAGAAAAATGACTGTTAAATTATGCTAATTAGCCTACTTATGACACATTCTCTGAAAGTGTCACATGCTCAGAGATAACGTTGTGCATCAGCAGTTTTGTTTTTGTCAACAAAAAAATGGTTAAATTAAAATATAACATATCCTCTTAAATGGATGGCAGGTAATTGTTGAAAGTTTTTTAAACTTATCGCAGTTTGTTTGTTTACTATTTGAACTTACTGTAAGGAATTGTGCTGTTCTACCTCTCAGGTATAAACTGTCAAGTGTCAATGCTGCATTCCAGTAAGCAGTTGTTATTAGCACACCTGAGCAAAGCTCAAGGGGAGCTTTACTAATCACTTTCCGTCCGTCGTCCGTCCGGCATTAACTTTACATTATCAACTTCTTCTCACAAACTACTCAACCAAATTTAACTAAATCTGGTGTGCAGGTTCCCTATCACATGTCAATTCAAATTTGTTCAATTCAAGTTGACCCGCCCCTTGGTAGGGCCACTCCCAAAAAGTGAGCCTAAATCTTGAAAAATCTTCTCATGAACCAGCAGTAGCAGAGACTTTATATAAGGTGTACAGCTTCCTTTTGAGGTGTAGACTCAGATTTGTTCAAGAGAAGTTCTAGAGTCTATATCTGCCATCGATATGGGAGGGGCAAGAATTTTTGCCCCGCCCCGAATTTCTATATTTTTATACTGTACCAATGACCCAGACACAGCTGGTGCTAACTCTTAAAATATAGGGCCAAACACAAATTTTGCCCCCCAATCCCCAAAATTGGCATCTAAAACCAAAGAAAACATGTCCTGAATGGCCCTCCACACTTCACCTCTACTGCGCATGCGCAGTGTCAAGGACGTTCCGAAATTGGCGCCATTAATCATTCTTAGTTTGGCCCTTCATCAGTTAACATCTGACTGATCTTTGTGCTTGTAAATCTCAGTTTAAATGATGCCAGACACATAAATATTAGTGAAATGGTGATTCTAAGGAGGATATAGAAGGAGGAGAGGAAAAATGTGTGACAGAAAATTATCAGGGCTGTAACTTAAAATTTTTTAATGAAATTATGTTAAGTTACCTATTTTCGAGGCAGCAGCCATTTTGTTGTCATTCTTGTTATCAAGTTACACTGATTGTTCAGTGTTTTCCTCTCTCCCTTTCCTTTAAGTCCCCTCTTGCTATTCTCCCATGCTTTTGGCATATTTTCTGTAATTTTATTACCAAAATTTCTTGGGAGTTTTAGCTGAATAACAGAATGAATTCTGTTCTTTTCCCCATGTTTACGTCTTCACCTATGGGTGGTTAGGCGTTGTGTTCTGCATCTACCATCTGATGTTCTGCAGTTTCTTCCCTGGAAGTCTCTGTTTTGCATCAGATAGTGTATTATTGGTAACTGATTTCGGGCCTGGGTGCCTGGAGTCTTATTCTAGTGTTTTTACACTTATTGTTTACATTTACAACAGCCCTCTGTGTGAGGGGGGATTTCTTGAAAATAATATCTTGATGTTAATTTAATCATAACTAGATACATTATTATTGTTCGTAAATGTTGCATAAATTGTTTAAAATATTTTTAAAATTTTTGTCCACACTTAGGCTTGGGATCCATTGGGGCTCAACGTTACTTTTCAGAAACTTGGGCTGTTCTGAAAAAATATTTTTTCAAAATATTTTGATTTCAATTATTTTTTCTATGTTAATGGATCATATTATTATGTATTTTGATTGTCAGGGGTTGGTGCGAGTACTAGGACTTTGTTTTCTTTTCACATTGAAAGGATTTTGGTCAATTGTAATAAGAGGAAATCTTCCTCTGACTTTTATAATCATTCTATATGTAGTCAGTGTACTCGCACTAACTCCTGTTCTGTATGTGATGATTT
Organism: Pictodentalium vernedei; assembly: GCA_031216915.1. Taxonomy (NCBI): domain Eukaryota; kingdom Metazoa; phylum Mollusca; class Scaphopoda; order Dentaliida; family Dentaliidae; genus Pictodentalium; species Pictodentalium vernedei. Next base: position 334,020,324 of record CM062293.1, on the reverse strand, counting down.
CGATGACAACATGGGAAGCGTGTGTCACAGTATGTTAGTGGGGAATTGGAATTCCGGTCCTTTCCCCGCAGGATCACTCTACTTTATCAATTTCTATTTCAGACGATCAAGATTAGGGTGATGTATCCGTGATGTCTTCCAAAAGTGTGCCTCCGTCGTCACAATTAATGAAGGGCTAGCAGAAAAGTGCTCATGTAAATACGCCAATTGCCTAAGAGGACCCTAGTAGGTTCGACGACCTTTGACGTCCGCTAGCTCGCCCAGTGTAGAGTCCATTCATCGAATGGTTCGGCAGCCGGGTTCGTCCGTTGCGGTCTAGAAGGAGTTTTGGGGTGATGCGAGCACTATAAATCAACCAAATACACACCCAGTGACGGCGGATTAGAGGGAGAACGGAGGAAGCCTTTTAATTCCTAGCTTGTCCAGGTCCATCCGGATGGCGAGCGAGAGAGGCCCCTCTCTCGTACAACAACATCTGGCCTCAGATGTTGTGGTACAAAATGTTTCGCATTCGGAGCATGCGTCCGCCGCTCGGGACGCTCCGACATATAGTCAGTCCGGAGAGACTGTCAATAAGGCTTCCTCATTCTCATGGTAGCGCACACGACCGCTCTTGGCTACATGACCTCGGATATCCAGTCAGCTTTGCCAATCAGAGAATCATCGGCGACCAGGTCACACCATCCGGTAGCCAGGAACACGAGGCCTGCAGACTCCGGACGTTCGCATAAGAAAGTGTGCAGGAGTCAACGTACACGGAGCTTCTGGCGGCAATGCATCGTAAGACCGCTACTGCACAGGCCTCGGGGACGGACGTGCTATCCCGAATAGCACAGCTTATCGCAGCATCCCAGCAACAACTTAATCTGTCGCATAATGTATTATCCGACGATGCTGGGTCGGGACGCTCCGCGGAAGCAGGTACGGACGTGCGAAAATTTCATCCGGTCCTACGGGATACCGAAAGGGATTCGGAGGATTTCGAGCTTTCCCTTTCGGAACAACATATGCTGTTGTGTATGTCATCTGACTTTATCTTCTACAGGTTCTTTCGTCGGACGAGAATGCTGCGATGCCGGATAAGAAACTGATAGCGTCGGTGGACTTAGAAATTTTTGGTTCGGTTCAGGGACATCGTCCCTCAGTTCCGACATAGTCCAATAATGTCACACAAACTTTCGAATTATTGAACGACGCTATATATATTATTATATGCTTGCTATTACCAAGCATTTCTGGTTTCTTGTTTGCAAAGTTACGGAGATGTCTTTCAAAGTGTGTCTCTGTCGTCATAGTTAATGAAGAGCTAGCGGCAATAAGTGCTCATGGAATATGTCTATCGCCTAAGAGGTCCCTTGTAGGATCGACGGAGTGACATTCGCTAGCTCACCCGGTGTAGCGTACATTCATCGAATGGTTCGGCTGCCGGGTTCGTCCGTTGCGGTCTAGGAAGGAGATTTGGGTGATGCGAGCACTATAATAACTTTAGTACTCACCCAGTGACGACGGATTGAGGATAGATCGGAGGAAGCCTGTTAGTCTGGTTCCTGGCTTGTCCAGGTCTGTCCGGGCTGTGAGCGAGAGAGGTCCCTCTCTCGTCCAACAACATAGGAGACCGCATGTTGCGGTTCAGATATTTCGCATTCGGAGCATATGTCCGCCGCTCGGGACGCTCCGTTATATTGACAGTCCGAGAGACTGTCGATAATGCTTCCTCATCCTCACAGCAGCGCACACGACCGCACATTGGTTACGTGACCTCGAGTATCCGACCAGTTTCATCATTCAGTGATTCCACGGCGAACAGGTCAGGCCATCCGGTAGCCAAGGGACACGAGGCCTATACACTCCGTTCGCTCGCATAATAGAAGTATGCACGGGGTAACGATCACGGAGCTTCCAGCGGCAATGCATCGTAAGACCGCTTCTCCACAGGCCTCAGTGACGGACGTGCGATCCAAGTTAGCACAGTTTTTCGCAGCATCCCAGCAATCGACAGTTTCTCGGTCGGATCAGGAATTATCCGATGGCGCTGGGTCGGTGCGCTCCGCTGTTGCATCAGGTTCGGACGACCGAACGCTTTATAGAGTCCGACAGGATGGCGAAAGGGATTCGGACGATTTCGAGTTTACCCTTTCGGAACATCGGAAGCTGCCATACATTTCTTCCGGCATTATCTTCCAGTGGTTGTTCCTTCGGACTACATTGCTGCGATGTTGGATAAGAGACTTATAGCGTCTTTGGACACGGAATTTTGGATCGGTTCAGGGACATTGTCCCTGACTTACCGACCCAGTCCAATAATGTCATTAGAACATGTGTATTATTTATCGACGCTATATATATATAAGCCTGCTACCAAGCATGATAGTTTAGTTTCTTGTCCGCAATGCTCAATTCTGCCTTTTATCATTTCTAGGAATAATTTATTTTGGCAGAACAGGGCATACCGAGTGTTCATATGCGTCTAGACGGCGTGGTTAAAGACTGGAAATTATCTTTTTCGCCGTCTATGTCTTTTCCAACCACAATGTTGGAAACGACAATGATGTCTAATAGACTTAACTTAGACGCTTTATCATACGTAATCCACCTTACTGAGGCGTTATCATTACGTCTTCAAGAGAAAGAATTCCGGGATATGATCCTCAATGTGATTTCTTTTGAGGGCAGTAGTTTGTCCATGTATAACTCCGCCCTTCAGCGGCTACCTGGAGTTGGTTAGACGTGACGCAGCCCTAGCTACATCCACGCGCGTGGATAGTAAGGTGAAGAACTCTCTCAGAGTCGCTTCGGTCTCGGAGAAGCTTCTCTTCGACAGCAACTTTTCAGCAATCCATGAATTGCTCGATTTACACGTTCTCTTGTCTATCTAGTGTAGCAAGAGATTCAGACTGGGGCAAACATTCGGTTGCCGGATCCGAGTTTTATAATTATGACGGTTGCCAGTCAAACAGGTTGGGATACAATATTGATCCCAACGGATTCGAAGTGCCAGGGGTCTTTGGGTTCCGCAGTCTCTAGGCAAGCACTTATCTTTCACGGAATAATGTTTTTTAGGCTTGCTTTGTGTCATTGGATGAACATTATTCAGAAACGCATGTCCAAATCCTGTCCGATAATACGACAGTAGTTGCGTATCTCCGGAACCAGGGAGGCACTCATTCGTTTCCGTTATTCAATTTAATGGAAAGAATCCTTCTGTTTGTTATAGTACACCAAGTTCTGCTTCGGTCCGTCATATTCCGGGTCGTCTGATTGTATCACCGGACTCCCTTTCACTTATGGGTCGCTTGTTGCCGTCAGAATGGACTCTCAACAAACAAGTATTCAATCAGATTTGCTATCAATGGGAGCGCCCAATGATAATTTATTTATGACACAACTTGCTAATCAATTGCAGACGTATGTGTTTACATGTCCGGATCTCTGAGCTTATGTTGTTAACGCTCTATTGATCTAATAGGATGGAATGATAGGATATGCGTATCCTCCTGCGCTGTTGTTTCAGCAAGTATTGCTAAGATAAACAACCACAATACATTTCTGTTGATAGCATCTCTGTCTTCACAGAGACCGTGGGTAAATTTACTCAGATGTCTACTGTGGGACTTATCGCGAAAACTTCCTCCATGAGAGGATCTTCTTTCGCTGGGGAAAATCGTGTCATCTTCATCACAACCCGCAAGGTCTCAACCTTCACGTATTCTGGTGGTCCTTATTGCATTGTAAGCATTGTACTGGACGAGCTTTGGACGCGATTTCTTACTGTAGGATACTATGCGGCTAAAGTGGAGGCTCTTCCGTCGTTGGTGTAGGGATCACTATGTTGATATTGTTGATCCCTCCATACTAGTCATTGCAACTTTCTAGTATACTTGTTTGACAAGATCTACTGCAGCCTGTTACTATTAAGGTTATAGGTTTATGTTATCTCATACCTATGCACTCGATGATAGTTTACAATTGAGTCTTATGTCTCTTTATCTAGTCAGTTAGTAACTTTTCGATAAATAGACTTAGAATCATTAGATTAAATTTCTATACGGAATTTAACTTCGGTTCTTATTTAGCTAAGTAAGCATTTGAGCCTCTGGAAACAGTAGTTTTCAAATTCTGACCTTTTAGACAGTAATTCTGTTGGCTTCTCTTTTACTGAAGAGTCAGTGAGCTTCATGCACTATCGGTGGATGATTCTCACTTTCGTAGTTTCGGAATCGCTACTTCCTTTACTATTTAGGTTGGATTTTTGCATAAGAGTCAGGCTCCTAATAAATATCCGGAACCTATTGTTATTAAGGTCCTTCCGTCTTCGTACGGGCATAGGCCTTTACTCTGTCCGGTTAGAGTTTACGTATTTATAAACAGATATCTGTTTATTACTACGGGCGTAAGCTTCTTCTGTCTTTGATGCCTAATAGAAGGACGTTACGCTCCATTCTATTGCTAATGGATTCAATTAACTATCGATACTGCTTATGGTATATCATTGACTCAGCAGTTGTGTTTGAGATTTCGGCTCATGAAGTAAGAGTTCTTCTACATCTTGGGCTTACATTAATAGTGTCGCTATTATAGATTTTTGAAGGCTGCTCATTGCGCTCAGCCATCCACATTCATGAATTTTTATCTCAGAAATATTGAGTCCATTTCTGGAGGCCTCTATTGTTAGGTCTATTATCTACTGCTCAGAATGTCATTCACTTAACAGTTGCTACTATAGCTAGGTAGGCTGTCTGTTTCGGCAGTGACTCCGTTCTGCTGCCCTCTTCGCTCTGGGCTATTTGACCCAGGGCAAGAAAAAGGGGGGGGGGGGGGGAGGGTGTTCCCTTGGGTCACCTGTTTTACTATGAAAACAAGGGGATACCTCCTCCGGAGTTAGTAATTCTGAGCTGTTATTGGGATGGCTTTTTAGTGAGAAGTTTATGTTTTAAAAATTCATTCAGGTCTTAGTTTTTAAAGTATAGCTTTTGAATATAGCACGTGTCAAACGGACGTTATTATACAATCCTCAGACACTTTTAAGGAGTATAAAGAGTCTCTATTCTCTAGACTTACTTTATTTATTGGCTTACTTTAAAAATTATTAGTATAAGGATTATACTAGATATTAATAGAGTACATGGATGTATGATGCTCAATTTTGGAAGGTGTTGTATCTTTCTAATTTATCATAAATAAGAAAGATACATGTAAGGCCTAATACTTCTTTTTCCCTAGAGGGGATGACTCTATTTTATATAATTGAGCGTATTCCAACTTGCTCTATGTCCTAGGCCCTCCAGCCTTTTTACTATTCAGCTATGTCTGGGTCATTGGTACAGTATAAAAATGTTAAAAAATTTATAGTAATTTATATATTTTTTATACTTACCAATAACCCAGACGGGGATGGCCCTCCCAGGAGTTGGGAACTCATACCTCCCCGGTGAATACATAGCGCTTACCAGGCACTGGTTATAAGAATGATTAATGGCGCCAATTTCGGAACGTCCTTGACACTGCGCATGCGCAGTAGAGGTGAAGTGTGGAGGGCCATTCAGGACATGTTTTCTTTGGTTTTAGATGCAAATTTTGGGGATTGGGGGGCAAAATTTGTGTTTGGCCCTATATTTTAAGAGTTAGCACCAGCTATGTCTGGGTCATTGGTAAGTATAAAAAATATATAAATTACTATAAATTTTTTAACTTTCCAAACCGAGAGGCTGATTTGAACCAAATTTGATATGAGGTTTTATTAGGACATAAGTAGTTAATTTATGCCAAAATAAATTTTCCCGTTGCCCCATGGGAACCGCAGGAGCTAAAAATAGAAAAAATTTAAAACGCTCATATCTCCAAAACTGCACAGCACTGAGAATTTTTATTCGGTGTGAAGCTTCCTTAGGACCAACAGAATGGAGTGGTAAAAGAAAATGATATCCGGTTTATCATAGGGTACTTTTTCGAGACTTTGAAAAAGCGCTGAGTCAGCATTTTTTAACACGGTGGGTAATGGGGAAAACATTAAAGAATCTTCTTCTCCCAAACCACTGGTCCAAAGGCTTTCATATTTCATATATAACATCATTGGAAGATTGATTAACATATTTGTTGAAATCAATTCCCTGGGTCCATATTTTGGCTCTCTATGGGAGCCCAAATGTTCAAATTAGTGCAATATGAGGAATATTCTTATAAAATTTTCTTCTTCAGATCCACCAATCAGTATCTTTTGACATTTGGTATGCAGTATCCTTAGTGGGGTGAGATTCAAGTTTGTTCAAGGCAAGTCCCTGGGTTGATATTTGGGCTCCCTGTGGGAGCCCAAATTATTACTTGGTTCAATATGAGGAATTTTCTTTAAAAATCTTCTTCAGATTCAGCAGTCAGAATTTTCTTATATTTGGTATGCAGCATCCTTAGGGTGGTAAGATTCAAGTTTGTTCAATTCAAGTCCCTGGGTTGATATTTGGGCTCCCTGTGGGAGCCTGAATTATAACTTAGTTCAATATGAGGAATATTTTTTTAAAATCTTCTTTTTCACATTCACCAGTCGGAATCTTTTGATATTTGGTGTACAGCATCCCACTGGAGGTGAGATTCAAGTTTGTTCAAGGCAAGTCCCTGGGTTGATATTTGGGCTCCCTGTGGGAGCCCAAATTATTACTTAGTTCAATATGAGGGATATTCTTTAAAAATCTTTTTCTTTAGATCCACTGGTCAGAATCTTTGTATATTTGGTATAAGCTTTTCTTAGGAGGGGCAGATGCAACTTGTTGAAATCAATTCCCTGGGTTGATATTTAGGCTACCATGTCAGATGAGCGCTCTCAGGCCCCCTGGGGCCTCTTGTAATCAACATGTGTTTTCTCATGTGCATTTGTGTACACAACAAACCTCAGGATGTAATATTGCAAACTTTCAAACCCCACCATGCAGCTGTCTCCCTTGATATACATCAGTCGCCTGTCCTGACTGATGAATGAAATGACAATTGAAAATACTTGCAGTTCACTACTATTTTCATTAAAATATCACATCATTTCAACTTGAAAAAAAACCCTCTTTCACTACTGCTGTTGTCCAGTGGCTTGCTCCATCCATGCTCATGCACACAACTACTGCTGCCGTGTTGGAAATTTGCCCATTAGGCCATAATAATAAATATGCTAGATTTTCATCCCAACATTTTTTTCAAAATTAGGGCTGGGGGCACATTTTATTTTTATTTATTTCTACAGAATACAAAAATCGGTGTAACATTGTAGTGAAATTTCGACATACAAGACCCTTCAAGCTCACACGTTGCTATAAATAATGTATTTTATGTTTGATTTTTTTAATTTACACTCAGGTAACTTTACCTCAAGGTAAAAATAACAAAACAAAATTTGATTGGGGGGAATAGGTCCACCGGTACCAACTACTGCCCGTACGGCAGTATTGAGCAAACAACATTGCAGTCACTGTTGCCGTTCTCATTTTTATTTTCTCGGAATTTACTTGCATTATAAATTTATATGTTGTTTCTGTGTGTGCATTTTATTTAACCAACAACCTCACCCAAAAAGAGGAAAGAAATGGAAATGCTCCAATGTTCATGTCAACAAAAAGTACATTAATGAATATTCAAAACTAATTTACAGAGTTTGTGAGGGATCACATCTCTTTCTGACCCAGGTAATTAATATTCATGACATAAGGTCATGAATGAGAATTGTGGACATTACTCTTCATAGAAAATAACCATGTGATTCTTTATTTGTTTTGGATGTTAGACAAACAATAAAACCCAATTTTATTCCACAAAAGTTATTCAGTGTTTTATTGATCATAAATTGTTTATTTGTGAAAAATAAGAAAATAAATTATTTAATTATTCAAACACTAATAACCTCAACAGAACTGCGTTCATCTGCCAACTTCGTTCTGTTATTCCTCCCAGTAAACTCGCTGAGCATCATTTCAGGAGCATAAAGTTGCAAAAATAAAAAAATCGGGGCAGACGTTTAAATTCGGGGCAGGCGGGGATGAAAATTTAAATAAATATTTTTTATCATGGCCTCTGCTGATAAAAGTGGTGAGCACTGAGTAATCCTAGTGACTCCACAAGTTGCCTTATCCGCACGACTTGGATGACAAATACAGACACATTTTATGTGTACATTACCCTCTGAAATGTGGATTTCTACAAATAAATTTGAAAAACCGAAAACTGAACTGAAAACTATATATTTTTTTAACAAAAACAAAACCAAAACCGAACCAAAATGCAAATTTCAAAACCACCCAGCCCTACTGTATTTGACTTCATTCTTGTGTTGTGGTCATGATATAGCCATAGGTGCTGATAATGTCCAGAAACACCAATGAATAATAACAGTAAGTTTGAAAGCAACACTTCCCAGACCTGAGGATTGGATTACCACTAAAACACCCTCAAAATGCTGTACTCACACAGACAGCAATTCATGATTCATGAAAAAGCTCTTATAAAGGTTTAGCCAATATGGGTTGAAGATGTTGGTGTTTTGGCTGACATTTTACTTTCCCTGCTGCTGCACATAATATCCTAGTATTTGTTGACATATTTTTTTAGAATGTACTGAAACAATTTAACCCTTTACATAATGTGATAGCAATATCCATTCAGCTTTTTGGATGAAAATTTTATTATTTTTTCAAGTTTTTCCACCAAAACATAGCTTATGGCAAGCTCATCAAACTCATTTCATTGAGGGGTCATAAGTTATGTTTTTCAGGCAAGAAAATTATTTTTTTAGTTATTCAAGAAATTGTTTTGCAAGTGTCTTTTTGTGTCAGGTAAACGACTAACTTACTCTTTGACCAGAAAGGAGAGAGAAACAAAGCAACCAAATGTGGCCATGTTATTATAATGCTTTGACCATGAGATTGCTGTCTGTATTGTTGGGTGACCTATCTCAGTTATCAATATATCATTACACTCCTAGAATCTTGATTTATATTTCAATTCAATATTAATTATTAATGTGAAGTTATCTTCAGTAGTTCAATGGAGTATATTTTTGCTTTATTTTTTTGGATGACATTGTGTTGACTGTTGCAGCTGAGTTTAGTTGATTTGGCTGGAAGTGAAAGAGTTGGAAAAACAGGAGCCTCTGCAGAACAGCTAAAGGTATTGAAATCTATGTTGATATTGAAAAAATTAAAAATATTCCATTAATGTATATATCTTATTCATATAAGTTTCTGAGAATTTCATTGATTTTAAACATGCAGACTCGGTCAGTCAAAATCTATAAAAAAAAATAAAATAATTGATTCTCAGGAATTTTTTTTTCAAATCGGAGGGAGGGAGTGTTTTATTTTTATTCTTTTCTTGCATATTGTGAGCATGGCTTGAGAGGATTTCCAGTATCTTTTCACACACCAAATATATAGAACAAGTGAACTCATTTAATTTTAAAAATAAAACTTTATTGCATCTTTAGTTATGCTCTTCAGATTTCAGTTACATACATCAATCAAAAAATGTAAAAAAGTTAGGAGTCTCTTGATTTTGTAGTAATATTGGAAGGCACTGCAAGGCAACAAAAACGTCCAATGAGGGGGTTCAGTTCCAATGGTGGATTGCCTGAGAATCAATACATTTTATTTTAGCCAAATATATTTATCTTTATTCATTGTAGTTGCTGGTTTGGTATGTAGAAAAAGTAGTGGGTATGATATATTTATTACCTCATTTGTTAGTGACCAAATATGGCATATACAATGTCAGTTACTTTCATATTGGGCTCAAGCTTAATTGATGCTGTATCTACCATATTACATGACTGACAAACTATATAACTAATAATTGTGGAATATTTCAAGAAAGAATTGTGAAAGAACATTTGTCATCCACTAGCATAGTTGATAGGAACCATTTTGGGGGGATGAAGAAGGAATCCCTCACTGGTTAGATCAACCTCTGAGGGAGAAACATTAGCCTTGAATCTGACAAGGTTTTAGAGGTTATCTTAATCCATTTCTGTTTATAATAATTATTCATTTACTCAATACACATAGTAGACAACACAATTTTTTTTTCAAAAATAAAAAAAATTATTTTTGCTTTCAAAACATAGCTTATGACCTCTCCTTGGAATGAGCCCATGAGCTTCTTCCAGTAAGAGGCTTAATGCATGTCTAAGAGGCAAAAACTGAATGAAAAAAAAATGAACGGTGTTTTTCATATACAGCGCTTTGTTAATTTAGTTGATACTTACGGGTAATGGGACAGTGCAGTGGAGCCCAATTAACTGAATATCTCTCAAGTGAATGATGCTGTTAATTTTATATAGCTTCCAGACACCAAACCTTTCACTATGCCTTCAAATTCAAATTGACCTGTTAATGCATTTAGGTTATAGCATAAACTCCTGTTAATTTAATAATAGATCTTGTAGTTTATGGAAAAATTACTCTGACAAGCACTGCAGTCCCCATATTTATAGGTCCATTCAACCTCCATATATCCAATACAGGCATTTCATTTCTTAGATCTTCTTTGAACGAGATATAATAGAAGAAAAGGTTCTTTATTACCAGAATACAGGAAAATGACTAAATTCCTGTGAATTGAAAACTCCTGTTAACTGAAAATTTTTCATTTGCGAAGTGGTTATTCAGTTAACATGGTTCGACTGTATAATAAAGTGTTTAAATCCGGTTCCTTACCAGTAATGGAATTTTAATCCAGACTTTCATTTCTGCTATCAATATGAGAATAGTATACCTTTTTTGGAATGATTTGAAATTTTCTGATATCAATGTAATTCCACAGTCCTGGCTCTTGATTGTGTAAAAAAAATTTAAATTTTAACTCAAAGTTTAACTGATTGAGTGCTATAAGCCACTATCAGGGCTTTCAAAAAATGAGGATACCAGAGCAAACGCCAACTCTTCCCTTGCTTATACTTCATATTCAATCAAACACAAAAATTATATTTTTATACTGTACCCAATGACCCAGACTTTTCTGGTGCTAACTGTTAAATATTCAGGGCCAAACACAAATTTTGCCCCCCAATCCCCAAAATTTGCATCCAAATCAAAAAAACTGATGTCCTATATGGTCCTCCATACTTTTGCCTACTGTGCATGCACAGTATCAAGGAAGTACCGAAATTGGCACCAAAGCCTCATTCTTTGTTTGGCCCTTCTTTCAGTAACATCTCACTGACTTCTGTGCTTATAAATCTCAATTAAAATGATGCCAGATACAATATCATGATGGAAATGGTGGATCCAAGGATGCAATAAGAGGATGAGAGGAAGAAACAGTGGATGGATGTGTTCAGGGCTGTAACTTATAATTTTTATACAAAATTATTTCATGTTCCCTAATTTCGGGGCATGGGCCTGATGTTTCATTCTTGCTATGAAATCTCCACTGTTTGTTAAGTGTTTCCTCTCTCCCTTTCCTTGAAACCCCCCTAATTAATCTCCCATGCTTTTGGAATATATTTGGAAATTTTTTTCTGGAAAATTTCTTGGGAGTTAACTTAGTTACAGAATGTTTATTCTGTTATCCCCATGGTTATGTCCTCATCCTTTGGGTGTTTAGGCATTGTTAGTAATACTTCTTTCTACCATCTGATGTATTCCAGTTTCTTCAGATGAAGATTCTGTTTTACATGAGATAGTTTTAAGAATCTGTTACTGACCTCGGGCCAGGTTTATTGGTGCCTGGAGTCTTGTTTCCGGTTTTTATTATTATTTGTTTACGTTGACAACGGTTACCTTCCTTGGTAATTTCTTGTCATCTGTTTGGATATATATGTAGTCAGATACATTAATTACTCAGCAAGTGTTACATTAATTTTTTAGATGGTTTAAAAATTTTTGTCCACACTTAGGCTTTTTTAGGATCCATTTGGGCTCATCATTCCCCTTGGGAACTTGGGCTCATGTCAAAATTTTCTCGAAAATTTTTTTTTTTTAATTATTTTTCGAAATTTTGATATGGATTGTATTATTTCATGTATCTTTGTATTATAAGAGTTAGTGCGAGTACTACAGCCTAATAAAATTATGAAAGAATTTTGTTCAAATTGTAATTCGAGGAAGTCTTCCTCGGATTCTCATTGTGTCTGCTGTAGTCATTGTACTCGTACTGACTCTCATTCTGTTTGTACCAATTGGGATGACAAATGTTGGAGACGTGTGTCACGGTACATTTTTAGTAGTGAGAGATCGATGCCTGTTCTCTCACCACAAGGTCACTCAAGTTTTGACAGTTTCTTTTTCAGAGGAACAAGAACATGGTGATGTTTCTGTGATGTCTTCAGGAAGTGTGCTGCCGTCATCGCAAAGTAATGAAGTGCTAGCAGAAAAAGTGCTTAATGAAATTAGACACGTGCCTAGGTCCCAAAAGGGATTTACAGCTTTATCGCCAGCTAGCTCGCCCAGCAGTTGCATCACCCCTCAAATGAGTGGTGTGGCGCCGGGTAAGTCCATTGCGGTCCAGGAGAGGAATACGGGTGTTGCGAGCATTATAATCTCGGATGACGCACACCCTGTGACGACGGAACAGAGGATGGGAAGGAGGAAGCCACTCATTTCGGGAGTAAGCTCGTTCAGGTCATCACAGACCACGAGTGAGAGAGGCCCCTCTCTCGTACAACAGCATCTGGGACCAGATGTTGTTGTTCATAATGTTTGTCAGTCGGAGCATTAGTCCACATCTCCTGTTTGGGACGCTCCGTCTTATAGACAGCCGGCCTCGACTAGTCTATCGGCTTTCTCTTCCACATATCAGCACACACAACCGCACCTTGGCTTCGTGACCTCAGATATCCAGCCTGCTTCGCCGACAAAGGATTCCATGTCATCTAAGTCACGCCATCCAGTAGCCAAGGATTCGAGGCCTCATCAGTTGGGACGTTCACATAAAAGTATTATGTTGGACACACCATCACCGAGGAGCTTCCAGCGGCTAAGCAACAGAGGACTGCTGCTCCACAGGCCTCTGTGACGGACTTGCTATCACGGATAGCACAGCTCATCGCAGCATCCCAGCATCCTACGGAACATCCTACAACGGTTTCAGATCAGGAACTGTTGGGTGAAGCTGGATCGGTTCGTTCCTATGCTAGGTCAGACAGGGACGACCGAGATTCTCATCTGGTCCACTTGGATGGAGAAAGGGAAATAACGGATCTGGATTTTTTCCCTTTGGGAACAACAAAAGGTGGCGATGGAGTTTATCTGTCAAAACCTTCCTGATGTTGTTCCATCGGACCAGGTTACTGCGACAGTGGGTAAGAGACTGATAGCGTCACTGGATACTGACTTCTTTGGCCAGGTTAGGGAAGAATATCCGGTCCAGTCCAGCAGTGTCTCACGGACCTTTGAATTGCTGAATGACGCTATTTTTAATTTAGCCTCTAAGACAGGCAAAAACAGTTTCTTACCACAAACTGCTCTATATCTGCCATTCATCAATAGTAATAATAGATTTGCAATGGCAGGACAGGGCATACCGAGAGTTCCTCTGCATTTGGATAGTCAGGCTGAGAATTTGGATTTGTCTCTGCCTTCGTCTTTTTCGATCCTCCCTAGTACTATGGAGACGACGATTTTGTCTAATAGGGCAAATTTAGACGCACTATCATACGCAGATCACCTTACCAGAGCATTAGCGCAACGTCTCGATGGTAAAGAATTCGAGGACGTTCGTTCCTCATTAAGAGTTCTTTCGAGGGCTTTTGCATTTTCCACATACAACTCCGCCCTGTCAGTGGCTAATTTGGAGTTGGTTAGACGTGATGCAGCCCTGGCTTCATCCAATATAGTGGATTCAAAGGTGAAAAACTCTCTTCAAGTCGCTCCGGTTTCCAGGGATTTTCTCTTCGATGGTAAGCTTTCGGTTATCTATGATCAGATTACCAAGAAAGCTTCAGATTCTCTGCTTTTTAAGTCAGTTTATAAAAAACCTGACGTAGCAGAGAAGAGTAAGACAGGAGCTTCTGGTGCGAGTACGTCCAAAGGAAGCTCCTATAAAGGGTATAAAAAATCCTCTAGATCTTACTCTAGAGACCGTCAGAGTAGCGACTCTGGTAGGGGACGTGGTTTTCACCGAGGCAACCGGTCAGATGCCCCAAGGTCGACAGGATGAGGCACTGGACGGGGAGGACGTAGTCTGTAAGCCTCGTAGATCCAGGAGGTGATGGTCAGGACCTCTATTGCAGTGGGCAGAAGACTGACAAAGTTTTTGACCAATTGGTTGTCAATTACAGATGACCATTGGGTATAGGAGGTTATCTCGGATGGCCTAAAGCTATCTTTCCAAGAAAAACCTCCGCTAACACGAAGTCCGCACTGGACTCAGCTTCTGTCAAATCTTCAAAAAAGAGATTCACTTCTAGCAGAGGTGCAATCCCTTTTGGAGAAGAATGCAATAGAGGTTGTGGAAAACCAGGAATCCCTGGGTTTTTACAGTCTCCTGTTCCTGGTACCAAAGCCAGACGGCTTGTTCTGTCCAGTTATAGATCTGAGCTATTGTGGCTCCAAAGTTCTATATGGAGACCATTCGATCAGTGAGAGCGAGCATTCGAGTGAATGACTATGCATCAAGCATAAATCTCAAGGATGCGTACTTTCATGTCATGGTACATCCGGCATTCAGAAAGTACCTTTGCCGTCCTAGGAGTCGTTTATCAGTTCCAAGCGATGTGCTTCGGACTCAATCTAGTGCCCTGGGCTTTCACTCGAATAATGAACTCGTTAATGGCTTATTTCCGAGCTCATGTGTCTGTGGTAATGGTAATGTCTGTGGTAATGTCGGCTCACTTGGACGACATTCTTCAGAGGTACAGCAACAAAACAGTTCTTCAGAACAATGTTCAGAGTCTGCTTCAATTGCGTCGACGTCTTGATTTTATAGTAAATGAAAAGAAGTCGGATCTAGCTCTGTCCAAGTCATTCATTCACTTGGGAATGAGCTTAGAGACTCACAGCAATCTAGTTCATCTTCCGTTATCCAGAGCGAAGTTAGTTGTTATGCTGGCTTTTGTCTACACTCAGATGTAGTATCAGCGAGAGAATTCATGCGACTGATGGAATTGTGCTGAGGCTCTCATTCCGATGAGCTGCTTGTGCGCACGTCCACTCCAGATATTTTTTACTCAAGTTTGGAGTGTGAAGGTTTATTCGCTCGAAACAAACATCCTTTTAACGGATCAAGTAAAACTAAGGATTCAGACTTGGACAGATATTCAGTGGTTAACTCAGAGAGTTTCACTGCAACTGCCGGATCCGGTTTTTACGATTATGACAGTTGGGGTGCGACATTGAACCCAACAGACTCCAAGTACCAGGACCTTTGGGATCCGGAGTTCCTAAACAAACACATAAACATCAAAGAGATGATGTCAATTTGGCTTGCGCTCCGGTATTGGATGAACATAATTCAAAATTCACATGTTCAAATACTGTTGGACAATTCGATGGTAGTAGCGTACATCAGGAACCAAGGAGGCACTCATTCGATTCCGTTATTCAACTAACGGAAAGAATTCTTCTGTTTGTTCTAGAACATCATGTTCTGTCGGTTCGTCATATTCCGGGTCATCTGAACGTTCTAGCAGATTCGCTCTCGTGGAAAGGTTGCATGTTACCATCAGAATGGACTCTCAACAAGCGAGTGTTCAATCAGATTTGCTACCAATGGGATCGACCAATGATAGACTTGTTTGTGACACATCTCAATAATCAGTTGCAGACATATGTGTTGCCATGTCCAGATCCCCGAGCGTTCGCTGTAGACGCTCTCTCAATCTCTTGGGACGGAATGATAAGATATGCATATCCTCCAACTCCGTTGATTCAACAGATCTTGCTAAAGATCAAGCAATCGCACTGCAAGATACTGTTGGTAGCATCTCTGTCCTCTTAGATGTCTGTTATGGGATGTTCCTCGAAAGCTTCCTCCACAGAAGGATCTTCTCTTTCAGGGGAAATCTCGCACACTGCATCACAACCTGTAAGGTCTCAACCTTCACATGTTTCCGTTGTGCAGTCCTTCTTGCACGGGAAGTGCTTTACAGGACGAGCAGTGGACGCAATTTCTAACTGTAGGAGGACCTCCTCTTCGCTAAATTATGCGGCAAAGTGGAAGGTTTTTTTTCGTTGGTGTAAGGATCATTCTTTTGACATTTTTGATCCTTCCATTCCATACATTGTTAATTTTTAGCTCACCGAAGGGAGCTAAACTTATCACTTGGCGTCCGTCGTCGTCCGTCCGGCATCGTGAACATTTTTCAAACGACTTCTCCTCTGAAACCGCTAGGTCAATTTGCTCGAAACTTGGTATGGATGTTCATTACCATATGTCAATTCAAGTTTGTTAAAGTGAAATGGACATACCCACTTGGGGCTCCAAAGGGGGCATAACTCCGATAGCACCCTATATCGTATATTAGAGAAATTACTAAAAAATCTTCTTCTCCCGCACAAGTGGGCAGAATCATTTGATATTTGGTATATACAGCATTATGGGGTGGATCTGATTCAAGTTTGTTCAAATCGGCCTCCTGGATTCATTTTTGGGCTCACTATAGAAGCCCAAATTCTAACTTAGTGCATTTCAGGCAAATTTCTTAAAAAATCTTCTTCTCCAGATCCAGCAGGCAGAATCTTTTGATATTTGGTATGCAACACTGTGGGGAGGATCTGATTCAAGTTTGTTCAATTCGGCCCCCTGGATTCATATTTGGGCTCACTATAGAAGCTCGAATTTGAACTTAGTGCATTTCAGGAAATTTTCTTAAAAAATCTTCTTCTCCAGATCCAGCAGGCAGAATCTTTTGATATTTGGTATGCAACATTGTGGGGTGGATCTGACTCAAGTTTGTTCAAATCAGCCCCCTGGATTCACATTTGGGCTCCGTATAGAAGCCTGAATTCGAACTTAGTGCATTTCAGGCAAATTTCTTAAAAAAATCTTCTCCAGATCCAGCAGGCAGAATCTTTTGATATTTGGTATGCAACATTGTGGGGTGGATTCGATTCAAGTTTGTTCAAATCGGCCCCCTGGATTCATATTTGGGCTCACTATAGAAGCTCAAATTCGAACTTAGTACATTTCAGGCAAATTTCTTTAAAAATCTTCTTCTCAAAATCCAGCAGGCAGAATCTTTTGATATTTGGTATGAAGCATGCTAAAGGGAGGGGGGAGGGGGGGGGGGGGGGGGGGGAGATTCAAGTTTGTTCAAGACAAGTCCCTGAGTTGATATTTGGACTCACTGTGGTAGCCCGAATTATAACTTAGTTCAAAATGAGGAATTTTCTTTAAAAATCATCTTCAGATCCAGCGGTCGGAATGTTTTGATATTTGGTATGCAGCATCCTTAGGGGGAGGGGGGGGGGGGGGGGGGAGAGATTCAAGTTTGTTCAAGCCATGTCCCTAGGTCCATATTTGGGCTCACTGTGGGAGCTTGAATTGTAACTTAGTTCGAAATGAGGAATTTTCTTAAAAAATCTTCTTCTTCAGATCCAGCAGTCAGAATGTTTTGATATGTGGTGTGTAGCATCCTTAGGGCGGTAAGATTCAAGTTTGTTAAAGCCAAGTCCCTGGGTCCATATTTGGGCTCCCTGGGGGAGCCCGAATTATAACTTAGTCAATATGAGGAATTTTTCTTTAAAAATCTTCTTCTTCAGATTCAGCAGTCGGAATGTTTTGATATATGGCATGCAGCATCCTTAGGGGGTGAGATTCAAGTTTGTTCAAGCCAAGTCCCTGGGTTCATACTTGGGCTGACTGTGGGAGCCCGAATGATAACTTAGTTCAAAATGAGGAATTTTCTTTAAAAATCTTCTTCTTTAGATCCAGCAGATGAATGCGTTTGATATTTGGTATGCAGCATCCTTAGGGGGTTAAGATTCAAGTTTGTTCAAGCCATGTCCCTAGTTCCATAAAATTTGTCTCTCATGACTTCATTCCTTTGTAATGTTAATGAACCATGTCTAACTGAATGTGACCCCAAATACTTCTTTGAACCACTTTGGCCGGTGAGCGATTAAGGCTCCTTGGGGCCTCTTGTTTGGTCTACTTGTTTGACGAGATCAAACTGCAACCAGTAACCATTAAGGGTTATAGCTCTATGCTATCGGACTCATATGCTCATCATGATAGCTTACAGATTGGATGGAATATTTCTTTATCTAAGTTAGTAAAGAACTTTTCGATATAGGCCTAGAACTCGTAGGTTAATTCCTATTGAAGCTCAAAGAAGCTCCTTTTGAACCTCTTAAGACAGCTTTTCTCTTAGTCTTTGTTTCCGCAAGAAGAGTTAGTGAGCTTTTTGCTCTGTCTCTTGATGATTCTCATTATCGTAGTGTTGGAAATACTATTACTTTAACTACTAATGTGGGATTTTTGGCTAAGAATCAGGCTCCTAATAAGTATCCTGAGTCTATTGTCATCAAAGCTCTTCCGTCTTCTGATGGCCATAAGCCTTTTCTGTGTCCAGTTAGAGCTATGCGTAGTTATAAACAAAGATCAGAATTTATCAGAAAGGGGCGTAAACACTTCTTTCTATCCTTAATTCCCAAAAGAAAGGACATATCTGTTCATTCTATTTCTAGATGGATTCAGTTAGCTATTCGTACTGCTTATGAGAGTTTATCTTCTAATCAGCATTCCGTGCTTAAGATTTCAGCACATGAAGTTAGGGCGCTGTCAACATCTTGGGGGGCGTGGTGGCTCAATAGGCAGAGGTGCAGGCTGCAAGCCGAGAGGTCCTCGGTTCGAATCCCACCTGCGGCAACCGCGTTGTGTCCTTGGGCAAGACACTGCACCCCATTGCCCATGTGGGGGCACAGTGACACTGTACACTGCATGTCGATGGTGCACCTGTTTTCAACCAATGCTAACTCTGCTTGTGTGGAGTTAGAATGTTGGGGAGCTGACAGTTGCTCGCCATTGCTCGGTGGTTCTCTCCGGATACTCCGGCTTCCTCCACCCGTAAAACTGTTGTGGTCATGATTAGCCATTGTGCAGAAATATGTGACCTTAAACACCAATAAATAAATAAATAAATAAAATAACATCTTGGGCTTATTCTAACAGTATTGCTATTGCAGATCTCAGGAAGGCTGCTTACTGGTCACAGCCTTCTAGCTTCACTAATTTTTACCTTAGAAATAAAGAGTCTATTTCTGGTGACCTTAGGTGTCTAGGTCTGTTATCTATTGCTCAGAATGTTGTCCACCAAACAATTACAGCAATAGTTATGTTGGCTTTCTATCCCAGCAGTGATGCTGTCCTGCTGCCCTCTCCGTTCTGTGGTGATTTGACCCAGAGCAAGGGGAGGGGGGGGGAGGGGGAGGGGGGTGGTGTTCCCTTATATCACCGGCTTTATAGTGAAAAGTAAGGGAATATCTCCTCCTGAGTCAGTAATTCCGAGTCGGTGCTGGGATGGTTTTAAAGTGTAAAGCTAATGTTTATCTCATTTATGTAATATTTTTAAAGTGTAGCTCGGTGTGAAGCATTTGTATATGTCACGTGTCATACGAGCGTTAATATACAATCCTCAGACACTTTTAAATGAGTATAAAGAGTCTCATTCTCTGGACTATCTTTATTTATTGGCTTTCCTTTAAGAAATTAGTATAATGGGTTATACTGGATGTTAATAAAGATCATAGATGTTATTCGGCTCAATTATTGATTGGTGATGTGTCTTTCTTATTTTTAATAAACAAGAAAGACATATATAATTCCTTCTCTCTTTTTCTCCTTAAGGGGATTATTCTTTATGCATAATTGAGCCTATTGGATTTTCCTTTATGTCCATGGCCCTCCAGCCTTTTTATGATTCAGCTAAGTCTGGGTCATTGGGTACAGTATAAAAATATGAACAAATTTAAAGTAATTTATATATTTTTTATACTTACCAAGGACCCAGTCGGGGATGGCCCTCCCATGAGTTGAGAACTCATACCTCCCCGCTGATTATATAACATTTAGCAGGCACTGGTTGGAAGAACGAGGCTTTGGCACCACTTTCGGTACTTAACTTGACACTGCGCATGCGCAGTAGGCAAAAGTATGGAGGACCATATAGGACATCAGTTTTTTTTTATTTGGATGCAAATTTGGGGGATTGGGTGGCAAAATTTGTGTTTGGTCCTGAATATTTAAGAGTTAGCACCAGCTAAGTCTGGGTCATTGGTAAGTATAAAAAATATATAAATTACTTTAAATTTTTTCATTTTGTTTATATAAATTTGTTTTTTAGAAATTATTTGAGAGTGCCTGTGGGCAATCTCCAATAATTTGTAATAGAACAAGTTTTGAATAGCAAATTCAGACCACCAAAAATATCTAGCCCTCAACCAGTTAATAGGACCAGCTATTGCCATCACTTGGCAGTTGTCATCTGATCACTGTCTGTCATACATTGTTCATTAGGTTTGCATGTCAGTCATCTTTTTAGCCCAAATGCAGCACAAATAATTATCTTTGGGAATGACCTTCTACAGTTGGTGGATAAAAGTTGCTTAGCCTGATGGGATGGGGACAGTGCCGGAAAAATCTGAAATTCTTTGCAAATCTTCTCATAACCCTCTAGTCTCAATACGTTTGGTATGCAACTTCATAATGTGCTAAAGTATAAAATTTGTTCAAAGAAAGTTTCTTAGGCAATAATTAGACTCATGCTGGGAGGGGCAAAATTTTTGTTTTCCGAATCATTTGGCCAATTTGAACAAAATTCAGAATGCAGTGGTATTAGGTGACATGTACTTAATTTATGCTAAAAATGTGTCTGTAATGCCCTGTGGAATCCCAAGGAGATAAAAATAGAAATGATTACAAACGCCCATATTTTCAAAACTGCATGGAACAGAGAATTGTTGTTTGATATGCACTTTTCAAAACTTGTCCAAAACTACCAATCAGAATCTTATGATATTTGGTATACAACATCCTTAGGAGCTCACATGTAGGTTTGTTCAAACCAAATCCCTGTGTTCTTATTTGGGCTCCTATTTTAACTAAGTCCAATATGAAGAAAATTCATAAAATTCATTTAACAAATCTTCAGATTCATTGGCCAGAATCTTTTGATATTGGGTATACAGCCTCCTTATAGGAGCCAAATTCAAATTTGATCAAGTCATGTCTTTTTTTTTTTTAATTGGGTTCTCTTATCCTAACCAAAACTTTAACTAAGTGCAATATGAGGAAAATTCTTAAAAAATCTTTTTCAGACCCACCAGTAAAAACCTTTTCATATTTTGTTTGCAGCATCCTCATGGGGGTCGGATTCAAGTTTGTTCAACTGAAACCCCTGGGTATATATTTGGGCATATATGTGTATCCTTCAATTAATTTGTTCCTATTGATTTCATTGAGCTTATGGGGTCTGCTATTGAGCATTCGCCAGAAGCTTCCCCATGAGAGGGTTTTCTTCTTTAAGGGAAGTTTTATTCTGCATGTCATTCTCCGCTCTCAGTAGCATTACGGAGTATTTCAGATGTGAAAGAGCTTTATGGTCACTATATTATTGATGTCTGGACCAGCAATGATTAAGTAATGTGGGTGAGGAGGTTTCGACATATATTCGATCCCCCCCCTCCTCCCCCTCCCCCCCCCCCCCCCCCCCCACACACACACACACTCACACTGTCGCGTATGTATATTTTAATACATACATACTCTGTGCCTGGGTCGTGTTGGATGGCGCCCTCATAGGCATATATGCATTTTTGTTGCATTTGTTTCCGGTATTTAATTTCTGATTTCTAATACACAGGCACTTATTTTATCATCATAATGGCCGCTACTTGAGCTCATAGGTTACGGCATAGCCATTTAGTGGTTTTTAGATGATTAATAGGCTGGATTTTTATGCACTCGTGCAATGTGTGATTATGCTATCTCTTTGGTGGACCTTGAAATTATTATATATTTCGAGGGCAGTCTGTGTTGGAGCCGGTTAATCATACCTACCTCCATTTGTAGATCCTTGTCTCTATTTTGTCGGTTCTTAAATCGCATATTCTCACGTGTTATAGTTGTAGATACCATATAGTACACGTTGGTTAGTGTTTTTACCGGATTAATATTACAGAGGCCTCTTGTGAATGATCTTGAAGCGTGTTTTCTCTGCAGAGATTGTTCATCGTATCCCACTTTTGTATGTATATGTTATATTTGATTTCTCACTGATTTCGTCGTACTTGTATACGGCGTCTGCAGTGCATATTTTGTAGTGGATTATGTTTTTTACCAAAATCATTGCTATAGCTTTGGCTTGTGAAGTGGCATTAAGCACCATTTATTATTCATGAATTAATTTTTTGAGTGCCTGATCGATATTTATTTATATCGTTTCCCGGTTCTGCTTTTTGATTCCAGAGCTCTCCCCTCTTTCTTTTGAAGATATGTTCAAAAAAAAAGGGGGGGGGGGGGTCATTTTGTCCACTTCTCTGCCTTATGGGGTATGTAACTCTTAAGGAAGCTGTCTTGTCCGTACTATGTTTGGCAATCAGCTGCAGTATTATTGTGTGGCGTAGGTTTATGGGCAATTTTCTCTCATTCTCAGTATGCCATAATAATTTTCAGGGCCTAGTCCAGACTAGTCTCAAAAATTGTTTATTTATTGCATCCTAATTAACATGATTTTATGCTTAGATTTAGGATTTACATAATTGGGATCCATATTAGGTTATGTCTCTTCTGTTATGGTATTTATTTATATTTATTTATTGGTGTTTAAGGTCACATACTTATGCACAATGGCTAATCATGACCGTGACAGTTTTACGGGTGGAGGAAGCCGGAGTACCCGGAGAGAACCACCGAGCAACGACGAGCAGCTGTCAGCTCTCCAACATCGTAACTCTGAACTCTGCACTACAGCACAGGCAGGGTTAGATTGGTTGAAGACATGCGCACCATCGACGTGCAGTACGCCTCAGTACACAGCGTCATCGTGCCCCCATGTAGGCAATCGGGGTGAAGTGTCTTGCCCAAGGACACAACGCGGTTGCCGCAGGTGGGATTCGAACCGAGGACCTCTCGGCCTGCAGCCTGCACCTCTACCAACTGAGCCACCGCGCCCCCTGTTATGGTATTAAGAGACATACATCTAAATTCTAATTTCTTCATCATGGATTGAAGGATTTGATCTATGTTGATCTACTATTTCGGAAGTTCTAGGCCCTCAGCCTTTTTATGATTCAGCTAAGTCTGGGTCATTGGTTACAGTATAAAAATATGAAAAAATTTATAGTAATTTATATATTTTTTATACTTACTAATGACCCAGATGGGAATGGCCCTCCCATGAGTGGGCAGTACTGGGCACTCATACCGTCCCGCTGAATTATTATAATCTTTTGTCTACAAAGAATGATTTTATTGGCGCCAGATTCAGTGACTTCCTTGCGCATGCACGGAGGGTAAAATGTATGGAGGGCCAGATAGGACTTCTAATTTTTGGTTTTGCATGCAAATTTTGGGGATTGGGGGGCAAAATTTGTGTTTGGCCCTAGATATTTTTGGGTTAGCACCAGCTAAGTCTGGGTCATTGGTAAGTATAAAAAATATATAAATTACTGTAAATTTTTTCATATTCATTAAAAACCTTCTTTTTATTACACACCCATTTAAAATTAAGGTTTGTTCATGACATTCTAGGATGTGTGATAAAAATAAACTTTTATCGCACACATGTGGGATACAGATTTTTGCACTTTTTTAGTGTAAGAATGGAACCAGTCATATTTCTGGGGATACATGGGCCTGTTTCAATGCAATGGGTCATTTATTTTGATGTTGTAAAGTGGATGTTAGCGGTCTATAGTATCTGAGTTTCTATTGTTTCAGTCTAAACTCATGTCCTATACACTGACCGACCATCAAAAGAACTTTCTAATTTATTTTCTTAACGTGAACAATACTGACTATTGATTAAATAACCCTATGGGTTAAAGTATGACTTGGCAATGACTGGCATGCAGTACAAACTAAAGAACAATGTAGACAGAATATGAAAGCATCTATGAGTGACATAATTTCGAATGAATGACGTCATTTCGAATGAATGACGTTGCGCGATCAAGTTTCTAGGTCACCAAAATCGAAATACAAAACAAATTGCCTGTCGATATTTACTGGAATTCGTATGTAGTCTGTACCCCTGTTAAAGGCTATAACATGAACTTTAATAAATTTTTAGCAGGCATTGTGAACAATACGATCATTTCTCTTGGACAATAAAGATATAAATTTCATTTACATGGGATGAATTGACAATGACAACTGTAATTGTGACTAAAATCATAACCTGTCAATCAGTCGAGTAACAACAGCAACATGGAACTTGTGACTTTTTAGCTCATCTTGACAAAGTCAAGCTGAGCTAATCTAATCGCTTCCCGGTCGTCGTCCGTCGTCTGGTGTCCGTCGTCCGTCAACACCATGTTTTGGTCTTCTCCTCCAAAGCCACTGGGCCAATTCAAGTGAAAGTTTGTGTGAGTGATGGTCCCAAAGGGGCATTTCATTTTTGTTCAACTCAGTATGCCCGGCCCCATAGGGAGGGAGTGGGGGAAAATGCTCCAAAATATTTTTAAAATCTTCTTCTCAAGAACCAGTGTGTGCAATGACTTGATATTTGCTATGGAGCTTCCATATGAGGTGTAGAATCAAGTTTGTTCAAACGAAGTTTGTAAAGTAATATTTGGCTTTGTAATAGGACGGGTAAGATTTTTGACCCCGCCCAAAATTTCTATTTTCTGAACCAATGGTCCGGTATGAACCAAATTTGGTTTGTGGTAGTATTGGGTCATAAGTACTTGACCCATGCAAAAAAAAAAATCCTGCATCCCCGTGGGAACCCTGGGAGCTAAAAATAGAAATATTTTTAAACGCCCATATTTCCCAAACCCCACGGAACAGAGAGCTTTTATTTGGTATGAAGTATCCTTATGACCAGTAGAATTGAATGGTAAAAAAAAATTGCCATCGGTTATGTTAGGGTGTTCTGTAATGGGCATCGAAAAAATGCTGAGTCTGCATATTTGCAAAAATTAAAAAAAATCTTTTCTCCAGAACCAATCATCAGAATCTTTTGATATTTGGTATACAGCATTCATAGGGGGGTCAGATAAAAGTTTGTTGAAATAAAGCTCATTGGTTCATATTTGGGCTCTCTACAGGAGCCCGAAGTTTTAACATAGGGTAATATGGGGAATATTCTTTAAGAATCTTCTTCTTCAGAACCACCAGTCAGAATCTTTTAATATTTGGTATACATCATTGTTATGAGGGTCAGATTCTAGATTGTTCAAACCAAGTCCCTAGGTTAATATTTGGGCTTCCTATGGAAGCCCAAATTTTATCTTTGTTCAATATGGAGGGTAATTTAAAAAAATCTTCTTCTTCAGATCCATCAGTCAGAATGCTTTGATATTTGGTATGCAACATCTCTATGGGGGTCAGATTCAAGTTTGTTCAAATCAAATCCCTAGGTATATATTTGGGCTCACTATGGTAGCCCAAATTTTTGCTTAGTGCAATATGAGAAAATTTCTTTAAAAATCTTCTTCTTCAGATCCACCAGTCGGAATGCTTTTATATTTGGTATACAACATCTCTATGGGGTCAGATTCCAGGTTGTTCAATTCGAGTGCCTAGGTTAATATTTGGGCTCCATATGGGAACATGAAATTTAACTTAGTACAATATGAGGGAATTTCTTTAAAAATCTTCTTCTTCAGATTCACTTGTCAGAATGCTTTCACATTTGGTATACAACATCTCTAGGGGGATCAGATTCAAGTTTGTTCAAATCTGATGCATAGGTCAATATTTGGGCTCGCTGTGGTAGCCCAAATTTGAACTTAGTGCAATTCGAAGAAATTTCTTTACAATTTCTCTTCTTCAGATCCAACAGTCAGAATGCTTTCATATTCGGTACACAACGTCTCTAGGGAAGTCAGATTTAACTGTGTTCAAATCAAGAGCCTGGGTTAATATTTGGGCTCTCTATGGGAGCCGGAATTGTCCATTTTGCTGAAGAATTAAAAATTTTGTATTCAGTACCCTCTAGAGGTACTAAGATTAATCCACATAGGTTGTATCAAGGGGCTTCATAGGGGAGCTCTGCATTTTACTTATGATCAACTGAAGAAAAGGCATGATGCCCAGATTATTTTTGTCACTCCTGAGGGACTCAAGGATTGACAGTGTAGCCTATGGAGATGGCTTGCTTAATGTAGACTCATTCTTGGACTCTGTTTAAATTGTGTTCTGTACAAGATGAGCGCTTCAGGCCCCGTGGGGCCTCTTGTTTAGCTCACCTTGTCAAGCTGAGCTAATCCCATCACTCTCTGTCCGTCCGTCCGTCCGTCCATCTGTCCATCAACACCATGTTTTGCCCTTCTCCAAACCACTGGGCCAATTCAAGTGAAAGTTTGTGACAGTAATGGTCCCAAAGGGGCATTGGATTTTTGTTCATCTCAGCATGCCCAACCCCATAGGAAGGGGGTGGGGGAAAATGCTCCAAAATATTTTTAAAATCATCTTCTCATGAACCAGTAGGTACAATGACTTGATATTTGTTATGGAGCTTCCTTTTGAGGTGTAGATTCAAATTTGTTCAAACGAAGTCCAAGAAGCAATATTTGGCTTTGTATTGGCAGGGGTAAGATTTTTGGCCCCGCACAAAATTTCTATTTTCTAAACCAATGGTCTGATTTGAATAGTCCAGTCACTTTATGCGTAAAACACACCTAACCTAGAAAAAATTGCAACACAATTTCTTCCAATGTTTTTGTGTTCAGGAATTCACCCTTTACAACATATTAAAACCCCCATCGATAGGTCCATGGGAAAAGTGTTATTTTGGGGTAAAAAGCAGAAAATCTGGCAAAAATGAGTGAAAATTGGAATCCTACTAAACATTGCTCATCATGAACAAAAGCTATTTGTTTCTAGCATTTTATCATTAGAGAATGTCATATAGAGAAATGCATACCATCAGGAACGTTTGGCTATTTTTGGGGAGAAGAACAGGAAAATGTAAACAAACAGGTGAAAATTGGAATCCCAATAACGATTGCTCTGTGTGAAAGCTGTTTCAAACACTGAAGCATGTTTTGTTTGGAGCAATCTTAACTTAAGTACATTTCAAAACCCAAATTGAGAGAACCACCTAAAAGGGGTTAATTTTGAGAGGAAGGTATGAAAATAAGCAAAAACAAGTGAAAATTGGAATCCTACAAAATGGCTCTACTTGAACAAAATATAATTATTTTCAGCATATTTGCATAGTTATTTCATTATTATAATTAAGCATCTGACTTGTCATTCTTCTAATGAATGATGTTTGGTGTCTTGTCGCAGTTAGTTTCTTGACATTGCCCACATGCACTGGTACATTCCAAACAACTCTTTCGACAACCACAACGAATGGTAGCACAACCAATAGCACAGTTACAATGCACAACTTTCAGCAAAGATTGTGGTGCTGCTGGTAGATCAGTGGGAACAGGTATTTCCCGGATTCTTACAACATCCAATCCCACTTCAAGGGTCTAGCCTGTCAGAAATGTCTGTCCATACGCATACTTTGAGATATGCATGGAAACTGTGCAAACTCATCGCTGCATGTGCAGGTGGGAAGAGTTCTGGTTTCACGAACGATTTTGCTGACTGGGGTTTTTTTCAACTAAAATCCAGTTGCAATATTTACTGAGTCCATCACCTGATTTTCCATTATATCATCACCAATTTTTTCACTATGACAAGCTGACTGATCAGGAGAGATGAATTTGTCAGCAAGAATACTTAAAGAACAATCCTTACTTAATTTATGGAATACCATATTCTTAGAAATTCCAAATATTTGAGAATGTGTGGCATCTTTATGCTATTTGGTGGTTTTGTACAGAGTCTGATGTAACTTTTGCATTGCCAAGTTATATTCCGAACATATGGGCATAGAAAACAAAACAGACCACTCATTGTGTTTCACTTACCCCGGTACCACGTGTCAAACCTCCCGTTATTTTCAGGGACCTCATTAATATTTGTTCTATCACCAGTACGTCAAGCTACATGTCAACCCTTCATGAATTGATCATATACTACAGGATGTGTCTGTTTCAACTGTAACATTGTTTGTAAGAACAGATAAGCTGACTTCAGATAATAGTGGTGTCCTGCTACAGCAAAAAAATAGGCAAACAGTCATATAGACCTAACAGTAATTCAAAGGAGCCAATGTGATCAGATGCCATAAGCTTGTGAACTGTTGAAACCATTTCCTGAGACTGAAACCACAATGGACTAGTTTTCAAAATATTTTCGAGATCTCCTCTCTATGCCAATAACAAGGTTGCGATTTCTGCCAGAGGCTTCGTCGAGGATACATCAGAAATTCTCCACTTATCACGTCATAATTTACACCTGTTGGCTTGCTTGACTGTTGATTTATCAAGCCATTGGGCTCATTTGGAAATGTTTCTTGTATGAGCAAATTAGACAGTGCGGTATCAACGAGCATATGCGCACGGATAGCTCTCGAAAAGGCTTTCCTGGTAAGTATGTGTGTTACTGCATTTTCTGCATATAAGTGTTTCAGAATTTTGCAGAGACCTGATCCATTCATGAGAGTTCCAATCAATCCAGGAAGATTCATAATAGTGCAGCGTGGGGGCACTGTGGCATTGCGGTAACCTGTTCTCATCAGATCACTGAAGTTAAGCAATGTTGAGCCCAGTTAGTCCTTGGATGGGTGACCATCTGAGCGATCGATTCGGACTCCCGCATTGTGTCCTTGGGCAAGGCATTTAACCCCGATTGTCCACATGGGGCCATGATGACGTCGTGTACTAAGGTGTATTGCACGTCGATGGTGTGCATGTCTTCAACCAGTCTAACCCTGCTTATGCTGTAGCGCAGAGTTTCGATGCTGGGGAGCTGGCAGCTGCTCGTCGTTGCATGGTGGTTCTCTCAGGGTACTCTGGCTTCCTCCACCCGTAAAACTGTCACCGACACGATATGACCTTGGCTGTTAAAGTTTTGTTAAACCCTAATAAATAAATAAATAATAGTGTGAAATCTGCCAAGAAACAAACAGATATGATGAAGATCTTCATATTCACATTTTAACTTTGATGCCTTCCAAAACAGGGGCTGATCGAACACACAGCTAGCTGGTATGTCATTCTTCCAAGCTAACAGAGAGAGGAATGTTAGTGTAGAGAGAACGCGGTGTGACATTACACCAGCGCTGAGGTCGAATATAGGGAGAAATGTTACTGTTGATGCGGGTTGATGTTCAGGACTGACTGCTTATTGTACACAATTTGCATCATTCCTGTCCAGCTCGGTCTATAAGGTTTGATGCTCCATGCAATATGCCAAAGAAAGATCTAAATCACAAAAACAGGAACTCTGCTGCCGAAGTTAATAAAATTTAGCGGAGAACAGTTGCCTAAGATCTCTGTGTTCTCGTATGGGAATGTCTGAAAATTTCTTCAATACTGCATCTATAATACCTTCACATGGGACAGATATTCCTTTTGGAACCAGGTGTGATGGCAGCGACCATACCCATCCCATCAAAGGTATTACACCTGTCAATGTTGCAAACACTATGATCTACATTGTTTGCTACCATAATAGCTGATGAAATCGTCATTAGATCAGGTAATTCTTCATGTGTTTATTGCAGTATAGATCACTTGCCGTATCTTAGACAATCAACCATAATGCGCAAAAGAGAACCTATCGTCAACTGTTCGACATAATGTTTCTCCAAATAATTGCATGTTTTTATGAATGCTTCATATTGGATCTCATCCAAAGAGCAACCAGCTCTTGACTTCTTGGCAGGAGTAAGGATATCATCGGTGTAGTCTAGTGGGATATTTTTTTCTGGTTCGGAAATTCACACATCAGCTTTGTTGGTACATGCAATCAGCAGCATGCGGGTCCCAATTGAAAAATTTGGGCTGTCCCACTATAGAACAGGCCCAGACATCATTCCGAACTCTACATTGATCTTTAATGGTTACCGCGAAGGCACCGCTTCTTACTTTTTGTGAATCATTTGGTCGACTGTGTTTCGGACTAAAATTTACTTTATGGAAACTGGTGTCGACGCTTCATCTGCCAGTCTTTTTTGTACATCAATATGCCTTTTACGACAGCTCCCATGCACATTAAACCAACTTGTGCAATCATGTCAGTGCATCGCAGTCTTCTACTAGCATCATTTATACTGCACCCTTCTGTCGCAAAACAGTAAGATGCACGTTTGTCTCTTCTCTATATGTGATACATGACTATGCCTGTTTGATGGGTTTGTTGTGTCTAAAAATAGCCAAGTGAAGGAGATTTTAATGGTTTCCACTAAGTGAGCGATGTGCTTTCGCAGAAATAACCAAATGTTAATTCTTATTATATGCAAAACACAACTTATCAGTAATTGTCACCACAAACACAGATAAAACCGTCATTGGTGTAACTCATATAATACGTAATTTATGTTGAACCAAGTTTCCATACTTTTGAAAATGCGCATGTTTCCAAGAACACAAGTTGAAATATTTAGTCACATTTCGAACTGGTTTAGAAAATCCAGGGTTTATAACAAGGATAAATATATAGATGAATAGGGGAATTATATCATGTAAATGTATATTGACTAAAATGAACCTTATGGGCGATATAAAATCAGATAGAAACATTGACGTTCCTGAACTGCTAAGAATGAGTTTCGTCCTGTCAATTGTAACTTTAGATTTAAGTGTGCAAAAATTCTGTCAAATATACTCTACCTGCATTCATTTCACCAATTTACTAGGAGTTATTGACTAAGATTTATTTTAATATAATTATAAGTTTAACTTGTTATTTGTACTCCCCATTATACTTTTTGTTGATAACCGAAAACAATTTCAATCACGTTCTCTTATTTCTGTTTTTAGAGCACACAACGTGAACAACATTCTCTTATTATTTCTGATTTGAAAGCGCACTATGTAACTATGGGGCGAGTGGAGAAATCACAGAAACATCTTTTAAACATATTTCCCAGTGTGGGATTCATGGGGGGTTTTGACCTGGTGTTGTATGGGGTATGTGGATAAGAAAAACTTTTGTGTTGTAATTTTTTCTATGTTAAACTTTAAAGTGACTGGACTAGAACCAAATTTGGTATGTGATAATATTGGGTCATAAGTACTTGACTCATCCTGCATCCCCATGGGATCCCCAGGAGCCAAAATAGAAATATTTTCAAACGCCCGTATTTCCCAAACCACACAGAACAGAGAACTGTTATTTGGGATGAAGCATCCTTAGGACCAGTAGAATTGAATTGTAAAAAAAAATTGCGATTGGTTATGTTAGGGTGTTCTGTAGAGGGCATCGAAAAAATGCTGAGTCAGCATATTTGCAAAAATGAAAAAAAAACAATTCTCCAGAACCTATGGTCAGAATCTTTTGATATTCGATATACAGCATCCATAGGAGGGTCAGATACAAGTTTGTTAATATAAAGCCCATTGGTTCATATTTGAGCTCAATATGGGAGCCCAAATTTTTAACTTAGGGCAATATGGGGAATATTCTTTAAAAATCCTCTTCTTCAGAACCACCAGTCAGAATCACTTAATGTTTGGTATACATCATTGTTATGAGGGTCAGATTCAAGATTGTTCAAACCAACTCCCTAGGTTGATATTTGGGCTTTCTATGGAAGCCCAAATTTTAACATAGTTCAATATTGGGGATAATTTTTTAAAATCTTCTTTTTCAGATCTACCAGCCAGAATGCTTTCATATTTGCTATACAACACCTCTAGTGAGGTCAAATTCAAGTTTGTTCAATTTGAGTGCCTGGGTTAATATTTGGGCTCCAAATGGGAACCTGAAATTTACCTTAGTACAATATGAGAGAATTTCTTCAAAAATCTTCTTTTTAAGATTCACCTGTCAGAATCCTTTCATATTTGGTTTACAACATCTCTAGGAGAGTCAGATTCAAGTTTGTTCAAATTGGTTCCCTGGGTTAATATTTGGGCTCCCTATGGTAGCCCGGATTTTAACTTAGTGCAATATGAGGAACTTTCTTTAAAAATCTTCTTCTTCAGATCAACTTGTCGGAATGCTTTCATATTTGGTATACAACATCTCTAGGAAGGTCAGATTGAAGTTTGTTCAATTTGGGTCTGTAGGTTTATATTTGGGCTCGTTTTGGTAGCCCAAATTTTAACTTAATGCAATATGAAGCAATTTCTTTCAAAATTTTCTTCTTCAGATCCAACAGTCAGAATTTTTTCATATTTGGTATACAACATCTCAAGGGAAGTCAGATTCAACTTTTGTTCAAATCGAGAGCCTGGGTTAATATTTGGGCTACCTATGGGAGCCAGAATTGGCCATGTAGCTGAAGAATTAGAAATTTTGTATTCAGTACCCTCTTGAGGTGTGTAACGAAGATTAATCCACATAGGTTGTATCAAGTAGCTTCATAGGGGAGCTCCACATTTTACATTATGATCAACTGAAGAAAAGGCATGATGCTCAGACTATTTTTATCACTCCTGAGGGGCTCAAGGGTTGACAATGTATCCTATGGAGATGGATTGCTTAATGTAGACTCATTCTTGGACTATGTTTATGTCATGTTCTGTTCAAGGTTAGTGCTTCAGGCCCCGTGGGGCCTCTTGTTTATAATTTCTCATTGAAGTATTTTCCGAATTTACACCTATTGTTTGGTTTGAAAGTATGGTAACTTTTTGGTGCGGATCACATCAACCATTCACAATTCGTGCTGTATAATTGAGGAATAAAAATATGGTAAACTGTATTTCAGATGAACAGTGTTTCATCGATTGAAGTGGTGAAGCATTACAATTTGCAATTTGAAACTATGAATGGAAGTTCAATCAGCGTACGAAATAACAATAAGACTGGTCTCCTGCTTATGAAGATTAATTTGGATTTTTGTCTTATTTTATTTCCTTTATGTCTCAGAAGGATAGGTTAATTCTTACTTAGTATTACCGTAAAAGGCCTGTTTTAAAAATTCAGAACTGCACAAGCATTTGAATGGGTTAATGTTTATCGCACTCATTTTGTTTGGCACAGGATATCACTCGAGATTTCGCCTCTCTTGTGCCCAACCAAACTCGTGTGATAAACATTAACCCATTCAAACACTTGTCCGGTTCTGTCTATATATCTACCAGTCAGAATCCTTTGATATTTGGTATACAGCACCCTTAGTTGAGGTCAAAATCAAGTGTGTTCAAATCCAGCCCCAGATTTCATATTTGAGCCCTTTATGAGAACCAGAAATTTAATTTGGAGCAGTATGGGGAAAATTCTTTAAAAATTTTCTCTTGCAGATTCACCAATCAGAATCTTTTGATATGTGGTATATAGCATCCTTTTTTGGGCTCCCTATGGCACCCATATTTTAACTTAGTACAATATGAGGAAAATGTTCTTAAAATTTTCTTCTTCAGATCCACCAGTCAGAATCTTTTAATATATGGTATACAGCATCCTTAGTTGGGGTCAAAATGAAGGGTGTTAAATGAAGTCCCTCATTTCATAATTGAGAACCAGAAATTTAACTTGGTGCAATATGAGGAAACTTCTTTAAAAATCTTCTTCTTCAGATCCATTAGTCAAAGTCTTTTGATATTTGGTATGCAACATCCTCTTGGTGGGGTCAGATTCAGCTTGTTAAAATGAAATCCTCAGTTTCATATTTGGGGTTTCATATTTGGGCTCCCTACAGCACCCCAATTTTAACTTTGTGCAATATGAGGAATTTTCTTCAAAGATCTTCTTCAGATCCAGGCAGAATCTTTTGATGTTGGTAATACAATAAATTTTCTTTAAAAAAATTGTTCTGTTTTCATTAATGCTTTCATCTGTTCATGAGTGTGTAAAAACTCACTGCCAGAAAGTCCTATTCTGTCCAAAAAAACTTGGTCGTGTCCTTGTTCACTGCCACTTTATTTAATTTCTTCATGCAGCTGATGACGTCCAGGAGCACTGAATATTTCACCCAATTTCAACCCAAAATTTCCACTAATTAAGTGGGACATTCTTACATCTGTTTTTCCATTTGTCTGTCTGTCTGTCTGTCTGTCTGTCTGTCTGTCTGGTCTGTCTGTCTGTCTGTCTGTCTGTCTGTCTGTCTGTCTGTCTGTCTGTCTGTCTGTCTGTCTGTCTGTCTGTCTGGTCTGTCTGTCTGTCTGTCTGTCTGTCTGTCTGTCTGTCTGTCTGTCTGTCAAAGTGTGTGGGAGGAGGGGGGTATACTGCATTACATCTGTTTTTCCATTTGTCTGTCTGTCTGTCTGTCCATCCACACCAACAGGTCAGGTTTATGTGCCCACATGTTGATAGACAGCACTGTTATGTGTCTAGTCTGATTTATGTTACTTGCCACGTAAATTTGAAATAACAAATGGTGTTTATGTGTCTAAAAAAGTGGGTTATGTGTCTTAAACGTTTTTTTATGTGGCTAAAATGGTTTATGTGACAAAAAGTGGCTATTGTGTTTCCAGGGATTTTATGTTAGGGTAAGGGTTAGGGTCAGTAAGCTGAAAGGGTTAGGGTTGTGCTAATTAAAATTTAAAATACCAGGTCCTACAAAACCCTGAAAAAATGGCCCTTTGTTTAGCTTTACTTGAAATCAGGGCATTTAAATCATCTAACATGGACAACAGAGTTATTGATAATTATATGACTTCATTCCTCTGCAGTGTTGACCAGTCGAATGTGACCATAAATCTTTCTGTAAACCACTTTCTCTAGTGGGCGCCTCAAGACTCCTGGGGCTTCTTGTTTAAATCATTCTTGCAACTGCATATAGCTGCCTGAAGACATCTCCTGATACTTTAGTGTGGAATATCATTGTTGAACTAGTTTTGATAGATCATTGTGGTGTTGAATACCTCTATTTGAAAAGTTACGTCAAGAGAATTAACAGAATGTACAGAGAAGTTGTGACAATATATTAAAAACTTATTGCATTCAGAATTATTTTTGTTAATGGCAGTGTGCATAAAAAGATATTTCATTTAACAATTTGTTTTTGAAGTGCAGCCCTTAGGCAATTCAAGTTAATGTAAACCATTCATTGAATTTTTAGCTCACCTGACTGAAAGTCAGGGTGAGCTATTCTGATCACTTTTTGTCTGTCACACGTCGTACGTCGTGAAGGTGGTGTTTGGGTCTTTTTCTTCCCAACCACTGTCCACCTTTTAATGAAATTTCATGTGAGAGTTAGTTATATAAAGGGCATATTGATTTTTCTTCAAATTAAGTTGCGGCTCATATTGAGGATGGGGGTGGAGCCAAAATGCCCAAAATATTAAAAAATCTTCTCATGAACCAGCAGTAGCAGAGACTTGATATTTGGTATGCAGAGTCCTTTTGGGGTTTAGAATCGAGTTTGTTCAAGAGAAATTTGTCGGGCATTATTTGCCTTTGTTATGGGAGGGGCAAAAATTTTGGCCATGCCTAAAATTTCTCTTTTCAGAACCGTGAGGTCGATTTGAACCAAATTTGATATGAGATGATAATGGGTCATAAGTAGTTGATTGATGCAAAAATTATTTTTCTCATTGCCCCGTGGGAACCTCGGGAGCTAAAAATAGGAAAAACTTTAAAACTGCTATATCTCAAAAACTTACACGGCACGGAGAATTCTTATTTTGTATAAAGCTTACTTTTATCCAGTAGAATAGAACGGTTAAAAAAAATCCCTATCGGTTTGATCACAAGGTGCTCTTTTCAGGACTTTGAAAAAGTGCTGAGTCATCACTTTTTAACACTGTCGGCGATGGGAAAAACATTAAAAAATCTTCTTCTCCAGATCCAGCAGGCAGAATCTTTTGATATTTGGTATGCAACATTGTAGGGTTGTTCTGATTCAAGTTTGTTCAAGCCATGTCCCTAGGTCCATATTTGGGCTCACTGTGGGAGCCCAAATGATGACTCAGTTCAAAATGAGGAATTTTCTTTAAAAATCTTCTTCTTCAGATCCAGCAGTCGGAATGTTTTGATATTTGGTATGCAGCATCCTTAGGGGGTGAGATTCAAGTTTATTCAAGCCATGTCCCTATGTCCATATTTGGACTCACCGTGGGAGCCCAAATTATAACTTAGTTCAATATGAGTTAAAAATCTTCTTTTTTTTAGATCCACTGGTCAGAATCTTTGGATATTTGGTATAAGCTTTTCTTAGGAGGAGTCCCGATTAGCCATTGTGCATAAGTATGTGACCTTAAACACCAATAAATAAATAATTCTTAGGAGGAGCAGATGCAACTTGTTGAAATCAATTCTCTGGGTTGATATTTAGGCTACCATGTCAGGTGAGCACCTTCAGGCCCCCTGGGGCCTCTTGTTTTTATTTATTTTGATTTTTTCTCATCAGTTCTTTGCATAGTTTTTGTTTTTTTGTTTTTCACAATAAATTAGGATTAGGGTATGGTATCAAGGTGATTTAAATTGAGTTTGGCAGGGGATTGACCATCTCAAAGCGTCAATCTTGTTGATTTCAATTTGTCAACTTTTTCAGGAAGCCATGTCTATCAATAAATCTCTCTCAGCCCTTGGTGATGTGATATCAGCTTTGAGTAGTGAGCAGTCTTTCATACCATACAGAAATAACAAACTGACAATGCTGATGCAAGATTCCCTGGGAGGAAATGCCAAGACTCTTATGTTTGTCAATATTTCACCAGCTGATTACAATGTTGATGAATCTGTTATTTCTCTTACGTAAGTATGGAAAACAGGCACAGTGAATTATATGGTTGTCATTAACTGGTTGAGTGCTAGAAGCCACTATCAGGGCTTTCCAAAAAAAGGGATACTAGAGCTAAAGCCAGTATTTCCCTTACTCATGTTTCAAATTCAGTCAGATACAAATAAAAAATAAAATTTTGTTTATATACATTTTTATTGTATTACAAATTGTTGGAGCATGTCAGTGGGCACTGTCCAATAATTTGTAATAAACAAATTATGAATAACAAATTCAGACCCCCCCAAAATAATCTAGTCCTCAGCCAGTTAAATGCAGGATAATATTAATCATGGCTGATTTTCATTGAATTAAACAAGTAAACTGTTGGAGACTCTCTTGTCCTAGTGAATCCCTATCCATATATTGAAACTTGTTCCTCAGTCGCAAAATATCAAGACTCCATATACCTATTTGATGAAGAGTCTTTGTACACATGGATAAATGTATTTCTGTACCACTGGATACCTGTCATGTGACTGAACTTATTAATAATCATGTTTACATAAAAGGAAATAATGACTCATTGATTGACAGGTGGGTGATGTACTTTGATTGCTTCCATTCACTGAAACCATTTTAAATTATCAGTAGTAAACTCCTTGTAAGTTAATTCCCCATTGAAGTGAAATCTCTGGAGGATTTATATGTTTGGAATTAAAGTATATCTAATAATTTTGAAGGAGAATAACAGCTGGATCCACACAAAAGACTGTCATAAAGGCTGTCACTGATGCTGTTCATTATTGTCTCCCCTTATTATAGCAGAGGCGAGACATAGGTGGTACAGATTTTGAACGTTCGCAATGAGTTATAACTTTTGAACCGTTTGAGACATTTCCACGAAACTTTATGGGGTTATACCTCACCATGAACCGATATGTTACAGTCAAAACCGTGCGACTAGATTGAAGGTGGAAGGTTTATGTTACTAAAAATAGATTTCATGTCCAGGTTAAGTTTTGGGATCAAATTTTTCAATCTGCTATATAACTTGATAACCGTTGAAGACATTTCTTAACATCTTACCAAACTAACACAAGTGCATTATCCTCTTATCTTAAACTTCTTGAAATGAGTCATTTTGAGTTGTTCTCCAAAAGAAAAACCCCTAGAGAACAGTAAAGTAAAAAATGACAGACAAAACCAAAACCGGACCAACCAGGGGCTAATGATGCATGGTGCGCAAGTAATCCTGTTCCAGAACAGCAATCCATTGTCCAGTTCCACTCCAGACATGCTCAGTCAATTTCCTCGTTTCAACCATTTTGTTTGGTTGCATCTTTGAAATTCCTCTAACAAATTTCACTTTATATGCAGCAATTTTGAGAAAATACAGAAGGGAAGGATTAGGTTTCCTAAGGCAGATGTCTTAGAAACCTCTAATGATGTTATCCTGCCTTCAATTTTTCAGGAAAGTGATTTATAAATATTTTGTTCTTCACAGGTATGAATGTAACTAAATTAAGTCCCCTATTTTCTTGCATACCACATTTGTTTTCATATGCTTTAGTATTGCTTTAATTTTTGTAACAACTAATTTGAGTATTTATATGGGTGTTTTCATCTCGTTCATATACAGATTGTTAGTTTTCTGTATTTTTTTCATTGTATATGACTTTGTCATACTCTGTTTTATCTTCAATGAATGTTGTACTGCAGGTGTATGCCAATTCTGATAATGCAGCCCAATCTCTTCTGAGATTGCAACAGTAATATTTAACTCCTTTTAATCAGGATGTTAGTACACCTAGGGCCAGATTCATAAAGGATGCTTAAACTATGATTAGTCAAATCGCCGATCATATTCAACAACAATTGGTGATTAGGCTGATCGCATTTCATGACACTTGTCTAGATGTGTTGTTTAGTTCGAGCCCAGTCGCCCATCTAAGTCAAACAAAAGAATGACTAAACAACCCAGTAACCTTGTCTATCCACCGATTAAGCGTAAATTGCCTTCTCGGGTTTTCGGTGATGTGTTTCCAATGCAAGAGTAGAACAGCATATTGGGATATTCTGATAGTCAATATGGACATACTGAATATTTGACAACTCTGGATCTCAGAAAAGGAAAAAGATGATGCTATACCATCGCCTAGACTGTTTAGAGACCGAACT
The DNA here is from genome assembly GCA_031216915.1 of Pictodentalium vernedei. Taxonomy (NCBI): domain Eukaryota; kingdom Metazoa; phylum Mollusca; class Scaphopoda; order Dentaliida; family Dentaliidae; genus Pictodentalium; species Pictodentalium vernedei. Next base: position 333,981,398 of record CM062293.1, on the reverse strand, counting down.
AACCCTTTTGCGGCCTACGACGACATGGTATTTATAAAGTGATATCGGATATCAAAAGAGTCTACATCAGATTTAATTGGCAAAATTCTCCCTGAACTAGAGAGGAAGAAAAAAAGAAACCGCTCAATTTATTTATTTATTGGGGTTTAATGACACTTTCGGCAGCCAGGGTCACCTCATGTCAGGCAGTTTTACAGGTGGAGGAAGCTGGAGTACCGGGAGAGAACCACCAAGCAATCACGAGCAACTGTCAGGCTCCCCAATGTACTAACTTCACAGAAACAGGGTTAGCATTGGTTGAAGATAAGTGCACCATCGACATGCAGTACGTCTTAGCAGGCTGGTCATTTTGAGGCGGGCGATCGCCCCGGGCCGCAGTCGCCCGCCTGAGTTCAAAATTCCACGGACGGTAAACGTCTGCCTAACCCTGATTTCTGCAGCGCATTAATTCTGTCAGAGGCACCTCAAAATTGGCTGTCTGAAACGGCCATTTTCACAGATTGAAGGAGGTAACAGAGCGCAATTTGTGAAGTTTGTAGTGTGTCGTTGACGGAGTCAACCAAAGACAGTACCGTACCGACTGTCTTGAAGCCCAGGGGGGTGCGTGCTGTAGAAAAATAAAAAAGGGGGCTTCAGAACAAGTAATCAAGCCTGCAACTTAGGCAGTGCAAGTCAAGTTGGTGTGCATCGGAATGGGAAATGATTAATTATCCTTTGGGTATGATAAGAAAGAGAGAGTACACTCTTAAATAAAAAATATCCACCCAATTATCTCGCACATATTTGTCAACTGTTTTAATAAGTGATCAGTTTAAATGCTGAACAAATTGAACCACACCTCGATGTTTTGACGACAGCAGACTGTATCATGTGCTTTGATTGTTATTTTGCATTAAAATTTAGAGTGAAAAAGTTGATAAAAATATGAAAAATATAAATCGTACTTTCAAATAGTAGTTAATACGTTTGAATTCAATTTTGATTATATTCCATTGTTTACTCGCTGGGTTTCTCCAAATATCAGTGTGATGTGATGTAAACTGTAGGTAAAGTGGAGATCATGTGAGGTGCACAATGGGTTCAAATAATCAATATTATACTGAAAATATTGAAATTTTGAGAAAAAAATACCTGGTGAATTTTTCTAAATCTTCGGTAATAATCCCTGTCAATGTATCCAACATTTGAACCCACCAATCATTGCAGCTAATATTTTTTCACACTAAAGAAAATAGATTCTGCACAAGACAACATGTGTACTTGGAAACTGAAGCACTGTTCAATAGGGGTTATCCCAGTCCATAAATATCTTTACAGTCTGTGGGGAATCTCCTATGCAGTTATTTCCCTTCCATCAACAGCTGATTTTCAAACTGGGACACCTCTCTGCCTGTGCTAAATAAAATGGATTTACAGCCTCATTCAGTAAACAGGGTAATAAATGAGCAAAGTGAACATCAGTATATATTTTTTTATTTCCAAAGTTTATCAAATAAAAGCTGAAAAAAAGTCACTCAAAAAATAAAAACTGCAATATCCAGTCCTGATTTGGTAAATAGAATGTTGCAAAAAGTCACCTATTTTCGTACCTGAAATTGATGTTTCAGCCAACTTGAAACTTGTGGAATGGGCTTTGACACGAGTAGAGCTCCTTGATTCTGAAATCTGAAAACATGGGAGATGGGCTTACACACGAGTATGGGCTTGGACACGGGTTAGTACGGTAAGTAACTTTCCAAATATGAGCGAGAGGTCTGCCAATTCCAAAGTTGTAATTAGTTATTAGTTATTAGTTATTACATTGTACACCAGACTGTGACAACTCTCGTGTCACGTGCGATTACGGGACGTATCATCCCCAAGCCAGTTCGACCCCAGGTCCCTGACGATTCCCTGGGACGTTTCACCCCAAAATCAAAGCCGGGATAATTCGTCCCCAAAATCTGATTGATTCGCCCCAAGTTATCGGCATTCGGTGGTGAGCACAGTGCACTGGCTTGTACAGTCATCATTTATTGTATAGATACGGGCTTGGTTATTTGGATGCAAGATAACTATAACACCCACTGTTAGTTAGTCTAATGGGTAACGTGGTATCTTGCATCCAAATATTCAAGCCTGCATCTATACTTTACCTGATGACGTACATCATAATTACACAAACCATGTACCTTGAAATGATATTAGTTGTCTACCCAGCAGGCTGAAACAAAATGGCCCCTGCAAACCATAAATGGCCCTCCTGGGGTAATTTTAGGCAAACCCAAAATGGCCCTCCTGGGGTGATTTGAGGCGAAACATAATGGCCCTCCTGCAGTTTTCAAAATGACAAGCCTGCCTTTGTACACAGCGTCACCATGTCCCTGTGTGGGCAATCAGGATTAAGTGCCATGCCCAAGGACAACCATTCAATCCCAGTGACGATGCAGGTATGTTTGAGACTGTTGATTTTATGCAACTGGCTCTTTTCAAATTACGAATGGTGATTTACATGGATTGTCACAGACAGCAGTTTCAGACATGGTAGTGGGTGTGACAATTGCTATTTGTAAAGGGAAGGGACCCACTATCAGTTTCCCATCAGATCACATGGGATTCCTAGAAACCATGGCAGGCTTTGAGGAATTGGGTGGCATGCCCGGAATAGTTGGATGCATTGATGGTACACATATACCGATTTTGTACTCTTCCTTCTTGGCCTTCAACTTCATGCGATGCCATAAATCTTTCAGCTCGACAGCCATTCTGCCTTCCTTTTCTGGGAAACTTTCCCTACGTGCTGCCTGAATTTCCTCCCATGCCTTTTTTTTGCTGTAACTATTTGCATCAGTTTTTTTTTGTTCTCCACTACATTAACTTTACTTTTAAGAAGTTCAATCAGTACAAATTTTTTTCTCAGACCCGTAATTTTCTTTTCGTTTCTTCTTTGCCTTCTGCCATTTTACAATTCGACAAGACTTTTGTGAAGAATTTTACCACTTTGAATACTGTCCGCTGACTTAATCGAGCACGTAGTCTGTGTTATACGTGATTAACAAAATGGTCCATGTTGACACTTCATGAATATCATTTCCACTTGATGTAAATTGTTGATCAATAAGGTGCGTTCAATGCATGACAATCGTTGATTTGACAAAGCTGCCTCTAACTTTAGGCATCCTTTATGAATCTGGTTTGGTCTATGGGTAGATTTACAGATCAGTGTTATTATGTCTCACCTTTCCAGAAGGGAGACATATTGTTTTAGTGCATATTCTTCTTCTTCTTCTTCTCATACAAACTTTGTCCAGGGCATAACTTTTTTGACTTTTGACCTAGACCTTAGATATTTGGCATGTGGATGTATCACTATGAGCCTGTGTGTCACATACTATAGTGACCTTCATGTGACCTTGACCTTTGACCTGAAGGTCAGATTTATGTGCTTTTTAAGGGAAACTTTGTCCGGGGCATAACTTGTTTGTCTTTTGACCTTGACCTTAGATATTTGGTATGATTGTCAATATTAATTCATGTAAAAATAATTTGCAGTGCATTAAATAGAAAGGAAGGGGAGACATATGTTTTAGTGTGCTAAAACATTTTCCAGTTATATATTATATTCAGTTGCCACTATGTTCTGCCAATCAATTTTAGTTTTTTTCTGGAATTTTTGTGGTCACTTCCTGTTCGTTGGTTGCTCAGCAAATGGATCACCTATAACTGGAAGTTGTTTTTTCTTGTGAAAATGTTTTTCAGTGTTAGTTAGGTTAGCATAGGCTTTCATTAAGTCTAAGGTTTATACTGTTGTTACTTGAGGAGACTTCTTTTGAGTTCTGATATTATTTATTATGATATTTCAGTTATATTTTCACCTCATTTATCTTTCACCAGGAGCTAACTATAATGTTATTTTGTATTTCTGTTTCCAGCTACTTGTGTATTCTTCAAGCTACATTGTGTGGTTTTGTTCACTAATTGTAGTGGCCAAACAGATTGTCAATGTCTACCACATATAGTTCTTTCTTGCAACGGATGCTGTCCAGATTACATTTCACCGTCCTGAGGCATATAATCAAAGAACATGTGGATTTCTTTGAAATCAATTCTTAGACATTATATAAACAAGAAGGTTGTGATAATACCAGTTCTTTTCTCATCACCTCCTCTTCTGATTTTTTTTACCTTTATATGATATTAATGACTATCTTTTTTCAGGTCAAGAATCAGTACCTGGTCAGCACTCTGTTGACATTTCTCAGAACTCAATATATATATGTATGAGACTGGTCCCAGTCTATAGAGATCACTGTCATCACATATCAAGGCAGATGATAAGCTAAGAGCAAAGACTCTTAGTCTCCCAAAGATTATAAACTATACAGAAAGTCTCATGAAGACCATAAATTATAGACACCCCTCACACCCCAAAAATTAAGCCAAAACACAAAAAAACTAACTAAAGTCCTGAAAGGGCCTCCACACATAATGTCTGCACATGCGCAGAGCAAAGGCAGTGTCCTCCGATACTGCCAATAACCATTCTTTTGTCTGAAATTTCCGTGTTTCCTTGATAATTTCCTGTTGATAATTATTTTCCACTGTTGGTTAAATATTCCTTCCCTAACCTCCCTTGCCCCCCCACCCACCCCCCCCCCCCCCACCCCCCCTCCCAGTTAAACTCTCAAGCTTTTTGGCTTGTTTTTTTTTAAATTTTTTATATAAAATTTTTTGGGAGTTTAACATGTTATACAGAAAGTTTTTTCTGTATATCCCCAGGGTTACGTCCTCACCCTTAGGGAGTTTAGGCATTTTTAGTCATGCATCATACATCCAATGTATCATTTTTCTCTTCTGATGAAGATATTGCCTTACATTGGATAGTTCAAAATTCTGTTACTGACCACGGGCCGTGTTGTCTGGGGTCTCGTTTCCAGTTTTCAGTTGGACATTGTTTACATTAGCAATGTTTGTTATTTATGTGTAGGTTCCTATTTTTGATATGGTCGGTCTGTTGTAAGATACATTAGGCAGTTCCATAGTGTGGCAGTTAATTTTTGGGAGAAAAAAGTAAATTTTGTCCACACTTGGGCTCTTTTGGGATACATTTGGGCTCTTGTTCCCTTTGGGAACTTGGGCTCTTGTCAAAATTTTTCGAAAAATTTTTTTGTGTAAACTATTTTTCGATTTATTTTGAATGTTTTGCTTATGTGTCTTTTTATTTGTATTTGTTGTGGAATTGGTGGAAGTACGATTGACTTAGTCTGCTTCATTTTATAAGCATATTGCTCAATAAGCAAGGCGAGGAAGTCTTTCCTCTTATTTTCATGTAGGTTGCCTCGCTTGTAGTCGATGTACTTCTACTAATTCTTGCTCATATGTGTCGCATGGGATGACAAACATTGTCACTGTACGTTGTTGGCGAGGGACAACTGCCGGTCCTCTCGCAATGAGAGGCTGTCGGCTGTCTCCGGGCCTCTCGCCCTAAGGTCGCTCTAGTTTATTAGTTTATATTTTCAGAAGAACAAGAACATGGTAATGTTTACTTGACACCGTCAGATAGTGTGCTTCTGTCATCACATTTAATAGTCAATCAGAGCCAGCAGCAAAAGTGCTCATGAATATTAGACAGGGCAATAAACCACAGTGTGGTTTCAAATCCCTGTCGCCAGCTAGCTTGACCGGTGAAGCGGTACACCGCCTGAGGGTAACGTGATGCCGGGTGTGTCCGTTGCGATCAAGGAGAATAGAAAGGGTAGAGCAAGCATTATAATATAATATCAATATAAGGCTCACCCTGCTACGACGGAAAGGAAGAAGCCGGCAAGTTCAGCAGGAAGCTCGGCGAGGTCTGAAGGACCGCGAGCGAGAGAGCCCCCTCTCTCTTTTATTATAACATCTGGGGCCAGATGTTATAGATCGGAACAGATACGCCCACGCCTCCCGTCCGGGACAGCTTCTTCAACGTCTACCAAGCACACACGACCGCACCTTGCCTACGTGACTTCTGATATCCAGCCTGCATCGCCGGGAAGTTACTCTTCGTCAGAGAAGTCACTCCATATAGTAGCCAAGGAGACAAGACCTCATTTATAGGGACGTCCACAGAAAAGAGCCATCTCGGACACACTGTCCCAGGAGCAGCTAGTGGCCATGCAATAGAAGACCGCTGCCTCTTAGGCCTCCGTAACGGACTTGCTGTCGCAGATTGCGCAGCTTATCGCAGCATCCCAGCAAATGCAGGAACAGACGACGGCAGTCTCAGAACTTGAGCTGTCGGAAGGTGCTGGGTCGGTCAAGTCATCTGCGCATTCAGATGCCGATGACCGTGAGTATAATCTGATTCAGTTGGAGGATGAAAGGGATTTGGAGGAGAAATACCATTCCATTTCGGAACAACAGGGTGGCGATAGCGTTTATGCATCGATACTTCCCTGAGATTGTTCCTGAGAATCCGAATGCTGCTACAGCTCAAAAGTAGCACTATTCAGTAGCTTAGACAAGGCCTCATATATTGGGACATCCGGAGAAAGTGCCGTCTCGGACACACTGTCCCGGGAGCAACCGGCGGCCACAAGACCTCTGTTCCTCAGGCCTCCATTACGATTTTGCTGACGCAGATGTGCACTCCTTGCTGCACCCCAGCAAGTGCAGTAGCAGTCGACAGCAGTCTCAAAATCTGAGCTGTCGCATGGTGCTGGGTCGGTCCAGACCGTGATTTCAAATGATTCAGACAAATGATGAAGGGATATGGAGGGGATTTACCAGCCACATTTGGTACAATACAGGGTTGAGAGGATTTATTCCATCAACACTACCCTGAATGTGTTCCAACGAATCAGAATGCTGCTTCTATTTACAAGAAACTGCAAGCATTGTTGAACATTAAATTATCTGGAAAAAGAGAAGGAATGTCTTTTCCGGTTAAGTTTAGACAGGTGTCGCAGGCTTTTTAGACGACTCCACATTCAACTTTCCAGTGGAAAGAAGCAAGGCGGTTTCTTGTCATCATCCTTCCACTGGTCGGAAAACAGAGAAGATGTATTGAGAGTTCCTCTGCGTTTGAATGAGTAGGCTAAGGACCTAGCTATTATGGCCTTACCTTCGTCATTCATTATTTGCGTGATCACATTTGAGACAACATTTATTCATTCAAGCAAATTTAGACTCACTGTATTACGCAGATCACCTTTAAGAACTGTGACGCAACGTCACTACGGAAAGGAATTGGAGGACGTTTGTATCTCATTTAGAGTCCTTTCCAGGGCTATATATTTATCACGTATAACTCTGTCTAACAAGTTGCTAATTCTGAGTTAAATAGACGTGATAGAGCCCTTGCGTCATCATCCTTAATAGATGACAAGGTGAAAAAATCTCTTAGAGTCGCTCCGGTTTCTGGACACTAAGTTTTGGACGATAAGCTTTCATTGGTATTATAACCAAGCTGCAAAGAAGGCATCAATAAGCTTCTTATGTCAACGTATAATCGACCCACATCAGCAGAAAGGAGTAAGGGAGGACGTCTTAGACAGACAGAAGGTCGCCTATAAGGACTCCTCGTGAGGGTATAGTTAACTCTCCTATAATTACTCTAGGGATCATCATATAGCGACTTAGATACGGGGCTTACGTCTGAATGAGATTTCCGGTCAGATGCCCCTAAACTACTGGGTCGAGGCTATTTGCGAATGAGACGCAGTTCCTCCTTCCGTAGGCCTCGCAGGTGCTACAGGTGTGAGTTAGGACCTCTGTTGTTTTGCAGTTGACAGATGGTATCAAGATTAGCATCAATCTGGATAACTGTTACGGAGACTAGTAGTTGAGAAGTGTGGTTTCGGAAGGCCTGCGGATATTTTTCCGAGAGATCCACAACGAGATTAATGTCTGATGGACAATACTTCCGTCTAATCCTTGCATAAGAGTCTCTCCAATCGGAGTTAAAGGTTCTCTTGACAATGATGGTAATAGAGGTCGTCAAGAATCAAGATTCTCTGGAATTCTGTAGCCACCTGTTACTCATTCCGAAGCCAAAGAGCTCGTTCTAACAGATAATAGAATGGAGCTTGATAACAAGTTTATCAAAGCTCTGAAAGTTTATTTATGGCTATCATTTAGTCGGTTAAATGAGTGTTTGAGTGATTGACTGTGCTATAAGCATAGATCTAAAGATAGCTTTGGTCTGAAGTTAGCACCCTGCGCTGTCACTGGAATATTAACTTGATAATGTCTCATAACAATGTGGTTCGTCTGCTATTATCCAGAACAAATTATTTTTATGCGACTGATGGAGATGTGCTGAGCGGCTACGCATCTTGTTTAGATGGGTCGCTTATGCACACGTCCCTTCCAGTTATTCTTACGCAGATCTGGAGTGTGACAACGCATTCGCTCAGGACCAGTATTGTTTTAACGGATATAGTAAACAAAAAGGGTCCATATTGAGGCAGATTTTCAGTGGTTAACTCATTAGTTCTGCTGCAACTGCCAGATTTGGCTTTCACGATTATGATGGGTATGAGTCAATAGTTTGGGCCATGACCCTGAGTCCTACAGACTATAAATGCAGGGGTCTGAGACCCTTGGTTCCTGTAGAAACATATAATCATCAGGAATGATGTCGATGTTGTTAGCTTGTTCAGAGATTGTTGAACAACTCAATAGTGGTAGCATACATTAGGAACCAGGGCGGCACCCATTCACTTTTGTTACACCTAACGGAGAATTATATTTTTATACTGTACCAATGACCCAGACATAGCTGGTGCTAACTCTTAAAATATAGGGCCAAACACAAATTTTGCCCCCCAATCCCCAAAATTTGCATCTAAAACCAAAGAAAACATGTCCTGAATGGCCCTCCACACTTCACCTCTACTGCGCATGCGCAGTGTCAAGGACATTCCGAAATTGGCGCCATTAATCATTCTAAGTTTGGCCCTTCATCAGTTAACATCTGACTGATCTTTGTGCTTGTAAATCTCAGTTTAAATGATGCCAGACACATAAATATTAGTGAAATGGTGATTCTAAGGAGGATAGAGAAGGAGGAGAGGAAAAATGTGTGACAGAATATTATCAGGGCTGTAACTTAAAATTTTTTAATGAAATTATGTTTAGTTACCTATTTTCGAGGCAGCAGCCATTTTGTTGTCATTCTTGTTATTTAGTTACACTGATTTTTCAGTGTTTTCCTCTCTCCCTTTCCTTTAAGTCCCCTCTTGCTATTCTCCCATGCTTTTGGCATAGTTTCTGTAATTATTATTACTAAAATTTCTTGGGAGTTTTAGCTGAATAACAGAATGAATTCTGTTTTTTCCCCCATTTTTACGTCTTCACCTACGGGTGGTTAGGCGTTGTGTTCTGCATCTACCATCTGATGTTCTGCAGTTTCTTCCCTGGAAGTCTCTGTTTTGCATCAGATAGTGTATTTTTGGTAACTGATTTCGGGCCTGGGTGCCTGGAGTCTTATTTTAGTGTTTTTACACTCATTGTTTACATTTACAACAGCCCTCTGTGTGAGGGGGGGATTTCTTGAAAATAATATCTTGATGTTAATTTAATCATAACTAGATACATTATTATTGTTCGTAAGTGTTGCATAAATTGTTTAAAATATTTTTTAAAATTTTTGTCCACACTTAGGCTTGGGATCCATTGGGGCTCAACGTTACTTTTCAGAAACTTGGGCTGTTCTGAAAAAATATTTTTTCAAAATATTTTGATTTCAATTATTTTTTCTATGTTAATGGATCATATTATTATTATGTATTTTGATTGTCAGGGGTTGGTGCGAGTACCAGGACCTTGTTTTCTTTTCACATTGAAAGGATTTTGATCAATTGTAATAAGAGGAAGTCTTCCTCTGACTTTTATAATCATTCTATATGTGGTCAGTGTACTCGCATTAACTCCTGTTCTGTATCTGATGATTTCGATGACAACATGGGAAGCGTATGTCACGGTATGTTAGTGGGGAATTGGACATTCCGGTCCTTTCCCCGCAGGGTCACTCTACTTTATCAATTTCTATTTCAGACGATCAAGATTAGGGTGATGTATCTGTGATGTCTTCCAACAGTGTGCCTCCGTCGTCACAATTAATGAAGGGCTAGCGGAAAAGTGCTCATGTAAATACGCCAATTGCCTAAGAGGACCCTAGTAGGTTCGACGGCCTTTGACGTCCGCTAGCTCGCCCGGTGTAGCGTCCATTCACCGAATGGTTCGGCAGCCGGATTCGTCCGTTGCGGTCTAGAAGGAGTTTTGGTGTGATGCGAGCACTATAAATCTACCAAATGCACACCCAGTGACGGCAGATTAGAGGGAGAACGGAGGAAGCCTTTTAGTCCGGTTCATAGCTCGTTCTGGTCCATCCGGACGGCGAGCGAGAGAGGCCCCTCTCTTGTACAACAACATCTGGCCCCAGATGTTGTGGTACAAAATGTTTCGCATTCGGAGCATACGTCCGTCGCTCGGGACGCTCCGACATTTAGTCAGTCCGGAGAGACTGTCAATAAGGCTTCCTCATTCTCATGGTAGCGCACACGACCGCTCTTGGCTACGTGACTTCTGATATCCAGTCAGCTTCGCCAGTCAGAGAATCATCGGCGACCAGGTCACACCATCCGGTAGCCAGGGACACGAGGCCTGCAGACTCCGGACGTTCGCATAGGAAAGTGTGCGGGAGTCAACGTACACGGAGCTTCCGGCAGCAATACATCGTAAGACCGCCACTGCACAGGCCTCGGGGACGGACGTGCTATCCTAAATAGCACAGCTTATCGCAGCATCCCAGCAACAACTGAATCTGTCGCATATGTTTTATCCGACGATGCTGGGTCGGGACGCTCCGCGGAAGCGGGTACGGACGTCCAAAAATTTCATCCGGTCCGACGGGATACCGAAAGGGATTCGGAGGATTTCGAGCTTTCCCTTTCGGAACAACATATGCTGTTGTGTATGTCATCTGACTTGATCTTCTACAGGTTCTTTCGTCGGACCAGAATGCTGCGATGCCGGATAAGAAACTGATAGCGTCGGTGGACTTAGAAATTTTTGGTTCGGTTCAGGGACTTCGTCCCTCAGTTCCGACATAGTCCAATAATGTCACACAAACTTTCGAATTATTGAACGACGCTATATATTTATTATTATATGCTTGCTATTACCAAGCATTTCTGGTTTCTTGTTCGCAAAGTTACGGAGATGTCTTTCAAAAGTGTGCCTCTGTCGTCATAGTTAATGAAGAGCTAGCGGCAATAAGTGCTCATGGAATATGTCTATCGCCTAAGAGATCCCTTGTAGGATCGACGGAGTGACATTCGCTAGCTCACCCGGTGTAGCGTACATTCATCGAATGGTTCGGCTGCCGGGTTCGTCCGTTGCAGTCTAGGAAGGAGATTTGGGTGATGCGAACACTATAATTACTTTAGTACTCACCCAGTGACGGCGGATTGAGGACAGATCGGAGGAAGCCTGTTAGTCCGGTTCCTGGCTTGTCCAGGTCCGTCCGGGCTGTGAGCGAGAGAGGTCCCTCTCTCGTCCAACAACATAGGGGACTGCATGTTGTGGTTCAGTTATTTTACATTCGGAGCATATGTCCGTCGCTCGGGACGCTCCGTTATATTGACAGTCCGAAAGACTGTCGATAATGCTTCCTCATCCTCACAGCAGTGCACACGACCGCACATTGGCTACGTGACTTCGAGTATCCGATCAGTTTCGTCATTCAGTGATTCCACGGCGAACAGGTCATGCCATCCGGAGCCAAGGGACACGAGGCCTATACACTCTGTTCGCTCGCATATTAGTAGTATGCACGGGGTAACTATCACGGAGCTTCCAGCGACAATGCATCGAAGGACCGCTTCTCCACAGGCCTCAGTGACGGACATGCTATCCGAGTTAGCACAGTTTTTTTGCAGCATCCCAGCAATCGACAGTTTCTTAGTTGAATCAGGAATTATCTGACGGCGCTGGGTCGGTGCGGTCCGCGGTTGCATCAGGTACGGACGACCAAACACTTTATAGGGTCCGATAGGATGGCGAAAGGAATTCGAAAGATTTCGAGTTTTCCCTTTCGTAGCATCGGAAGCTGCCATTCATATCTTCCGGCATTATCTTCCAGTGATTGTTATTTCGGACTACATTGCTGCGATGTTGGATAAGAGACTTATAGCGTCATTGGACACAGAATTTTGGATCAGTTCAGGGACATTGTCCCTGACTTTTCGACACAGTCCAATAATGTCATTAGAACATGTGTATTATTTATCGACGCTATATATACATATAAGCCTGCTACCAAGCATGATAGTTTAGTTTCTTGTCCACAATGCTCATTTCTGCCTTTTATCATTTATACGAATAATTTATTTTGGCAGAACAGGGCATACCGAGAGTTCATATGCGTCTAGACGGCGTGGTTAAAGACTGGAAATATTCTTTTTCGGCGTCTATGTCTTTTCCAACCACAATGTTGGAAACGACAATGATGTCTAATAGACTTAACTTAGACGCTTTATCATACGTAATCCACCTTACTGAGGCGTTATCATTACGTCTTCAAGAGAAAGAATTACGGGATATTATCCTCAATGTGATTTCTTTTGAGGGCAGTAGTTTGTTCATGTATAACTCCGCCCTTCAGTGGCTGATTGGAGTTGGTTAGACGTGATGCAGCCCTAGCTACATCCACGCGCGTGGATAGTAAGGTGAAGAACTCTCTCAGAGTCGCTTCGTTCTCGGAGAAGCTTCTCTTCGACGGCAACTTTTCAGCAATCCATGGATTGCTCGATTTACACGTTCTCTTGTCTATCTAGTGTAGCAAGAGATTCAGACTGGGGCAAACATTCGGTGGTTGACTGCCACTGCAGTTGCCGGATCCGAGTTTTATAATTATGACGGTTGCCAGTCAAACAGGTTGGGATATAATATTGATCTCAACGGATTCGAAGTGCCAGGGTCTTTGGGTTCCGCAGTCTCTAAGCAAGCACTTATCTTCCATGGAATAATGTTTTTTTAGGCTTGCTTTATGTCATTGGATGAACATTATTCAGAAACGCATGTCCAAATCCTGTCCGTTAATTCGACAGTAGTGGCGTATCTCCGGAACCAGGGAGGCACTCATTCGTTTCCGTTATTCAATTTAATGGGAAGAATCCTTCTGTTTGTTATAGTACACCAAGTTCTGTTTCGGTCCGTCATATTCCGGGTCGTCTGATTTTATTTCCGGACTCCCGTTCACTTATGGGTCTCTTGTTGCCATCAGAATGGACTCTCAACAAACAAGTATTCAATCAGATTTGCTATCAATGGGAGCACCCAATGATAATTTATTTACGACACAACTTGCTTGTCAATTGCAGACGTATGTGTTTCCTTGTCCGGATCTCTGAGCTAATGTTGTTAACGCTCTATTGATCTAATAGGACGGAATGATAGGATATGCGTATCCTCCTGCGCTGTTGTTTCAGCAAGTATTGCTAAGATAAACAACCACAATACATTTCTGTTGATAGCATCTCTGTCTTCACAGAGACCGTGGGTAAATTTACTCTGATGTCTACTGTGGGACTTAACGCGAAATCTTCCTCAATGAGAGGATCTTTTTTCGCTGGGTAAAATCGTGTCATCGTTATCACAACCTGCAAGGTCGCAACCTTCACGTATTCCGTTGTGTGGTCCTTATTGCATTGTAAGCATTGTACTGGACGAGCTTTGGACGCGATTTCTTACTATAGGAGAACCTCTTCTTCGCTATTCTATGCGGCTAAAGTGGAGGCTCTTCCGTCGTTGGTGTAGGGATCACTATGTTGATATTGTTGATCCCGCCATACTAGTCATTGCAACTTTTTAGTATACTTGTTTGACAAGATCTACTGCAGCCTGTTATTATTAAGGTTATAGGTTTATGTTACCTCATACCTATGCACTCTATGATAGTTTACAATTGAGTCTTATGTCTCTTTATCTAAGTCAGTTAGTAACTTTTCGATAAATAGACTTAGAATCATTAGATTAAATTCCTATATGGAATTTAACTTCGGTTCTTATTTAGCTAAGTAATCATTTGAGCCTCTGGAAACAGTAGTTTTCAAATTCTGACCTTTTAGACAGTAATTCTGTTGGCTTCTTTTTTACTGAAGAGTCAGTGAGTTTCATGCACTATCGGTGGATGATTTTCACTTTTGTAGTTTCGGAATCACTACTTCCTTTACTATTTAGGTTGGATTTTTGCATAAGAGTCAGGCTCCTAATTAATATCCGGAACCTATTGTTATTAAGGTCCTTCCGTCTTCGTACGGGCATAGGCCTTTACTCTGTCCGGTTAGAGTTTATGTATTTATAAACAGATATCTGATTATTACTACGGGTGTAAGCTTCTTCTGTCTTTGATGCCTAATAGAAGGACGTTACGCTCCATTCTATTGCTAATAGATTCAATTAACTATCGATACTGCTTATGGTATATCATTGACTCAGCAGTTGTGTTTGAGATTTCGGCTCATGAAGTAAGAGTTCTTCTACATCTTGGGCTTACATTAATAGTGTCGCTATTATAGATTTTTGAAGGCTGCTCATTGCGCTCAGCCATCCAATTCATGAATTTTTATCTCAGAAATATTGAGTCCATTTCTGGAGGCCTCTATTGTTAGGTCTATTATCTACTGCTCAGAATGTCATTCACTTAACAGTTGCTACTATAGCTAGGTAGGCTGTCTGTTTCGGCAGTGACTCCGTTCTGCTGCCCTCTTCGCTCTGGGCGATTTGACCCAGGGCAAGAAAAAGGGGGGGGGGGGGGGGGAGGGTGTTCCCTTGGGTCACCTGTTTTACTATGAAAACAAGGGGATACCTCCTCCGGAGTTAGTAATTCTGAGCTGTTATTGGGTTGGTTGTTTAGTGAGAAGTTTATGTTTTAAAAATTCATTCAGGTCTTAGTTTTTAAAGTATAGCTTTTGAATATAGCACGTGTCAACGGACATGATTATACAATCCTCAGACACTTTTAAGGAGTATAAAGAGTCTCTATTCTCTAGACTTACTTTATTTATTGGCTTACTTTAAAAATTATTAGTATAAGGATTATACTAGATATTAATAGAGTACATGGATGTATGATGCTCAATTTTGGAAGGTGTTGTATCTTTCTAATTTATCATAAATAAGAAAGATACATGTAAGGCCTAATACTTCTTTTTCCCTAGAGGGGATGACTCTATTTTATATAATTGAGCGTATTCCATCTTGCTCTATGTCCTTGGCCCTCCAGCCTTTTTACTATTCAGCTTTGTCTGGGTCATTGGTACAGTATAAAAATGTTAAAAAATTTATAGTAATTTATATATTTTTTATACTTACCAATGACCCAGATGGGGATGGCCCTCCCAGGAGTTGGGAACTCTTACCTCCCCGCTGAGTACATAGCGCTTACCAGGCACTGGTAATAAAGAATGATTGATGGCGCCAATTTCGGAACGTCCTTGACACTGCGCATGCGCATTAGAGGTGAAGTGTGGAGGGCCATTCAGGACATGTTTTCTTTGGTTTTAGATGCAAATTTTGGGGATTGGGGGGCAAAATTTGTGTTTGGCCCTATATTTTAAGAGTTAGCACCAGCTATGTCTGGGTCATTGGTAAGTATAAAAAATATATAAATTACTATAAATTTTTTAACTTTCATGTTCATCTCTCTATCCATCATATATCGGGTCATCTGAACGTACTAGCAGACTTGCTCCTCGGAAAGGTCGCCTGTTTCATATGTATGGATGCTCAACATCCATTTATTTGTACATTTTTGCTACCAGTGGGATCACCCCATGATTCTTTAGTTTGCGACACACCGGAACAATTAGTTACCGTCATTTGTGTCGCCTTGCCCAGATTATTGAGTGCAGGCAGTAGACGCTCTGCAAATTCATGGGGAGGAATAATAGGGTATGCGTATCCTAATCATTTGATTCAATAGCTTACGTTTAAGTTTAAACAGTGAATCCTACTGGTAGCACCTCTGTTGTCACAGAAATCTTGGATCAATATTCTCAAGTGTCTGTTATGTGACGCTCCCCAGAAGCTGTCTCCATGAGAGAGTCTTCTTTCAGGGGATGTTTTATTCTTCACATTCCTCTCCTTCCATAGTGGCATATGGAATCGGTTAGACGTGAGGGAACCATTTCGGTTCCTATATTTTTTATCTTAACTGACACAGGTACGATTAAACCATACGGGTGAGGGGATTTCGTTATGACTTCGAATTCCCCCCCCCCCCCCTCCACCGTGAGAGAACCATTGCAGTTCCTATATTTTTCTGTTAACTGACACAAGTACGATTGAATAATGCGGGTGAGGAGATTTCGTTATGACTTTGAATTCCCCCCCTCTCCCCCCACCCACACACACACACACACACACACACACACACACACACACACACACACACACACACACACTCACTCAGACACTTCCTTATCTGTTATAAGCAATTACCGGGCAAGACGTAGTTCTCTTTCCGCAAGCTTTATTATTGTAATACATGCATTTTAGGCATTTATGAGTGTTCTGTGGTGACCTCATGGGCTCATCTTCTTTTTAGCTGAATTAATGTCCTATTATTTTGGTTGATTTGTTATATACAAGCATTTATTTATAAATCATCACAATTAAATTGCTACTCTTGAGTACCTCGCAGGCTGCATAACCAGTTAACTGGTATTCAGATGATTACATGCTAATATATATGCGCTCGCGCATTATTATTATTAGGCTAATGCGTTATTGTATTTGGTGGACCTTGAAATAATAATTTATTTTGGGGGCGGTCCGTGTAGGAGCCTGTTAATCATACCTTTGTACATCTATAGATCCAAGTTTCTATTTTGTTTGGTACTCATATTATACGTGCTTTTACGATCATAGAGATCGGATTATTCACGTTGGAGAGTGTTGTTACTGGAATTTATTGTACAGTGGCCGCCTGGGTCATGTAGGAAGTGTGTTTTCTCTTCAGGAATCGTTCAGTGTGGCTTGATTAGATATGTGTATTTTATATTTTATATCACCGGTTTTCGACGTATCTGTGTACGTTGTCTGCAGTGTATGCTATTTACTGTGCAATATTAATTTCCAGGATCGTCGATATAGCCGTAACTTCTGAAGTAACGTTAAGCACCATTTATTAATCTTGAATTAATACCTGAGTGCTTGTTCGATGATTAATTATGTTGTTGGGTACCACTCTTATTGTTTCCAGAGCTCTCCCCCTTTTTAATTTTGAAGGTTTCTTCAAAAAAGGGAGGAGGGGGAGGGTGTTTTTACCCACAATCTGGCTTAAAATGTATGTATCTTTGAAGGATGCTGTTTTTATCCGTATTTATATCCTGCATACAGCTGAAATGTTATTGTAAGGCGTATTATGTTTGTGGGAGATTTGCTCTTATTCTCAGATATGCCATCCTAATTTTGGGGGCTTAGTCTGGGCTAGCCTTGGAAAATTAGGAACTTGTCTTCATACTTACATTAAGGAATTACGTCATTGGGCTCCTTGTTTAGAATATGTCTCCTCTATTACTGTATAGAGAGACATACATGTAATTCCTTACTGTTCTAAGTTCCTTCATTATGGGTTGCAGGATTGGAATTATTTCAGAAGTCTTAAGCCCTCCACCTATTTACGATTCAGCTATGTCTGGGCCATTGGTATACTGTGTAAAAATATGATAAATTTATACCAATTTGTATATTTTTATACTTACCAATGGCCCAGACATAGCTGGTGCTAACTCTAAAATATCTAGGGCCAAACACAAATTTTGCCCCCAATCCCCCAAATTTGCATGCAAAACCGAAAATTAGAAGTCCTAACTGGTCCTCCATACATTTACCTTCTGCTCATGTGCAGACGTCAGGAAGTGACCAAAATTGGCGCCAACACCTTTCTTTGTAAAAGAGAGTATTACATATTAATTCAGCGGGGAGGTATGAGTGCCCACTCATGGGCGGGCCCTTCCCATCTGGGCCATTGGTAAGAATAAAAATATACAAATTGGTATAAATTTATCATTTTCGTCTATTTTGCTTAAAATACCTCCTGGTTTTAGTCGTTTTCATATCCTGCCTTTAGCCATTTATTGTTCCTTAGGCATTTTATTTCAATGTATATTACACATTTTATGCCTTGCGCAAGTTCGTTATGCATTCAGTAGGGCTTTGACCACAGTCTGCCTCTTGGGCTTTGACCTGATTTCCTGCAAGTTATAGTCTCTTTGTGTTCAAAGACCTTCGTTGGTTCAAAAAGAAAATTTCTGTTTCCAGAGCTAAATGGCATACATGTGTATGAATTCTAATTAAAGATTTTTTAATTTCAAATTCATTTTTTTCAAAATTTAGCATTTTGTTTTTCTTATTCCCAAAATTCATGCATCCAAATTTTTGGAAAAATGAAAAGTTTTTGCTCAATATGTTTTACCAGTAAGTCAACGAGTGATAACTGTCCATCATGCTTGACATGCATCAGCTGTAAAGCACAAAATTCTTGTGATATTTGGGTATAATGAGATAACAAATGTTTGACTTAGGTTCAGCCTTTTGGCTCTGTATGTACGTCACAGAATCCCTTGTGGGCTTTATTGTGACGGAAGAGAGAGCGTCCTCAAGATGGTTGTAGGTGGTAACTGGATAGAGCAGATTTGAAAGCTTCTGGCGTGCTTTTATGGACTACGCTGTCCTCCAGTTGGTTCCAGTCAACAGCTGTTCCCACGAAAAAGGAGTGTCTATACTGTTCTGACTTAAATGTTGGAATTACCACTGTTTTGTTGTTATTATACCCCCCGCAAACAAAGTTTGGGGGGGTATATAGGAATCACCCTGTACGTCCGTCTATCCGTCTGTCCATCTTATAAGCGCAACTCCTCCTAAACCATTTGAAGAATTTTCATGAAACTTTACACAATGGAAGAACTCCATATGAACATGTGCATGAAGCAATATAATTCCATTCTGACATTTCCAAGGGGAGATAATCTAACTTATACCATCTGTCCATCCTTATAAGCGCAACTCCAACTAGACCGTTTGAAGAATTTTCATAAAACTTTACACAATGGAAGAACTCCATATGAAGATGTGCATGAAGCAATATAATTCCGTTCTGACATTTCCAAGGGGAGATAATCTAACTTATACCATCTGTCCATCATTATAAGCGTAACTCCTCCTAAACCGTTAGAAGAATTTTCATGAAACTTTACACGATGGAAGAACTCCATATGAAGATGTGCATGAAGCAATATAATTCCGTTCTGACATTTCCAAGGGGAGATAATCTAACTTATACCGTCTGTCCATCCTTGTAAGCGCAACTCCTCCTAAACCGTTTGAAGAATTTTCATGAAACTTTACACAATGGAAGAACTCCATATGAAGATGTGCATGAAGCAATATAATTCTGTTCTGACATTTCCTAGGGGAGATAATCTAACTTATACATTTCAGGCGCGGGGGGTATCACTTTGTGAGTTTGCTCACAGTAACCTCTAGTTTCGAGCTGATGCTGTCACAATGTTCTTTGAAATGCAGTCATCAAATTTTTTAGCTCAAATATGTCGTTTTTGTTGTTTTGCCCATGGATCCTATTATGCCTAAATTAGGCATATTAGGAGTGTTTCTAATCATATTCTTCCATTCCAGTAGGTTTGTCAGAAGAATCAATGGTGCATAAATCATCTTCATCTTATGTTCTGCCTTCCACGTCGGAATTGGTTTCCTCAGAGGCTGTTTGGTTGAGAGAGAGCTGGCATCGACGATGCTAAGTCATCTGCGGCCAACTTGGGGACAAGGACTGCTGCCAGTTTGACTGATGCCAGCTTACATGGGGGTAGGTCATCCTGCAGCAATCCTTAGTAAGTTAGTGCAAACAGGAGAGAGATCTTACCCTCCCAGCAACTCATGGCCTTGCCATTATATGGATTGTTGCGAATGAATAATAAGTCATCAGCAACAGCCCTGGGGAAAAGGACTGCTGTCTGTTTGACTGATGTCAGGTAATGGGGAGGTAAGGGTCTGACCTGCCTTAGTACATTTGTGCAAACAGAAGAAAAAACATACCTTCTGGCAATTCACAGACCTCTCCATTAAGTGGATTGTCTGGAATAACCAAAAAGCACCTTCACCACTTTGTCTTAAACAGCTCTGCATGAGAAAGCACATGGTATTGTTCCATAATCGGCTGTGGATCATCATAGATGTCGACACTTGGCAAGTACACAGTCCAATCATAGGAAGTCATTTTCCGCCTACAGGGAACGTCCTCACCATTCAAGAACGTCGATCCTCTCACAGCATTAGAAATTCATCACATGACACCGTAACTCTCAGTGAGTAGATTCAAGCTATTACCATTGTTCAACTTTGTCGACATTATTGCTACTTACAGTTGATATTCACAGGATGATTCCATATACTTCGTAGATGCATGGTCATCGCTTTTGATTGCCGATCTGACAATCTTCACATAGTTGTCATCAACAAGCATATTGAAATTGTCTTATGGAAAAGAAAATTACTCTCTTGATTTAGGTTGTGCGTTCTCTACGATTTAAATTACCTATATGATCATTACAGATTCAAGGAGATCGTTCATTCAGCTCTGCAGCGTCTTTTGCATGTGTTCTCTTGAGGGTAGTGCCACCTGCTGGTAGATCATTTTTTTATAGGATCTATATCTAATGATAATGTGTGCAGACATATTAGTTGCATTGCAAGTTTAGTTTTTTTTTTCATTCAATTCAGGGACAAAATTTCTTTATAACTTATGAGAAAAGAAATGACACAATGTCCATTCTTTTCTACTGTTCATTGTGAAACTTATTCCCGTGAAATTCTTCCACTGCATTTTTCAACACATTTTGCTTAGACGTTTTTCCTTTCCTTTATTACAGAGCAAAGAATACTTCCTTCTATTCACTTGTATCAAGGATTCATCTGGCTATTTTAATTGTTTAATTATAATATCTGGGTACTAACAGGATTATCCAACATTTGGAAGGCTAACTTTTGGTTACAACCTTCCAAGCTTTATATCTGCCAAATAATCTTGAATCCTGATTCTGTGACAGGAAAGCACTTAGGCCTACATTACCTGTCCATGACACTTTACTCACTACATCTTTAGTATTTTTTACTATAGTCATAGCACAATATTTTTATTTACTCTCCCTCCAAGTTTTGCATTGGGTCGCAAAACTTGGTTGGTGGGTGTACATGTATTAAGACTAGTATCATCCTTTGTCTTTGATATAGATTGATTAGCCTTGCTTTTTATACATGTTACTATAATGTTTCGCTCACAAGGTCAGTTCATTCAATGATTGCTTCTTTCTCTTGGGCAGTTCAAGAGTTCCCTCCAGGTGCAGCCTTCTACATGCAGCTGTTATGAAATCTGTTATGAAATCTGTGTCAGTTTACTAAGTTATCTATATCATCTGTCAGTACTACATTTTGATTAGCCTTGCTTTTTATACATGTTACTATAATGTTCTGCTCACAAGGTCAGTTCATTCAATGATTGCTTCTTTCTCTTGGGCAGTTCACGAGTGCCCTCCAGATGCAGCCTTCTACATGCATCTGTTATGAAATCTATGTGAGTGTACTAAGTTTTCTAGATCCTCTGTCAGTACTACAAAATGTCCCACATTAATGTCCTTATAGCTGTGTGTGTCAAGTACATCTTCTGTCACCTACCTCTCTGTTTTGTGCATGCATTATAATCTCACATAACGTGGGTGGGGGGTGGAGGAGTGCACCTATTTACTTTTGCAAGATATAGTGTTCCTCTCTTCTTGTGTCAGTTCAATGACCTATAGTTATGTGGGGATATTCATTTGTATTTTAAGTCATTTAATTATGAGTTCATCCAGTAATATATCATGATTAAATATATGTATTGTCTTAATTAACTTTAGACGCATTTATATCCTGTTTTCTTTAATGTAATTATTGCATTTTGGCAAATGTTTGGTCGTTATATTATTATGGATATACTCCAGTGTAGATTTCTTATATCCTTATATGTTTTCTACTTCTATCAATAAATGATTATCCATTTTTCTTGGAGGTCGATTTAGTTTTGGTGTTCCCTAAACTATCAGCAAGCCTGTTGATACTCGTTATGGTCCTGTATTGGCCCTCCTTCCTTTTATCTATTCTGCCGGTCTGGGTCAGTAGTAATGGAGGATAAATAATGGAAATTTAAAGTAATTTCTGTATCTTTCATACCTATCACTGGCCCAGACAGGAAGTGCCCTCCCTTGAGTTATTCACTCACACCTGTGCACATATAACTATTTTCACTCAGCAGGCATCACAAAAGAATGGTTATTGGCAGTATTGGAGGGCACTCCCTTGCCTCTATGCATGTGCAGAGGTTATGTAAGGAAGCTCACACAGGACTCTATTTTTAGCTCACCTGAGCGAAGCTCAAGGGGAGCTTTACTAATCACTTTCCGTCCGGCGTTAACTTTACATTATCGACTTCTTCTCACAAACTTCTCAACCAAATTGAACCAAATCTGGTGTGCATGTTCCCTATCACATGTCAATTCAAATTTGTTCAAATCAAGTTGACCTGCCCCTTGGTAGGGCCACGCCCAAAATGTGAGCCCGAATCTTAAAAAATCTTCTTCTCATGAACCAGCAGTAGCAGAGACTTGATATAAGGTGTGCAGCTTCCTTTTGAGGTGTAGACTCAGATTTGTTCAAGAGAAGTTCTAGGGTCTATATCTGCCATCATTATGGGAGGGGGAAGAATTTTTGCCCCACCCAAAATTTCTATTTTCCAAACCGAGAGGCTTATTTGAACCAAATTTGATATGAGGTTTTATTGGGACATAAGTAGTTAATTTATGCCATTCCCATGGGAACCGCAGGAGCTAAAAATAGAAAAAAATTAAAACGCTCATATCTCAAAAACTGCACAGCACTGAGAATTTTTATTCAGTGTGAAGCTTCTTTGTGACCAACATGCTATCGGTTTTATCACAGGGTACTTTTTCGGGATATTGAAAAAGTGCTGAGTCAGCATTTTTTAACACTGTGGATAATGGGGAAAACATTAAAGAAGCTTCTTCTCCCAAATCACTGGTCCAAAGGCTTTCATATTTCACATATAACATCATTGGAAGACTGATTAACATATTTGTTGAAATCAATTCCCTGGTCCATATTTGGGCTCTCTGTGGGAGCCCAAATATTTAAATTAGTGCAACATGAGGAATATTCTTTAAACATTTTCTTCTTCATATCCACCAATCAGTATCTTTTGATATTTGGTATGCAGCATCCTCAGGGGGGAGATTCAAGTTTGTTCAAGCCAAGTTCCTGAGTTCATATTTGGGCTCACTGTGGGAGCCCGAATTATAACTTAGTTCAAAATGAGGAATTTTCTTTGAAAATCTTTTTCTTCAGGTCCGCAGTCGGAATGCTTTGATATTTGGTATGCAGCAGCCTTAGGGTGGTGAGATTTAAGATTGTTCAATCCAAGTCCCTGGGTTGATATTTGGGCTCCCTGTGGGAGCCTGAATTATAACTTAGTTCAAAATGAGGAATTTTCTTTAAAAATCTTTTTCTTCAGGTCCAGCAGTCGGAATGCTTTGATATTTGGTATGCTGCATCCTTAGGGGGTGAGATTCAAGTTTGTTTAAGCCATGTCCCTAGGTCCATATGTGGGCTCACTGTGGGAGCTCGAATTGTAACTCTTAGTTCAAAATGAGGAATTTTCTTAAAAAATCTTCTTCTTCAGATCCAGCAGTCAGAATGTTTTGATATTTGGTATGCAGCATCCTTAGGGAGGTGAGATTCGAGTTTGGTAAAGCCAAGTCCCTGGGTTCGTATTTGGGCTCCCTGTGGGAGCCCGAATTATAACTTAGTTCAATATGAGGAATTTTTCTTTAAAAATCTTCTTCAGATCCAGCAGTCAGAAAGCTTTGATATTTGGTATGAAGCAACCTTAGGGGGTTAAGATTCAAGTTTGTTCAAGCCAAGTCCCTGTGTTGATATTTGGGCTCCCTGTGGGAACCCGAATTATAACTTAGTTCAATATGAGGAATATTCTTCAAAAATATTCTTCTTCACATTCACCAGTTTTAATATTTGGTATACAGCATCCCACTCGAGGTGAGATTCATGTTTGTTCAAGCCAAGTCCCTGGGTTCATATTTTTATCTAAATTAAGCATTCAGCCTTAATTCTCACTATTAGAGTCTCAGCATGTCTGGGCCAGTTGTAGGCATGATAAATACAGAAATTACTTAAAATTTCCATTTTTCGTTTCATCCACCTGTTGATTGCTCTTACATAATGCATAGATCAAGCATGACTCTTATTCCCAGCAGGCACAGAACTATTTCAAGTCTCAATGAGGATATTTTTATACTGTACCAATGACCCAGACATAGCTGGTTCTAACTCTTAAAATATAGGGCCAAACACAAATTTTGCCCCCCTATCCCCAAAATTTGCATCTAAAACCAAAGAAAACATGTCCTGAATGGCCCTCCACACTTCACCTCTACTGCGCATGCGCAGTGTCAAGGACGTTCCGAAATTGGCGCCATTATTCATTCTTAGTTTGGCCCTTCATCAGTTAACATCTGACTGATCTTTGTGCTTGTAAATCTCAGTTTAAATGATGCCAGACACATAAATATTAGTGAAATGGTGATTCTAAGGAGGATATTGAAGGAGGAGAGGAAAAATGTGTGACAGAATATTATCAGGGCTGTAACTTAAAATTTTTTAATGAAATTATGTTAAGTTACCTATTTTCGAGGCAGCAGCCATTTTGTTGTCATTCTTGTTATTTAGTTACACTGATTTTTCAGTGTTTTCCTCTCTCCCTTTCCTTTAAGTCCCCTCTTGCTATTCTCCCATGCTTTTGGCATAGTTTCTGTAATTATTATTACTAAAATTTCTTGGGAGTTTTAGCTGAATAACAGAATGAATTCTGTTCTTTTCCCCATGTTTACGTCTTCACCTATGGGTGGTTAGGCGTTGTGTTCTGCATCTACCATCTGATGTTCTGCAGTTTCTGTTTTGCATCAGATAGTGTATTTTTGGTAACTGAAGTCTTATTTTAGTGTTTTTACACTCATTGTTTACATTTACAACAGCCCTCTGTGTGAGGGGGGGGGATTTCTTGAAAATAATATCTTGATGTTAATTTAATCATAACTAGATATATTATTATTGTTCGTAAGTGTTGCATAAATTGTTTAAAATATTTTTAAATTTTTTGTCCACACTTAGGCTTGGGATCCATTGGGGCTCAACGTTACTTTTCAGAAACTTGGGCTGTTCTGAAAAAATATTTTTTCAAAATATTTTGATTTCAGTTATTTTTTTATGTTAATGGATCATATTATTATTATGTATTTTGATTGTCAGGGGTTGGTGCGAGTACCAGGACTTTGTTTTCTTTTCACATTGAAAGGATTTTGATCAATTGTAATAAGAGGAAGTCTTCCTCTAACTTTTATAATCATTCTATTTGTAGTCAGTGTACTCGCATTAACTCCTGTTCTGTATCTGATGATTTCAATGACAACATGGGAAGCGTATGTCACGGTATGTTAGTGGGGAATTGGACATTCCGGTCCTTTCCCCGCAGGGTCACTCTACTTTATCAATTTCTATTTCAGACGATCAAGATGAGGGTGATGTATCTGTGATGTCTTCCAACAGTGTGCCTCCGTCGTCACAATTAATGAAGGGCTAGCGGAAAAGTGCTCATGTAAATACGCCAATTGCCTAAGAGGACCCTAGTAGGTTCGACGGCCTTTGACGTCCACTAGCTCGCCCGGTGTAGCGTCCATTCATCGAATGGTTCGGCAGCCGGGTTCGTCCGTTGCGGTCTAGAAGGAGTTTTGGGGTGATGCAAGCACTATAAATCAACCAAATGCACACCCAGTGACGGCGGATTAGAGGGAGAACGGAGGAAGCCTTTTAGTCCGGTTCATAGCTCGTTCTGGTCCATCCGGACGGCGAGCGAGAGAGGCCCCTCTCTCGTACAACAACATCTGGCCCCAGATGTTGTGGTACAAAATGTTTCGCATTCGGAGCATACGTCCGCCGCTCGGGACGCTCCGACATATAGTCAGTCCGGTGAGACTGTCAATAAGGCTTCCTCATTCTCATGGTAGCACACACGACCGCTCTTGGCTACGTGACCTCGGATATCCAGTCAGCTTCGCCAGTCAGAGAATCATCGGCGACCAGGTCACACCATCTGGTAGCCAGGGACACGAGGCCTGCAGACTCCGGTTGTTCACATAGGAAAGTGTGCGGGAGTCAACGTACACGGAGCTTCCGGCGGCAATGCATCGTAAGACCGCTACCGCACAGGCTTCGGGGACGGATGTGCTATCCTAAATAGCACAGCTTATCACAGCATCCCAGCAACAACTGAATCTGTCGCGTAATGTTTTATCGGACGATGCTGGGTCGGGACACTCCGCGGAAGCGGGTACGGACGTCCGAAAATTTCATCCGGTCCGACGGGATACCGAAAGGGATTCGGAGGATTTCGAGCTTTCCCTTTCGGAACAACATATGCTGTTGTGTATGTCATCTGACTTGATCTTCTACAGGTTCTTTCGTTGGACCAGAATGCTGCGATGCCGGATAAGAAACTGATAGCGTCGGTGGACTTAGAAATTCTTGGTTCGGTTCAGGGACATCGTCCCTCAGTTCCGACATAGTCCAATAATGTCACACAAACTTTCGAATTATTGAACGACACTATATATTTATTATATGCTTGCTATTACCAAGCATTTCTGGTTTCTTGTTCGCAAAGTTACGGAGATGTCTTTCAAAAGTGTGCCTCTGTCGTCATAGTTAATGAAGAGCTAGCGGCAATAAGTGCTCATGGAATATGTCTATCGTCTAAGAGGTCCCTTGTAGGATCGACGGAGTGACATTCGCTAGCTCACCCGGTGTAGCGTACATTCATCGAATGGTTCGGCTACCGGGTTCGTCCGTTGCGGTCTAGGAAGGAGATTTGGGTGATGCGAGCACTATAATTACTTTAGTACTCACCCAGTGACGGCGGATTGAGGACAGATCGGAGGAAGCCTGTTAGTCCGGTTCCTGGCGTGTCCAGGTCCGTCCGAGCTGTGAGCGAGAGAGGTCCCTCTCTCGTCCAACAACATAGGGGACCGCATGTTGTGGTTCAGATATTTTACATTCGGAGCATATGTCCGTCGCTCGGGACGCTCCGTTATATTGACAGTCCGAGAGACTGTCGATAATGCTTCCTCATCCTCACAGCAGTGCACACGACCGCACATTGGCTATGTGACCTTGAGTATCCGATCAGTTTCGTCATTCAGTGATTCCATGGCGAACAGGTCACGCCATCCGGTAGCCAAGGGACACGAGGCCTATACACTCCGTTCGCTCGCATATTAGTAGTATGCACGGGGTAACGATCACTGAGCTTCTAGCGGCAATGCATCGTAGGACCGCTTCTCCACAGGCCTCAGTGACGGACGAGCTATCCGAGTTAGCACAGTTTTTTCGCAGCATACCAGCAATCAACAGTTTCTTGGTCGAATCAGGAATTATCCGACGGCGCTGGGTCGGTGCGGTCCGCGGTTGCATCAGGTACGGACCGGATGGCAAAAGGGATTGAAAAGATTTCGAGTTTTCCCTTTCGTTGCATCGGAAGCTGCCATACATATCTTCCAGCATTATCTTCCAGTGATTGTTTTTTCGGACTACATTGCTGCGATGTTGGATAAGAGACTTATAGCGTCATTGGACACGGAATTTTGGATCGGTTCAGGGACATTGTCCCTGACTTACCGACACAGTCCAATAATGTCATTAAAACATGTGTATTATTTATCGACGCTATATATATATATAAGCCTGCTACCAAGCATGATAGTTTAGTTTCTTGTCCGCAATGCTCATTTCTGCCTTTTATCATTTATATGAATAATTTATTTTGGCAGAACAGGGCATCCCGAGAGTTCATATGCGTCTAGACGGCGTGGTTAAAGACTGGAAATAATCTTTTTCGCCGTCTATGTCTTTTCCAACCACAATGTTAGAAATGACAATGATGTCTAATAGACTTAACTTAGACGCTTTATCATACGTAATCCACCTTACTGAGGCGTTATCATTACGTCTTCTAGAGAAAGAATTCCGGGATATGATCCTCAATGTGTTTTCTTTTGAGGGCAGTAGTTGTTCACGTATAACTCCGCCCTTCAGTGGCTGCTTGGAGTTGGTTAGACGTGACGCATCCCTAGCTACATCCACGTGCATGGATAGTAAGGTGAAGAACTCTCTCAGAGTCGCTTCGTTCTCGGAGAAGCTTCTCTTCGACGGCAACTTTTCAGCAATCCATGAATTGCTCGATTTACATGTTCTCTTGTCTATCTAGTGTAGCAAGAGATTCAGATTGGGGCAAACATTCGGTGGTTGTCTCAGAGAGTGCCACTGCAGTTGCCGGATCCGAGTTTTATAATTATGACGGTTGCCAGTCAAACAGGTTGGGATATAATATTGATCCCAACGGATTCGAAGTGCCAGGATCTTTGGGTTCCGCAGTCTCTAAGCAAGTACTTATCTTCCATGGAATAATGTTTTTTTTAGGCTTGCTTTATGTCATTGGATGAACATTATTCAGAAATGCATGTCCTAATCCTGTCCGTTAATTCGACAGTACTGGCGTATCTCCGGAACCAGGGAGGCACTCATTCGTTTCCGTTATTCAATTTAATGGAAAGAATCCTTCTGTTTGTTATAGTACACCAAGTTCTGCTTCGGTCCGTCATATTACGGGTCGTCTGATTGTATTACCGGACTCCCGTTCACTTATGGGTCACTTGTTGCCGTCAGAATGGACTCTCAACAAGCAAGTATTCAATCAGATTTGCTATCAATGGGAGCGCCCAATGATAATTTATTTGTGACACAACTTGCTAATCAATTGCAGACGTATGTGTTTGCTTGTCCGGATCACTGAGCTTATGTTGTTAACGCTCTATTGATCTAATAGGACGGAATGATAGGATATGCGTATCCTCCTGCGCTGTTGTTTCAGCAAGTATTGCTAAGATAAACAACCACAATACATTTCTGTTGATAGCATCTCTGTCTTCACAGAGACCGTGGGTAAATTTACTCTGATGTCTACTGTGGGACTTAACGCGAAATCTTCCTCCATGAGAGGATCTTTTTTCACTGGGTAAAATCATGTCATCTTTATCACAACCCGCAAGGTCTCAACCTTCACGTATTCCGTTGTGTGGTCCTTATTGCATTGTAAGCATTGTACTGGACGAGCTGTGGACGCGATTTCTTACTATAGGAGAACCTCTTCTTCGCTATACTATGCGGCTAAACTGGAGGCTCTTCCGTCGTTGGTGTAGGGATCACTATGTTGATATTGTTGATTCCTCCATACTAGTCATTGCAACTTTTTAGTATACTTGTTTGACAAGATCTACTGCAGCCTGTTATTATTAAGGTTATAGGTTTATGTTACCTCATACCTATGCACTCTATGATAGTTTACAATTGAGTCTTATGTCTCTTTATCTAAGTCAGTTAGTAACTTTTCGATAAATAGACTTAGAATCATTAGATTAAATTCCTATACGGAATTTAACTTCGGTTCTTATTTAGCTAAGTAATCATTTGAGCCTCTGGAAACAGTAGTTTTCAAATTCTGACCTTTTAGACAGTATTTCTGTTGGCTTCTCTTTTACTGAAGAGTCAGTGAGTTTCATGCACTATCGGTGGATGATTTTCACTTTCGTAGTTTCGGAATCACTACTTCCTTTACTATTTAGGTTGGATTTTCGCATAAGAGTCAGGCTCCTAATTAATATCCGGAACTTATTGTTTTTAAGGTCCTTCCGTCTTCGTACGGGCATAGGTCTTTACTCTGTCCGGTTAGAGTTTATGTATTTATAAACAGATATCTGTTTATTACTACGGGCGTAAGCTTCTTCTGTCTTTGATGCCTAATAGAAGGACGTTACGCTCCATTCTATTGCTAATGGATTCAATTAACTATCGATACTGCTTATGGTATATCATTCACTCAGCAGTTGTGTTTGAGATTTCGGCTCTTGAAGTAAGAGTTCTTCTACATCTTGGGCTTACATTAATAGTGTCGCTATTATAGATTTTTGAAGGCTGCTCATTGCGCTCAGCCATCCACATTCATGAATTTTTATCTCAGAAATATCGAGTCCATTTCTGGAGGCCTCTATTGTTAGGTCTATTATCTACTGCTCAGAATGTCATTCACTTAACAGTTGCTACTATAGCTAGGTAGGCTGTCTGTTTCGGCAGTGACTCCATTCGTTCTGCTGCCCTCTTCGCTCTGGGCTATTTGACCCAGGGCAAGAAAAAGGGGGTGGGGGGAGGGTGTTCCCTTGGGTCACCTGTTTTACTATGAAAACAAGGGGATACCTCCTCCGGAGTTAGTAATTCTGAGCTGTTATTGGGATGGTTGTTTAGTGAGAAGTTTATGGTTTAAAAATTCATTCAGGTCTTAGTTTTTAAAGTATAGCTTTTGAATATAGCACGTGTCAGCGGACATTATTATACAATCCTCAGACACTTTTAAGGAGTATTAAGAGTCTCTATTCTCTAGACTTACTTTATTTATTGGCTTACTTTAAAAATTATTAGTATAAGGATTATACTAGATATTAATAGAGTACATGGATGTATGATGCTCAATTTTGGAAGGTGTTGTATCTTTCTAATTTATCATAAATAAGAAAGATACATGTAAGGCCTAATACTTCTTTTTCCCTAGAGGGGATGACTCTGTTTTATATAATTGAGCGTATTCCATCTTGCTCTATGTCCTTGGCCCTCCAGCCTTTTTACTATTCAGCTATGTCTGGGTCATTGGTACAGTATAAAAATGTTAAAAAATTTATAGTAATTTATATATTTTTTATACTTACCAATGACCCAGACGGGGATGGCCCTCCCAGGAGTTGAGAACTCTTACCTCCCCACTGAGTACATAGCGCTTACCAGGCACTGGTTATAAGAATGAATAATGGCGCCAATTTCGGAACGTCCTTGACATTTCAGGCAAATTTCTTAAAAAATATTCTTCTCCAGATCCAGCAGGCAGAATCTTTTGATATTTGGTATGCAACATTGTGGGGTGGATCTGATTCAAGTTTGTTCAAATCAGCTTCCTAAATTCATATTTGGGTTCACTATAGAAGCTCGAATTCGAACTTAGTGCATTTCAGGCAAATTTCTTAAAATATCTTCTTCTCCAGATCCAGCAGGCAGAATCTTTTGATATTTGGTATGCAACATTGTGGGGTGGATCGGATTCAAGTTTGTTCAAATCAGCCCCCTGGGTTTATATTTGGGCTCAGTATAGGTGCCCAAATTTGAACTTAGTGCATTTCAGGCAAATTTCTTTGAAAATCTTCTTCTCAAGATCCAGCCGGCAGAATTTTCTGATATTGGGTATGCACCATGCTTGGGGGTGAGATTCAAGTTTGTTCAAGCCAAGTCCCTGGGTTCATATTTGGGCTCACTGTGGTAGCCCGAATTATAACTTAGTTCAAAATGAGGAATTTTCTTTAAAAATCTTCTCCAGATCCAGCAGTCGGAATGTTTTGATATTTGGTATGCAG
Organism: Pictodentalium vernedei; assembly: GCA_031216915.1. NCBI lineage: Eukaryota > Metazoa > Mollusca > Scaphopoda > Dentaliida > Dentaliidae > Pictodentalium > Pictodentalium vernedei. Next base: position 333,949,728 of record CM062293.1, on the reverse strand, counting down.
CATCCTTAGGGGGTGAGATTTAAGTTTGTTCAAGCCATGTCCCTAGGTCCATATTTGGGCTCACTGTGGGAGCCTAAATGATAACTTAGTTCAAAATGAGGAATTTTCTTTAAAAATCTTCTTCAGATCCATCAGTCGGAATGTTTTGATATTTGGTGTGCAGCATCCTTAGGGGGTGAGATTCAAGTTTGTTCAAGCCATGTCCCTAGGTCCATATTTGGACTCACTGTGGGAGCTCGAATTGTAACTTAGTTCAAAATGAGGAATTTTCTTTAAAAATCTTCTTCAGATCCAGCAGTCAGAATGTTTTGATATTTGGTGTGCAGCATCCTTAGGGGGGTGAGATTCAAGTTTGTTAAAGCCAAGTCCCTGGGTTCATATATGGGCTCCCTGTGGGAGCCTGAATTATAACTTGGTTCAATATGAGGAATATTCTTTAAAAATCTTTTTTTTTTTAGATCCACTGGTCAGAATCTTTGGATATTTGGTATAAGCTTTTCTTAGGAGGAGCAGATGCAACTTGTTGAAATCAATTCTCTGGGTTGATATAAATTTAGGCTACCATGTCTGGTGAGCGCCCTCAGGCCCCTTGGGACCTCTTGTTTATGAAACGTCTTCTCTATTACTGTATAGAGAGACATACATGTAATTCCTAATAATTTTAATTTCCTTTCACCTTGGATTACAGGATTGGAAGTATGTTGATCTACTAATTCTGAAGTCCTAGGCCCTCCACCTTTTTACGATTCAGCTAGTCTGAGCCATTGGTTTACAGTGTAAAAATATTATAAATTTAAAGTAATTTGTATATTTTTATACTTAACAATAGCCCAGAAGGAGATGGCCCTCCCATGAGTGGGCACTCAAACCTCCCCACTGAATTTTTATATAGTACTCTCTTCTACAAAGAATTATGTTGATGCCAATTCCTGTCACTTCCTGATGTCTGCGCATGCGCGGAGAGTAAATGTATGGAGGTCCAGATAGGACTTTTAATTTTTGGTTTTGCAAGCAAATTTTGGGGATTGGGGGGGTTCAAAATTTGTGTTTGGTTCTTAATAACTTTGAGTTAAGCATTGGGCCATTGGTAAGTATAATAATTTACAAATTACTTTAAATTTATAATTTTCTCCCAAAAAAGTTTCGAAAATATTGATTGCTATTAATCATGTATCTTTATCATATATTTTGTTGTGGAGTTTGTAGGAGTTCTATCGACTTTGTCTTTGGATTGTAATTATCAAAGCTTACTGCTCTAGATGCAAGGCGAGGAAGTTTTCCTTGGATTTACATGCCTGTTGCCTTGCCTGTAGTCGATGCACTCCTGTGGATTCTTGTCCTACTTGTGTACATTGGGTTGACAAGACGTTGGAGGTGGGTGACGCGGTACATTGTTGGCGGTATGGTTCCTATGCCGGAGCTCACCACAATATAATTCGAGTTTTTCAGTTTCTTTTTCAGAGGAACAAGAACATGATGATGGTTTTGTGACACCCATCCAAAGTGTGCTACCGCCGTCGCGCTCTGATGAGCAAATCGAGCTAGCTGCAAGGTGCTCATGAATATAAGCAAGGGAAAAGGCCTCTTGTTAGTGTTCTTATCCTTTGCAAGCAACTAGCTCGACCGGTGAAGCAGTTACTCCGTTCGTGGGAGCCGTGACACCGGGTAAGTCCGTGGCGTTCGAGGGAAGTGTAGATTTGGGTAGAGAGAGCACCTCAAAAACTAAAGCTCACCCAGCGATGACGAAAATAGGGAGAAAGACTGCAAATTTCTCTTAGGGAGCTCGACAAGGTCAGATAGGACCGCGAGCGGGAGAGGCCCCTCTCTAACCCAGCAACATTTGGGGCCAAATGTTGAGAAACGTGTAGTATTTTGCAAGTTTATCTTAGGGAGGCTCAGCGAGGTCTGAAAAGACCGCGAACGGGGGAGGTCCCTCTCTAACCCACAACATTTGGAGCCAAATGTTGTTTGATAAGCTTGCCTGTGTAGGAGCTAACGTCCACACTCGCCGCTCGAGATGCTCCTTCTTAACTGCAGCCAGGGTTGGCTACAGTTATGGCTTCTTCCTCAGGCAGATATAGCACACACGACCGCATACTAGCTACCCAACTTTGGATATCCAGGCAGCCACCAGAAGAAAGTATTCAGTCTTCGCCTGTGAAGTCAGCCCATCCGGTAGCTAGTGATCCGAGGCTTCAATCATTGGGATGTTCGGAGTAGAGATCTACATCCGGATCTTCGTCCCAGGAGCAGCAAGTGGCGTAATACGGAAGACCGCTGCTACTCATGCCTCGGTAATGAACTTGCTGTCACAGATTGCACAGCTCATCGCAGCATCCCAGCAAGTGCAAGCGCAGCCTCCCGCAGACTCCAGTGGTGAGCTGTCGGACGGTGCTGGGGCGGTCCGGTCAATTGTGCATGTAGAAGAAGCCAGAAGTTTCTCTACGGGACGCTCAGCTAAATCTGGAGTCAGATCACCGTTTGGAGAACCCTCTCCGTCCCGTTAACAGTCGGGGTCGACTGTGTCCATTGTGAGAAACCATATTGAGTCAGAACACGCATCGAAACTTTCCTTCCACACTGCAGCCGGGTCGGCGGCACTTATGGCTTCTTCTACTTACATGGAAGCACATGAAAGAGGATTAGCCTAGAAGTTTCTAAGCAGTATACTCGGCGAGATCTGGGGTCAGATCGCGAGTGCAGAGCATTTTTCTTCCTGTTAACAGTCGGGGATGACTGTTTTGTGTTGTAAGAAACTTCAACGAGTAGGAGCATCCGTCCTATGTGGCGAGTCGGGATGCTTCTTCCACACTTCAGCCGGGGTCGGCTGTTGTTTCGGCTTCCTCTTCTTCCATAGATATGCACAATGAGGAATAGATGCCTACAAGTTTCTAATGGAATGCTCGGCGAGGTCTGGATCAGACCGCAAGCTGGAGAACTATTTCCTTTCCGTCAGCAGTCAGGGTCGACTGTTTTTGATTCAAGAAAGTTTAGTGAGTTGGGACACCCGTTCACACTTGCGGTTCGGGATGCTCCTTCCACACTACAGCCGGATCTGGTTGCAGCTATGGCATCTTCCCCTGCTTCATTAATGAAGCACGTTGATTGTAGACTAGCTATCTGACTTCGCATATTTGGGTCGATAGCTAGTCGTTCAAGGCATTTTTATACGGGACATGTGTCGAGGATTTGGGGCCAGATCTCCGTCCTGTGAGCAGCTTATGGTAACAAGTGGATTATCATTGTTCTGCTAGCCTTGGTCACGGACCGGCTGCCACAGATTGCTCTGTGTATCGCAGTATTCCAGTAGTCACTGGTACTACCGTTTAACAAACTCCGATGGTGAGCTGTTGGACAGTGCTGCATTGGTCCAGTCATCCGTTCACTCGGATGGAGATGACCATATTTTCGGATGGAATATTTGGGCAAAGAAGGGCACTTTAAGACTATGAAATTTTAGTCTTAAGCTCTTAGAATATTGTTTCATCTGAATATAAGTCTGCATTTGTTAGGCAAAAAACAGCTTATCATACCGGGCGATGGAAAGACGAAGATCTTTCATCCCCGGATCTTTTGGCTCAGGTGTCGAGGGCTTTTGTCCCGATTAACGATGCCTTCCTTGCCTTAGCGATAGTATAAGAAATGCTATGCCCTATTCTTTACGAATAGAGGTTACATAGCACTTAGTTAGGCTGAGACAGCTGTCTTGTTTGGAATAGAGCTGGTCGTTAGAGAGAATAAGTACGTCTTTTCCTTCTCGGTGTTGTATTCCTTGACGTCAGGACATTTAATATCATTGTGGATGCCTTAGCAGCCTTATGTATTGTTACATCGGTCTTTTCTTATATATTAGCGGCTAGTGTTGTAAGTCTCCATTTAGTGAACTTTCAAAGGCCGCAAGTGACACAGATATGTGTTCATGCAGACAAAGACTCATCGTGCGTAGTTACCATGAGACTACTATCTCTTTGGGAATTACGGCTTTTAGTAGCGGCTCGTCATTCCCTACCTTGCATGACAATGGTTGTAAGTCTCCGTTTAGTGAGCTTTCAGTGTCGCAAGTTACACTGAGATATCTGTCTTCACAGAGATGAAGGCTACGTTAGCTAGGCTCTGACCGCTGTCTTTTGGGAATAAAACCGCTAAAGGAAGAGTGCTTTTCGGTTTGTTTTCCTAAGTGTCATAAACTTGTGTCTTATTGTTTGCACCATAGTAGCCTAGCTAGAATCATGAGCGATGTTTTTTTCAGTAATTATGCAGTGACATAACTGAAATAATTATCTCTTGAGACTACTGTCTTTTTGGGAATTTAGGGCTGTTAATATAGCAGCTCTTCATTCTTATCTTGCACGATGATAGTTGTAAGTCTCCATTCAGTGAGCTTTCAAGGTCGCAACTTACACAGATATATCTGTATTCATGTAGATGAAGACTTATAAACTATGGCTGGCATTGCAAGTCTCCTTAGTGAGCTTCTAAGGCCGCAGTTATCTGCCTTTTAATTGTCTTCACGGATAGGAAGACCTTTAGCTGCTTCAACTAGGCTGAGTTCATTGTTCTATCGGACATGATACCATTATGTTAGAGGAGGTTATTCTCTTCCTACTGGTATGGTTTGGTGTTAGCTATCTGAGGCAATAAGCCTTATTGATGACGCCATATTAACCTGGTGTGATTAATGAGCGTTTCTTCAAACGCCTATACTAATCTCCTTCTCAGGAATATATTTCCTGATATCAGATCGAACGTAAGAATTCATCTAGGTTTTTATGATCGGGTGTCGGAACATTGTTTTCATCCCCCTTTTCATTTCTATCCAGTCTATTGCTGTGGATTATATTTCCAGCTTAGAGACTGGATAGTATGTCTATATGGTGTATTATTTGTTCATCACATCCATCTCCGTCCTTAGTGGCATTATGGAGTCGGTCAGTCGTGAGGGAGGCCTGCAGTTCCCATACTATTTGATAACTAACACGAGCGGTTCAAGTAATGTGGGTGAGGGGGATTCAAGAGGAATTATTCGTCGACCCCTCCCCCCCCCCCCCTCTCGCCAATGTGTTAAGAGGCTATTACAGGACAGGTCTTAGTTTTCTTACTGTAAGCCTCGAATGCATTCAAGTATATGCATGCCTTTCATGGCTCCTCGATTGGTGGCTGGGTCGTGTTCTAACGGTGACCTCATGGGCACATCCACTATTTAGTTGGTTTGTTTCCTGTGGTTGTCCATTTATAAGTCATATACGAGCATATGATTCCTTATCAATAAAATTGCTATCCTTTGTGTACCTGTGTGGCTAACATGTCGGTTATCTGGGTAACATTCTCCAATGTGGCAATTAGTCCTCTCTGAAAAGTTTCGATCATTGTGGTCTGGCCTTTTCTTACGACATATGAGTTTATAACTCAGTTAACTGCATATTAACGTTGTATTATTCATTCAGTTTCCTGGTTACACTTGTATCACTTGGTCATACCGTGGATACAGGCTGTATTCAGATGTGTACATGCGGGATTTCATTGCTCGCATGCATAATATGTGTATTTATTAGGCAGACGCATTATTGAACAGATTATATAAATTCTTGCTCTGCTTATAGAGCTTGTGAGAATTTTGGAGCTATTTGGATCAGTTATGGAACTTCCAATAGGCCGTCTATGCATACGTTCTCAATTTTCTGGCATTATTATTCAGAGTAGTATATTCTTTCTCCGAACAGTCATTGGTTGTTATGGACCTAGCAACAATTAATTATTTTGATGACAATCATTGGCAAGTCTGTTAATCATAGCTCATTCCATGTTCTAAGTCCAGGTTTCTACCACAGATGGTACACTGGAGAATTCACATTCTCGTATATTCGCACGGTTCAATTGGAGTTTTATTATTGGAATTAATTGTACACCTGAAACAGGTCACCTGTTGGTTGCCTCAGAAGCATGTTTGCTCTAACAGATACTTTCAATTGGAATTCAGTTGGACAAGTGTATGGTTGTACATCACCGGTTTTCGACCTATCTACATATTTCGACTCCGGTATACGTTAGAAGTGGGCACTGTTAATAATGGGGATCACCATGCTGGCCTTAGCTTCTGAAGTGGCGTTAAGCACCAATAATTAATACCTGGGTGCATGTTGGGCGAATATATATTGATTATTTGGTACTGCTTTTCACTTATTCCAGAGCGCTTCCCTCTTTGTTTTGAAGAATATTCCTTCAAAAAAGGTGGGGGGGGGAGGGATTTTTGTTCATCTCGCCCAGCTTGAAAATAAGTGTGTAACTATGAGTGAAGCTGTTTTTGTCTGTAGATTATTACTGATCTTAGATACAGCTTGTTTATATATATATATATAGCGTGTGTTTGTGGGGGGTTAGTCTCTCACTCTCGAATGTGCCATCCTGATTTAAGTGGCTTAGTCTGGTATAGCCTTAAATTGGGGGCTCGTTACACCCAATTAACATAATCATTAATAATTAATCATTAATCATAATCATTCATGCTAAGATTACGGAATTACTTAGATATGGCTCCTTATTGATGATATGTCTTCTCTATTATTGTATAGAGAGACATACATGTAATTCTTTTATTTTAATCTCCTTGTCACCTTGGAATGCAGGCTTAGGAGCTATATTTGGTCTGCTAATTCTTAAGTCCTTGGCCCTCCGCCTTTTTTACGATTCAGCTAATTCTGGGCCATTGGTTATTATTTAAGTAATCTGTATATTTTTTATACTTACCAATGGCCCAGACAGGGATGGCCCTCCCATGAGTGGGCACTCATACCTTCCCGCTGAGTTATTATTTAGTACGCTCATCTACAAAGAAAGGTTGGCGCCAATTCCGGTCTCTTCCTGACTGCTGCGCATGCGCAGATGGTAAAAGTATGGAGGGCCAGATAGAACTTTTAGTTTTTGGTTTTGTATGCAAATTTGGGGGATTGGGGGGGGGGGGGGGGCAAAATTTGTGTTTGGCCCTTGATAATATCAAGTTTGCACCAGCTAAGTCTGGGCCATTGGTAAGTATAAAAAATATACAAATTACTTTAAATTTATCATTTTTGGAGCACAGTGCTAGTCTTTTCAGGTTTTAAGAATTTCCATATAGCAGCTCAACTTCTTTGTACCTTATGGTGATGCTGCCAATACATCTTTAGGTATTAACACTTTCAACCTATTATCTAAAAGTTTTTGTGCGAAGAAAATGTTGGCCATCATGATATGGTAACATTGTAAATACTAAAATGGGAAGAATGTTCAGCTATACTTTAATCCTACCACCCTACAGGGCAGTAGGATTAAATTTTAACAACCTCCCTACAAATACAAAACTGACTTGACCATTTCCTTATTAACAGTAGTGCACCAGACAATACCATTCAGAGCATCAAGGCCGAATGGGTTAACAATTCCAGGTGGAATTTATCCTGTGTCTGACCCTATTTTCAGGTGCAGTTGTTTGTATCCATCTCAGAGTTAGACAGCTACGGAACACAATATTTTGTAATCATATTTTTTTTATACTACTTTTGAGAAATAATCTACAAACCCAGTACTCTTACAGCATGTTCTTTCTGTTAAACAAGTGATCAGATGTTGATCACAAAGAGACAACAGAAAAATGATGCCCCTTTGCTGAAGTTAAATGACTTCTGTCAAGAAATGAAATTTTCAAAATTATTAAAAATGTGATGTCATGTAGCTGTGGTATGACATCAGATTATCAAAAGTCAAACTACATTACAAAACTTTTTCATGTCAAAGTGATTAACTATGATTGTGCAGTCTCTTCAAAAAACAAAAATTGAGGAGAGTAAGTAGGAGCTCTCCACTAATGAACTCTGGGAAAGTGGTTATCAGCTCGCTAGTAGAACATCAAGATGAATGGTAGTCGATGAAACAAAGACTGTCAGTAAATACTGCGAATGACAAAGATGAGTAACTTCCGCTTGGGTTACTGCTAAGTGTAATGATTTTTGGATAGAATACCAGGTATTGCATACTCAACGCTGATTCAGGAAAAGATTCAAACAGCGTGCAACTCAAAAGCTTGAATATTCCATCTCCACAGACAAAATGGGTTTAGACCAAATGGGTTTGGAAGATGGAACATTCAAGATGTTGGCCAACAACAGACATACAGGCCAGCAGAGACTGTCAAGAATCAAGGCATCTGCTACTGTTTGCATTACATTGAAAGTTCAGTTTAATTTTTTTTTTTTGTTACAGTTATGCCTCAAGAGTGAAATTGATTACAAATGATGCTTCCAAGAATGCTGACAACAAGGAAATCAACAGACTGAAAAATGTGAGCATTTCTCTCAAATGATCCAACAATTTTTAAAGGAACTGTTCTTATCACCCTCCCCCACCCCATCTCCCCAGCATGTAATGCCATCCATTTGCCTGGCCACCCATCTGTCCATATTTTGTGTGTTAAAAATTCTATTTTCAGAACCAATTGGCCAATTTGAACCAAAACTGGTATACAGTATTATTTGGTAGTATGTTCTTGCTTTATGCCAAAAACATTTTTCCTGTCTCCTTGGGAACCCCTGGAGCAAAAAATAGAAAAAAAATTGAAATCCCCATATTTCAAGAACTACGCTAAAAATTTGGTATTTGATATGAACCTTTCTTAGGAGTATTAGAATCAATTAGGCTGGCAAACTTGCTATCAGTTTCTTCAGGGCACTCTCTCTCTGGGTACCCCAATTTAACACTGTTGGTAATGGGATAAATATTAAACAGTCTTCTCGTGATATACTGGGTGCAACGATTTGATATTTGGTATGCAGTCTCCTTTAACTGGTTGAGTGCTGGAAGACCATTATTGGGCTTTATCCTGAACTGCAGGTACAACAGCTTAAAGACTTCATATTCTGTAGATGTGCTTCAATTGATTCTGATTTTATATTATTCAGTCTAAGTGGATTTGCCCCATTACAATTTATGGGAGAGTGCCTATTGGCACTCTCCCATAAATTGTAACAAGGCAATAACATGTGAACAAAATTTTGACAACCAAAAAAACTCAGCACTCTACCAGTTAATGGTGTAGATTCATCTTTGTTAAAAAAAAGTTTCTTTGGCAATATTTAGGCTTTTCTCAGGAGAGGCAAAACTTATGGCCTACCAAAAACTTCAGTTATTGAAACGGGTCAGCTAGTGTGAACCTCATTGTGTCGCCGCCCCACGAAGTGGGGAGCGACATATAGGGATTACTTTTGTCGTCTTGCATCGTCCGCGTCGTCGTCCGCATCACACTTTCTCTTATCCGCCACTCCTCTTTAACCTATGAATGGATTTTGATGAAACTTTCAGTGATTCTTTATCACATAATGGCATTGTGCACCTCCTATTTTATTTTTTGATCCGCTGTATTTTTTCCAGAGTTATGCGCCTTTTCCACTTAGAATTCTGTCTGAAACGCCAGGCAACACACGTCTTCCATGGAAGACTCACATCTAAGTTTATACTTAAATTTTCCCCTGCATCCCTGTGGGAACCCCAGGAGTTACTTCAAGGGTGCCATATAGGGACCCCCATATAACACCATTGGTAATGGGGGAAAAACACTAAACATTCTTTTCAGGAACTACAGGTTGCAAAGATTTGAAATTTGGTATGCAGCCTCCTTTTACTGGAAGAGTTCTGGAAGCCTGCATTTGGCCTTTAATCTGAATTGCTGGTGCCACAGCTTAAAGGCTTCATATTCTGTGGATGTATTTCATATTAACTTTGAAGGTAAATTATTAAGTCTGTGTGGATTTGCCTTGTCACAGTTTATGGGAGGGTGCCTGAAGGCACTCTCCCATAAACTGTAACAAGGCAAACACAGGTGAGCAAATCTTGATGACAAAAATTAATTCGACACTCTGGGAGCACGGTGGCTCAGTAGGTAGAGGTGCAGGCTGCAAGCCGAGAGGTCCTCAGTTTGAATCCCCCCTGCGGCAACCGCGTTGTGTCCTTGAGCAAGACACTTCATCTCCATTGCCTGCGTGGGGGCACGATGATGCCGTGTACTAAGGTGCACATCGATGGTACGCATGTCTTCAACCAATCTAACCCTGCCTGTGCTGCAGTGCGGAGTTACGATGTTGGGGAGCTGGCAGCTGTTCGTCGTTGCTCGGTGGTTCTTTCCGGGTACTCCAGCTTCCTCCACCCGTAAAACTGTCACGGTCATGATTAACCATTGTGCATAAATATGTGACCTTAAACATCAATAAATAAATAAATAAATAAATAAATAAATAAATAAATAATTCGGCACTCTACCAGTTAATTGTGTAGATTCAATTTTGTATGAAGAATGTTCCTTGGGCAATATGTATACAAAATTATCTTTGATGTTTAGTTATCATTCACTGTGAATTCTTTAACATGAAAAAGACATCAAACTTTATTTTCAGATCATTGGTAAACTAAAAAGAGGAGAAGCATTAGATAGTGAGGATATTGTATGAAAATGGTAATAGGATGACAGATGAAGAGGAAAACATCAGTCACTAGATTTTATTATCAACAATTAGGCGTGAAAATATAGATTTTCTGTTTCTCAGGCCATTTTTTGTAAAATTGCATGTGGGCAGGCGATTTTTTATTTTATTTTTTGTAATTATTTCTTTGCCATCTAAAGTTCATGTTCTTGGTTGTTTTATGTCTTAGGCCTCACAATCTACAGTCCAGGACAGCAGGGGTGGTGGTGTATTTTGGCCCTTGAGTGCAAGAAGGCTTTGCAATGCTAAAGCATTGCAAAGCCTTCTTGTACTGGAGGCACAAATTTATCAATTTTATTTACTTGGGTAACATATCAGACATAAACCAGTTAATTTTTATTTTTTGAAGTTTGCAGTGGATATAAAAAGAGAGCATGCGATAGCCAAATGGACCATGCAGGAGGGCCTGAGGAACATATTTTTTACTTTTTTAGGCCTTATCTGTCACTAATATTTGTTTTAAATTCCACATTTTTTATTATTTGTTAACCTCAGATGTTAATGCCCCATAACAATGAGAGTTTTACTTTGAATGAAATGGTAAATTCAGCAAGACTTAATATTTTGAAAATGGCTACCTTTTTTATTCTTGACTCCTCATCTAACTGTTGCTAGTGGTAATTCATTAATATCTCTTAATGTTAGTTCAGGTTTTTTCCATTGTATAATGGCTTATAACCCCTCAATGCAGCATGTCACTACAATGGTCTTGTTCTAATAAATGTGTTATAAGCTGAAATTTAGAAAACGTTCTGTTGAGAATCAGTTCGTGATGGTTAATACAGTCAAACATTAATATTTAATTAACAGGAATTTGGTCATGATCCTGTATTCTGGTTATGAACAGGGAATTTATTCTATTAGAGGAGCTTGCTGAACAGAACACATGGAGCTCTGTTAAATGAGATATAATAGATTAAATGTTTTTAATAGATGCATTGAGGTTGAATAGTTCTATAAACATGGGGAATTCATTGGTTGTCAGAGTTATTCTTCAATAGGTTACAAAACTAAAGTTAACAGAACTGTATCCCATAACATATATGCAATTCACAGATGAAATACATGCTAAAAGTATTGTAAATGGTTTGGCATTTGAAAATTATATGCAGTTAATAAGGTTATACAATTAAAAAATATTTGATTAAGTGAACTTCATTGCATATACAGTGTTATTTATAAGGTAAATAGTTATCTTATTTGCTACTCTAACCATTGTATATCAGTATTTTCTAGGTCAATGGTAGGAAAGTTGGGCAAAATAATTATCTTTATCTTGAGCAGCAATACAATTTAATTGGGTTGTAATTTGCAGTCAACTTTGAGGTGCCTTTTTGGCTAGTGTGTTTTGAATTTTTGTGTCAAGAAGTCCAGACCTAAAATAATTAGCTTCCCTGATCCAGCATTTGACCTCAAGAAATTGAAATCTGTATTTTATATATCAACAAATTTTATTTGTTTTTTTTCTTTCTATTTATATATGATTGATTTACTTCTATTTTATTACTATTGTAATATATATAACCACATAGTTATGATCTGTGATAATTTGTTTTCATATTATTCCAATAACATCTGTGATAATGTTTATGAATAATTTAATGACTTGGAATTTGAAAATTTACGTCTTTATATGTATATATATATTTAAGAAAAAAAAATTGTTTATTTAGTTTCTAAGTATGGAAGCTTGGTAAAGAGGACAGAAATTTTTAGACTGGGTGCTGAAACTGAGGAACCTCTTTTTCTGTGAGAAAGTTTCCAAAATCGTATTAATGACAGTCTAATGATTTGGCTGATGAGTCAACTCAATGTTGTTTCCTTGCATCACTGACTATTATTATTAAGCTCTCTGATGCTGACTGTCTTAGTGTTGGCCAGTTATCACAGGACATTTGCTTTCTACCTTTTGGGTCTGGTATAAGACATACTCCACAGGCCAAAAATTCCCCTATTAAAAACAAATGTAGTTCATGGATAGGAAGTTTCACTGAAAATGAATTCCTGTCCAGTTTAAGGATTATAAAATACATCAGATGAGGCAACACAGTGAATGAAAGCAGAATTCCTGACTGTCCACCTTCAGGACCATAAATGACTAGAAGCCACTTCATTTTTTCTGAATTTTTCACACGTGCAGCAGACTGTGTTCTGGATAAAGTGTTGTTTGAATTACAATCCGATTTATGATTTGAACTAAGATGGAATGAGTTTATCTAGTGGTGGGGTACATGAGAGGTTTATTTACTCAACCTGTGATCATTAAAAGTTGCTTTTAACGATCACAAGTTCAGTAAATAAGCCTCTCATGTTTCACAATGTAGGTGTTAGGCTATGGGTAGTGTCTTATTGGAACATATACGTCATTGTGATGAGTTGACAATAACATGGTCTGAGGTTTGCGGCTCGGAGCGTATGTTCAAGCTCGACGCTTCGCATCTCTGTTGAACATAAGCTCCAAGCCACAAACCTCAGACCATGTTACCGTCAATTCATCACAATAATATATAATGTTATTGAACCTTCTAAAAGACATTTAGACAAATTGAAATACAGCATTTGGTCATTGTGGGTTTAGTTTATTTTCTTTACTGCATTATCACTCTTGACAGTAATCGTCACTATTTATCTGAAGCATTTGTAAACGGAAATGTACTCTTGAAATGCAAATAGTTTATCCAGTAACTGTGCCTGTTTTTTATTGGCCAACATTGCACACAGGTTTCCTGTGTTAGAAAGATTTTCCAATCATCATTCAACTCCAAATTTACAATTGATTGTTCATGTTTTGATTGAAATTTCCAAATTAAAAATGTTTCTTCCAAAAAATAACATGTTGTTAACTTAGTGAGATTGTGTAGGAAGCAGTGATATTTTTCTGTTCATTGCAGAATTTTGTAATTTTTTTGTAAGAGTTAACTCTTTACCTAATGTAACGTTCATACCTATTAACCAGCACTATTTATAAAAATTGCATTCAACTTTTATTTAATTGTTTCAATTTTTTTTACTCCAAAACCAAGCTTATGATGAATCATTGAACTTATTCCAGAGAGGGATCATAAGTTATGTTTTGGAGGACAAAAATTAACATTTGTAATTATTCAAGGTATTAAATTTGGCAAGTGTCATCTTCTAGTTGTGTTAGGAAAGGGTTAATATAACAGCATTTACTATTACCGAGTGCATTTATTTCCACTGTGCAATGCTTTGTATATTTTTTTTGTTTCACACTTAATCTTGCCTTAAAAGAACTACTTGACTGTTTTGGTGTCATAACCCACTTCCCTTGCGCGTACCCCAGGAAGTGTGGCTGTTGCTGTGCTGTGTGTGCGAGCATCAAGTCTCTGAACCCTTTGAAAACAGTATATCACATAAAAGCTTTCAACAAGACTAACAATAGAAGTTTGAAATATTAGAGTTGCTGAGATCGCAGAAAACAAAACACCAAAACAGTTAACATGTTTATAGTTCTTCTTAAATTTAACTATATTTTAAGAATGAGTATATTTTGACACTTATTATCATAATCATATCTTATTTCAAGTCATGCGTTTGTTTTAATTGCAGAATTCAGTTTTAGAATCAACCATAATGAATGATTTTTTGTACCACTAAAGCAGAAACTTACCTTATGCATAAATCAGTTTACAGACTTTTTGAAGCTTTTTCCATCATTTTTACATAACTTACTTCCTGTAAGATTTGTGACAATAAACATTGATTTTCAAAATGTTTCCTTACTGAGAAATTACTTGTCTTTAACTAGTTTCAAGAAGGATATGAACACTGCAGTACCTTATCCCATGCCTGGGGTTTCTTCCATTAACCTTTGAGGCTGAGTCCGTATGGGTTCTTGAAAGTGCATAAAATAACTTGCTTCCTGTAAGATTTGTGACAATAAACATTGATGGTCAAAAAGTTTCCTTGCTGAGAAATTGCTTGTCTTTAACTAGTACCAAGAATGATATGTACTTCACAGTACCTCAACTCATGCCTGGAGTTCTTTCATTAACCTTTGAGGCTGAGTTTGTACGAGGCCTTGAATCTGCATAAAATTTTAAAACTAAAGTTCCAGGCCCTTGAAAATGCATGAAAATTGGACTATCTTGAAAAAAGTGATGGAAAGTCCTTTAAAAAAATTGTAACGGTTTGCCTGTTGCTGGCAGATGTTTCTGCCTAGAACAAAAATACCTTGTTACCTTGTAAAGGTATAATCCTGGCTCTTGCTAACAAAATATATCCCCACAAATAGAAATCATATTATCAATGATTGTGTGATGCCAGACTCCATTGAATTTTTCATCAAATCAAATGATGGCTGCTTTAACCCTTAACCCAACGTAGACGATTTCAAAATTTATTATTTCAAATATAATTTTTAAAAATTTTTCCAAAAATTTCAACAAAACCATATCATGTGACCTCTCTTTGGAATGAGCTCGACGAGCTCGTTCCAAAGAGGGGTCACATGAAATGGTTTTGTTGCAATTTTTCGAAATATAATATTTTTTCAGCTGCTGAATTTGCATATTACGCGGGCGGATGCGGGCAATTCGTTGGGTAAAGGGTTAAAGCAGGTCTGACTTTATTTTATGAGAAGTTCAAGAAAATACTCAGCAGGTTAAGAGTTATACTGGTTCTTGGCTAATTTTGGTCCAATTGTGTACTTACAAGATGTGGTATTTATGCATTGTGTAAATTATGTTCTTTCAGCTTCTTAATTCTTTACCCAACACACACGATATCAAAATATATTATTTTTTTAAGATTTAACTGGTAGAGTGATATATTATTTTTCAAAGGTAATTTGTAACACCTGTATTATTTTTTATAGATACCATGCTACCCACAAGAGGAGCCTTGATTAGGAAAAGATTTGTACATAATTATTTTGTTACAATTTATTGGAAAGTGCCTTTTGGCACTCTCCAATAAATTGTAGAAAAACATTTTTATGTAAACATTTTTTTTCTACTGCTGAGCAAACAAGCTAACACTTACCATGTAAGCCAGTATAGTGGTTTTCAGCACTTTTCTCTAGAACCCTGATAGTGGCTTCTACCAATCTACCAGTTAAAAAATAAATTTCAGCAAAACCATATCATGTGACCCCCCCCCCCCCCCCCCCCCCCCTCAAGCCTGTTCCAATGAGGGAGTCACATGGAATGGTTTAGTTGAAATTTTTTTAACAATAATTCTTTTTCAAGTTGCTCAATTTGTATTTTATGCAGGCAGACACAGCCAATTCATTAGGTAAAGAATTAAATAATACTAGCACCTAACACTAATCCTTTGGAAGCTCTCAGAGTTTCCTCAGGATCAGTGTTCAGAACAGGTAATATTAGTTTGGAATACATTCATGTAAAAGAATGGTTAAGTATACATGTACCAACTCGAAGATGATTGAAATAATTTTAGATGATGGTCCTGTAAAAGGTTTGAATATTCACTATAACAGTCCTTGAGAGTCCTGGATTCTTCTCTCAGGAATATACAAACACTGCTAAACTCTTAACCTGCTGAGAATTTTCAAAATATTTTTCACAGTATCTAGTCAGGGCTGCATCTAAATTTATCTCAAGAAATCATTGGTCAAAAAGTCCCATCAATTTACGGGGAGAAATTTGATTAAATGTGCCCAGAGTATACTTATTTCAGAGGCAAGACATTTTATGGCCTGGGCAGGAATATCCACCTGCAGCATGCAAGGAGTTAAAGCCCAGAGAGTTTTTACAGAATTACCTTGATGTCACAGTCTGAGAGTCTAATGGTTTTTCAGTGTTTGTTTTGGCAAGTCTTTGCTTCTTATATAGGCAGCTCAGTCTATACCTAGAATTATTTGTTATACCATTGAAACTGTTATTCATTAGATGTTGCACATCTGAGCTCCTGGAAGTGAATCGTTTTTTAGCTCACCGAAGGGAGCTTAACTTATCACTTGCCGTCCGTCGTTGTCTGTTGTCGTCGTCAGTCGTCGTGAACATTTTTCAAACGACTTCTCCTCTGAAACCACTGGTCCGATTTTCACGAAACTTCATGTGGATGTTCATTACTATATGGCAATTCATGTTTGTTCAAATGAAATGGCCACATCCCTTGGGGGCTCTGTATGGGGCATAACTCTGATAGCACCGTATGAATTATAGAAAAATTATTAAAAAATCTTCTTCTCCAGAACCAGTGGGCAGAATCTTTTGATACTTGGTATGCAGCATCGTGGTATGGGTCTGTTTCAAGTTTGTTCAAATCGGCCCCCTGGATTTCTATTTAGGCTCACTATAGAAGCCCAAATTCGAACTTAGTGCATTTCAGGCAAATTTCTTCAAAAATCGTCTTCTCCAGATCCAGAAGGCAGAGTCTTTTGATATTTGGTATGCAACATTGTGGGATGGATCTGATTCGAGTTTGTTCAAATCGGCTGCCTCGATTCACATTTGGGCTCAGTATAGAAGCCTGAATTCGAACTTAGTGCATTTCAGGCACATTTCTTAAAAAATCTTCTTCTCCGGATCCATCAGGCAGAATCTTTTGATATTTAGTATGAAACATTGTGGGATGGATCTGATTCAAGGTTGTTCAAATCAGCCCCCTGGATTCATATTTGGGCTCAGTATAGAAGCCCGAATTTGACTTAGTGCATTTTAGGCAAATTTCTTAAAAAATCTTCTTCTCAAGATCCAGCAGGCAGAATCTTCTGATATTTTGCATGCAACATTGTGGGGTGAATTTGATTCAATTTTGTTCAAATCGGCCCCCTGGATTCATATTTGGGCTCACTATAAAAGCCCAAATTCGCACTTAGTGCATTTCAGGCAAATTTCTTAAAAATCTTCTCCAGATCCATCAGGCAGAGTCTGTGGGGTGGATCTGATTCAAGTTTGTTCAAATCGGCTCCCTGGGTTCATATTTGAGCTCAGTATGGGAGCCCAATTTGAACTTAGTGCATTTCAGGCAAATTTCTTTAAAAATCTCTCAAGATCCAGCAGGCACAATCTTTTGATATTGGGTATGCATCATACTTAGGAGGGTGAGATTCAAGTTTGTTCAAGCCAAGTCCCTGGGTTCATATTTGGGCTCACTGTGGTAGCCCGAATTATAACTTAGTTCAAAATGAGGAATTTTCTTTAAAAATCTTCTTCTTCAGATCCAGCAGTCGGAATGTTTTGATATTTGGTATGCAGCATCCTTTGTGGGGTGAGATTCAAGTTAGTTCAAGCCATGTCCCTAGGTCCATATTTGGGCTCACTGTGGGAGCCTGAATGATAACTTAGTTCAAAATGAGGAATTTTCTTTAAAAATCTTTTTCTTCAGGTCCAGCAGTCGGAATGTTTTGATATTTGGTATGCAGCATCCTTAGGGGGTGAGATTCAAGTTCGTTCAAGCCATGTCCCTAGGTCCATATTTGGGCTCACTGTGGGAGCTTGAATTGTAACTTAGTCAATATGAGGAATTTTTAGCTCACCGAAGGGAGCTCAACTTATCACTTGCTGTCTGTCGTCCGTCGTAGTGAACATTTTTGAAACGACTTCTCCTCTGAAACCACTAGTCCGATTTTCACGAAACTTCATGTGGATGTTCATTACTATATGGCAATTCATGTTTGTTCAAATGAAATGACCACGTCCCTTGGGAGCTCTGTATGGGGCATAACTCTGATAGCACCGTATGAATTATAGAAAAATTATTAAAAAATTTTCTTCTCCAGAACCAGTGGGCAGAATCTTTTGATACTTGGTATGCAGCATCTTGGTATGGGTCTGATTCAAGTTTGTTCAAATTGAGTCCCTCAACCAATATTAGGGCTCACTATGGGGGCATGAATTTTTACTTAGTGCAATTTAAGAAAAATTCTTTAAAAATCTTCTTCTCCAGAACCAATGGGTAGAAGAATCTTTTGGTATGCAGCATCTTGGTATGGGTCTGATTCAAGTTTTTTTCAAATCAAGTCCCTTGATCAATATTGGGGCTCCCTTCGGGGCATGAATCTTTCCTTAGTGCAATTTAAGGAAAAATCTTCTCCAGAACCAGCCAGCAGAATCTTTTGAAATTTGGTATGCAGCATCTTGGTTTGGGTCTGATTCAAGTTTGTATAAATGGAGTCCCTTGATCAATTTTGGGGCTCACTATGGGGACCTGAATTTTTACTTCGTGCAATTTAAGAAAAAAAATTTAAAATCTTCTTCTCCAGAACCAATGGGCAGGATTTTTTGATATTTGGTATACAGCATCTTGGTATGGGTGTGATTCAAGTTTGTTCAAATTGAGTCCCTCGATCAATATTGGGGCTCACTAAAGGGGTGTGAATTTTTACTTAGTGCAATTTAAGAAAATTTCTTTAAAAATCTTCTTTTCCAGAACCGCTGGGCAGAATCTTTTGATATTTGGTATACAGCATTTTGGTATGGGTCTGATTCAAATTTGTTCAAACTGAATCCCCCGTTCAATATTGGGGATCACTATGGGGGTGTGAATTTTTACTTAGTGCAATTTAAGAAAAAATCTTTAACAATCACCAGAACCAGTGGGCAGAATCTTTAGATATTTGGTATGCAGCATCTTGGTATGGGTTGGATTCACTTTTGTTCAAATTGAGTCTTTTGATCAATATTGGAGCTCACTATGGGGGCGTGAATGTTTACTTTGTGCAATTCAAGGAAAATTCTTTAAAAATCTTCTTCAGAACCATCATGCAGAATCTTTTGATATTTGATCAGCAGCATTGACCCATTCAGTCCTGTTGATGTTTTAGCTCCACAGAGAGTATAGATTTACTCTGTAGAACCTTAACAATAGCATTTGATAAAATTTGTATCTCAACAGTATGGAACATTCGGTGAGTGCCTAAGGCCCCCTGGGGCCTCTTGTTTTTTATTGTGGTAGGCAAGTTCTGCTTCACTTGTATAATAGGACCCTGTAACCAATGCCAGGGTGTGAGTTCCCCTAAAGTGGGCAACACAACTATAAGCAATTTACTAAACTTATCTTTATATTTTATATTTCTGTCGTGGTCATGACCTAGTTATAGATGCTGGAAATGACCATAAATCAACACACTACATGAAATATGAGCGAGTAATGAATTAATAATTTGGAACTTCTCTTCTTCTCTGATTGCAGTTTCAGTGCGTGGTATCTTATGGTATCTTATTATACCCCCACAAAATGAAGTTTGGGGGGGGGGGTTATAGGAGTCAACATGTCCGTCGGTCGGTCTATCATCATCGCTCCGTTGCACATGTAAACTTGTGGAGCGAACTACTTTCACAGTTTTAGCTGCATTTTCATGAAACTCGACAAAAATGATCAACATGATGAGAGGAAGTGCGTGACATAATTTTTTTCCCGCTCGGTTTCAAGATGTCCGATTGGTGGCCATATTGGATTTTTTTTATGTAAACTTGTGGAGTGAACTACTTCCACAGTTTTAGCCGCATTTTCATGAAACTTCACAAAAATGATCAACATTATGGGGGGAAGTGCACAACAAAATTTTTGTCCCACTCAGTTTCAAGATGGCTGACTGGTGGCCATATTGGATTTGTTTTTTACTTAGAAAAATTGAATGCCCCTTTTCAGTCACCCAATCTAGGCAGAATGGCACGGTGGGGGTATACCAGGCGACAGACCATCTTTAGTTTCAACCTTGTGGTAAAACAAACACAAATATTGACTACAATGAGGCCTCTTTGTTTGGGTATTGGGGCTGAACATCACTTTCAGCAGCCAGTGTCATGTTGGGCAGAGGATGCCAGAGTATCTGGAGAGAACCATTAAGGAGTAGTGAGTAACTGTCAGATACAGAGTAATTAGAGAGAGCCACTGACTAGTGGTGGTTGACTATTGGATACACAAAGTCAAGCTGAACTAATCTCACCGCTCTTCATCCGTCATGTGGTGTCCATCGTCAGTCAACACCATGTTTTGATCTTATCCTCCAAAACCACAGGGCCAATTCAAGTGAAAGTTTGTGTGAGTGATGGTCCCGAAGGGGCATTGATTGCATTTTTGTTCAACTCAACATGCCCAGCCCCATATGGAGAGGGTGGGGGAAAATGCTCCAAAATATTTTTAAAATCTTCTTATGAACCAATGACTTGATATTTGTTATGGAGCTTCCTTTTGAGGTGTAGAATCAAGTTTGTTCAAATGAAGTTCGTGAAGCCATATTTGGCTTTCTAATGGGAGAGGTAAGATGTTTGGCCTCGTCCAAAATTTCTATTTTCTGAACCAATGGTCCGATTTGAACCAAATTTGGTAGGTGGTATTATTGGGTCGTAAGTACTTGACTCGTGCAAAAAAATTCCTGCATCCCCATGGGAACCCCAGGAGCTAAAAATAGAATAAATAAAACGCCCATATTTCCCAAACCACACAGAACAGAGAGCTGTTATTTGGTATGAAGTATCCTTAGGACCAGTAGAATTGAATGGTAAAAAAAATTGCCATCAGTTATGTTAGGGTGTTCTGCAGAGGGCATCGAAAAAATGCTGAGTCAGCATATTTGCAAAAATTTAAAAAAAATCTTTTCTCCAGAACCAATCATCAGAATCTTTTGATATTCGGTATACAGCATTCATAGTGGGGTCAGATACAAGTTTGTTAAAATAAAGCCCATTGTTCATATTTGGGATCAATACAAATTTTTTAACGTAGGGCAATATGGGAAATATTCTTTAAAAATCTTCTTCAGAACCACCAGTCAGAATCTTTTAATGTTTGGTATATCATTGTTATTAGGGTCAAATTCAAGATTGTTCAAACCAAGTCCCTAGGTTAATATTTGGGCTTCCTATGGAAGTCCAAATTTTAACTTAGTTCAATATGGGGAATAATTTTTTAAAAATCATCTTCTTCAGATCCACTGGTCAGAATGCTTTCATATTTGGTATACAACATCTCTAGGGTAGTCAGATTAATGTTTGTTCAAATTGGGTCCCTAGGTATATATTTTGGCTAACTAAAATTTTAACATAGTGCAATATGAGGAAATTTCTAAAAAAACTTCTTCTTCAGATCAACCAGTCGGAATGCTTTCATATTTGGTATACAACATCTCTAGTGCCTGGGTTAATAGTTGGGCTCTATATGGGAACCTGAAATTTAACTTTGTACAATATGAGGGAATTTCTTCAAAAATCTTCTTCAGATTCACCTGTCAGAATCCTTTCCTCTTTGGTTTACAACATCTCTATCAGGAGTCAGATTCAAGTTTGTTCAAATTGGTTCCCTGGGTTAATATTTGGGCTCCCTATGGTAGCCCAAATTTAAATTTAGGGCAGTATGAGGAAATTTCTTTAAAAATCTTTTTCTTCAGATCCAGTAGTCAGAATGCTTTCATATTTGGTATACAACATCTGTAGAGGGGTCAGATTCAAGTTTGTTCAAATCAGGTCCTCAGGTTAATATTGGGGCTCGCAATGAGCCCAAATTTTAGCTTGGTGCAATATGAAGAAATTTCTTTTAAAATTTTCTTCAGATCCAACAGTCAGAATGCTTTCATATTTGGTTTACAACATCTCTAGGGAGGTCAAATTCATCTTTGTTCAAATCAAGAGCCTGGGTTAATATTTGGGCTCCTTATGGAGCCGGGATTGGCCATGTAGCTGAAGAATTAAGAAATTTTGTATTCAGTACCCTCTAGAGGTGTGTAACTAAGATTAATCCACATAGGTTGTGTCAAAGGGCTTCATAGGGTAGCTCTACATTTTACATTATGATCATCTGAAGAAAAGTCATGATGCTCAGACTATTTTTGTCACTCTTGAGGGGCTCAAGGATTGACATTGTATCCTATGGAGATGGATTGCTTAATGTAGACTCATTCTTGGACTCTGTTTACATTGTGTTCTGTTCAAGGTGAGTGCTTCAGGCCCTGTGGGGCCTATTGTTTTTGTAATTATTTCTTTTGCCATCCAAAGTTCATATTCTTGATTTGTTTTATGTTTTAGGCCTCAGAATCTACAGAAAATGGGTGGTGGTTTATTTCATCCCTTGAGTGCAAGAAGGCTTCACAATGCTAAAGCATTGCAAAGCCTTGTTACACTCGGGAAAATTTATCAGTTTTATTAACTTTGGTAAAATATCAGACATGAACCATTTAATTTTAATTTTTTTAAGTTTGCATTGGTTATAAAAAGAGATCATGTGGCATCCAAAATGACCATGCAGGAGGACCAGAGAAACAGATTTTCAACTAATTCAGGCCCATTGTCAAATTCCATATAGCAATGTTTTATCCTACTGCTCATGTGCATTATGGAGCTGAAGTATTTTTTTAATGAGAGCTAACGGCAAAGACTAGCATAAAATCTTCCATTAGCTAGATCAATGTTTGATTTTCGTCTCTTTGCAGCTATAATTATGTTACATGCATTTCTAAACTTTTAAACAAGGCAGAAATAGCAACAAGAAATGAAGTATTCAGGATGAAATGGTTAAATCTTTCTTCAAACATTGTTTATCCAGTTTCCCATGGGAACTCTTGGAAGTGGAACAGTACTTGTTTACTGTGGTAAACAATTTCTGTGTAACTTGCAAGATAGGATCTAGCACCCATGTGGTAACCCGGGGAGTGGAGAGCGCATGTTTATTATGGTAAACAAGTTCTGCTTTACTGGTAAATTAGGACCTGGTAACCAAACCCTGGAGTGGGAGTCCTCAAATTGTGCTGCATAGGTATAAACAACTGGCTAAACTTGACTTCATTCCTTTATTGCATTCATGATATAGCCATGGATGCTGACAGTGACCTAAAACACCTATATATAAAATAAATAAAAAGGATCCAGTAACCAACACCTTAAAGACCAATAAATAATTGTTTATCAAATCAAATCCTGGTTGCTGTAGACAAGAGTGACCTGGTGTAATGACCGATTTCTGCAAAATGATTAGCTTTTGTGGGATATCAAATAACCTAATCCATGGCAAACCATTATCTTCAAACTTGCCAGTTATTCTAATCTTCTATCCATTCAAACTGGGTTGTTTGATGAAAGGCTTGATCCATGGTTAGATTCTTGAATATCAAGCTCAGACTAGACTTTATGATTCTGGAGAATCATGGCTTTTCCCGATGAGATTCCATGATTTGTCATGACCCCACA
The DNA here is from genome assembly GCA_031216915.1 of Pictodentalium vernedei. Classification (NCBI taxonomy): domain Eukaryota; kingdom Metazoa; phylum Mollusca; class Scaphopoda; order Dentaliida; family Dentaliidae; genus Pictodentalium; species Pictodentalium vernedei. Next base: position 333,926,117 of record CM062293.1, on the reverse strand, counting down.
GTGTCTGATGAATTGTTTTTAACTGTCTCACTGAAGTTCCTTCATTGATGTTATGAGAAAGGTGAAGATAGTAGTCTCAAATGACACAGTTTGAAAAAAAATTGTTTATGTAAAAACCATCATTAACGGTGGAGTGGGTTAATGTCAATATCGTCGTCCAACAAGTCAATGACCGACAAAAGGAGTTATGTTTGTTTGACACATACTCACTGAGTGCTGTGTCATTTTAAAAATGGTCCATTTTATCTCAAATGTATCCAAAATATTGATGTCTGACAGCTTGTAGAGGGTTAACAAGTGCCAACAGGAATATTTATTCATGCAACTTGTAATGTCACACCAAGAACTGTGAATGACCATTTTTTCTTTAAAATCTACAAGATGTTTTCAGAGAAATCCAGGGAGAACAGGATTTTTAAGCTTTTGGTGGGTATCATTGTTTTTCCAGCCCAAAACGGGTTAAGTGTTGTTTTTGGAATACTCTTATTACTTCCAAAAATAATTCTCAGTGAATTCTACTTCCACTTATTTTGATCTCTCCTCCCAACTTCGGGTGCTGTGGGTACGCACAGACTATTTTACCAACATTTTGATGTTTGAGAACCTGCATAAGGTTAACAAATGTTTACAAGAATATTTTGTACATGCAACTTGTAATGTCACACTAAGATATGAGAATGGCCATTTTTTCCTGAAAATCTACGGGATGTTTTTAAAGAAATCCTCAGATAACATGAATTTTTAACCTTTTGAGGGGTATCTCTCTTTAACCAGCTCTAAAGGGTTAATGCTTGGTTTTGTGAATATCTTCATTACTTACAAAAATGATCGACGGTGATTTCCACTTCCAATGAAGGAGGTTATGTTTATCTTGTAGGTACACATTTGGTGTTATGGTTGCCCAAGAACAGCCCATTTTCTCCAAATGTCAATGCTTGGCAGCCTCTGGGGGGTTAACAAATGCTTACCGAAACATTTTGTTCATGCAACTTGTAATGTCACTCGAAGACCTGCGAATGGTCAATTGCTCTTGAAATTTTTTTTTTTTTAGAAATCCACAGAAAACTGGAATTTTAAGCTTTTAAGGGATATATCTCCGTAACCAGTCAAAAATGGGTTAAGACCTCGATTTTTGAATACATTTACTACTTACAAAAATGTTTCCTTGTCAGATTTGCGTCCGGTAAAAGAGTTACGTTTCTCTGTTGTATTCCCATTTGATGTTGTTGTTGTTCAAAAGCAGACTATTTTTTTTCAAAATTTTGACATTTAGCAGCCCATGGAGGGTTAACAAATGCTTACCGGAATAATTTATCCAATCAACTGGTAATGTGACACCATGACCTATCAATTGCCATTTCCTCTTGAAAACCCTACCAGATGTTTGTAAAGAAATCCAGGGAAAACATAAATTTTTAAGCCTTTGATGGGTATCACTATTAACAACCACAAAATGGGTTAACACTTGGTTTTTTGAATACCCTTATTACTTACAAAAATGGTCTTCGGTGAATTCCACTTCCAACAAAGGAGATTATGTTTATTTCTCAGGTACACGTTGGGTGATGTGCGTGCCTGAAAACAGCCCATTTCAACAAAATTACGATGCTTGGCAGCCTCTAGAGGGTTAATAAACACTCACCGGAATATTTTGTCCAGGCAACTTGTAATATCACACAAAGACCTGCGAGTAGTCAATTTTTCTTGAAAACCTACAGGATGTTTTTAGAGAAATCCAGAGAAAATGGGAATTTTAAGATTTTAAGGGGTCTCTCTCTTTAGCCTGTCCAAAATGGGTTAAGACTTCGACTTTTGAATACCCTTACTACTTACAAAAATATTTGAGTATAGATTGTGCGCTCGATAAAAGAAGGCGCGTTTCTTTGTGGCGTACCCATTGGGTGCTGTTGGCATCCAAAAACAGCCCATTTTATCACAATTTTGACTTTTAGCAGCCCGTGGAGGGTTAACAAATGCTCACCGCAGTATTTTGTCCATGCAACTTCTATTGTCACACCAAGGCCTGGGAGTGACAAATTTTTCTTGAAAATCTACAAGACTCGTTTAGAGAAATCCACAAAAAACACAAATTTTTGAGCTTTATGGGGGTATTGATTGCTGTTTAACCAGCCCAAAGTGGGTTAACGCTTGGTTTTTTGAACACCCTTATTACTGACAAAAATGATCCTCGGTGAATTCCACTCCCAATAAAGGAAGTTATGTTTATCTCTCATGTATTGTTTGGGTGCAGTGGGGGCCTGAAACCGGCCTATTTCATCAAAATTTTGATGTTTGGCAGCCTGTGGAGGGTTACCATATGCATCGCCTGATATATCGTGTGTATCAAAGGGCGTGTCACAGACAGGTCTAGCAATGACGAATGTATAAAAAAAATCTACAAGACGTGTTTCGAGAAAGTGCCGATAAACCCCAATTTTGGCAGTTTTTTGCCAATTCTGACGAAATAAGGGTTAAATCGAAAATTCCGCTTCAGTACATTTTTATATTTTGTGCCCCTCTATGCGTGTGCAAAATTTCGTGAAAATTGGTTCGAAAATGGCTTCTGAATCGTACGGACAAAATGTGTGGAAAAAAAAAAAAAAAAAAAAAAAAAAAAAAACCACACCAAAACTAGACTTTGTGATTCTGGAGAATCATGGCTTTTCCCGATGAGATTCCATGATTCTTCATGACCCCACAGTGTCTGATGAATTGTTTTTAACTGTCTCACTGAAGTTCCTTCATTGATGTTATGAGAAAGGTGAGTATAGTAGTCTCAAATGACTCAGTTTGATAAGAAAATTGTTTAGGTAAAAACCATCATTAACGGTGGAGTGGGTTAATATCAATATCGTCGTCCGACAAGTTAATGACCCACAAAAGGAGTTATGTTTGTTTCACACATACCCACTGAGTGCTGTGTCTATTTGAAAATGGTCCATTTTATCTCAAATGTATCCAAAATATTGATGTCTGGCAGCTTGTAGAGGGTTAACAAGTGCTAACAGGAATATTTTTCCATGCAACTTGTAATGTCACACTAAGAACTGCAAATGGCCATTTTTCTTTAAAATCTTCCAAGATGTTTTCAGAGAAATCCCTGCGCATACGCTCTTTTCCAATTCGACGTGGATACATGGACCACTCTAAAACAATGGACATTTAATTTGAAATTGTAATGTGTAGGTAGTCTGCCTACAGTACCTGAGTTTGTGTTATTATCCCAGGCCACATAGTTGTAACAGGACCACGACTGGTCACCCGTATTTACAGGTTCTTTTATCGCATTATCATGGGCAAGAAACAACAATACTTAAGTATCTTTGAATGCTGTTCATCTAGAAGCAAATGATGATGGTCTGAGAAAAGTAAAGTATGATGGGTGGCTGTGCTGAATTCCCTTTAATATAAATAAGATTGGGCCGCATTGTGATGGGTCGAATTTACTAGGGGAGAAATTATTTGACTACAAACAAAAATAAACTTAAGTTTTGTCTTTTATAAAAAGTGGGCCGAAAATGGAAGGTGCAAATATAATTGGGACGTTTTGCTATGATCCAAAAAAAAATATCAATTCTGTAAATAATGGTCAAAAAAAGAAAAATAAAGGATGGGACAAAATTTACTGGGCAAATTTTCTTTGGGAGGAAAATTTTATATTCCCTCGAAAATTTGCAACAAAGATTTGCTAAGAAGAAAACTGACCAGCGTTCTGTGAGGTTGGTGATGTGTCTCACCTGTATAGAATATGTGAATTCTGACCAGTAAGGGAAATCTATGGCTTATATTGGGACAGTGTAGGCCACCAACTTTGAGTTCAACTGCAAACCATCCATGACACACAGACTATGTTTAAATTACATTTGAAGTAAACCTCAAAAGTTACAGATTTACAAACAACTAAACTTTTTGCACAAGGGTAGAAAAATATTACCTAAAATAGGAAACTAAATGGGGTATTTAGTACTAAATTAATTATTAAATGTTATTTAAAACTGAACATTGGAATTTGGAAGCTAAATTTAGATCTAGAATAACGGGCAACGCCCCCGGTCCCCCGACCAAGATGGCAAATTCAAGGGAGCTGTTAGGATGCAATTTGTTCGCAGAGCATGACCATTTTTTAACTTGACCTGTATTTCCAACCAATTAAACCACATACTTAGTTTCGTTTCAATCAAATGATCCAAAGTAAAGTTATCATCCGGACAACACAAAAACCGTATTTTCTAAGTCGAAAAAGAGGAATAAATCCAGTAAAAATCAGTGGAGCGTGCCCATTTTCGAACTTGACCTGCATTTCCACCCAAATAAGCGGCATACTAAATTTCGTTTCAATCAAATGATCCTAACTAAAGTTATCATTCGGACAACACAAAAACCGTATTTTTTAAGTCGAAAAAGGGGAATAAATCCAGTAGAAATCAGTGGAGCGTGCCCATTTTCGAACTTGACCTGCATTTCCACCCAAGTAAGACACATACCAAATTTAGTTTCAGTAAAATCATCCAAACTAGTTATCATCCGGACAAGAGTGTGACGGACGGATGCACGCACGGACAGACGGACGGACGGACACTGCTGATTACAATAGTCCCCCGAAGGGTCGGGGGACAAAAATAGGGGAATCCCCGCACAGCATCCAGTCACATAGAGAGGGGGATATAGGAATGGGTTCTGGCTGCCCTTTCATCCATCCCTATTTCTTGTAATCACATTTAAATGAAAAACATTCAAAATATTCTTCCCAAATTTAATATAGAACGTTTTTTGGTGATAATATCATGAATGGGATTGCAGACAGGTTCAAGTATTTCTTCAAGAGTTATTGCTCTTGTTGGATTTCAAATTTATTGTAGTCACATTACCATTTCTTGTCATCACATTTCAAAGAAAACTGTTCAAGATTTTTTTCCAAATTCAACATATAGCATTTAGGTGATAATATCATGAAGGGGATTGCGAATAAGCTGTGTCCAAGTATTTCCTAAAGAGTTATTGCCCTTGTTGGACTTGGAATTTTCTTGTAATCACATTTCTATATATTATCATATTTGCATGAATTCAGTTCAAGATTTTTTTTTTTCCTACTTTAATATATAGCCTTTTAGCGATAATATCATAAAGGGGATTGCAAACCAGTTGTATCCAAGTAAATTTCTTTCCAAGTTATTGCTGTTGTTGGATTTGGGGGAATTGGCCAACCCATGGCATTGCACTTGTTTCTGTATAAACTCAAGTACTATATACAATGACCGCACATCAAAAGAGACTTTCCAATTATTTTATTTTATTATGCCAAACAACATTCTGAATGTTAACTAAGTGACTAAAAACTTGCCCCTAAAATTCCCCTTCAACAATTTATTGTGTACACCTCATGAGGAGTCTGAATAGCAAATATCAACTTATTCCATCCATCGAGTCATGAGAAGATATTTTTACAATTTGGACCGAATTTCCTCATGGAGGTCAGCATATTGATTTCAACAAAATTGAAATGGTCCACTCCAACCATTAATAACCTGAAATATTATTGAAATCGGCCTTGTAGTTTAGAAGGGGAAGACTCAAACACCACCTTTATGACAACTGACAGAGAGGACGGAGAGTGATCAGTATAGTTATCAATAGTCAGGTGAGAAAGAGGACGGAGAGTGATCAGTATAGTTATCAATAGTCAGGTGAGAAAGAGGACGGAGAGTGATCAGTATAGTTATCAATAGTCAGGTGAGCTATAAAAAAAAAAAAAGAAAAAAAAAAAAAGGGGGGGGGGGGGGGGGGCAGGGATCTTCTATATTCAAATCTTCTTGTATGTTCACACATTTTTGGTTTCTGTGCAATGATTCTAGTTTCCTTTTGTATGTGAAACTATAAATTGATACACAGATTGACAAGGTGTCACTGACTGTGATTCAGTGGGGGTGAGGTCAAGGTCACTTTTACTATAAATAGGTTTTTGGTTTCATGTCAATATGTATTTATGAATTGGTGTTTCAAGTCAAATATTTCTGCACAATGGCTAATCATGACTACAACATGGATATAAAGTAAAGTCCAGCCAATCGTTTATACCAATGTTGCCCATTTTAGAGGACTTCCACCCCAGGCATTGATGAGTGGGTCCTATTTTACCAGTAAAGCACAGCTTGATTACCACAGTAACTAAGCACTGCTTCACTTCCTGGCAATAACTTTAGTGTCCTGTTGTGCAGAAAACTATACCTTCACACTCAGATTGACTATTTATTTATTTCTTGGTTTTTAAGGTCATTTTGAGCATCTTTGGAGATTGACTATATGGTGTCAGTGATTGGGACTGTGTTATGGGTCAAGGTTACTTGATACAAATAGATTTTGGGTTCCTATGCAATAACTTCCTTCCTTTTGCATAAACAACTATAACATCATACACAGATTACCAATAAAGTATCAATGATTAGGATTGTGTTTGGCATCAGTAGGTCAGAGGTCAAGGTCTCTGTTACTATAAATAGAATTTTGGTTTCTTTGCAGTAACTTAAGTTTCTATCTGCCTACAAAAACTGATGTCATATACAGTTTGTCTATAAGGTGTTGTGGATTGAAATTGTGTTTGGAGTCAAGTGATCAACTGTCAAAATTACTGTTACTATAAAGAGAATTTTCTTTAACTATAACTTCATATACAGACTAGATTGTTTTTGAAATTGCAAAACAAATTTCCAGAAGTCCTTCAACAAAGCATGGCGAATGCGAGAATGGCCCACACACAGAAGGCGGCCCACACCGATTGCAGGCCAAGTCTGGTGTGTATTGATTATATTTTCCAATTTTTGAATGGCAAATATTAAAACTGAAGTTCAAAAGAGAATGTAAACATGAATCGTAAGATTGGTACCCCAATGTTGTATACGTCACATCTCGGTTATCTGACGTCTAATTTTAAAAGTTGCTTCAAATCTGTATTTGGGACCAAGAGTACTAAAATGCCTTAAGATTTTCACTTCCTGCAGTGAAATGTATTTAGGACATTTTGAGACCCTCTCATAGCAACAACAATTTTCAGGCAACCATTATAATGAAAGTGTCAATGACACTGCAGCTCAACTTTGAATATGACAGGAATTAGTATTTGCTGTGACCAGGTCAACAATAATGAATAAGAGAAAAAGGAGTTTTGTTGTGACCACGTCAACTATAGTAAATCAATTACAAGGTGACTGCAATGGTCTAAAGAATAGGACATAAGTATTATATGTGATGCATCCCATGTTAGTAAACATTCACACAAAAATTTATTCAAATCAGAGCTTTCATATAGAAGTTCTGAGCAAAAAATTGATTGCACAATACTTTGTACAAAATGGCTGCTGGTGGCCATCTTGAATTTCGGACCGGACCCCAAAACACTCGATCTCGTCCCACGGTGATAACAAAGATATCCAAGAAGTTTCGTAAAGATCGGTTCATAAATACGGCCTCTAGTCCGAGCCGTATTGGCATTTGCACTTACAGTGCTGAAAGTAACACTAAATAGATCAAAGTTAGTCTAATTGGCATAATTTATGCACAAGAAAAAAAAACCTGTATTACATCTGATGTATCCCATGGTACTAAACATTCACACAAAAAATTATTCAAATCAGCGCTTTCATATGGAAGTTCTGCACAAAAATCTGATTGCACCCAATTTTGTACGAAATGGCTGCCAGCGGCCATCTTGAATTTCAGACCTGACCCCAAAACACTCGTTCTCGCCCCACGGTGATAACAAAGGTACCCAAGAAGTTTCGTAAAGATCGGTTCATAAATACGGCCTCTAGCCCGAGCCGTATTGGCATTTGCACTCACAGTGCTGAAAGTAACACTAAATAAATCAAAGTCAGTCTAATTTGCATAACTTGCGCACAAGAAAAAAACCTGTATTATATGTGATGTATCCCATGGTACTATACATTCATACAAAAAATTATTCAAATGAGAGCTTTCATATGGAAGTTCTGCACAAAAATCTGATTGCACCTAATTTTGTACAAAATGAAATGGCTGCCAGTGGCCATCTTGAATATCGGACCGGACCCAAAAACACACGTTCTCGTCCCACGGTGATAGCAAAGGTACCCAAGAAGTTTCGCAAAGATCGGTTCATAAATACGGCCTCTAGCCCAAGCCATGTTGACGGCGCGACAGACAGACGATGGACCATGACAATACCTCAAAAGCTAAAAATTAGCCATGTTTGCCTTCAATTATTTCTCTAGCCACCTGTAACATAAATTTAGTGGTATGTTTTGAGTTGGGTTTTTTTTTTTGTTTTTTTTTTTTTGGGGGGGGGGGGGGGAAGAGTATGTTAGGGTATATCCCTGTCATTGTTTTCTCCATATCTCCATTATCTGATGTCAGATTTTCAATTTTTTTTTCAACTTTGTGCTTAGAACCATGCAAGCTAAAAGGTCACTTGGTCAAACCTTTTGAAAAAGTTGAATTTAATTGTTACGTTTTTAGCACCCCTTTCAGATTTGACATAGTGTTAAGTTTGTTGCATCAATGAGAACAAATATGCCTAAACATCATTCCAACTATCCCTTGCGCTATCTGTTTAGTTTCTATGGGGTACCCTTAGTCATCATTGAGGTAGGACTTGTACAAAATTGGAAAGGGTGTAAAAAGGTAAACGGATGTAAAAACGTTAAAAATGACAAAAAATACCAGAAACAGCTATCACTTTATGTTATGAGCTCTGCAACATTCAAAATATTCATGTAAATCAGACAAACTTTAATTTCTTCGACACTGATGTCCTACCGTCGCCCCCAAGGGCAGCCCCAGATGAATTCTTTGTCAGCTGAAAACTGATTTAGATATGTTTTTTATTGGAGAATATATTTCCAAAATTTCATGAATGAGTATTCAACAAGTGGGCAGATATGAAAAGTTTGTAAAAAAAAAAACTGTCAATGTGACGTTATTTTTTATAAAGAGTTAATTTTTAAATTGTAACAAATGCATTTAAAAGAGCCATCATGACAGTAAACGAGTCTGAAATTCCACAGCTGTGTGTATTCTTTATACAGAGCTGGGCTTTAAAATCAGAGTTTTCAATGAGAAATGTGTAAAATAACCCCTAAATTTGAAGCAAAGTAAAAAGGTCTAAAATAGCAATAAATCAAAAAACTAAACAAGAGGCACCCAGAGATGCTTTGTACCAAATATGAAAGGATTCTGACTGTTGGATCTGAAGATGAAGAAATTTCCTCATATTGCACTAAGTTCAACATAGTGCATTATTTTTCCAAATATGCCGACTCAGCATTTTTTCGATGCCCCCCCCACCCCCCTACAGAACACCCTGACCCAACCGATGGCAATTGTTTTTTACCATTCAGTTCTACTGGTTCTAAGAATGCTTCATACCAAATAACAGTTCTCTGTTCCATGTGGTTTGGGAAATATAGGCGTTAGAAATATTTTCAATTTTTAGCTCCTGGGGTTCCCACAGGGATGCAGGACTTTTTTTTTTTTTTGCTTGAGTCAAGTACTTATGATCCAATAATACAACACACCAAAATGGGTTCAAATCGGACCATTGGTTCAGAAAATAGAAATTTTGGGTGGGCCCAAAATCTTACCCCTCCCATTACAAAGCAAAATATTGCTTCACGAACTTCATTTGAACAACCTTGATTCTACACCTCAAAGGAAGCTCCATAACAAATATCAATTCAATGTACCCACTGGTTCATGAGAAGATTTTAAAAATATTTTGGAGCATTTTCAACCACCCCCTCTCTATGGGGCTGGGCATGTTGAGTCGAACAGAAATGCAATGTCACTTCGGAACCATTACTCACTCAAACTTTCACTTGAATTGGCCCAGTGGGGTTTTTTTGGAGAAGCCCAAAACATGGTGTTGACGAAAGGACGGATTAGATAAATTATTTGAATCCAACCACTGGTGGTGGTGATACAACAGCAAACAAGTCAGCTGGACATAATCTGCACCATACAAATGTACGAAGGTATGGACGTATTAACTAATGCAGCTATTTACTATGCATCTCCTCAAGAGAGGGGCATAATGGATATAATTCAAGTAAATATGTCTGGAAGAAACCTGCAATATGCAGGTCTCTCATCATACCAAAGGAGATAAAAATCTGACAACTGCTGCTTGATTTATAATGCCAAGAGTTCATACAGACAGTTTTCTAAGTCTAACAAGGGTCCTAGCTCTATTGAGTATGCATGGATGAAAATGCAAAATGTGGATTTCTTTTCCCCATGCTGGTCTCTCACCCTACCAAAGGATATCTTATTTATTTATTTATTGATGTTTAAGGTCACATATTTATGCACAATGGCTAATCATGACCGTGACAGTTTTACGGGTGGAGGAAGCCGGAGTACCCGAAGAGAACCACCGAGCAACAACGAGCAGCTGCCAGCTCCCCAACATCGTAACTCCGCACTGCAGCACAGGCAGGGTTAGATTGGTTGAAGACATGCGTACCATCGACGTGCAGTACGCCTTAGTACACAGCGTCATCGTGCCCCCACGCGGGCAATGGAGATGAAGTGTCTTGCCCAAGGACACAACACAGTTGCCACAGGTGGGATTCAAACCGAGGACCTCTCGGCTTGCAGCCTGCACCTCTACCTACTGAGCCACGGCGCTTCCACCAAAGGATATCAATGTCATCTTAAGTTTAACAAGGGTCATAACTCTGGTATGTGTGGACAAAACCCATATGTGAGAATGTTTTCTGCCAAACTGGTCTATCACCATACCAAAGAACATCAAAATCTGACAACCGATGCTTAAGTTATAATGCAAAATGTTCATATGCAGGACAGATGCACAAACAGACCCCTTGACTATATGCCCACAAAAACCTCCTCCAGAGGCAGGGGACATAATATTCAGGTCACCATTGAAAAACAGGAAAATGACCAAATTCCTGTTAACTGAATACTCCTGTTAACTGATAGAGTGCTGGAAGCCCATATTTGGGCTTTATTCTGAAATGCAGGTGCTTCAGCTTAAAGGCTTCATTTTTGGAGGATGAGCTTCATATTACCTTTGAAGTTAAATAATTTTATCTATTAGGATTTGCCTTGTTACAATTCATGAGAGAGTGCCCATTGGCACTCTCTCATGAATTGTAACAAGGCAAAGACACATGAACAAATTTAGATGACCAAAAATAATTCAGCACTCTACCAGTATGGCAGAAAATTTTCCACTAGCAAAGTGGCTACTCAAGTAACAGTGTTTGACTGTACAACATGATCTTCTAGCTAAATGGTACTTAATACTAATTATGAGATATATACTGGAAACGAAAGAAATAATCAAGCATAACAAAGAATCAGGTTATCAGTTTTATTTTAAATACATACGAAATAAACATACATATAATTATGTATCATAAAATACTTCCTTCTATAGGAAAAAAACAAACAATGAACCATAATATTTCTGATTGGCAGTCATACAATGACAAAGGGAACTACCATGGATTACCATTTTGAGGAATGATTTTCTTGTTATCATCCACTAAATAGTACATCAAATCATGATTGTCTCCATGTCTCATCAGGGATCATTACTTGCTTCTGGTAAAATACTTGTACAGTGGAACACTATTAGTTGGAGAGAAAATATTTTGTGAGGAAAAATAACAGGTAACCCTTTGCCTAACGTAGTGGTCAAAGACAGCCAGAACTATTCACAGAAAATGCCATTCAAATTTTTTTACTTTAAAATGTTTTGCCTAAAAACCTATCCAATAACTCCTCATTGGAACAACCATGTAGCAGTGAGGTGTCATAAGTTATGTTTCTTGGGCAAAAAATGAAAACATTTAGTTATTCAAGAAGTTGTTTTGCAAGTGTTGTCTATTACAGTGGTACCCACTCAATAGGTTATCTCTTAATTGAATAATCCTTACTGAATATAACTTCCAAACACAAAACCATTTACCATACCTTCAATACAGATTTGACCTGTTAATTACATTCAGGTTATAGAGTAAACTCCTGTTAATAGAATAAAGTCTTCTTATAGATTAACAAACTACCCCAACAGTCACTGAATTCCCCTTGCTTGTAGACCAATTAGGCCTCTGTGTAGACAATATAGGCATTTAATCTATTATATCCCCTTTGACATAGCTCTATGATCTCTGTCAAACAAGATATAATAGAATAAATTCTCCATTCTCTAGAATACAGGAGTGACTAAATTGAATACCCCTGCTAATTGAATAATATCCACTGGCTAAGTAGCTATTCAATTAGCAGGGTTCTACTGTATTTGTGTTGGACTGAGGGTTAACATGGATATTCACTTTCAGTTTTGAACTTATCTGTTTTACAAGGATTGGCAAATAAGTTCCACAACTTATATCAATGCTTCTCGTCAAATGGCACAAGTGGCAGTTTCCTGAAGTTTAAATTCTTGGGGATAAATTCTAACTCTGACAAAAGGTTATGACCTAAAAAATGGTGCCACAAAATGCAATCTAGAGAAAGTCTGTCAATAAAGTCAAATACCCTATAAAGTGGTTCCCAGTCAAGTCTTAACTGTATATACATGCATCCAAACTTGCCCAGAAACAATTTCAAGTAACCTTAACTACTACCCTGCTGAGTATTTTTTTTTATATTTTTTCATAAATTCTGGCCATGGCTGCTGTGAATCAGCCTTGACATGATTTCACGAATAAATTCAAACAAATGAAGTGAAGATCAGTCATGACATGATTGGTCCAAATTACAGGGATATATTTTATTAATTGGTGACAGGATTAAACCATACCTGATGACAAGATTGTTGTCCTGCAGGAATAATTGCCAGTGTGCATGGGGTTAACGGCCCATTTTTGACTTTGAATAACTCTGTGGCCTCAGAACACGAACCCTAACAAGCAATAATGAGTAAGCATTCCAGTTTTATTTATTTATTTGAGTTTAATGACTCTTTTGACAACAAGGGTCACTTCATGTTGAAGCTTTATGGCTAGAGTAGTACACCAAGCAATGGCGAGCAACTGTCAAGAGTCCCCAACATACTAACTCCACACAAGCAGGGTTAGCATTGGTTGAAGACAGGTGTACCACCAACATGCAGTATGCCTTAGTTCACAGCACCACCGTGCAACCCCACAAGGGCAATCAGGATTAAGTGTATTCCAGATTAGAATAGACCATACAGTTGTTTTTAATCCAGTTTTGACTGCACATACAAGCAGCCATGACTTGTACAGGCCTTTAGATTATCCCAATTTCACTCCGTTTACAAGTGTGCCCAAATTAGAGAAGGTGTGAAGACATCAAGAAAAATATATAAATACTCTGTGTCTCTTATACATTTGAGAATAATTTCCAGCATAATATAATGATAGAAATACAAAAAAAAAATGACAATAAACATAACAGGATAAGACTGTTATTTCTGGTTTTAATGAGCCCAATTTTGAGCAAAATGGTGTGCCCAAAATAAATGAATTTAAAGGCCTGACTTGCTGGGAAATCAGTGCCTTGCAACTGGACTTACCGATTGTGGGACAGTGGAAATTCTGGGATACTGTCCTGGCACTTGAAGGTTCATGGTGGTATTGTAGTGAAAGTTCTGAAAAATACTGTCCACGGCCGTGAAGGTCAAGCAGAATGGAGCAGAATGCAATTAACTCCATTTGCTCTATTAATTAACTGAGTACTGAATATATTATATTTTGTTTGAAAGTGTAAATGTAGATTTGAATTTTGAAATAGGTATACTGAACTGAATGCTTATGGAAGTTTCTTTACTGGGGATTAAAGTCACTTTAACCATCTACAGCTGTATCACAATCTATAATGGTAGCAGTGAGGTTAAATGTCAATGACAGTCAATCAAGCAAACATGTACTGTTATCCAAAACGACGAAGAGCACATTTTCTTAACCCTTTGATACTGAAGCCACTTTACCAACCCAGGAATATGATAAGTCATACTTTCATTAAGTAGGATGGCTGGTAGGTGAATGTGTGAGGTAGACAAATCAACATTTTCAACGTTCAGCACTAAAGCTGCACATTGAAAATATTAATTGGTCTACCCCCAAATAATATGGACCCTTCCAATTGCTACCATTGAATTGACATGGAAGATACTATCAGGGTTCAAAGGCTTAATCCTATTATTATACAAATGATTTTGTCTGATACTGTTGCCAATAAAACAAGATTGTCCCACACAGGCCAATTTTTATAATTGAATGCAAGCAGCCTGGTATTATTTTAATATAATTTTTAAAGAGCAAAAGCCATCAAAAAAAGTTAGATGTGTGACAAATTCCTTTGGGAATCAAAAAATGTAAAAGCAATTCCTTCCAGAATCAACAAAATGTAGATAATTTAAATGCATTTACATGAACAGAATTCAATCATTTTTTAAGATTTTTAGAAATACATTTCAAATTTCTTCAAGAATTGAAGGACTATGAAAATTTACTTATAATTTACAGTATCTGCCTGCATTAATAGCAGACTGAATCAATCTTCCATTACTTTAACATAAAAGCATTTCCCCTAAATCAGCAAAGAGACCCATCACAAAGATTTTGTAGCCATTCTGCAGCAGTTGTCAACTATATCACATCAAATTATTATCACTAACTGCTTAATAGGACAGATATTCTACATTATGATCAAAGTTTAAAATGGGATGATGCCTTTTTCAGGACTGAGGATCCAATAGGGTGTCTACAACCTATCAAGTTCAAGCAAACTATGTCATAATTCCAAGGATCCCAAAAGATCAGGATGCCAGACAAATTCAAATGTACTGAGGTACCTGAGGAACTTAAAGCAGCCATATCAACTCACTCCCAAATGCTTCAAACACATAATCCATGACAGTTTAGTACTGCCAACATTACTATATGCCTGTCATATTTTCAGGACTTGGACTCAGTTGGATGTCAGGTCAGTAGAAAGGGGAACTCCCACAATTTCAGGAACTTAATTCAAGGACTTTCAAAAACATTCTAAGTTTCACAAAAAAAATTTCAAAGGCCACACTACACCAAATTAAAGGGCCATCGATATATATGAATTAAAAATTGTAGTACATGTAAAGTACCTGCTGATATTATTTGCTACATAATATTTCTCCCACATTTCGTTCCTTGAGTGGAACAAGGCACCCACTGCAATGCTTTAGCATTGCAGATGGCACCTTGTTCCACTCAAGGGACAATTTCTTCTTTGCTGGTGCTACTAACTAAAGATGTTCCTAGAAAGACTTGTGTATTGGCTAATTGCAAACATTTTCAAGTACTTTCAAGGACCTTGGGGATTTCAGGCCCATTTTCAAATACTTTCAAGTTCTTGAAAAGAAATTTTTGAATTCAGGGACCTTCAAGGATTTTCAGGATCCACTATGACCCCATAAAAACATGGTTTGTTCAACTGGGATTTTTTTTGCCTACTTCACATTGAGAATGGGGTAGAAGTTCGGTCCATCAAAGGCTTTGGCTTAAACCCTGTTATCATACAACTAAGTTCAGCTGGTGCTTTAAGCATATCATTGTTGACCATTCACTTTTACAAGCAACATACTTATATCTAAATTACATGACATTACTGTGATAAAACAATCAAACAGAACCCCATCCATTCAACTGAAAAAAACAACAAAAACATAACACGCAACAGCAGACAATTGTATGCATGAAATATGGAAGATAACAACAGAAATTTCAATACTTGAGCAACTTTCATAATATTCCACAATAAACCCAATTACATGAACCCTGAATAAAAGTGTAAATCAGTTAACTTGAAAATTATTTTCACCACTGTCTGAATATTCAAATATAAATCCAGGCGTGCACAAATATGTGAACATTCATTTGCTTGCCACTCATTGGTAGAGTGCTGAATCATTTTTGGTCATCAATATTTGTTCACTTGTCTTTTCCTTGTTATAATTTATGGGAGAGCGCCTTGAGGCGGTTTCACAAGGCAAACCCACACAGACTTCATAATTTAACTTTGAAGGTACTATGAAGCACATCCAGCAGAATATGGTGCCCTAAGTTCAGGCACTCACACTGCAAAACAAAGCCCAAATATGGGCTTCCAGCACTCTACCAATTAAAAGAATGATTAATTTTTCATTTAGGCACATAGGCTTGAGACAAATAGCGTGAATGTACAATGACAGTAAAACTAAAGAGTCATTTGAGTTGACAATGAAAGGCTGTGATTTAACACTCCACTTGTCCAACTCTCTCAAGCCTTTACTAATTGTCTACTACCTCACAGTTTATCTTAACCCTCAGCGCACTTATGTCAAAATACCAAAACTTGAAGGAGGAAACCTTTTTCATAAGGCGACTTGGAATTTTACCAATTCAATCTTGTTTGGCAGAGAATGAGATCTGTCAAACAAGAGTGAATTGGTTAAATTCCTAACTGCATTATGGGAAAACTTTGTAGACGGAAATTTCAATATCAGTGTGCAAACTCCATTCTTTACCTAACATGACTAGTGGACAACAAAATCAAAAAAATTTCATGAGTTACTAACTGAATTTCATTTTTGCCTCAGAAGCATAACTTATGACCCTTCATTGGAATGAGCTTAATAAGCTTGTTCCATCAAGTGGCCATAAGCTATGTTTTGGAGAAAAAATATTGGAAAAAGCATTAAAATTTGGATGGCTATTTTTGTGAACAGCAGTGGCCTGATATGTAACTGTAATGTTCTGTGTTACTAAACTCGGCCTTTGTATTACATAAATATATCAGTATTACTTTGTTTTGCCCTTCCCTTCCTCCAAAATGCCGAAAAAGGATTCCTTGAAAAAAGTTAAGATTTCCTTTTTTCAGGTTGTCTTGATTTTTAAATTTGTATGGACTTTCAGTGAATTGATTTTCAATCATAATATTTTGTCTTCTATTTATTTATTTATTTATTTATTTATTGGTGTTTAAGGTCACATATTTCTGCACAATGGCAAATCATGACTACAACAGTTTTACGAGTTGAGGAAGCTGGAGTACCTGGAGAACCACCAAGCAATGGCAAACAACTGTCAAATCCCCAACATACTAACTCCACATGAGCAGGGTTAGCATTGGTTGAAGACAAGTGCACCATCGACATGCAGTACGCCTTTGTACACAATACCACTATGCCCCCACATGGGCAATGGGGGTGAAGTGTCTTTCCAAGGACACAAAGTGGTTGCTGCAGGTGGGATTTGAACTGAGGACCTCTCGGCTTGCAGCCTGCACCTCTACCTATTGAGCCACCGTGCCTCCATTTTGCCTTGCAACAAGAACAGTCTAACACATACATACAAGGAAATAATAGGCAATAAGAATTCAACTTTTTTACCCCTTTCTTACAGTTGTGTCAATAAGAGTTAAAAGGTGTGACTCAACAATGATTTCTAGCCAAGTGCTGTGGCTGTATATATTTATTGGTGTTTAAGGTCACATATTTCTACACAATGGCTAATCATGGCTGCAACATGGAGATAAAGTTAAGTTTAGTCAATCGTTTATGCCCATGTTGCCCATTTTAGCTGACTTCCAGCCCAAGCATTGGTGATTGGGTCAAATTTTACCAGCAAAACAGAGCTTATTTACCACAGTAAACAAGGACTGCTTCACTTCCCATGGTTCCCATGGGGTGCTGTCACTATATTCACAACCAACAATTGACAAGAATCCACAGCTGTAAAGTGTGTCTCTTACCCGAGAACTTCTTGAAAAAATGATGGAATAGCTGTTTCTAATTAGTACAAATGAGCAGATAGAATTGGGATTTTCATGATTTAATAATCCTTTACCTAACACGAAAGGCCCATGACAATTGGAAAAAAATTTTCAAATAACTATTTTTTTCATTGCGTCAAAAACATAGGTTATGACCCCTCATTGGAACGAGCTCAAAGAGCCTGTTTTGTCTGTTATGTTGGGTAAAGGGTTAATGCTTTATATATATTAATGTATTTCTCCAGATCAAAAAAATCAAGTCATGGAAGCTTGTGATTTGATGAAAAATGAAGAATTGAGATGCAAACTTTAATACAAATTAGAAGGATAAATTTTGTAAATTATGAGACTCAAGTTATGAACTCCTCTATCTCAGTATACAGATTTAGAAACTGACTGTTGTGACGTCAAAAAAAAGGTCTACCACAAGGAAATGTACAATATGTGGAAAGTGGATTTAAAACACATGCAGAGTGAGGGTTTCTGCCAGACTGAACCTCATAATCTGTGAGCACAAGCCAAATGTCAGTAAAGGTCTCAACCAAAAAACTTTACTGGTGCTTTTTAGGAATTTTTCACTTAATTTACGATTTATTATTCAAGTAGAAACTCCACCCTGTGAGTTATTTTTATTTAAGTACAAATTCCACCCTCTGAGTTATTTCAGACATAATCTCCTTTTTAGCACTGTATTTGTACCACCAATGTTTTATGGACTTGTACATATTAAATTTGTATTTATATAAATGTTGTGGACAAAGAATTAGTATGCCTATGCCTACAGGGTAAGAGACTGGATTTCACTTCAACTTAGCATTCTAGTTCAACACTACTGGGCAGACAATCTGCCATCAAACTCTTGGAAATTAAATAATATAAAAAATATCATAAGATTTCAATATAATTATACTTTTGCTGCATATCTGGAAAAGAGACAGGAATTTATGCACCAGTGGAATTTATTTTTTATGTTTCTCATACAGTGCAATGACTTCTTCCACTTCCTCTTTGGATCCCATAAATATTGGTGACCTCTCATGAATACCCTGTGGTAAAATATCTAAAACTGGAATTGTCCCACTGAATGCCAACCCTCCAGCAGCTTCAACAATCTTAGCCATTGGCTTTCCCTCATATAGTAAGCGGAGCTGAAATTAAAAAGCAAAAAATTTATCTTTAATTACTAAATATTTGCAGTTTATTTGCTTCCAAAATATAACTTATGACCCCTCTCTGGAACATGGCCTATTTGCTCATTCCAAAGAAAGGTAATACACTATGATTTGGAACCAAAAATTTTTAAAAAAATGAAAAAATTTATGTGACAGATTTTGTGTGCAGTGCCCCTTGATTTGGCCATAATGTTTGAAAAAGGACTGGCTAATGCCTCATTGAATAACAGTTAAACATCTGACTTTCTGACTGACAGGTTGTTACTATAAACTAGAAGTATGGTTATTTACACTGGGTCATATATAAAGTATCTCTAATGAATCCCCAGTTTATATTAAAATTTACTCAACAAGTTCAGTAAATTAGGTCTGGACCAAGCTTTAGAGAGGTTCAGACCCAATTTACTAAATGAGTTTAGTAAATTTTGATATAAACTGGGGACAGGTTTGAAGATTGTATTTATTATATGATCCAAAAACCCCATAAAAACCACTTAAATGGAATGAGAAACAAGCTGCTGTTTCTGTAAGGCCTGCAATTATGTAACCACTTATGAGGCATCGTTTGTCTGCAGTGTCCACATCAGGAAATAGTTCCCAATAAAGAATCGATTGTGAGGTATTTAATGACACAAATTTAACAAATAATTTTCAGATAAACATCAACTATGGCTGCAGACAACAAATGTTCAAATCATTCCTTGTTCTCCAAGACTGAATCTATGATTATTCTCTGGCACTTTATGGGCCACTCATTACAATTTTTAATGAACTGACTTTATAACTGAGAGAAGAGTCAGATGTTATAATAAAGCAATAAACTCAACCCCACTGCTTCTGTAAGGACCTGGTGGTTCCTATCACAAAGCATATCTTACCAACTTTGAAAATCAAAGTGATATACCATGTATTCAGTAAGCTGGATAGGCTGACAAACTTTTTAATCCTCAGTGATACTCTTGAACAGAGACATAGTGAAGTGAGATTGGGGTGGGGAGGGTTATCCCAACCCCCAATAATTTTTTCAGTTGGGACATTTTGGCCATTAAAAAAAAATGTCTGTGTTCTCAGGCATTGCTTGCATCATTAAATTTCCTCTGCATCAAGACTTTTTAATACCCAGTCAAAAAAATAAGAAAAAAAATTTCCATCTGGTCAAACAAAATTTCCACGGTCAGTATTTTCAGATCAGAATTTTGAGCACTGACACCGGTACACATTTCTGTAGTATTTCAACTTACTGTTCCCATTTTCCTAAGCATTTTCAAGTTTCGAATTTCTAACTATTATATAAATGTTTTCAATGTTGGTACATATAACAACTTTTGAGGAAAATGGCACCATTATCTTTTCAAATTTGTGCTGGACTGAACATAATCCTGCAATGAAGCATCTTTGGCATGTCGCCAACAGCCAATTTGATTGAAGCATTTCACAATATATGCGATAAGATAACACCAGTCTGGAGTTTCTAAAAGATTTCCTGAAATGTGAATATATTTTTTTTTCAGATTTCAGAATAAAAAATAACAAGTCAAGACCAATACCTGGTCTGGACCTGCGGTGCTGCATGCAACTGAATCGGCAAACAGGAAGTGGCTGCACAGCAGATCTGAAAATTGCATACACGATACAACTGATCATTATCAGGCTCCAGATGAAATATAAAATCAATCCCTTGCATAGAAGCCGAGAAAACCTTGACAGAAAATTTCAATGTTCAGTGGGTACAGTAAAATTTCAAAGTATCGGCAAACAGGAAGTGGCTAAATAAAAAGCCTCCCGCCCTCATAAAATATTTGAGGCACAATTGCCTGAGAACATAGACATTTTTTTTTAATGGCCTTACATTTGGTTTGTAGTCCGAGATACTGATTCACTCTTACTTGTAACCATGTACTTCATTATGAGACTAGATTTGATCCTTGAACTTATGTCATGCTGACATAGTCTGTCATACAAATAGACTTAAGGTGCTTCCATTTCTGCCACCAATAAAACTTGAACTGATCCAAGCTGTTGCAAGTGTCATCAAACCACAATAAACAAATAACTTCAGCTATGCTAATGCTATAGGTGCTATAGGCTGAAGATATCCCATAAGAATGTCACAATCCCTACAGAGACAGCACCACTTTATATAAGCATAAGACACTGGGGCAAATTCCAGTGAGATACAGAAATCCATATTTCCTTGTTTAACATTTGCAGTTGTAAATTTTGTTATATTCAGGAGCTGAAGAAACCATTCTAATCTTAATAGCGTAACATACAAACTTGAACACACCTCAGATTTCCACAGAGCAGATGGTGCAACATTCCCTGACTTTTATCTGACCAAATATGTTTTGCTCTGTCCAATTATAGGATTATTTATACCATTCAACTGACAAACCCCACGCCCAACTTTGTCAACCCACATTTTACGGAATAGTAAGTAGCTTTCATTTAAGACTTAATTGTTTACTTTACTGAGGTTTAAGGTTACTTTTAGGCTTTTGGCACCTACGGCTATATCATGACCGCAAAACAATTATGAAGTTGAGTTCAGCCAATCATTTAAAATTATGTAGCCCACTTTAGAGTACTTAAACCCATTGGTTACCAGTTCTATTATACTAGTGATGCAAAACTTGCTCATTGATGTAATTGAACACTGCTTAACTTCTTGAGGTTCCCTACAATGATTTGTTTAAGTTTTTTATTTATTGGTTTATTGGTGTTTAAGGGTACTTTCGGCATCTTTGGTTATCTCATGATCACAACATTAGCTTGAAGTAAAGTTTAGCCAAACATTTATAACTATGCTACTCATCTTAGAGAACTTTCACCACAGACATCGGTTCCAGGTGCTATTTGACCTGGGTTCCCACAATGATCCACTAAGAATAATGGTGGATTGAAACAGGCTATATTTAACTCTTGGTGCCATACTGAAATCGATACATTCTACCTGATGGCAACTCCCAAGCAAATAAATTATATCTGAATGTATATTCATGTTTTCACTTAAGTTTTTATTTATCTGCCATAAAGATGTAGGTATATTTTCGCAGGCATGCCCATTTGAAAGTGTTGCAAAAGACAATAATGGTGAAAAAGATGATTTGTACGTAGATTGTTACTACAATGAGGCTTTTCCAAGATGGTGTGCTTAAGTCATGACTATGGCTTTGTTCATATATCAACGATTCTGAACGACATGTCGATATATGGTGCACAGACAAGGTCTGTACTTCCAAATACCATCTTGGAATGCCCATTGTTGTAGGTAAAGACCAATTTATCTGGGAATAACCCCCTACAAAGTGAACAACTCTTCAGTTGAAAAAATTACTATTTTAATGTGCGTAAATCAAACAACTGTGCTGTTATCATGAGTGCTTTGACCGTTTTCAGAAATGCATTCACATGGTATAAAAACAATATTATCAATGGAGTTTTCATGTCAGTTGAGCATTGAAACAACTGATTTCAGAGTGTGCTTGATACTGTTATAATCCATTGGCTGGGGTTGGTCCTGTGTGGATTTTGTGGGGGGGGGGGGGGGGAAGGGGGGGGGGGGGGGGCTGGCAAGAATATTACTCTGCATTTTCCTTTTATATATCATTTGAAGTTAAAAAAAAATCAGGGTAGACTTTCCCCATCCTGGCAATAAGGGAAAAAATCGCACGTAAGGTTATGCCCCATTACTGAAAAAAACACAAAATTGATATATTTTGAAAAAAAAAAACAAAAAAAGTAATTCCAGTCGAGATAAACTATTTTTTTTTTATTTTACAAATTTGCAATAAACTATTCGCAATAAACTGTATTGTAGTTGGGAATAGCAAAAATAATTTTATTTTCAGTGTTTGGTATAATTTTTACCAAAAATATGCATTTTTCTTGTTTTTTTAGGGTAAAGATTTTAGGCAAAGTCAAAGAAGTTACGTTTTCATTCTGTCACACAAATTTGACCATAACATGTTGTATATTTCTTCAAAGGTACTCATCTTAGCTACGATTTGCAGAAACATGAGTTGGCTAGGTCAATGGAAGCCAGATTTATATGGAAATCTCTATCCCTACCCCCAAAAAAAGAAAACATGAAAATATCATTATAATCTACTCAACTCCAAATAACAATTAATTTTTATTTCCACCCCTCTGAACTTCCTCAAACAGTAATTTTCATCAAGTATGGCATCTATGTATGATTAGCAATTAATTCTTATACATATGCCATACATAAATTTGAAACCAACCCGCCACCACTACCACATCCCATCCCATCACTCTAGGTTACTACACATCCTTTATTTTTAGGACCACTTTCTGTATAATGCTAGGTAATTACAAATAGCAAATGTAAATTAACAGTGATATTTATTAGTTGGTCAACAAATATAATACATTTTCTTTGTTACAGGTATAATTTAGCACATGAAGCAGGACGGGGGCTAGTTGTTTTATCGTGTATGTGAACAGAGTTAACCACCCAGATGTATTCGTAGTACCGCATCTCATTCAGAGGAAATATCCAGTCTGTTGACACACAATTCCAGTTTTCAGAGTGCCAGGACACTAAGATTCAGTTTACACAGCAGTGAATCCCCATGTGATGACTCAGTGCATGTCTTCAGCTTGGACTTCCGCTTCCCAATCTACCTTTGTGTATGACATAGCACGCAGCTACCCAAGTGCTACTTCCAGTAACACTTCATCTGTGCATTTTTCATCAGCATTTTTGCCCCAGAGAACTTGGCCATCTACAGATAGTCAGGATCATATTGTGTCTGATGTGTGCATTGCCACAGGTACCGACAATTCACTATTTGTATTCAGTGGCACCTAGTGTGTACCCGTATTCACAGACTCCAAACTCCAGTGCTGCCATTGCTGGGCTCTTAGGACATTTTCCAACCAATACTGGTAACTCCTCACTCAGTGCTATGGGCCAGTTAAATACTTCAACAGGTGATTTAATTTCAGTGGCTGTTAGTGTTCCTTCCAGCTTACTTCACAATAATGCAAAGGATGACTTTTTCCACGAAGCTTTCGGGTGCTGTGCAGCAAGGGCTCGGCTCTATAAAACAGACAGGTGATTTGTTAGATGCTAACCCTGCCCAGTTGATCACTCCTGCAAAGGTTGTTGGGTTACTCCCTCTTCCTGTGGGGGCTGTGGGCCGCCTTCTGACTCTGCCCCGGCATGTGGGTCGTCCTTTGTGATGCATTCCATTGCATTGGCTGCTAACGTGCTGACCAGCTAAAAGCCCAAATATGGGCTCAGGAATTTGTTAATCTGACTTCCCTGCTTCCTCAACATTCTGCCAATTCTTCAGAAGCATTAGCCCTGTCGTTGGAGGAAAATCAGGGTTCTCCTTCTATTGTTTGGATGCCGAAGACCCCGATGGTTCTCACTTTATTGAATCAGAGGCTGAATGCCTTCGAAGTGTTTATGGCAGTTTATTTAGATCAGTTTCCTCAACAAGCTCAAGTTTAGCTAAAGTATTAGTCTTAGCATTAGACACCCAGGTACCATAGGCTTCGACTGGTCCTTTTATTATGATATACATTTCCGTTCCCTCAAACAACACCAGCCGACACTACAGTGGGATAGTTTTCACTGGGAGCTATATATGAAGGCTGCACCTGCACCTTGAAGTGTGGGGGGGGGGGGGGGGGGGGGCAGTACCCTAAAATGCTTCCCTTCACCTGCTGCAAAAAACTCCCTCTCCATCGGGTCTCAAGGGTGGCGTTACATGCCGAGCAGTTATTGTTTCAAATTCCATCAAGGTCTGTCTTGTCAAGGGAATCGTGGCTTCTCTCACCAACAGTCCTATAGTTTTCACCCACTGATCCTTTCTGAATAACAGAGGGGGTGGATCCTTTAGACCCAACTGGAGACAGGAGGAATGCTCTCTAAATGTGGGCTCAAACAAGCCCAGGACAGTGGCACTCGAGGAAATAGTAACGCCATTCAAGGTATAAAGGCTCAAGGTGTTCCTGGTCGGGTATGACAAAGTATTAAGTCAGCTGCTTATTCAAGGTTTTCCTAAGGTTTTTCTTTGGGCTTGAAGGGCAAGCCTTCTCCATCTTGTCCTTGTAATTTAAAATCTGCCTTAGACTACCCCGATAAAGTTGCTAAAAAAATCCATAAGGTTCTTCAAGAGTCGGAGAGCAGAACGATTTTCTTCTTCACCTTTTCTAGATTGGGTCTCTTCTCCCATAGACTTAGTTCCCAAACACAACTCTAGAGAATTTTGGCTTATCCACCATTTGTCCCAGCCCAAAGATTCCTCCGTCGATGATTGTATTCCATTAGAACTTTCCACTGTGTACTATGCCACTATCGAGGATGCTATCCATTGCATGTGTCATCTTGGCTCGGGTTGTTTTATGGCGAAGACTTATGTGAAGTCCGCCTTTTGTCTACTCCCTGTGCATCCCAGTGACCATCCTTTCCTGGGTTTTCAGTGGCAAGGCCAAATCTTTTTTGATTGCAGTGTTTCAGTTCAGCTCTTCAGTGGGTTGCTTCGAAGCAGTTAAGGACCGACAATATATTGCATGTCCTTGATGACTTTCTCTTTGTAGCAGATTCCCAAACCACTTGTAACCATTACCTCACCCACTTTATAGAGCTAGCACAGGATCTGGGGGTTCTGACTGCTTCAGACAAAACAGTGTCTCCCGCACAATGTCTCACATTTCTCGGCATTGAATTGGACATGTCAGCCATGGCTGTACACCTTCCTGCCAATAAGCTAGATAAGTGTCATGGCTTACAGACTCAATTCCTGATACATAAGAAGGTTACTCTTCGCGAGCTGCAGTCTTAAATCGGGTTGTTGAATTTTGCGTGTTCAGTGGTCCTCTCTGGTCAGGTTTTCTTAAGGCGGCTAATCAACCTCGCAATTGGCATCACCCAGCCCCATCATAGGATCCAACTACCCAGGCATGTCAAAGCAGACTTGCGCATGTGGCTCACCTTCTTAGACTCCTTTAAAGGTAAAGTTCTTTTTCTTCAGGAAGCGTGGACACGCAGTGATGTTCTTTCTCTGAATACTGATCTGCATCTTCCAGGGGTTTTGGGAGTATTTTTGCTGTTCATGATTCTACGGGACCTCGGACTCTACAGGGCAAAAGCTTAACATTCCTGTCTTGGAGTTTTACCCCACTGTCTTAGCAGTACATCTATTTTTTAGGTCATCATTGAGTAATAAATGGATTCAATCTTTATCTGATAATTCAGCAGTGGTCCATGTCATAAACTCCAAAACAAAGATACCCACTTGCTAACTCATCTTCGTTCTCTGGTTCTTGTCTGCCTCCAGTTCAATATTCTATTCACAGCAAAACATATCCCAGGTAAGAGAGATATCCTAGCTGATATGCTTTCTCGTTTGCAGGTCGACAAATTCCGAAGATTAGCTCTGACTTGTCTTCCAGATCCAGTGCCAATTCCACAGGACATGAAACTGAAAGCCTTGTTGATACAACAAGTTCTCTGTTGGGCCAGGCGTTAGCTCCAGCCACGGGGCATTTCTACATACTTACCAGACAACTGCAGAATTTTGCTCCATATTCCTGATTCAGTGCACATGGCCAATGCCTCTGACAATGATTTGTATATTTATAGCCTACCTCTTAAATGCTAATTATTCCCCCAAATCAATTACATCGACTTTGTCGGGCCTTGCTTATTTTCACAAAATTCATGGTGTTCCTGATCCCACACAGGCCTTTGTAGTACGCAAACTCCTGTGTGGCATCCAGCAGGCACGACTATCAACAGACTTACGTGTGCCCATTACAGAAGGTAGCCTTCCAACCTGCTGTGCAAGCTCATACCATTGTCTGCTTTTCCAAGCTCTCTTTCCCACAGCATTTTACTCTTTCGCCCAGGTTGGCAAACTCGGCCCATCCAAAACTTTGTACCCTCAGTGAGTTCTGCAGTTCACAGATGTGAAATTAGCTCTTCCCCATGAGGTTCAACTGATTTACTGAGATTTTAAACACAACCAAAGTTTGCGTCCATATGTCATCACAGTTCACATACAGCCAAGTGTGCCTCATTGTGCAGAATCCCTGCTGTTTTTCTTCACCAGCAACGGATGTGCTCTAGCCCTCTCTTTGGGTTCCCCTGTGGCGTGACCTTGATGCTACATTGCATGACTCCCTGCTATTCTGTGGTTTAGACCCAAATTATATTGAAGGCCATAGCTTCAGAATCTGGGCTGCAACCCTTGCCGCAGCTAAGAATTACACTGACGACCAGATTAGGGCTGTGGGTCAGTGGAAAACAAATGCTTTTCATGCATACATTCGGAGTCCTCCCCTATAGTGAGTATCCTTTGCCAGCATGGTTTAGGCTCTGCTGCTGACGTCTTCAAACAACATGGTGCTGCTATTGCATTCCGTACAGCTGGGTTTGGGCTCACTACATACCAATGCGAATACATGTTAAAGCATTTGTTTCCCTCCTTGTCTGCAGTACTTCTCTGTCCATCAGGTCCCACTTGTCATCCCTTCCCTGGACCACAAACATATTCACAGCAGTAGCCTGTCCATGAAAGCAACAAGCAAATTTGTGAATGGCATATGTATAAGAATTAATCACTAATCATACATAGATGCCATACTTGATTAAAATTACTGTTTGAGAAAGTTCTGAAGGGTGGAAATAAAAATAATTGTTGCTATTTGGAGTAGAGTAGATTTTAAAGGTATTTTCATGTTTTCTTATTTTGGGGGTAGGGGTAGACATTTCCATATAAATCCGGCTTCTATTTACCTAGCCAACTCATGTTTTTGCAAACTGTAATTAAGATGGGTACCTTTCAGGAAATATACAACATGTTATGATTAAATTTGCGAAACAGAATGAAAACGCAACTTCTTTGACTTAAACTAAAATATTTTCTCTAAAAAAACAAGAAAAAATGCATATTTTTGGTAAAAACTAGAGGGAACTGTTTTAGTGAACTAAAACACATGTCTCCTCTTCAATTAGTTCCATGCTTCCAACTAACAAAGATCAAACTAGAAGTCAAATGTCAAGATCATGGAAGTTCAAGATAGAATGTGACACATCAGCCCGGCTGTTGCATTCATATGCTGTTGCATTCATATGCCAAATGTCATAAACCTAGCTGAACAATTCAATAATTTGACCTTGATGTCAAAGATCAAGGTCACAACAGAACATGATACAATGTTGTCTTGAGTTGATACACTCACATGCCAAATATCATAAGCCTAGGTCAAAAGATTAAAAAAAAATCAATATTTTGACTTTGAGGTCAAAGGTCAAGGTCACAGAATAGAATAGAATAGATTTATTGCAATATTACACCCACATGGGCAGTATGCACAAATACAGTAGACAATGTTAGGCCTACATTTATCATTTAAAACTGACAACAAATATTTCTTACAAATTTTTACGAAAGAGAAAAAACTCACGCACGGCACAGCAGATCACATTGCAAAGGGCAGGATCTGCATTTCCCATGATGTAGAGAAACTTATTATTGTTATTCATACCAAGGAATGTTCGCTCCCCATGTTGTATAAAACCCCACAACTTCTGTCGTGCGACATTATACTTAGGGCATTCCATCACAAAGTGGCGTTCGTCTTCAATCACTTTGTGGTCACAGAATGAACAAGTTCGGTCTTCTAGAGCTACTGGTGGCTGTGCGTGCATACCCTTTTTTATGGCTAAGGAATGATTACTTATCCGTAGCCGAGTAAATAGATGCCTACTCATTAAAGATTTAGTGTGTTTTAGATACGGCTCGAGTGTGTATTCATTCTTAAATAACCTATAAGTACGAAGTTTACTTCTGCCACAAGATCGATTATCGTTGTGCATAGACTCGTACAACTGAGAAATGTGTTCGTCCCTTAATCTGTCTCGTATTTCAAATACGTCACGGGAATTCAGATTTTCTGTTTCTACTTGGAACTGATCCCCCAACACAGCTAATCGTTTCTGTAAAGAATCAGTACTTGCATACTTGATTGATTCAGTAAAAACATTATTGAGTACGGTGTTAACCGAACCAGTCTGTAGTTTCATGACATATTTCAGCATTGAAGTCGTAGCGGAAATATATAATGGGAAGAGACCAAGTTCAGCCCGCACCGCATGATTTGAGGCCTTCCTATTCACCCCGAGGACAGATTTACAAAATTGTAGATGTACATTTTCGCAAGCGGAATTATCCATTGCGGTAAGATCGGGAGACCATATCTCACATCCATAGAGTAATATTGGCTTAATTAACATGTTGAATAAATTAATGTAAACACTCACTGGCGGTGTGTATGTTTTAGAGAATGCACGTTGTAGCTTATAAAGCACCTTTTGCGCTCTAACCTTGAGATGATTTTGTGCATTTTGTGCATTGATGAGTCGACCGTTCAAGTGGGTCATGATGGTACATCGTCTCATGGTGATACACCCACATGCCGAATATCATAAGCCTAGGTTAAAAGATAAAAAAAATCAATAATTTGACCTTGAGGTCAGAGGTCAAGGTCATATGTGGGTCATGACAGTTATGCGACACATCGTCTCATGGTGATACACCCACATGCCAAATATAATAAGCCGAGTTGAAAAGGTAAATAAGTTCTGGCCCGGACAATCTTACTTGCCAAAATATCAGTAATTTGACTTGAGGTCAAAGGTCAAGGTCATATGTGGGTCATGATGGTACACGACACATCGTCTCATGGTGATACACCCACATGTTAAATATCATAAGACTAGGTCAAAAGATAAAAAAAAAAAAAGGTTCTGACCCGGACACGGTTGTATGAGAAGAAGAACAATGAGAAGAAGAAGAATTCAGGGTAAAACAATATGTCTCCCTTCGGTGAAGGGGGGACATAATTATACCAAACATTGAAAATAAAAATATTTTTGCTATTTCCAACTACAGTATAGTTTATTGCACATATGTAAAATAAAAAAAAAAAATAAACAGCTGCGCCATGAGCGCATGATAAACCCGTTATTAATTACAAGAGGGAAGCACACAGTACGAGTATACATGTGTACTTGTCAGGGTTTTTTCTATTCTTGTACAATAATCATAACCAACAACATACTGTGTTCATTAATTTGGAAACAAATTATTTGAATTTTCATGTATATATCTTATGTCTATAGAGATCATAATTTCAAGAAAAAATTGTCCGACATATGGAAAATTGCCTATATTTTGATGAATAAAGTCCCATAACTTTGGAATGACAAATTGAACAGTGACATAAATCGAAAGGGAGCTTCCTTCCATCAACATATACTTTCCACCAAAAAATCACCAAAATTGCTCAAGGCGTTTTCGAGTTATTGTACTACGTGTGGACAGATGGACAGACAGCGGTATACCATAATACAACCGTTTTTTCAAAGCGAGCGTATAATAATAGTTTATCTCATCTGTAATTATTTTAGGGGGAATTTTTCAAAATGTATAAATTTTTGTGTTTTTCAGCAAGGGGAGATAACTTTTAAGTGCAATTTTCTCCCTTATTTCCAGGATCGGGAAAGTCTACCCTGATATTTTAACTTCAGATGATATATAAAAGGAAAATGCAGCGTACTATTCTTGCCTGCAAAACGCACACAAGACCCACCCTAGCCAATGGATTAGTTGTACATAATATATCAGTTTGCGTTATTGCTTTAATTAGTTTGACTAAAAACAGTGACCTCAACTTGTGTACAAATTGGAAGAATTTGATTACTTTTGTGGTTGATTGCGGTTTTTCGAAAACCTTTCTTCCTCTGTCTGCTTGCGTGTGGGGTGTTGCTACCATGAATACAGAATTGTATATTGTTCAAAAAAAGAAATGCAAAACGGATATAGTAACGATAACATGGCAAATTTTGGAGAATATAGTGATGAAGTGAGGCTGTAGATATGGGTAATATATATATATATATACATATCGTGGTGGTCTAAACATTATGTAACATTTGGGACAATGGGGCATAATTTCGGCCCCCGTTCCCCCAAAATTATTGGAAATTAACAAAACAAAGTTTCCACTGAGCAAATACCTTCTCATGAATTTGCACGCTCCGAGCATGCCAGCTGAGCATCTGGGGGTATAAATGGATATGGAAAGCGGAGGGAATTCGCACAGCGTTAAATGGGATCTTGCTCGTGAAAAATGTCGCGTTTGACCATAGCTTAGAGAAATAATGCCACTGACCACCTAAAAACAGGCGAATCAGCTTTTAATGTAGCAAGAGTGTTCAATGTCTCACCGAGCACCATCACATGCCTGTGAAACCGCTACCAAATCCAGGGGGCAATGCAGGACCTTCCAAGATCTGTGAGACCCTGAGTGACCACCCTAGCTCAGGAAAGATACATCCGGTTGCATCATTTGCGGGAGAGAACAACTGCAGCAACGTCTACAATGTTAATGCTACCAGGTCGGCAGAGGGATTCAGATCAGGCTGTTCGCAACCATCAACACGAGTCAGGTCTGCGTGCTAGACTGTCAGTTCGTGGCATCATTTTAACGATGCAGCATCGTCCACAGTGACTTGAATGGTGTGAGATGCACAGGGCATGGCCTCATCAGAGATGGAGAACGGTATGGTTCAGTGACGAGTCACGTTTCTTCTTCGCCAAGTTGATGGACAA
Organism: Pictodentalium vernedei; assembly: GCA_031216915.1. Taxonomy (NCBI): domain Eukaryota; kingdom Metazoa; phylum Mollusca; class Scaphopoda; order Dentaliida; family Dentaliidae; genus Pictodentalium; species Pictodentalium vernedei. The sequence continues at coordinate 333,894,532 of CM062293.1, read as the reverse complement.
TGCCGAGTGTAGAGACATCGTGGAGAACATTTTGTGCATAGCTGCGTTCGGGAGGTTGACAGATTTGGTCGTGGTAGCATTATGATGTGGATAGCCATCTCACACACTGGTAGAACGGACCTTGTCCATGATGTGAGCAACTTGATGGCACAGAGGAACAGAGATGAAATTTTACATCCACACGTTCTCCCCATTATGCAGAATGCCACCGCCATATTCCAGCATGACAACGCCTGACTGCACACAGCAAGGCACACGATAGTGTTGAAACGATTACCTATTTTTCAAAATCGACTAGTCGACGGGAGTAATCGATTCAAAATCGACTAGTCGGCTTTTCTGTTGAAAACATAATTGTCTCAGTAAATTAGGTGATAAGAGACTGTTACATGTAAGTTGATAACCATTTCGTTTAATGACTCGTTTGACAGGTGTTTGATGAAGTTTCCTTGTCAAAGTCATGAAAGTGGCTGTTCTCTTTTTCGTATTTTGAGTTTTTTAAAACGTCTTGCATATTATAGCTTCAACCATTCAGTAAAAAAATTAGGATACCTGGGAAGTCTGTGCCTCCTAGTCCTTTGTCCGTACAGTGGAAAAAGTACCCAATGATGTTAAAACAGAAGTTTCGTGAATTTGTAAAATGTTTGAAGTGTCATGTGTGCCGCCATTCGCCCGGTGCAATTAATTAAAAAACTCCTGGGTCAAATTTTGTGACGGACAGTTTCCTCACCTTTATATCTGGTCTTTGCCAGCTCGCACCCAAACCAGTGCAGTAATATCATAGAATATGGAGCTATGGCATTGATTTACCTTTGAGGAAGACAGGGCAATTGGCTCAAAGAAGATTCACTTCTATACATGTACATTGTACAAGAGTCAGTTTAAGCATGGGAACTCTGCAGAAACTGCAGAGTTACGGCGCTTTAACTGACTCTTGTGAGGAGTGCAGAGTACTGCGGACGAATGAGAGGAGAAAGGACTTAGCGTGCCCTAACCCTTTACCTGACGTAACGGCCAAAAACGGCCAGCTGTACACGAAAATCGCAATTCAATCTTTTTTATATTTTCATTTTGTGCTTTCAAAAGATAGGTTATGACTCCTCATTGGAACGAATGTGTCACTCTCATTCCAATAGTTACATGAGAATTTTTTTTATGAGTGTCGTCTGCTACCAGGCTTAAGGAAAGGACCAACAGAGCAAACACTAAGACACGGCGGTGAGTGTTAACATTTATCAAACTGGAAGATTGGAACTGGTTACTAGTGGACACCAAAAGACAGCGATAAATGATGACTCAGAAGAAAAAGAAAAGTGATTCAGGAATCAAGTTCAAGTTCAAACCAAGATGACGGAATCCCATAAAAGATCAAGCTAGTGCGATTGACGGACTGAGACAGACTTTAAAACTTGTTATAACAATCCTTAACACAAGGCATGGCCACGAATCATGGTCAACAATGGACACTCAGCTCTTGATTTTCAAATGGCAAACAACAAGCAAAGTATATTGCATAGGGGCCTAAGTTGCCTCCTAACATGTCGCTGAATCCAGACCCATCCCCGGAACTCACTCTTGGGGAAGATTGGAGTAATCGAACCCGAACCCCTGTCTGCTCGTGCAGACATGTACCCTGAAACACATGTGTTCCCCACAAGCTGAGAAAGTTTAATACATTACATCTGTGCCCCCACCCCCCACAAAATTGAGACAAAAATTAAATAAATTGTCGCCTAAGAACCATTCTGTCCCCGAGTGCACTCTATTATAAAATGCACTTGGGATAGAATGGTTTCTAAGGTGACAAAATGTATGTGTGTGCTGACTACATGTTGGGACTTGGGAGAGAGCAAGTAAATAAAGGCTATAAAATAAAGCCCCACACGAGTGAACTTTTGTTTTTGTTAATTAAGGTAAAGTTGCCCTTTTGGGGCAATTTCGCCTTCATTAACGACAGACATATTCAAAAGAATCGAGTGGTGAGTGCATCTTGAAAGTAAGTTAATGTAAGAATTTTGGCAAGCACGACATATTTCTTTTCTGTCTCGGGGTGTGGGGGATGAGGAGGGGGGGGGGGGGGGGTGACATCAGGCAGGATAACTAGTATTAACCACAATCTTTTCAAGATTAGCGGGGTGTGCATTACTAGGCAAGTAAGTGTCAAGCAGTTCAGAAGGGATATTTTAAAAATGGACGCAAAGTATCATAATAAACTATCATAATTATATTATCATTCTCCGTAATGTAATTTGTAGAATTAGTATGTCTACTTGAAGAGGTTGTACCAATTCTAAAAATTACGTTACAAACACATATTCAATCATTTATCTGAGTCTGTTTTCCAAGAGGTGGTGAAGACGATGTAATTCTGTTCCTGTTGGTCAGTAGTCTCCTTGGGGGAGGGGGGAGGGGGGATTTGTTACTTCAGTTTTCGTACCATTCACTCAGAAAGAGAGCTCGCTGCCAATAGTGGGTGTGTTTGTGTATATGAAATGGAAGCCAGTCAAACCACTACTGAAATTCACTGAATGGAATATGATCTTTAATTTTGAACTAAGAACAGGAAGCCATAGTTTTCTAGTCTATTCGGAAACATACCCAGTTTTCATACCATTCACTCAGAAAGCGAGCTCACTGCCAATAGTGGGAGTGTTTGTGTATATGAAATGGAAGCCAGTCAAACCATGACTGAAATTCACTGAATGGAATATGATCTTTAATTTTGAACTAAGAACAGGAAGCCATAGTTTTCTAGTCTATTCGGAAACATACCCAGTTTTCATACCATTCACTCAGAAAGAGAGCTCGCTGCCAATAGTGGGTGTGTTTGTGTATATGAAATGGAAGCCAGTCAAACCATGACTGAAATTCACTGAATGGAATATGATCTTTAATTTTGAACTACGAACAGGAAGCCATAGTTTTCTAGTCTATTCGGAAACATACCCAGTTTTCATACCATTCACTCAGAAAGAGAGCTCGCTGCCAATAGTGGGTGTGTTTGTGTATATGAAATGGAAGCCAGTCAAACCATGACTGAAATTCACTGAATGGAATATGATCTTTAATTTTGAACTAAGAACATTAAGCCATAGTTTCTGGTCTATTCGGAAACGCTACATCTTCATTCTCTAGGCTTTCTCAAATTAAAATCCAAGATCAAATTTTTTTATCGCCACAGTTCAGTAAATGCAGTCTGGTGAGTCTAATCAGAATCTGAATCAGACTGTGAACGTGCAACAGCTTTACAAAGATCACAAGAACAGACGTAGTCTGATGAGAATTTGGAAACTTCGTGGCATTCAACAACAGAACCCTGGTCAATGGAAACTCCCTGCCCTGAAGTTGTAGTCATATTTTCACGAACGAAGATCAACTGGTCTACAGTCCCTGGATCTAGATTGGAACGCCTCTTGTTTATTACAATTCCGGTGAGCAAAAAAACACGTTCTGAAGGCACTGAGGTCACAGGTATTGCCAAATATTTTTTGGCAAGTTTTGCTAGTCTTGGAAACCTATCACAGTTTGTACGCCACCACTCCTTTGGATCTACATTGCTGGCTGGAATAGTTTTATATGCGGCTATTTCTTGTTCAATATTCTCTTCACTTGGATTATTTAAAGATTCTATGTCAAAATAGTCCCCCATGATAAACTGCATCGCTTTGCTTCATGCATGAATCTTTGATTTCTTGCATTTTGGAGTGAAAATACTTGTACTATTTTTAGAGTCACTTGTGCTTTGAGAAACTGTATCAGAAGAGCCGTCGGTTGTTGTCGCCACTGGAACCATTGGGGGTGAATGAGGTGCTGCACTGAGTCAGAATAGTTTTGCTTTCATTGTCATCATGTAATTCAAGCTCGTTTGTAAGGGCAGCCCACACAGCATTTTGCAGAGTTTCTGTAAGAAATTTGAGATTTTTGTGCCTTGTGTCAAGTGCGCTTGACAAAACAATTGCAGTTTTAGCAAAATCTTCTGAATTGGCGGCACTAATGTCCAGGTATCTTTTACACAGGTCACGGGATACAGTCTCCTTAAACTCAATAATGCATTGGTGGTCGCTCTCGTTAACTTTCAGATGTCTGTCTAGAAGCCCTCTCACACTAGGGTAAGTCATACTTAATGACGGGTATACTTCTGTGCAGGCATTTGTCGTGGCCATTTCTAGTGGTTTGAGTATTGGTGTCAAGTCCTGAGTTGTGAGCCAGGCAGCATCAGGCAGCTCAAGCTTACGTGCATCTGAAGGTCTTGTGATGTTTGGATCATGCAGAACAGCAAAGATCCCCAACCTTTGCTCTAAAAGCCACTGGAACATGTAAAAAGTTGAGTTCCACCTCGTCTCAACGTCCTGTATCAAACAATGTTGTGGTAAAGAAAGTTTTTCTTGCTTCAACTTCAAATCATCTGATGCTAAGGTGGATTTACGAAAATGCATAACACTGCGTCCAGCACCAGCTGCTTTTTTCGCAAAATTGAGGGACAACCCCACATTTACAGATAGTTGGAGCGTGTGGCCAAAGCATCTGATATGCTCAAACTCTGAAAGTTGCATTCCTTTGACTATATTGGACGCGTTATCGGTGGTGATAGCTTATATTTTTTCTGGTGGTATTCCAAAATCGTCGAGAATCTCCATGATAACCTCACAAAGGAGCTCGTCCGTATGGTGATCTATGATGGCTTTGGTGGACACAACGCCGTTCTTGTAATTCCATTCCTTATTATGGTGTGGTATGTTAAGGTAATATAGCCCTTTGTTGAGCACCTAGTCCATGTGTCTGTGGTCAGTGCTATAGTGTCAACTTCAGACAGCTCAGAGATAACTTGAGACTTGACATCCGAATAGAAGTATTTCAAGTGGTTCTTCAATTTAGTATGACAGGGAACTTTGAAGGCAGGTTCTAACTCAAGCATTAGTTTATCGAAACCGTCACCATTAACAATACTCAGTGGCTGCAAGTCTGTCGCGCACCATTCCACTAATTTCTTGATAATTCGTTTCCATTTTGTCCCTGGTTAAAGAAGCCTTCCCACTTTTTCGGCGATCAAAGTTGAGCTCATTTTGGGTTTTAATTTCTCTTGCGGTCGTTGTGTAAGTAGGGTGTTTCCCTTTTAAGTGTGTCCTCATTGAAGTAGTGGAATTGTTGAATTTTAGTTGTGTTTTACAAAGGTTGCATTCAACCATTTTTTCCTTCTCTAAATATTTAAAATACTGCCATACATCCGAAGTTTTTGTTTTAAGATTTTTCTTAGCCTGCAATGCCATTCTGTATTTTTTGCCTCTACCAAGTACAACCGATCATTTACTGATGTAATATCTGTTTCTGAGTGTTTCAGGCATGTATTTTATTTTTGTATCAATTAAAAAGTGTGGGCGACTTGGGTGAGGGACAGAACGCTTGCATGAATTAACGGCATTTTTGAAGTTGTACATCAAAGTATTTTTCTTCAATGCGTGCCAGTGATTAGGTTAGGTGAAATCAGTGATTGTAATGCTGCTGAAATCGAAGTTGTAACATTATCGGCATCAACAAACGACAATGATTGCATTGATATCACTTCTCAATACAATCTAAAATAGGTCCACCACGAAGCAGAAATGTCTGATGTTTGTAATCATTAACCCCCACTATTGGTATTTTACGACTTCATCTTTGAGTTTCCCGACTAGTTGACTGGCGGATTGCAGAGTCGATTTTTCCGAAAATCGAATCGACTAGTCGACTAATCGTTTCTACACTAGCACACGACAGCTTATCTACAGGATAACAATATCAAAGTCCTGCCCTGGCCCTCCAGATCGCCAGATTTGAACCCGATCTATGGGATCAATTGGATCGCCGTGTGCATCGTCAAACACAACCTCAGACGTTACCATGGTTGGCACAAGCGTTGCAGGAAGAGTGGGCCACCATACCTCAAGCTTCCATCAAGAATCTAATTGCTTCAATGAATGGATGGTGCGAAGCAGTTTTGGACTCAGATGGCGGTCACACTAGATATTGAGTTTGGAAGACGTTGACTCGTGACGTTAACATCTGAAACGTCTCCATTTGTGCTTCATTCATCCATCCATTTTGGTTAGGAATTGATTTCGTTCTCTATCTCATTATCCCATAACGCGGGAACGTCCCTCATCACAGAAAACACCTTTTGTGTTTCTTTTTTTGAACAGTATATTTAGTCCAGATGTTTTTACTTGCATCGAAGAAAACAAATGCCTTTTTTGAAATAAATTGCCATATTTTCATGGTGCAGCTATTTTGTATTATAATATAAACAAACTACCATTTTACTTCAACAAGCAGTAGGAAATGCATGTAGTGATCTATAAAAATTGATACTGACAATCCCCGAATTCTCATCATACGGGTCTCCTTGACCTAAAAGCTAACAATATATCCATATTTTTAATCATACATGGTTTGACAGTGCTCAATAAACTCTGTCAAACAAGATACGACTAGAGGTGTGACTGTCCCAGATGGGCCAATCGATATACACCGCCGCCATATTCTAAGACGAAAAGAGGCATAACTCTCAGAAAAATTGACTCTGAAATCTGCCAGTCGACTAGTCGGGAAAATTTAAAAAAAGATTGAATTGCGATTTTCGTGTATAGCGCTGGTCGGTTTTGGCCGTTACGTCAGGTAAAGGGTTAGGGCACGCTAAGTCCTTTCTCCTCTCATTCTTCCGCAGTACTCTGCACTCCACACAAGAGTCAGTTAAAGCGCCGTAACTCTGCAGTTTCTGCAGAGTTCCCGTACTTAAACTGACTCTTGTACATGTATATAAGATATAAGTGAATCTTCTTTGAGCCAATTGCCCTGTCTTCCTCAAAGGTAAATCAATGCAATAGCCTCATATTCTATGATATTACTGTACTGGTTTGGGTGCGAACTGGCGAAGACCCGATATGAAGGTATGAAACTGTCCGTCACAAAATTTGACCCAGGAATTTTTAATTAATTGCACCGGGAAAATGGCGGCATACTTCAAACATTTTACAAATTCACGAAACTTCTGTTTTAACATCACTGGGTACTTTTTCCACTGTACGGACAGAGAACTAGGCGGTACACACTACCCAGGTATCCTAATTTTTTTACTGAATGGTTAAAGCTATAATATGCACGACGTTTTAAATGAAAGTGTCAATGACACTGTAGCTCAACTTGTCAAGACATGTACATGCATAGTATGCGACACAGCAATGGCAAACATTTAGGTAATGACCTGATAACAAAGGTACATATAAAGTATTGTAACGGTCTGTACATAAGTACTGGCTGTAGCCTATAACAAATGTATAGGTAAAGTATTGTAAAGGTGGGTGACAGTCAGATGCTAAACTAGAAAAGAAATCTTTCAGTCCCAGAGTGGGTATGACTGAAACACAAAATATTTGTTCTCATAGCACAGTGATAACCAAGGCACCCCAAAACACACTCATTCCTGTCTCAAGGTGAAAACAAAGGTACCCAAGAAGTTTCGTGAAGATCAGTTCACAAATACGAGCTGTATAGAAGTTGTGACAAAAAACTGATTGGACCTAATTTCAGTACAAAATGGCCACTGGCAGCCATCTTGAATTTTGGACCGCACTCAGAAACACTCATTCTCGTCCCAAGGTGATAACAAAGGTACCCAAGAAGTTTCGTGAAGATCGGGTGATAAATACAGCCTCTAGCCCGAGCCATATTGACATGTGCACTTACAGTGTATAAGAGCACTAAATAAATCAACGTTCATCTAATTTGCATAATTTCTGCACGAGAAAAAAACCCATACTACATGTGATGTATTCCATGTTACTAAACATTCATACAGAAATTTATTCAAATCAGAACTTTCATACAGAAGTTCTGTACAAAAGACTGATTGCACTAATTTTGGTACAAAATGGCTGCTGGTGGCCATCTTGAATTTTGGACCACACCCAAAAACACTCGTTCTCATCCCATGGTGATAACAAAGGTACCCAAGAAGTTTCGTAAAGATCGGTTCATAAATACGGCCTCTAGCCTGAGCCATATAGAAGTTGAGTACAAAAAACTGATAAGACCTAATTTCGGTACAAAATGACCACTGGCAGCCATCTTGAATTTTGGACCGCACTCAGAAACACTTGTTCTCGTCCCAAGGTGATAACAGAGGTACCCAAGAAGTTTCGTGAAGATTGGTTGATAAATACAGCCTCTAGCCCGAGCCGTATTGACATGTGTACTTACTGTGTGTAAGTAGTACTGAAAAAAATCAAAGTTCATCTAATTTGCATAATTTCTGCACGAGAAAAAAACCCGTATTATATGTGATGTATCCCATGGTACTAAACATTCATACAAAAAATTATTCAAATCAGAGCTTTCATGTGGAAGTTCTGCGCAAAAATCTGACTGCCCCTAATTTTGAACAAAATGGCTGCCAGAGGCCATCCTGAATTTCGGACCGGACCCCAAAACACTCGTTCTCGTCCCAGGGTGATAACAAAGATACCCAAGAAGTTTCGTAAAGATCGGTTCATAAATGCGGCATCTAGACCAAGCCGTATTAGCATTTGCACTGACAGTGCTGAAAGTAACACTAAATAAATCAAAGTTAGTCTTACCCGTATGATATGTAAGGTATCTCATGGTACTAAACATTCATACAAAAAATTATTCAAATCAGAGCTTTCATATGGAAGTTCTGTACAAAAAAACAGATTTCTGCATCGTCAGTACAAAATGGCAGCTTGCAGCCATCTTGAATTTCGGACCGCACCCAAAAACACTCGTTCTCGTCCCACAGTCATAACAAAGGTACCCAAGAAGTTTCGTAAAGATCGGTTCATAAATACGGCCTCTAGCCCGAGCCGTATCCAATTGTTGACGTACGGACAGACGGGCCATGACAAAAGCTCAAATCTGGCTTCGCCAAAGTTGAGCTAAAAATGAAAAAATTTATAGCAATTTATATATTTTTTATACTTACCAATGACCCAGACTTAGCTGGTACTAACTCAAAAATATCTAGGGCCAAACACAAATTTTGCCGCCCAAACCCCAAAATTTGCATGCAAAACCGAAAATTAGAAGTCCTATCTGGCCCTCCATACATTTTACCCTCTGCGCATGCGCAGACACCAGGAAGTCACCGAATCTGGCGCCAATAAATCATTCTTTGTAAAAAACAAGATTATAATAATTCAGCGGGGAGGTATGAGTGCCCAGTACGGCCAACTCATGGGAGGGCCATTCTCGTCTGGGTCATTGGTAAGTACAAAAAATATATAAATTACTATAAATTTTTTCATATTTTTATACTGTACCAATGACCCAGACTTAGCTAAATGGTAAACAGGCGGAGGGCCTAGAACTTCCGAAATAGTAGATCAACATAGATCAAATCCTTCAATCCACGATGAAGAAATTAGAATTTACATGTACAGTCCTTCGTGTGAGTAAATTTTACGGGTGCAAAAAAGTGCACTCGCAAATTGTGTTGCAAGTGCAAATCGCACTTGTAAAATTCCCCAAAGCTTCACAACTATGCATGTTTGGGACAGATGTATTTAAACACAGCTAATCATGATATTTAGGTTCTGATTGCTTTTTGCTGACTACTCTGAATACTTCAACAGATAGTATTTAATTCATTCAACAAAATCCAAATTTTTTCAAATGTTCTAACTATTTATTGATTGAAGTTTAGTTAGTGCATTAAACATATAATGAGTAATGACAGACAAAGATCATGTCAATCATTAATAATCAATGCAGTTTTTTAAAACAAAACTCAAGTGTGAAAGAGCCACAACTACCCATCATGGCAGATTGGCATAAAGATAACAGTTCAAAAACAAATATCAAAGATTTTAACAGTGGCAGGCCTGTCTGGCCATTGATACACATTATTTTAAATTAATGAGCCTTTTACTTTGGGTTCTCAGTTATAACTTTTACTACCGGTGCTCAGAAGAACTGGCCCCAACATCTTCAAAAGCAAACAGATGATTTTCAAATTCTTCAATTTGATAACTTTCCAATTGTTCCATAAAATCTTCTTCTGATTCTTCATCAGATGATGACATTTCTAGTTCTTGCTCGACTGAAACTTCTTGTAGTTCAGTCGTGGCTGAACTGCCACCGACAGTTGAAATGTCTTCATCTGAAGAGGAATCAGAGGAAGAGTTAGAATCGGGTTTCTGTTTCACTGTTTGTGTCATCAAATTAAATGAAACTGAGTCAATTTTCAGAGTTCTTCTCCTTTCCATAAATGCTTGAGAGAGGATTCAATCAAAATGTCCCTGTCTTCTGTAGACCAGATACTATCATTTACTTTAAGTAATGCGAGGTCTTCCATAGTATCATGAGCCATAGCCAGGCGTCTGTCAGTCAGAATACAAGTGAGATGACTGAATCCACTCTCGACAATACTATTGCTGGGGCTTAATGAAAGAACAATTTCCGCCAAAAGGGAGAGGTTTAGAAATTGTTCTCTCCTGTATGTGAGGATATTTCTCCACAGTTTTCTTGCCTTAACCCCAGGATAAAAATTTTTCACCATGTGCTTAAAATCTTTCCATTCTTCCTTAACTTTCAATCCATTAACATTAATGAGTTTAAGAGGTGTATCAAAGTGTGTTGCCACCCTCTGTAGTGCTTCAAGTTCATTTTTGGTGTCAATCCAATTAGAAGGATCTAGCCATGTCATACTTTTAAACACATTATCCTGTTCAAAAAATGACATGAACCGCCGCTCAACACATTGGATCAATGCTGGTATGACCCAACAGCAACTGTTTTTACTGCCTTTTAAAGATTCTGAAAATTGGTCTTCACCTTGTTTTCATAGCTGATGTCCACATATTCACGATTTTTAGATTTTCGCTTCTTATGCCCAGCTTTCAAAATTTTGCTACCAAGGACACATCCATTTAGAGCAAACCCATACCGTTTCAAACAATCTGCAGAGGGGGTGGGTGGGGGTGGGTGGGGGTTTTTGTGTGTGGGGGGGGGGGGTAAATCATTATCATTTTCGTTTGCTTTCAATTCGTTCAACTTTTCAAAAAGTTTTTCGATTGAAGGTTTGATTTCAAAAACCATGAGCTGCTCTTTTTCAAATTTAAGACAAAGGAAAGTGATTTGTTGGATTATTTGTTTGTAGAATGCATAAAAACTGACTATCCTTCAATTTTTTTAGTATGCCACGAAGTTTCCCCTCAATTTTTTTAGCAGAGCCAGATTGTAAAAGATTTTCAATCACATGACACAAGACAATCCAATTGTTAAGTAAATGATCTAGGCCCCTATTTTCATGGCTCACAAACCGGGTACCATGACATTTTGGAACATTGAGAACCCTGACCCCCATAGCCTGCTGGGCGCACTCTTTGAAATGATGCTTGACTTTACCAGACTGCTTAAAAAGATAGTATAGTGCAACTAAAAAGTCATGGATGGAAGAGAATTGTTTTTCTTTCATCAAGGAATCTTGTATTGCTAACTGAATGCGATGCATAACACAGTGAATGGAAATAAGCCATGGTCGATTGTCATTTCCTAAACGAGTCAAGAGACCCTTGTACACCCCTGTGTTAACTGATGTCCCGTCGGCCGTTGATCCTATTACAGAATTTTTGTATTGGTCCTCTGAAATCCCATTTTTTTTAGAAAAGCATCATCGATACATTGTTTGTGGTTTTCTGCTGTACCATCTCCAGAGTCGTCAATGTCTTGTAAAGCGCAGCAAATATACAGAGCGTTTCCATTGTGGACAGTTCTGATATATATCAGCTCTTTCCCTGTGCTGGTTTTACGTGGCTGCGTCCCTCACTGAGAATTGCTATAAAACTGGATTCACTTATTTTTTGTTTAATCTGTTCTCTTGCCGACTTTGCCAAGACTGTCAATAATTTTTTTGCTGTGTCAACATTGAGGTAGGTGTGTGTGTGAGTGGGGTGGGGGGGGGGGGGGGAGGGGGCATATAACAGCAGTTTTGTTTTTGTTTTTGTTTTACCATTAACCAATGTACAATAACGAAATAGATGTCCATTCTGACTTGAAGCGTGGCAATGCTAGTGTGCAATTTAATTTAAGTTGAACTGTTTGATGACGGGCGCGATTTTTTGCGTTCGTCTTTTTTAAATTACGAGCGCTTGCGAGCGCAATAGCACCCGTCTCACGCGAAGGACTGCATGTATTTCTCTTAATACCATAATAGAAGAGACATATCCTAATATGGATCCCAATTATGTAAATCCTAAATCTAAGCATAAAATCATGTTAATTAGGATGTAACAAATAAACAATTTTTGAGACTAGTCCGGACTAGACCCTAAAAATTATTATGGCATACTGAGAATGAGAGAAAATTGCCCATAAACCTACGCCACACAATAATACTGCAGCTGATCGCCGAACATAGTACAGACAAGACAGCTTCCTTAATAGTTACATACCCCATAAGGCAGAGAAGTGGCAAAAATGACCCCCCCCCCTTTTTTTTTTTGAACATATCTTCAAAAGAAAGAGGGGAGAGCTCTGGAATCAATAAGCAGAACCCAAAATCATGTTAATTAGGATGTAACAAATAAACAATTTTTGAGACTAGTCAATCAATAAGCAGAACCCAGAAACGATATAAATATCGATCAGGCACTCAAAAAATTAATTCATGAATAATAAATGGTGCTTAACGCCACTTCACAAGTCAAGGCTATAGAGATGATTTTGGTAAATAACATTATCCGCTACAAAATATGCACTGCAGACGCCATACACAGGTATGACGAAATCAGTGAGAAATCAAATACAACATATACATACAAAAGCGGGATAAGATGAACAATCTCTGCAGAGAAAACACGCTTCAATATCATTCACAGGAGGCCTCTGTAATATTAAATCCGGAAAAAAAACTCTCCAACGTGTACTATTTGGTATCTACAACTATAAACTCGTGAGAATATGTGACAAAATAGAGACCAGGATCTAGAAATGGATGTAGGCATGATTAACCTGCTCCAACACAGACCGCCCTCGAAATATATAATAATTTCAAGGTCCACCAAAGAGAAAGCGTAATCACACATTGCGTGAGTGCATAAAAATCCAGCCTATTAATCATCTAAAAACCACTAAATGGCTATGCCGTAACCTATGAGCTCAAATAGCAGCCATTATGATGATAAAATAAGTGCCTGTATATTAGAAATCAGAAAATAAATACCGGAAACAAATGCAACAGAACTGCATATATGCCTATGAGGGCGCCATCCAACACGACCCAGACGCAAAGTATGTATGTATTAAAATATACATATGCGACAGTGTGAGTGTGTGTGTGTGGGAGGGAATTCGAAAAATATGTCGAAACCTCCTCACCCACATTACTTAATCATTGCTGGTGCAGACAGCAATAATATAGTGACCATAAAGCTCTTTACGTCAGAAATACTCCGTAATGCCACCGAGAACGGAGAATGACGTGAAGAATAAAACTTCCCTTAAAAAAGAAAACCCTCTCATGGGGAAGCTTCTGGCAAATGCTCAATAGCAGACCCCATAACCTCAATGAAATCAATAGAAACAAATGAATTGAAAGATACATATATCCTAACATTCATTCCCATGAAAACAGCTGAGCGTCAAATGTATGCGCTCAAATGCCTTATACTAGCGACACAAATAATGGAAACTATTATTCCCGTGCACCGTAAACTTAACTATCCTGCAGTGATCCCACATAAGATCATGTAATAGCCAAACAGTTGGAATAAGCGCAAGATGTAGCCAGCGCTTACTTATGCACTGAAATCTTAAGCACTGACTGCTAATAGGAAGATAAAATAACCAAAGCAGTATGAATAGCTAACTGACTTATTTAACAATAGAATGAACGTTAAAAAATTTATAGTAATTTATATATTTTTTATACTTACCAATGACCCAGACATAGCTGGTGCTAACTCTTAAAATATAGGGCCAAACACAAATTTTGCCCCCCAATCCCCAAAATTTGCATCTAAAACCAAAGAAAACGTGTCCTGAATGGCCCTCCACACTTCACCTCTACTGCGCATGCGCAGTGTCAAGGACGTTCCGAAATTGGCGCCATTATTCATTCTTATAACCAGTGCCTGGTAAGCGCTATGTACTCAGCGGGGAGGTAAGAGTTCCCAACTCCTGGGAGGGCCATCCCCGTCTGGGTCATTGGTAAGTATAAAAAATATATAAATTACTATAAATTTTTTAACATTTTTATACTGTACCAATGACCCAGACATAGCTGAATAGTAAAAAGGCTGGAGGGCCAAGGACATACAGCAAGATGGAATACGCTCAAAATAAAAATAGAGTCATCCCCTCTAGGGAAAAAGAAGTATTAGGCCTTACATGTATCTTTCTTATTTATGATAAATTAGAAAGATACAACACCTTCCAAAATTGAGCATCATACAACCATGTACTATATTAATATCTAGTATAATCCTTATACTAATAATTTTTAAAGTAAGCCAATAAATAAAGTAAGTCTAGAGAATAGAGACTCTTAATACTCCTTAAAAGTGTCTGAGGATTGTATAATAATGTCTGTTGACACGTGCTATATTCAAAAGCTATACTTTAAAAACTAAGACCTGAATGAATTTTTAAAACATAAACTTCTCACTAAACAACCATCCCAATAACAGCTCAGAATTACTAACTCCGGAGGAGGTATCCCCTTGTTTTCATAGTAAAACAGGTGACCCAAGGGAACACCCTCCCCCCCCCCTTTTTCTTGCCCTGGGTCAAATAGCCCAGAGCGAAGAGGGCAGCAGAACGGAGTCACTGCCGAAACAGACAGCCTACTTAGCTATAGTAGCAGCTGTTAAGCGAATGACATTCTGAGCAGTAGATAATAGACCTAACAATAGAGGCCTCCAGAAATGGACTCGATATTTCTGAGATAAAAATTCATGAATGTGGATGGCTGAGCGCAATGAGCAGCCTTCAAAAATCTATAATAGCGACACTATTAATGTAAGCCGGATATTAATTAGGAGCCTGACTCTTATGCGAAAATCCAACCTAAATAGTAAAGGAAGTAGTGATTCCGAAACTACGAAAGTGAAAATCATCCACCGATAGTGCATGAAACACACTGACTCTTCAGTAAAAGAGAAGCCAACAGAAATACTGTCTAAAAGGTCAGAATTTGAAAACTACTGTTTCCAGAGGCTCAAATGATTACTTAGCTAAATAAGAACCGAAGTTAAATTCCGTATAGGAATTTAATCTAATGATTCTAAGTCTATTTATCGAAAAGTTACTAACTGACTTAGATAAAGAGACATAAGACTCAATTGTAAACTATCATAGAGTGCATAGGTATGAGGTAACATAAACCTATAACCTTAATAATAACAGGCTGCAGTAGATCTTGTCAAATAAGTATACTAAAAAGTTGCAATGACTAGTATGGAGGAATCAACAATATCAACATAGGGATCCCAATACCAACGACGGAAGAGCCTCCACTTTAGCCGCATAGTATAGTGAAGAAGAGGTTCTCCTATAGTAAGAAATCGCGTCCAAAGCTCGTCCAGTACAATGCTTACAATGCAATAAGGACCACACAACGGAATACGTGAAGGTTGAGACCTTGCGGGTTGTGATAAAGATGACACGATTTTACCCAGCGAAAAAAGATTTCGCGTTAAGTCCCACAGTAGACATCAGAGTAAATTTACCCACGGTCTTTGTGAAGACAGAGATGCTATCAACAGAAATGTATTGTGGTTGTTTATCTTAGCAATACTTGCTGAAACAACAGCGCAGGAGGATACGCATATCCTATCATTCCGTCCTATTAGATCAATAGAGCGTTAACAACATAAGCTCAGAGATCCGGACAAGCAAACACATACGTCTGCAATTGATTAGCAAGTTGTGTCGCAAATAAATTATCATTGGGCGCTCCCATTGATAGCAAATCTGATTGAATACTTGTTTGTTGAGAGTCCATTCTGACGGCAACAAGCGACCCATAAGTGAACGGGAGTCCGGTAATACAATCAGACGACCCGTAATATGACGGACCGAAGCAGAACTTGGTGTACTATAACAAACAGAAGGATTCTTTCCATTAAATTGAATAACGGAAACGAATGAGTGCCTCCCTGGTTCCGGAGATACGCCACTACTGTCGAATTAACGGACAGGATTTGGACATGCATTTCTGAATAATGTTCATCCAATGACATAAAGCAAGCCTAAAAAAACATTATTCCCTGGAAGATAATTACTTGCTTAGAGACTGCGGAACCCAAAGACCCTGGCACTTCGAATCCGTTGGGATCAATATTATATCCCAACCTGTTTGACTGGCAACCGTCATAATTATAAAACTCGGATCCGGCAACTGCAGTGGCACTCTCTGAGTCAACCACCGAATGTTTGCCCCAGTCTGAATCTCTTGCTACACTAGATAGACAAGAAAACGTGTAAATCGAGCAATTCATGGATTGCTGAAAAGTTGCCGTCGAAGAGAAGCTTCTCCGAGAACGAAGCGACTCTGAGAGAGTTCTTCACCTTACTATCCACGCGCGTGGATGTAGCTAGGGCTGCGTCACGTCTAACCAACTCCAAGCAGCCACTGAAGGGCGGAGTTATACGTGAACAACTACTGCCCTCAAATGAAAACACACTGAGGATCATATCCCGGAATTCTTTCTCTAGAAGACGTAATGATAACGCCTCAGTAAGGTGGATTACGTATGATAAAGCATCTAAGTTAAGTCTATTAGACATCATTGTCGTTTCCAACATTGTGGTTGGAAAAGACATAGACGGCGAAAAAGATTATTTCCAGTCTTTAACCACGCCGTCTAGACGCATATGAACTCTCGGGATGCCCTGTTCTGCCAAAATAAATTATTCATATAAATGGTAAAAGGCAGAAATGAGCATTGCGGACAAGAAACTAAACTATCATGCTTGGTAGCAGGTTTTTATATATATAGCGTCGATAAATAATACACATGTTCTAATGACATTATTGGACTGTGTCGGTATGTCAGGGACAATGTCCCTGAACCGATCCAAAATTCCGTGTCCAATGATGCTATAAGTCTCTTATCCAACATCGCAGCAATGTAGTCCGAAATAACAATCACTGGAAGATAATGCCGGAAGATATGTATGGCAGCTTCCGATGCAACGAAAGGGAAAACTCGAAATCTTTCGAATCCCTTTCGCCATCCTGTCGGACCCTATAAAGCGTTCGGTCGTCCGTACCTGATGCAACCGCGGACCGCACCGACCCAGCGCCGTCGGATAATTCCTGATTCGACCAAGAAACTGTCGATTGCTGGGATGCTGCGAAAAACTGTGCTAACTCGGATAGCACGTCCGTCACTGAGGCCTGTGGACAAGCGGTCCTACGATGCATTGCCGCTAGAAGCACCGTGATCGTTACCCTGTGCATACTACTAATATGCGAGCGAACGGAGTGTATAGGCCTCGTGTCCCTTGGCTACCGGATGGCGTGACCTGTTCGCCATGGAATCACTGAATGACGAAACTGATCGGATACTCGAGGTCACATAGCCAATGTGCGGTCGTGTGCACTGCTGTGAGGATGAGGAAGCATTATCGACAGTCTCTCGGACTGTCAATATAACGGAGCGTCCCGAGCGACGGACATATGCTCCGAATGTAAAATATCTGAACCACAACATGCGGTCCCCTATGTTGTTGGACGAAAGAGGGACCTCTCTCGCTCACAGCCCGGACGGACCTGGACACGCCAGGAACCGGACTAACAGGCTTCCTCCGATCTGTCCTCAATCTGCCGTCACAGGGTGAGTACTAAAGTAATTATAGTGCTCGCATCACCCAAATCTCCTTCCTAGACCGCAACGGACGAACCCGGCAGCCGAACCATTCGATGAATGTACGCTACACCGGGTGAGCTAGCGAATGTCACTCCGTCGATCCTACAAGGGACCTCTTAGACGATAGACATATTCCATGAGCACTTATTGCCGCTAGCTCTTCATTAACTATGACGACAGAGGCACACTTTTGAAAGACATCTCCGTAACTTTGCGAACAAGAAACCAGAAATGCTTGGTAATAGCAACCATATAATAAATATATAGCGTCGTTCAATAATTCGAAAGTTTGTGTGACATTATTGGACTATGTCGGAACTGAGGGACGATGTCCCTGAACCGAACCAAAAATTTCTAAGTCCACCGACGCTATCAGTTTCTTATCCGGCATCGCAGCATTCTGGTCCGACGAAAGAACCTGTAGAAGATCAAGTCAGATGACATACACAACAGCATATGTTGTTCCGAAAGGGAAAGCTCGAAATCCTCCGAATCCCTTTCGGTATCCCGTTGGACCGGATGAAATTTTCGGACGTCCGTACCCGCTTCCACGGAGCGTCCCGACCCAGCATTGTCCGATAAAACATTATGCGACAGATTCAGTTGTTGCTGGGATGCTGCGATAAGCTGTGCTATTTAGGATAGCACGTCCGTCCCCGAGGCCTGTGCAGTAGCGGTCTTACGATGCATTGCCGCCAGAAGCTCCGTGTACGTTGACTCCCGCACACTTTCCTATGCGAACGTCCGGAGTCTGCAGGCCTCGTGTCCCTGGCTACCGGATGGTGTGACCTGGTCGCCGATGATTCTCTGACTGGCGAAGCTGACTGGATATCCGAGGTCACGTAGCCAAGAGCGGTCGTGTGCGCTACCATGAGAATGAGGAAGCCTTATTGACAGTCTCTCCAGACTGACTATATGTCGGAGCGTCCCGAGCGGCGGACGTATGCTCCGAATGCGAAACATTTTGTACCACAACATCTGGGGGCAGATGTTGTTGTACGAGAGAGGGGCCTCTCTCGCTCGTCGTCCGGATGGACCAGAACGACCTATGAACCGGACTAAAAGGCTTCCTCCGTTCACCCTCTAATCCGCCGTCACTGGGTGTGCATTTGGTTGATTTATAGTGCTCGCATCACCCCAAAACTCCTTCTAGACCGCAACAGACGAACCCGGCTGCCGAACCATTCGATGAATGGACGCTACACCGGGCGAGCTAGTGGACGTCAAAGGCCGTCGAACCTACTAGGGTCCTCTTAGGCAATTGGCGTATTTACATGAGCACTTTTCCGCTAGCCCTTCATTAATTGTGACGACGGAGGCACACTGTTGGAAGACATCACAGATACATCACCCTAATCTTGATCGTCTGAAATAGAAATTGATAAAGTAGAGTGACCCTGCGGGGAAAGGACCGGAATGTCCAATTCCCCACTAACATACCGTGACATACGCTTCCCATGTTGCCATCGAAATCATCAGATACAGAACAGGAGTTAATGCGAGTACACTGACTACAAATAGAATGATTATAAAAGTCAGAGGAAGACTTCCTCTTATTACAATTGATCAAAATCCTTTCAATGTGAAAAGAAAACAAAGTCCTGGTACTCGCACCAACCCCTGACAATCAAAATACATAATAATAATATGATCCATTAACATAGAAAAAATAATTGAAATCAAAATATTTTGAACAAATATTTTTTCAGAACAGCCCAAGTTTCTGAAAAGTAACGTTGAGCCCCAATGGATCCCAAGCCTAAGCGTGGACAAAAAATTTAAAAATATTTTAAACAATTTATGCAACACTTACGAACAATAATAATATATCTAGTTATGATTAAATTAACATCAAGATATTATTTTCAAGAAATCCCCCCCCCCCCTCACACAGAGGGCTGTTGTAAACAATGAGTGTAAAAACACTAAAATAAGACTCCAGGCACCCAGGCCCGAAATCAGTTACCAAAAATACACTATCTGATGCAAAACAGAGACTTCCAGGGAAGAAACTGCAGAACATCAGATGGTAGATGCAGAACACAACGCCTAACCACCCATAGGTGAAGACGTAAACATAGGGACAAGAACAGAATTCATTCTGTTAATCAGCTAAAACTCCCAAGAAATTTTAGTAATAATAATTACAGAAACTATGCCAAAAGCATGGGAGAATAGCAAGAGGGGACTTAAAGGAAAGGGAGAGAGGAAAACACTGAAAAATCAGTGTAACTAAATAACAAGAATGACAACAAAATGGCTGCTGCCTCGAAAATAGGTAACTTAACATAATTTCATTAAAAAATTTTAAGTTACAGCCCTGATAATATTCTGTCACACATTTTTCCTCTCCTCCTTCAATATCCTCCTTAGAATCACCATTTCACTAATATTTATGTGTCTGGCATCATTTAAACTGAGATTTACAAGCACAAAGATCAGTCAGATGTTAACTGATGAAGGGCCAAACTAAGAATGAATAATGGTGCCAATTTCGGAACGTCCTTGACACTGCGCATGCGCAGTAGAGGTGAAGTGTGGAGGGCCATTCAGGACATGTTTTCTTTGGTTTTAGATGCAAATTTTGGGGATTGGGGGGCAAAATTTGTGTTTGGCCCTATATTTTAAGAGTTAGCACCAGCTATGTCTGGGTCATTGGTACAGTATAAAAATATAAACGTCCCTTCTATTGGAAAATAATGACAAAAGAAGCGTTACTTCTCTTCTGATAAACCCTGATTTGCATCTATAAATACATGAACGGAAAAAATTCAATGATGTAACGTAAACAATGAGACATCATTGAATATGTGATTTCCAATAACCGAGGGTCCCAAGATCCCTGCATAGATAGACCCTCAGACTCAGGATTGTAGACCCTCGGACTCAGGATTGTAACGCAATATATGAACTCACGTCCAAAATAATGGAGAAAACCGTTATATATGCCCAAACTTGACCTTATGTTAAAAGATTCTCTAAAACAAAACAGGTCTAGAGGGAAAAACATATACCAACTCCCGCTAATAACTGGAGTAGACATGTGTGTAAGTGACCCATCAAAATAACATTCAAAGCCGCTCCACATAACTCCATCCGGCGCATAAAGCTTTCGCTGTTAATGCGTCAGATAACAGATAAAAGCGAGCCAAACAGCTGGCTAATTCACTCTGTGAAACAACAGATGAACCAGCCAAATGAATAGTGGGATACGTGTATCCTATCATAAATCCCATGAGACATTATCTAGTTCACAAAACAAGTGATCTAAAGAACTATACTCGCTACAATTGCCAAACGTTCACTTTTTGACTGAAAGATAATCATAAATAACCTAATTATCCATTTCCAGTCAAAATCGGTCGGACCGAGCTCTATAAGAGCCTTGAGCCACTGGCTCAGGGGAGTCTGATTAGTAACTCAGACAGACAAGAAACCCCTATCCAAGTGGCTGTATAGACAATCCTAAAGAAATATATAGGAGAGATACCTATACCTTCGCTATGAGCCCTTATAGGTGAATTGAGTCTACGACAAACTCTCCAACTCTTTCTGTTGGTGTGGTCGATTAGACCCCAACTTAAAGAGTCGAGTATTGATGCTCTCTTGTAGTTTAATCCTACAATAATGAAAGCTTACCATCAAAGACATAGGTATACCTATACCTTCGCTATGAGTCCTTATAGATGATCTGAGTCTAGGACAACCTCTCGTACTCTTTCTGCTGGTGTTGGTCCATTAGTCCCCAACTTAAAGAGTTGAGTATTGATGCTTCTTACCATAAAAGACTAGAGTTGGAAGACTAAAGCGACCATTAGCAAGTTTTCCACCTAGTCAAATGCAAAGATGAAGACACAAGGCTTCGTTACATCAGAATAACTCCCACTTAACATTAGTTAAGACCGAGATATATATAATAGGTCTGGAAAGAATTTTTAAAAAGTACAAACGACCACAAAATTCCTTCCCACATAGACGATGCATCACAGTACTTAAAATTTAAGTACATAAGACCATGAGACTACATTCGCTCTGACAAAGAAATTATCTTCTCAATTGTGTCCGAGCGAACAGCTAAATGATGAAGGTAAGGCTACAACTAGGATCTTAGCCTGCTCAATCAACGCATAGGAACTCTCCACATCTTCCCCTGTTTTAAAAGTATGTGAACAATCACAAGCGATTAAAAATACAGAGGAAGAAGATAAGAAACCGAATTACTTTTTCCCGCAGTAAGTTAAATATGGTGTCGTCTACACAATCGAAGACCTGTGACACCGTTGTAGACTTAACTGGAAAGAGATCTTATTACCCTGCTCTTTATCCGGATAAAGTCAGCATCCAACTATGCTAGTGGTTTCTCATAAGTTCAAGTAAACTATAATGTATGGTATTTATATCATCCAAGAGTTGTTCCAGAAGGGAAAGTTATCCTTTCCATCATTTGTTTAAATCAGTTAGAATCACAGTCACCAGCATCTGAACAGGCAGGTGACTGGACCAAATAATCACCATGCAACAGCCCAAGATTTGAGACTGATGTTGAGTGCTTCTGCCTTTAGCAGGAATACTGCGATTAGCTGCACAACTGCGACAGCAAGTCTGTTACGGAGGCCAGAGGAGCAGTGGTCATGAATAGCCTGTTCGCCGGCTGCTCCTAGGACAGGGTGTCCAATATAGTTATTACTGCGGACGACCCAATGAATGAAGCCTCATCTCCTTGGCTACTAGATGGTGCGACTTTTTTCACAAAAGATGGACCTTTGACGATGCAGACTGGAAATCCTGAGTCACTTAGCCAATGTGCAGTTGGGAGTGCTTGGTAGACACTAAAGAAGCAAAACTGTAGCCATCCCCGGCTAAGAGTTGAACTAAGCGTACCAGACAATAGCTACGTATGTAAGCTCTGACTGATGCAAGTTCCTACCAACAACACCCATCTGCAGATGCTGTTGAACAAGAGAGAGGGGTCTCCCTCTTGCTCGCGGTCGGGAGAGACCTGGACGAGCGTACCTCAGAACTTGCCGTCTTCTTCCTTCCATCAACACTGGGTGAGCATGATTCAATTAAACAGTGCTCGCTACACCCTTATTCACTCTCGACCGCCATGGACATACCTGGCATCACATCACCCACATACGAGTGAGATCTGCCGGTTGAGCTAGCTGTAGACAAGGGACGTAAACCTCTTTTGAAGCCTAGCCCTTGTCTAAAATCATTGAGCACTTTTCCACTAGCTCTGAATACAATGCATATGCGACACATCCGGAGTCACGGTCCTCGTATTCAATCTAAACCATTTCACCGGTGTCAGGGAACTGAAACCACTCATCGGGTTTTATAGCCCTGTGCAATATAAAGATCACTTTGTCCGTTATGTAGAGGAAACCATAAGACTAGCCGGCCCCGGCTGCCTATTAGACGAGACGTTCCGGACAGGAGGCATGGACGTATACTCTGACTGACGCAAGTCCCTACCAACAACATCTATCCCCAGATGATCCTGTAAGAGAGAGAGGCCTCTCTCTTGCTCATGGTCCTGGACCTGGACAAGCATACCTCAGAACTTGCCGGCTTCCTCCTTCCGTTGTCGCTGGGTGAGCATGGTTGCATATCATAGTGTTTGCTCCACCCTATATCATATCCTAGCCCGGATTGTATAAACCCGGCGTCACAGTTCTCAGAGGCCTGAGTAACTACTTCACCAGTCGAGCTAGATGGCGACAACAGACTTCTGTGGTCGTGTGTGCTTTTTCGAACATAGAGGAAGCTATAAGACTGGCCGACCCCAGCAGTCTATGGAAGGAGCGTACCGTGGACGTAAGTTCCAACTGACACAAGTTCTTATCAACGTCTGACCACAGATGTTGTTATAAGAGAGAGGGCCTCTCTCTTGCTCGCTATCATGGAAGACCTGGACGAGCATACCTCAGAACTTGTCTACTTCCTTCTTCCCGTGCTTTCTCATTTCCGTCGTCGCAGGGTGAGCATGTTAATATCTTTATAGTGCTCGCTACACCCTTATTCCTCTTCTTGACTGCTACGGACATACCCGGCATCACATCACCCACATATGAGTGAGATCTGCCAGTTGAGCTAGCTGTAGACAAGGGACCTAGCCTAGCCCTTGTCTAGCCCTTGTCTAATATCATTGAGCATTGCCATTCAGATTATCAAATCTGACACATGGAGTAGAATTAGTGGTAGTACATCAACTAAACTCATTACAACGACCAAGTAAATAAAGGAAAGGCTTCCTCTATTTGCCATACTATTAGATAAATATAATTACCTAAATACTAATACATGTAATTATATATAATATAAGAGCCCAAGTTCCCAAAGGGAAGGATGAGCCCCAAAAAGCCTAAGTGTGGACAAAATTATAAAATCTGTGTAAAATTAACTACCACACTATCAGAATATGTAATGTTACTTACAACTGTCATTCCTAAACAAAAATAGGAAACTACCAAGAGTAATGTAAATGTAAACAAAAAAATGGAATCGAGACCCCAGGCAACACGGCCCGAAGTCAGTAACAGAAACAAGACTATCCGATGTAAAGCAAGATCTTCCTCAGAAGAAAAAACGATACATTGGATGTATGATGCTTGTCCAAACACCCTAAGGATGAGGACGTAACCCTGGGGATGTACAGAATAATCTTCTGTATAATACGTTAAACTCCCAAGAAATTTTATAAAAAAATTTAATTAAAACAAACCAAAAGGCTTGGGAGCTTAACTGGGGGGATCAAGGGAAGGCAGGGAAGGAATACTAAATAAACAGTGGATAGATCATAATCAATCAATGATAACGTCAGGCTCATGTCCCGAAATTAGGGCACATGAACTAATTTTAATGAATATTATAAAATTACAGCCCTGAACGTTTCAAACCACCGTTTCTTCCTTCCTTCATCCAATTCTGTCCTTGGGTCCACCAATTTAACCATTGATTTGTGTCTGGCATCATTATTAATTGAGATTTAAAAGCACAAATGTCAGTTTGTTGTTATCTGATAAGGGCCAAACAAAGAATGATATATTGGCGCCAGATTCGGTGACTTCCTGGCGTCTGTGCATGTGCAGAGGGTAAAAGGTATGGAGGGCCAGATAGGACTTCTAATTTTCGGTTTTGCATGCAAATTTTGGGGATTGGGAGGCAAAATTTGTGTTTGGCCCTAGATATTTTTGAGTTAGCACCAGCTAAGTCTGGGTCATTGGTACAGTATAAAAATACTCAAAATACGAAAAAGAGAACAACTACATTCATGACTTTGAGAAGGAAACTTCATCAAACACCTGTCAAACGAGTCATTAAACGAAAAGGTTATCAACACACATGTAAGAGTCTCTTATCACCTAATTTACTGAGACGATTATGTTTTCAACAGAAAAGCCGACTAGTCGATTTTGAATCGATTACTCCCATCGACTTTGAAAAATAGGTAATCGTTTCAGCACTTACCAAGTTTCAAAGGAATCGACACATAAACATCTGAAAAAATCTCTGGACAAAATTCAGACATTTTAAGACAAAAAGGGACATAAATCTGGCAAAAATGTCCGATGAAAACTATAATCACAGGTGCACAGGTTCCCATGGTAGTAAACAACCATACTAAGCATCAAAGGAATCAACACATAAACATCTGAGAAAATCAGAGGACAAAATTCTAGCCCTGCTTTTTTTAGTCAAAAGGGGACATAATTCTGGTAAAAATAATTGGACTGGAACTATAATCGCAGGTGCACAGGTTCTTATGGTGGTGAACATTCATACCAAGTATCAAGCAGATTGGTCCATAAATGCCTGAGAAAATCTCTGGACAAAATTATGTCTACGGACGGATGGACATCCAGACGGACTGGCAGATGGATGGATGGATGGATGGACAAAGTGATTCCATTAATTCCCCCCCCCCCCCCCCTGTTACAGGGGCTATAATAAAATAAATACTCAATTTATCGCTAGAGTGAAGGGAAATGTCCCAAGTTTTATAAATTGAATATTCTTGTCGATTTGAAAATTTTTCACTGGAAAAATGGCGATTTAGGTCACAAGGTTTCACTGAACTAAAAAAATGTTTCTAGAATATTTACCTTTCCTTTAGGTGCATCCTTTGTTGCAGGATACATAAAAATTCCACCATACATCAATGTTCTGTGTACATCAGCAACCATTGATCCAATATATCTAGCTCCATATGGTTTCCCTGTCTATATGATACCATACAGTCAGTCAAATAGAAGTAATTCAAGAACGTATTCAATAGTAAACTTGTCAGAAGGCACCTCTTACAAAATCCCACGGCATCACTTCACCTACCCATACCCCACCCCCCGTGCCCAAAGAGAACCACCAAAAAGTGGCAAACAACTGCAAGACTCACCAACTGCACAGACAGAGTTTGCTGCATTTGAAGGCAAGTGAACCATTGACTTGCAGTGTACCTTAGTACACAGTGCCACCATGCACCTACCTACATAGGCAATCGAGATTCAATGTTTTGCCAAAGGACACAACACATTTATCGCTTGTCATGATCAAACTGACGCACTTTCAGTTTCAAGTGCAATGTTCTAATCCCAGAGCCACCATATTCCCTACCATACAGAAAGGATGAACCCATTGTTAAAATATCCTTGATCGCAAAACCATTTCCTTTTCAGTTATCTCTATAAGAAAAAATATAAAAAGTATAGGTATCAACATTTATTTATTTATTTATTGGGGTTTGACAGCCAGGATAGCCTTGTGTCAGACAGTTTTACAGGTGGAGGAAGCCAGAGTACCCAGAGAGAGAACCACTAAACAATGGCAAGCAACTGTCAGACTCCCCCAACAATCCATGCAAGCAGGGTTAGCACTGGTTGAAGACAAGGGCACCACAGACATGCAGTATGCCTTAGTACACAGTGCCACCGTGACGCGATGTGGGCAATTGGGATGAAGTTCCTTGCCCAAGGACACAATGCAGTTTCCCAAGATGGGGATCGAACTGTGGACCTTTCGGTTTTGCAGTTCAATGCCATAACCACGGAGTCACCGCACTCCCATAGGTATCAACAAAATAAAAGTCTAAACTTACTGCTGAATAAAAAAGTATCATTATTTTGTGTTTTTTTTTCAACATCTGGAGTTTCATCATTGTAGGGTTTAGTAGAATTGACATTATAAAATTTAAGAGTTTTTAACCCCTAGCACCGTGGTAGTGCAATCAAATTTTCACCAGTCACCTCTGTTTTTCTCCTGTTTAACTATGAATTTAACCAATTATATCTTGATTGACAGAGCTCACTGAGCTCTGTCAAACAAGTTATATTTGGTTAAATATCAAACTGCATTATGGGAAATATTTACCGTGGAAAACTTTGTTATTTTGACACTGGAGTGCTGAAGGTTAAGTAACTCGTAATTCAGCAGTTTAATCCTCTGCCTAAAAAGAACAGACGACAACACTTCAATTGTTTTGTTTTGTTTTTGTTTTTTTGTCTTTTTTGTTTTGTTTTTTTTTTGGGGGGGGGGGGGGGGGGGGAGGGGGGGTGGGGTGCCTAAAAAACACACACAGCTTATGACCTCTCATTACTGGAATGGGCTTCATCAGCTCATTCAAACGAGAGATCATAAGCTACTAGAGCTAGGTTTTACAGGAAAAGTTTTAATAATAATATAATTTGAATGGCAATTTCAGTCTCCTTGAATCTAGAGAATATATTTTCTTTTTAAATGATGCAATCAAATTTCTTTATACCATAAAAGAATCTGAAATGAAATGAGTACAAAGAGTGCAAATGATAGGATTCCTTTCATTTCACTTAACCCTTTACCCTACGCAGTCGATATCAAAATTTATTATTTTAAATATAATTTTTTCAAATTTTTCAAAACATTTTGACAAAACCATATCATGTGACCCCTCATTGGAACGAGCTCAATGAGTTCGTTCCAATGAGGGGTCACATGATATGGTGTTGTTGAAATATTTTGAAAAATTCGATTTTTTCAACTGCTCAATTTGCATATTACGCGGACGGGTGCAGGCGATTCGTTAGGTAAAGGGTTAAGTTCTTTTCAAGGTTTCAACTAAACAAAATTTAGCCCAGTAGTTGGTGACATGGTTAAAGAACACAGCTTCAGTGAGAATGTTCAAACCTTTCCATGCACAGTTCATAAATTCATGTTCAAAATCTACCTGCAGATCAGTCTAAAATTTCTAAGAGGAGGCTAAGAGAAGGCATAGTGTACTTTCCTCCTCCAAATATTTTTTTAACCCTCCGCACTCTGATGTCAAAATGGCTAAGTTTTCAGCAGCAAATATTTCCCATAATGCAGTTTGATATTTAAATAAATATACCTTGTCTGACAGAGCTCAAACAAGACATAATTGGTTAAATTCATAGTAAAACAAGAGAAAAACAGTGACTGTAGAAAAATCTGTCACACTACTTGAGAGCTAGGGGTTAACAAGGAAGAATTACATGGCAATATTTGCCTTTTGCCTCACATTAAAGCTTTTCTCACCACATACCTTAACCCTTTCAGTTCACTTGAGTCTATTTTCGTGTTTGTGTCCAGTTAACTTCAAATTCAAGGAGAGACAAAGTAGTTGTTATCCCCGCATATTCAAAAATGTGGGGATATAATGATGATCTTATTCATATGTTCGTATGTCCGTTTTTTAAGCTATAATTTTGAAACTTACCATACTTCTTATCTATGGTATGGAGATGACAAAAATAGGTTTACTTTGAATTTTTGTCACCAGGTGGTGACAGTGGCACCACTTAAAGACTGAGCTAAAATAAAAAACTTTGCCAAAAAACTCCAAAAAAGAGAAGACCAGTATGGTCCTCCATACTTTTGCACAATGCGCAACTTGTTGTCAAGGACAACAATAGGCTACCGCCATCTTGTCATTCTTTATTGTTGTGCCTGTTAAAAGTTAATAAGTACAGTATAACTCAGCAGGGAGGAAGGAGTGTCCACTCCAGGAAGGGCCATCCCCGTCTGGGCCATTGGTAAGTATTGGTAAGTATTAAAAATATTAAAATTGGTATAAATTTTTCAAAGTTTTCCACTATACCAATGTCCCAGACTAGCTGAGAATAGTAAACCGGCAGGCAGGCCTAGTACTCGATATTCATTGCTCCTATTTCAGAAAAACAATGAAAGTTAAAAAATTTATAGTAATTTATATATTTTTTATACTTACCAATGACCCAGACTTAGCTGGTGCTAACTCTAACAAAACCAGGGCCAAACACAAATTTTGCCCCCCAATCCCCAAAATTTGCATCCAAAACCAAAAGAAATCATATCCTATAGGACCTCCATACTTCGCCCCTACTGCGCATGCGCAGTGTCAAGGACGTTCCGAAATTGGCGCCAATTATCATTCTTACTGGCAGTGCCTGGTCAGCGCTATGTACTCAGCGGGGAGGTAAGAGTTCCCAACTCCTGGGAGGGCCATCCCCGTCTGGGTCATTGGTAAGTATAAAAAATATATAAATTACTATAAATTTTTTAACATTTTTATACTGTACCAATGACCCAGACTTAGCTGAATAGTAAAAAGGCTGGAGGGCCTAGGACATAGAGGAAAATCCGAGGAAAATCCAATAAGCTCAACTATATAATATAGAGGCAACCCCTTAAGGAGAAAAGGAGTATTAGGCTTTACATGTATCTTTCTTATTTAATATTAAATTAGAAAGATACAATACCCTTTATAATTGAGCACAATAACATTCATGTTCTCTATTAACATCCAGTATAACCCTTATACTAATTATTTTTAAAGTAAGCCAATAAATAAAGTTAGTCCAGAGAATTGAGACTCTTTATAATCTTTTAAAAGTGTCCGAGTATTGTATATTAAAGCCTGTTTGACACTTGACATATACAAATGCTTCACACCGAGCTACACTTTAAAAATATGACATGAATGAATTTTAACATTAATATTACACTTTAAAACCATCCCGGAAGCGACTCAGAAATACTGACTTTGGAGGAGGCATTCCCTTGCTTTTCACTATAAAGCAGGTGACCTAAGGGAACACCCTCCCCCCCCCCCCCACTTCCCCTTGCCCTGGGTCAAATAGCCCAGAGCGAAGAGGGCAGCCGGACGGAGTCACTGCCGGAACAGAAAGCCTGCATAACTATAGTTGCAACTGTTTAGTGGACGACATTCTGAGCAACAGATAACGGACCTAAACAATGCAGGTCTCCAGAAATGGACTCAATATTTCTGAGA
Source organism: Pictodentalium vernedei (assembly GCA_031216915.1). NCBI lineage: Eukaryota > Metazoa > Mollusca > Scaphopoda > Dentaliida > Dentaliidae > Pictodentalium > Pictodentalium vernedei. Next base: position 333,864,403 of record CM062293.1, on the reverse strand, counting down.
TAAAAATTCGTGAATGTGGATGGCTGAGACCAATAAGCAGCCTTCATTAAATCTGTAATAGCAATACTATTAGCATAAGCCAAAGAAGTAGCAAGAGCTCTTACTTCTTGAGCGGAAATCTTAAGCACAGACTGCTGAGAAGAAGATAAACTCTCATAAGCAGTACAGATAGTTAATTGAATCCATCTAGCAATAGAATGGACCGAAATGTCCCTTCTATTAGGCATCAAAGACAGAAAGAAACGTTTCCGTCCCTTTCTGATAAACTGAGATCTCTGTTTATAGATACGTAACGCTCTAACAGGACAGAGTAAAGGCCTACGCCCGTCTGAAGACAGAAGAGCCTTAATAACAATAGGTTCCGGATATTTATTAGGAGCCTGATTCTTAGCTAAAAAACCCACATTAGTAGTGAAGGTGATAGTGTTCCCGACACTACAATAGTGAGAATCATCCACCGACAGTGCATGAAGCTCACTGACTCTTCTAGCAGAAGAGAAAGCTAAGAGAAAAGCTGTCTTATAAGATAAGAATTTGAAATCTACTGTCCCAAGAGGTTCAAATGGCTTTTCCTTCAATTTAAGAAGAACCCAAGCTAAATTCCATTTAGGAATTAACCTAAGAGTTCTGGGTCTATTTATCGAGAAGTTTCTAACCAACTTAGATAAAGAGACATTAGATCCAATTTGTAAACTATCATGATGTGCATAGGTATCAGATAACATAGACCTATAACCCTTAATAGTAACAGGCTGCAGTTTGATTTCGTCAAACAAGTATACTAGAAAGTTTGCAATGTCTGGTATAGAGGGATCGAAAATATCTACAGAATGATCCCTACACCAACGACGAAAAACCTTCCACTTAGCCGCATAGTTTAGCGAAGAGGAGGTCCTCCTACAGTTAGAAATCGCGTCCACTGCTCGTCCTGTAAAGTGCTTGCCATGCAAGAAGGACCGCACAACGGAAAAACGTGAAGGTTGAGACCTTGCGGGTTGTGATGGAGTTGACGCGATTTCCCCTGCGAAAGAAGATCCTCCCGTGGAGGAAGCTTTCGCGGTAGGTCCCACAACAGACACCTGAGTAGATTTATCCACGGTCTCTGTGGAGACAGAGATGCTACCAACAGAATCTTGCACTGAGATTGTTTTATCTTTAGCAATACTTGCTGAATTAACGGCGCTGGAGGATACGCATATCCTATCATTCCGTCCCAAGGGATCGACAGAGCGTCTACTGCAAATGCTCTTGGATCCAGACACGGAGACACATACGTCTGCAACTGATTGTTGAGATGTGTCGCAAATAAGTCTATCATTGGCTGTTCCCATTGGTAGCAAATCTGATTGAATACTTGTTTGTTGAGAGTCCACTCCGACGGCAACAAGCGACCATTTCGTGAAAGGGAGTCTGCTAACACATTCAGACGACCCGGTATGTGACGGACCGAAAGAAGAACCTGATGTTCTAGCGCAAACAGAAGGATTCTTTCCGTTAGATTGAACAACGGAACTGAATGAGTGCCTCCCTGATTCCGTATATACGCCACTACTGTCGTATTGTCGGATAGGATTTGGACATGAGCATTGTGAATAATGTCCATCCAATGACGTAACGCAAGCCAAATTGACATCATTTCCTTGATGTTTATGTGCTTGCCCAGGAATTGCGGATCCCAAAGACCCTGGCATCTCGAATCCGTTGGGATCAATGATGCACCCCAACCTGTTTGACTGGCATCCGTCATAATGGTAAAACTCGGATCCGGCAACTGCAGCGGAACTTCCCGAGTTAACCACTGAATGTTTGCCCAAGTCTGAATCTCTTGTTTCACTTGATCTGACAAGAGAACGTCTATGTCGAGCGAATGAATTTTCACACTCCAATTCTGAGTCAAGAAAATTTGGAGAGGACGCGTGCGTAACCGCCCCATCGGAATGAGATCTGCAGCGGCTCCGCACAGACCTATCAGTCTCATAAATTCTCTCGCTGTGACTTTGTCTGCGTGCAGACAATAGCGAGCGTAACAACTGACTAATTTCGCTCTGGTTAACGGCAGACGAACGAGATTGTTGTGCGTCTCGAAGCTCATTCCCAGATGTGTGAATGACTTGGACGGCACCAGATCCGACTTCTCCTCGTTTACTATAAAACCGAGACGTCGGAGCAATAGAAGTAGATTCTGAATATCGTTCTGAAGCGTTAACTCGTTGCCGTATCTCTGAAGAATGTCGTCCAGGTAGGCCGACGTTACCGCAGACGAATGAGCTCGAAAATAGATCATTACCGAGTTCATTACCCGAGTGAAAGCCCAGGGTGCTAGATTCAATCCGAAGCACATCGCCCGGAATTGATACACCACTCCTAGGACTGCGAAGCGTAGATACTTTCTGAATGTCGGATGTACCATGACGTGAAAGTACGCATCTTTGAGATCTATGCTTGTTGCATAATCGTTCACCCGAATACTCGCTCTGACCGACCGAATCGTCTCCATATAAAACTTCGGAGCGACGATCAGCTTGTTTATCCAGCTCAAATCTATGACTGGACGGAACGAGCTGTCTGGTTTCGGAACCAGAAACAGATGGCTGTAGAATCCCGGAGTCTCCTGGTTTTCTACGACCTCTACCGCGTTCTTCATTAAAAGAGACTGCACCTCTGATAATAGAGCGTCTCTTTTCTGCGGATTTGACGGAAGTTGAGTCCACTTTGGACTTCGAGTTAATGGAGGCTTTCATTTGAAGGATATCTTTAGACCTTCCGAAGTCACTCCTCTCACCCAAGGGTCGTCCGTAATCGACGCCCATTCTTGTGAAAAGCTCGACAACCTTCCGCCAACCGGTACGCGATAGAGGTTTAAGCCATCACCTCCTGGACCTGCGAGGCCTGCGGTAGGAGAAACCACTTCCTCCACGACCCGCACCTCGTCCCGTCGACCTCGGGGCGTCCGACCGGTTGTCCCGGCCCGAAGGACGTCCCGAACGTGAGTCGCTACCTTGACGGTCTCTCGAATAAGACCAAAAGGACGCACCGGAACCTCTATAGGAACCTCTCTTGGGCGCATTAGACCCAGAAGTGCCTGTCTTATTCTTGTCTGCCATATCCGACTTCTTAGAAGCAGATTTGAACAACAGAGAATCCGAAGCTTTCTTTGTAATTTTATCATAAATAGCAGAAAGCTTGCCGTCAAAGAGAAGTTCTCCGGAGACCGAAGCGACTCTGAGAGAGTTCTTCACCTTAGTATCCACGAGTGTGGATGTAGCTAGGGCTGCGTCACGTCTAACCAACTCCAGGTTTGCCACTGAAAGGGCAGAGTTACACGTGGAATAAGCTACTGCCCTTGAAAGAAGTCTTAAAGAGGATTGTATATCCTGAAATTCTTTCCCTTGAAGGCGCAGTGATAACGCCTTAGTAAGGTGATCTGCATAAGATAAGGCATCTAAACTGGCTCTGTTAGACGAAATAGCTGTTTCCAACACCGCGGTTGGAATAGAAGCCGACGACGGTAATGATAGCTCTAAGTCTTCCGCCTCGTCGTCCATACACAGAGGAACTCTCGGAATACCCTGTCCTGGCGTGTCGAATTTATTCCTTGCATTAATGAAAGGCAGGTTGAGAGTATTGGCGGACAAGAAACCTGCTTTCCCCGTTTTGGAAGCAAGTTTAAATATAGCGTCGTTCAATAATTCAAATGTTCTTGCAACATTATTGGACTGCGACGGAAACTCGGGAGCGATGTCCCTGAACCGCTCAAAAAATTCAGAGTCCAATGACGCTATAATCCTCTTGTCCGGAACCGCAGCAGTCTGGCCCGACGGAACAACTTGAGGGAGAAAGTGCCGGATGAAGTCCACGGCAGCTTTATGTTGTTCCAAAAGGGATAGCTCCAAATCATCCGTATCCCTTTCACCATCCGGTCGGACCTCATGATGCTCCCGGTCGTCCGCCCCCGATGCTTCGGCGGAGCGTACCGACCCAGCGCCGTCGGATAATTCCCGATCCGACACCGTTTCTGTTGGCTGCTGGGATAAGTTGTGCTATCTGCACAAGTACGTCCTGCATCGAGACCTGCGGAGGCGCAGTCTTTCGCTGCTTCGCCGAGGGCAGCTCCGCATCTGATGGCTCCTGCATACTTTTTCTATGCGAACGTCCGGAGTCCATCGGCCTCATGTCCCTGGCTGCCGGATGGTGTGACCTGGTCGCCGAAGAATCCCTGATCGGCGAAGCTGGTAAGATATCGGCGGTCACGCAGCCAAGGTGCGGTCGTGTGCGCTGACGAGAAGAAGAAGCCTGAGCAGTCTCCGCGGACTGCCTATACAACGGAGCGTCCCGAGCGACGGACGTATGCTCCGCTTGCGACACATTTTGTACCACAACATCTGGTCCCAGATGTTGTTGTACGAGAGAGGGGCCTCTCTCGCTCGCGGCCCGGCTGGACCTGGACGAGCTAGGAACCAGACTCAAAGGCTTCCTCCGATCTCGCCTACTATCTGCCGTCACTGGGTGTGCACGTTGAATGTTTATAGTGCTCGCATCACCCAACATTTCCTCCTGGACCGCATCGGACGAACCCGGCTGCCGAACCATTCGGTGAATGGACGCTACACCGGGCGAGCTAGCGGACGACATTTGTTTAATCTCCATGAGCACTTTGGCCGCTAGCTCTGTATTCATTTGTGACGACGGAAGTGCACTTGCGGAAGATAACATGGAAACATCACCCTGTTATTGTTCCTCTGAAATAGAAACAGAGAGTAGAGTGACCTTGAGGAGAAAGAGCCGGCATAGCCCTTTCTCCAGTAACAACATACCGTGACACACGTTTCCAATGTTTGTCATCCCAATATTGACATATAGAACAGGGATTAGTGCGAGAACACTGACTACAATTAATACAATGATCATGAAAGTCAGAGGAAGATTTCTTCCTATTACAATTTGAACAATATCCTTTCATTGTGAAAAGTCAACAACAAGTCCTAGTTACTCGCACAAACCCCTGACACAAAGATACATAATAACATGATCCATTAATAATGAAAAAACAATTGCAAATCAAAATAATTTTTGAAAAATATTTTTTCAGCGAAGCCCAAGTTTCTGAAAAGTAACGTTGAGCCCCGATGGATCCGATGGCTAAGTGTGGTCAAAAATTTTAAATTTATATTAAATAATTAATGCGACACTTACGGATAATAGAAATGTATCTTATAGTGAGATAAACTAGACCAAAGGCAAACAGCCCCCCTCAAAAAAGGCTGTTGCCAATGTAAACAAACAGTGTAAAACACCAGAAAACATGACTCCAGGCACTGAAAAAACTGGCCCGAAATCAGTCATCAAAATTACACTCTATCTGATGCAAGACAGAGACTCCCAGGGGAGAATCTGCAGAACATCAGATGGAAGATGCAGAACACAACGTTTATACACCCATGGGTGAAAACGTAACTATGGGGAAAATAACAGAAAACATTCTGTAACCAAGCAACTCTCCCAAGAGAATTTTAGAAATGAACTTTCTCAAAAATATGCCAAAAGCATGGGAGAATTGCAAGGGGGGACTTAGAAGGCCAGGGGAGAGGAAACACTGAATAAGCAGTGCAACTTTTTAGCAAGAATGACAAGAGGCCCATGCCTCGAAAATAGGCAACTTAACATAATTTCATAAAAAATTTTAAGTACAGCCCTGATTATTTTTTGTCACTCCTTTTTCCTCTCCTCCTTCTATATCCTCCTTAGAATCACCATTTCTCCAATAATTACGTGTCTGGCATCCTTTAAACTGAGATTTACAAGCACAAAGATCAGTGAGATGTTGACTGATGAAGGGCCAAACAGAGAATGATAATTGGCGCCAATTTCGGAACGTCCTTGACACTGCGCATGCGCAGTAGGGGTGAAGTATGGAGGTCCTATAGGATATGATTTCTTTTGGTTTTGGATGCAAATTTTGGGGATTGGGGGGCAAAATTTGTGTTTGGCCCTGGTTTTGTTAGAGTTAGCACCAGCTAAGTCTGGGTCATTGGTACAGTATAAAAATATATAGGTGTAACTCTATTTAAGGCCTAGCATAACCCATTATGCTAATTTGATAAAGGAAGCCAAAATATAAAGGCATAACCCATTATGCTAATTTGATAAAGGAAGCCAAAATATAAAGAAGTCCAAAGAAATGAGACTCTTCATAAATCATTAAAAGTGTCAGAGTATTGTATAGTAAAGCTTGTCTTGACACATGATATATACAATAAAGCTTCACATCGAGCTACACATTAAAAGCATATAATACATTGAAAATTGCTTCATATCAAGCTACACATTAAAACTACCATAGCACTGACACAAGGATACAGTCACTGAAGGAGGTATGTCCATGCTATATAAAGCCAGATTACCATTTGGAAATACCACTCCTTCCCCCCCCCTCCCTCCCCTTGTTTTGAAAGTAACTACACATCAAAATGAAAAGGGTAGCAGACTGATGACAGTGCTAGAGCAGACCAAACAGAAGGTTGAATGAAATTCCTAATTAGAATGGGAATGGACAACATTCTGAGCTACCGATAACGGTCATAAAGATCTGAGATCATCCGAAATTGATTCTAAATCTCGAAGATAAAATTTGGTAAAAGTCGTCTGTTGAGTCCAGTAAGCTGCTTGCATTAAATCCTTCAAAGAAGTACTACTAGCATAAGCCCAAGAAGAAGCTAAAGCTCTAATTTCGTGAGCTGAAATCTTATAAGCTATTCTCTGATTCAAAGACAAAGCATTATAAGCTGTCCGAATAGCTAACTGAATCCATCTAGATATGGAATGAACAGAAATATCATATCTGTTAGGAAGAAGAGAAAGAAGTAACCTCTTCCTACCTCTTCTAATAAAACTAGAATGCTGCTTATAAATCCTAAGCGCTCTTACTGGATACAACAAAGGTCTTTGACGATCTGAAGATGGTAATGCTTTAATAAGAACTGGGTTAGGCCGTTTGTCCGGAACCTGATTCTTAGCTAAGAATCCCAGTTTCGTAGTGAGAGTAACAGAATTAAGAATTACCTACACTACGATAATGAGAGTCTTCAACAGATAAAGCATGAAGCTCACTAACTCTTATAGCTGATGCAAATGCTAAACGGAAAACCGTTTTATAAGTAAGAAATTTAAACTCAACAGTATTTAATGGCTCAAAAGATGCTTTCTGAAGTTTCAGAAGAACCCAAGCTAAATTCCACTTAGGGACTAGTCTCAAGGTACGAGGTCTGTTCACAGAGAAATTCCTCATTAATTTACTTAAAGATATATCTGACCCAATGTTTAATTTCCCTTGATGTGCATAGGTGCCAGCAAGCATAGACCTATAGCCCTTAATAGTGACTGGCTGTAGCTTAACTTCATCAAAAAGATAAATAAAAAAGTTAGCCAATTGAGGAATAGTTGGGTTAAAAAAATCAATCAATTGTGATTCACACCAACGAACAAAAACCTTCCACTTCACTTCATAATTTAATGAAGAGGAGGTCCTCCTGCAGTTAGAAATTGCGTCCATTGCTCATCTGGAAAACTGTTTTCCATGCAGGAAGGACCGCACAACGGAAAACGTGAAGGTTGAGGCTTTCCGGATTGTGATGAAGCCGACAGAGTTTCCCCTGCGTCAGAAGATCCCGGAGAGGCGGTAACTTCCGCAGAATGGCCCAAAGAAGCTCCCGGAGAAGATTTATCCACAGTCTGTGAGCCGACAGACATGCTACCAGTAGATTCTTGCAAGAAGACTGTTTTATCTTTAGCAAGATCTGTTGAATGAGGGGAGCTGGAGGGTAAGCATACCCTATTATCCCGTTCCATGAAATTGACAGAGCATCTACTGCATAAGCCTGAGGGTCTGGGCATGGAGACACAAAAGTCTGTAACTGATTGTTCAGACTCGTGGCAAAAAGATCGATCATTAGATGTTTCCACTGGAAGCAAATCTGATTGAAGACAGATTTTTTCAACATCCATTCTGAAGGCAATAGGCAACCCTTTCGCGATAGAGAGTCTGCTATTACATTTGGACGGCCTGGAATATGACAAATCGATATCAAAATCTGATTCTCCCGAGAGAAAAGAAGAATCTTTTCGGTGAGATTCAATATTGAGATTCCGAATATAGGCTACTGCCATTGAATTGTCCGATAGAATTTGAACATGTGAGTTTATTACTCGACTGAGTCAAGTATTTAGAGCTAACCAAATTGTCCTCATTTTTTTGTAGTTTATATGGGACATAAGAAACTGACTCTACCATAAACTGTGACAAACTTGATCGCCCAGAATCAGAGAAGCACCCCAACCCTCCTGACTGGCATCCGTCATGATTATGAATGACGGCTCCTGAATCTGAGGCAGTATTCCCTGGGATAACCATTGGATATCTGCCCAAATTTGAAGATGATGCTTTACTGACTGTGTTAAAGCAATCGGACTGTCCAACGACTGACGCTTTATGCTCCAATTTGGAATTAGACCTAGTGGAATTAACTCTGCGGTGGCGCCACAAAGTCCTAACAACCGCATAAACTCTCTTGCAGTAATGACTTGCGAGTTTATGCAGTATTTTGCGTAAAGAGAAACTAATTTTGCTCTTGCTACCAGCAAACAGACCCGATTGTTTAGAGTATCGAAACTCATTTCCAGGTGAACAAACGACGTCGTCGGCATTAAATCTGACTTGTCGACATTGATTATAAAACCTAGGCGTCGTAGCAGCGATAGCAGACTCTGAACGTTGCTTTGAAGAGAATGAAAATTTCCATATCTTTGAAGAATGTCGTCCAGATATGCCGATGTCATCGAAGCCGAGTGTGCCCTGAAGTGGCTCATCACTGCATTCATCACCCGAGTGAACGCCCACGGAGCAAGGTTCAAGCCAAAACACATTGCTCTGAACTGGTATACTTTCCTGTGAACCGCGAAACGGAGGTATTTCCAAAAAGCCGGATGAATCAAGATGTGATAATACGAGTACTTCAAGTCTATGCTTGCGGCGTAACCGTTCACTCGGATGCTGCTTCTCACCTACCGAATTGTCTCCATATAAAATTTTGGAGCAATTATTAGCTTGTTTATCCAACTGAGATCAATGACCAGCCGGAATGAGCCGTCTGACTTCAGTACAAGAAAAAGATGACTGTAGAATCCCTTTGAATTGGGATTCTCTATGACCTCTACTGCCTCCTTATGTAGAAGAGAGTCTACCGCTGAAATCAAAGCCTCTCTCTTTGTTACATTTTGTGGAAGGCTTACAAAATGCGGAATCCGCGTTAATGGAGGTTTTCTCCGGAACGAAAGATGTAGACCATTTTTTACAACGTCTCGAACCCAAAGATCCTGTGTTACTTTGTTCTAGTTGCTTGCGAATTTTGAAAGCCTTTCGCCAACTGGAGAACAGTAGAGGTCAAACACTTCATTTGTAGGACTTACAAGGCTTATACGAGGAGAAACCTCGTGAAGCTCTTGCACCCCTCTGTGACGTCAGTGTGGGGTTACGCGTTTCGTTATTTACCGACTGCGTCGTCCCCTTCTTGAAATCGCTCCCATGTTTCAAGCCACCGCGCCCACGATTAGCTCTTGAAGCAGCACAGGCTGAGCCTCTCTTGGAGAAAAATTTACCTCTCTGAGGAGTACCACTTGTGGAAGGCTGAGGTTGCAAAGCTGAGTGCAACAAAAGCTGACTTGTGGCTTTCTTGGAAAGCATCTTCAAATACAGCTTTTAACTGATCATTGAATAATGAAGAGCCTGAAACTGGAGCGGCCCTTAGAGAGCTCTTAACACTGTCATCAATAAATGATGTAGATTTAAGGGCAGCATCACACCTGACCAACTCTAAATTCGCTACGGAAAGAGCAGAGTAGTATGTTGTATATATGACGGCGCAAGAGAGCACTCTCAAAGGAGATAACAACTCCTGTATGCTCTCAGTTTCCAAATTGACGGCCAACGCCCTGCAAATGTGATCTGCATATGACATAGCGTCCAAAATACTTCGGCTAGATTCAATGCAAGTATCTATAACAAAAGAACTGATGCTACACGATGATGGAAGAGACATACCTAAGTCCCTTGCACCGTCATCCAATTGCAGAGGAGCTCTTGGAATCTTATTCTCGCCTACCGTATTTAAGAAGGTATTGCCTCTAAACGGTAGATCAAGCTTCCTTTCCAAAAGGAAAGAACTTTTTCTAGCCTGAGCCAGGTCAGCAATAGCTTTGTCACAACAATCAAACGCATCTAACGCTTGGACTGATTGAGACGGATACAGAAGGATACTTTCCTTCGACTTAATGACCTCCCTGTCCAAGACAGGCGCTTGGCTCTAGAAGGCGCAGAACTCAGACCAGAAGCAATTAATTCAGGTAAAAAATCCTGCAGGAACCTCATAGTTTCCATATGTTGCTCAGCCAAAGATGTAGTATCAGTCTCGTCTTCATCAAGCTCCCTAACACTACCAGCCAGAGGTTCCTGGTCTGGTCTGTTATCGGCATACTGATAATTTGAGGAAACCCTTCTTTCTGCCGATCCAGCACCGTCCGAATCATCCGAAGCGGAGATCGATGACGGCCGCACTTTATGCTGCTGGGAGTCTGCAATTAGTTGGGCAATTTGCTCCAGCAATTTCATATTCGAGGCTATGTTCACCCCTGTTCTACGCCTTTTTGGCTCGGGAAGGTGATCTGACACAGAGCCCTGTGTCCGTCTTTTTGAAAAAGATGTTTGCCTCGAAATGCTAGCCTTAGAGAGAGCCTGATCCTGGCTCTGACTCTCTACCTCTGGATCTGGCCGGCTAGCATGCAGTCTACTGTGCTGAGTCCTGGAAGCGGACGAAGAAGAGGCTCTTATATCAAGACTACTGCCAGCCGTACTGGCAGAGAAAGGTACATCAGAAACAACTGGCTCCGAAGCATTATCTACTGGACTACCAGCAGAACTGGCAATAAAAGTCGAATCGTTCTGTTTTGACTCCAAAACAGAAGAATGCTTCGCTACTGATGCACCTTTCAGCTTGACTGGCCTTTTCCCCTTACGTGCTGTCGTCTGAACAGAGGACTGTCTTTCATCCTCCTTATCCTGGAACGCTACGGATTTTCCCGGTACGGAAGCACTAATGAAAGGCTCCGTTACACCGGTCGAACTAGTTGACCGTCTGCTTGTCCGAGGTACCGAGTATTCTGCGATACCTCATAAGTCAACATGCTCTGTATCTGAAGGTGACGGCAGCACAGTACTTGATGTTATACCATGACCAATACCATGTTTTTGTTCCTCTGAAATGGAAACAGAATTCTGATTAGTTACCTTAGACAAAAGCACCGAAATCGGTGCTTCGCCGACTCATACATAAGTAGAGAGGGAATTCCATTGCTTGGAATCCCAAGAAGGGCAAGTTGCACAGGTAACATCTTTTGAGCAACGAGTGCAAGCTAAACATGATGAATGAGAATCAAGAGAGGACTTCTTCCTCTTACATTTAGAACATGAGGACTTCATAGTATACACACGCCCGAGGCAAAAAATTTAAACTGAATAGGAGCCGGTAACCCAAGTCCAACACAGTCACAATGAAGGCCCAGGTCAGACAACTGGTATCCAAAGAATACCCTTAACAATAGAGGAACCTCCACAGAAGATTCCCCATAGAGAAGGGTAATGGCAAACAGACACACCCAACTATGTCGAGAATAACCGGTACGCGACAAAGGAGGTACGAATAATCCACATTCTGTAAATTATCTAAGATTTTTAAGAAGAAGAATTTTAATTTAATAACAAATTCGCAAACAGCAAATTGTTCTTAAAAATCTAATGAAGCGATTCAAGAGGAAAAGGATGAACAAACACATAATGAGTAACAAAGAATGAACGAATCAGGTGCATATCCCAAAAATGGGAAGAACAAGAAATATTATTTAATTTCAATAAAGTTATAGCCCTGAACATTCAAAAACTCAATGTCCTTATTCAGTTTAGTTTCTGCTGCAAATATTCCACCACTCCACTCCATAATCATGTCTGGCTTCATTATACTTTAGGATTTTATAGCGCAGAAGTCAGGATACGTGTTGATCTGACATGGGCCAAACAACAGAAATGACAAGGTGGCGGTAGCCTATTGTTGTCCTTGACAACAAGTTGTGCATTGCGCTAAAGATGCTGCATACCAAATATAAAAACATTCTGACTGCTGGATCTGAAGAAGAAGATTTTTAAAGAAAATTCCTCATTTTGAACTGAGTTATAATTCGGGCTACCACAGTGAGCCCAAATATGAACCCAGGGACTTGGCTTGAACAGACTTGAATCTCACCCCCTAAGCATGCTGCATACCCAATATCAAAAGATTCTACCTGCTGGATCTTCAGAAGAAGATTTTTGAAGAAATTTGCCTGAAATGCACTAAGTTCAAATTTGGGCTCCTATCCTGAGCCCAAATATGAACCTAGGGGGCCCGATTTGAACAAATTAGAATCAGATCCACCCCACAATGTTGCATACCAAATATCAAAAGATTCTGCCTGCTGGATCTGGAGAAGATTTTTGAAGAAATTTGCCTGAAATGCACTAAGTTCAAATTCAAGTTTTTATAGTGAGCCCTATTTAAATATGAATCCAGGGGGCCAATTTGAACAAACTTGAATCAGATCCACCCCACAATGTTGCATACCAAATATCAAAAGATTCTGCCTGCTGGATCTTGAGAAGAAGATTTTTTAAGAAATTTGCCTGAAAAGCACTAAGTTCGAATTCGGGCTTCTATACTGAGCCCGAATATGAATTCAGGGTGCCGATTTGAACAAACTTGAATCAGATTCATCCCACAATGTTGCATACCAAATATCAAAAGATTCTGCCTGCTGGATCTGGAAAGAAGATTTTTTAAGAAATTTGCCTGAAATGCACCAAGTTCGACTTTAGGCTTCTATAGAGATCCCAAATATGAATCCAGGGGGCCGATTTGAACAAACTTGAATCAGACCCATACCAAGATGCTGCATACCAAATATCAAAAGATTCTGCCCACTGGTTCTGGAGAAGAAGATTTTTTAATAATTTTTCATAATTCATACGGTGCTATCAGAGTTATGCCCCCTGTGGGCGTGGCAACTTTATTTGAACAAACTTGAGTTGACATATGATAGGGAACATGCACAGCAAATTTTGTTGAATTTGGTCCAGTAGTTTGTGAGGAGAAGTCGACAATGTAAAGTTTACGACGGACGGACGGACGGATGGATGGACAGAAAGTGATTAGTAAAGCTCCCCTTGAGCTTCGCTCAGGTGAGCTAAAAACAAATGTGGACTCCAGATATATGGACAGATGATGGATGGATGCTAGAGAGAATCTGAAAAGCTCTGCTGACAAACTTATAGCAGAGCTAATGATCTAAAAGACGATTTCTGTGCTATATAGAATAAAGATTTCAGAATTTTGGTGAATAGTAAGTGGATATCAGCTAATCGGCAGAAATTTATCATTCCTTCTGTAACATTTTGGGGGAAATTCTTTTCTCCACAACATACGTATTTTCACTGAACAAAAAAGATTTTTTGTGTTCATATATACCTGAAATCTTTTTTGCAAGCACTGAAAATACCAAGAAAATTATAAATTTAAAGTAATTTGAATATTTTTTATACTTACCAATGGCCCAGACTTAGCTGGTGTTAACTAAAAGTTATCAAGGGCCAAACACAAATTTTGACCCCCCCCCCCCCCCCCCCCAATCCCCCAAATTTGCTTGCAAAACCGAAAATTAAAAGTCCTATATGGTCCTCCATACTTTTACTCTCTGCTCATGCACAGTTGCCAGGAAGTGACCGAAATTAGCGCCAACATCATTCTTTGTAGAAAAGAGTACTACATAACAACTCAGCAGGGAGATATGAGTGCCCACTCATGGGAGGGCCATACCCGTCTGGGCCATTAGTAAGTATAAATGAAAGTGTCAATGACACTGTAGCTCAACTTGTCAAGACAAAGACATGTACATGTATAGTACGTGACACAGCAATGACAAACATCTAGGTAATGACCTGATAACAAAGGTACATATAAACTATTGTAATGGTCTGTACATAAATACTGACCGTTGCCTGTAACAAATGTATAGGTAAAGTATTGTAAAGGTGGGTGACAGTCAGATGCTAAACTAGAAAAAAATCTTTGAGTCCCAGAGTGGGTCTGACTGAACCCCAAAACATTTGTTCTCATAGCACAGTGATAACAAAGGCACCCCAAAACACACTCATTCCTGTCCCAAGGTGATAACAAAGGTACCCAAGAAGTTTCGTGAAGATCAGTTCACAAATATGAGCTGTGTAGAAGTTGTGACAAAAAACTGATTGGACCTAATTTCGGTACAAAATGGCCACTGGCAGCCATCTTGAATTTTGGACCGCACCCAGAAACACTTGTTCTCGTCCCAAGGTGATAACAAAGGTACCCAAGAAGTTTTGTGAAGATCGGTTCATAAATACAGCCTCTAGCCCGAGCCGTATTGACATGTGCACTTACAGTGTATAAGTAGCACTGAATAAATCAAAGTTCATCTGATTTGCATAATTTCTGCACGAGAAAAAAACCCGTACTATATGTGATGTATTCCATGTTACTAAACATTCATACAAAAATTTATTCAAATCAGAACTTTCATACAGAAGTTCTGTACAAAAGACTTATTGCACTAATTTTGGTACAAAATGGCTGCTGGTGGCCATCTTGAATTTCGGACCACACCCAAAAACACTCGTTCTCATCCCACGGTGATAACAAAGGTACCCAAGAAGTTTTGTAAAGATCGGTTCCTAAATACGGCCTCTAGCCTGAACCATATAGAAGTTGTGTACAAACAAGAGGCCCCCACGGGGCCTGAAGCGCTCATCTTGTACAGAACACAATTTAAACAGAGTCCAAGAATGAGTCTACATTAAGCAAAACATCTCCATAGGCTACACTGTCAATCCTTGAGTCCCTCAGGTGTGACAAAAATAATCTGGGCATCATGCCTTTTCTTCAGTTGATCATAAGTAAAATGTATAGCTCCCCTATGAAGCCCCTTGATACAACCTATGTGGATTAATCTTAGTACCTCTAGAGGGTACTGAATACAAAATTTTTAATTCTTCAGCAAAATGGCCAAATCCGGCTCCCATAGAGAGCCCAAATATTAACCCAGGCTCTTGATTTGAACACAGTTAAATCTGACTTCCCTAGAGATGTTGTGTACCGAATGTCAAAGCATTCTGACTGTTGGATCTGAAGAAGAGAAATTGTAAAGAAATTTCTTCGAATTGCAATAAGTTCAAATTTGGGCTACAATAGCGAGCCCGAATATTAACCTATGGATCCGATTTGAACAAACTTGAATCTGACCCCCCTAGAGATGTTGTATACCAAATGTGAAAGCATTCCAACAAGTGAATCTGAAGAAGAAGATTTTTAAAGAAATTCCCTCATATTGTACTAGGTTAAATTTCGTGTTCCCATATGGAGCCCAAATATTAACCTAGGCACTCGAATTGAACAACCTGGAATCTGACCCCCCCTAGAGATGTTGTATACCAAATATAAAAGCATTCCGACTGGTGGGTCTGAAGAAGAAGATTTTTAAAGAAATTTCCTCATATTGTACTAAGTAAAAATTTGGGCTACCACAGTGAGCCCAAATATATACCTATGGATCTGATTTGAACAAACTTGAATCTGAGCCCCAAAGAGATGTTGCATACCAAATATCAAAGCATTCTGACTGATGGATCTGAAGAAGAAGATTTTTTTAAATTACCCTCCATATTGAACAAAGATAAAATTTGCGCTTCCGTAGGAAGCCCAAATATTAACCTAGGGACTTGGTTTGAACAATCTAGAATCTGATCCTCATAACAATGATGTATACCAAATATTAAAAGATTCTGACCGGTGGTTCTGAAGAAGAAGATTTTTAAAGAATATTCCCCATATTACCCTATGTTAAAACTTCGGGCTCCTGTAGAGAGCCCAAATATGAACCAATGAGCTTTATTTCAACAAACTTTTATCTGACCCCCCTATGAATGCTGTATACCAAATATCAAAAGATTCTGATGATTGGTTCTGGAGAAAAGATTTTTTAAAATTTTTACAAATATGCTGACTCAGCATTTTTTCGATGCCCATTACAGAACACCCTAACATAACCGATGGCAATTTTTTTTTACCATTCAATTCTACTGGCCATAAGGATACTTCATACCAAATAAAAGCTCTGTTCCGTGGGGTTTGGGAAATATGGGAGGTTGAAAATATTTCTATTTTTAGCTCCCAGGGTTCCCATGGGGATGTGGGAATTTTTTTTTTTTTGCATGGGTCAAGTACTTATGATCCAATACTACCACAAACCAAATTTGGTTCATACCGGATCATCGGTTCAGAAAATAGAAATTTTGGGCGGGGCCAAAAATCTTACCCCTCCTATTACAAAGCCAAATATTACTTCACGAACTTCGTTTGAACAAACTTGATTCTACACCTCATATGGAAGCTCCATAGCAAATATCAAGTCATTGTACACACTGGTTCTTGAGAAGAAGATTTTAAAAATATTTTGGAGCATTTTCCCCCACTCCCTCCCCATGGGGCTGGGCATGCTGAGTTGAACAAAAATGAAATGCCCCTTTGGGACCATCACTCACACAAACTTTCACTTGAATTGGCCCAGTACCTTTGTTATCACCGTGAGACCCCAAAACACTCATTCTCGTCCCACGGTGATAACAAAGGTACCCAAGGAGTTTCGTAAAGATCGGTTCATAAATACGGCCTCTAGCTCGAGTCATATTGGCATTTGCACTTACAGTGCTTGACTTTGTCAAGATGAGCTAAAAACTGATTAGACCTAATTTCGGTACAAAATGGCCACTGGCAGCCATCTTGAATTTTGGACCGCACCCAGAAACACTCGTTCTCGTCCCAAGGTGATAACAAAGGTACCCAAGACATTTCGTGAAGATCGGTTCATAAATACAGACTCTAGTCCGAGCCGTATTGACATGTGTACTTACTGTGTGTAAGTAGCACTGAAAAAATCAAAGTTCATCTAATTTGCATAACTTCTGCACGAGAAAAAAACCCGTATTATATGTGCTGTATCCCAAGGTACTAAACATTCACACAAAAAATTATTCAAATCAGCACTATCATATGGAAGTTCTGTGCAAAAATCTGATTGCACCAAAGTGCACCAGCCATCTTGAATTTTGGACCGCACCCAAAAACATTCGTTCTCGTCCCACGGTCATAACAAAGGTACCCAAGAAGTTTCGTAAAGATCGGTTCATAAATACAGCCTCTAGCCCGAGCCGTATCCAATTGTTGATGGACAGACGGACGACGGGCCATGGCATAAGCTCAAATTTGGCTTCGCCAAAGTTGAGCTAAAAATATACAAATTACTTTAAATTTATAACATTTTTATACTATAACCCAATGGCTCAGACTTAGCTGAATCATAAAAAGGCGGAGGGCCTAGGATATCAGAATTAATGGACCAACATAGTTCCATAGCCTGTAATCCAAGGTGAAAGGAAATTAAATTTAAAAGGAATTACAGGTATGTCTCTCTATACAGTAATAGAGAAGACATATCATCAATAAGGAGCCAAATTCAAGTAATTCCGTATTCTTAGCATGAAGACTATGCTAATTGGATGTAACGAGTTCCCAATTTTTAAGGCTAGTCCAGACTAAGCCCCAGAAATTAGGATGGCATATTTGAGAATGAGAGGCTATGATCTGGCTATCCCCCACAAACATACGCTATATACAATAAAACACAAGCTGTATCCAGGATATAAGATATACAGACAAAACAGCTTCACTCATAGTTACATACTTTTCAAGCCTGAGGAGAGGTAAAAAATCCTCCCCCCCCACCCTCCCCTTTTGAAGGAATCTTCAAAAACATGAGGGGAGTGCTCTGGAATCTGTAAAAGCAGTACAAAATAACAATATAAATATTCGTCAAATAGACACCCAGGTATTTAATTATTATTAATAAACTGGTGCTTAACACCACTTCAGAAGCTAGGGCTATAACAGCAATCACAGTAATTAACATCACCTGCTTGTAATGTATACCAGAGTAGGCATATGTAGATAGGTCGAAAACCAATGATATAATATATAACATACACATGTCCAATAAAATCACAATGGATGATCTCTGGAGAGTAAACACACTTCCAAGGTAACCCACAGGCGACCCCATTCAGGTGTAGAATAAATTCCAGTAAATAACACTCCCAGACATGTTCTATCTGATATCTATGTTCCGGAAACGTGTGAATATACGACAGTGTAAGACCAGATGTATTCGATTGGGTACCAACATTAATAGAAACCTGGATCTAGAAATGGATAGAGCTATGATTAACAGACTCGTCACGGACCGTCCCCAAAATAATTCATTGTTCAGGGTTTCCGCTAGGGGAAAATTTGTGGGCCCGGTAGTTTAAAGAAAAGTGAAACTCAGATGCCGAAGGCGTCTGTCGCACATGCCAAAGGCACATATGTATAGAGGGGGTGGGGGTGGGGTGGGGGTGGGGGTTGTTTGTGGGGGTGGATGGGGGATCTAAAAATTTAGATTTTTAAGTGCTATCTGGGGGCATTCTGGTCGCTAAAATGCTGAATAATTGAAGTGGAAAATATGTATTTTTTCCTCCTACAATTCTCTAAATTCCCACGGGACACACAATACTACATCTGGTCGGAGGTTTCATAAAAATACGAACCCAAAACAACACAAAATCCACGAATCCTGACTGCGACGCTTGACCTCAATTTTTTTATGCAACCCGATACGTGCCAATGTAAATAATTGGAAATGCAGAAAGAACAAAATATTCGAAAAGAACCATGATTCGGACTTGTGATGTCATGCACGTGCAATTATATCATTTATCGCTCAAAATAAAAGCCAGTGATTTCGGACCAAACACGACAATTTGAGTCCAAAATTTTATAGGCGACATTTATGATTTGAACTTTGTTTCCCCCTCTCGTCTGGGGTTATAAAGTATCAGGTTGTTGCCAGTAATAGTAGGCATAGTATACAACATAATTATGCCTATATTACGTGGAAACAAAGCATCCTGAGTGTCGTTACGATACAGCATTGTACTCGACATTTTAACAACAAGCTTTTCTGACTGATCATAGTATGATCGGCAGGGGGAATGGGTCCGGTTGACGGACCCGCAGCCGGTCTCGCGGAAACCCTGTTGTTTCTAAGGTCCTTAACATACAATAATGCGTCTGCCTAATAATGCGATTGTTATGCACCAGAGCATTGAAATCCCGCATGTAATCATCTGAATACCAGTTAATTGACTAGACAGCCTCCCAGGTACCCAAAGGCTAGCAATTTATTGACGATGAATCATATGCTCGTATATGACATATAGACGAACAACCTCAGGAAATCAACCAACTAGAAAGTGGATGTGCCCATGAGGTCGCCATAGAACTTGACCCAGCCGCCAATTGAGAAGTCATGAAATGCATGTATATACTTAAATGCATACAAGGCTTACGGGAAGAAAACTACGTTTTGCCCGGTAATCACCTCTTAACACATTGGCGGTGTGGGAGGGGGGGGGGGGGAGGGGGGGGGGGGGGGGGGGATTAGAAATCATATCAAATCCCCTTCACCCACATTACTTGGATTGTTCTTGTGTTTGTCATAAAATAGTATAGGAACCGCAAGGCTCCCTCACGTCTGACTGACTCCATAATGCCACTGAGGGTGGAGAAGGGTGTGAAGAACAAATACTTCCCATGATAAAGAAGGTCCTCTCGTGGAGGTAGCTTCCAGGGAACGTCCCATAACAGACACCTGAGAAGACTGATGCAAGGTTTCTGTGACAACAGAGGTGCTACTATCAGGATTTCGCAACAAGACTGTTTGAACTAAACAGAATCTGCTAAAATCTGCTAAATCAACAGACTTGGAGGATACGCCTATCCTATCATTCCGTTCCATGAGATCAACAGAATCTACTGCATACACTCGATCTTGGCATAGCCACACGAACGTCGGAAACTGATTGTTCAAGTGAGTCGCAAAGAGATCTATCATGGAACGATCCCACTGGTGACAAATCTGCCTGAATATTTGCTTGTTGAGAGTCCGGTCCAATGGCAACAGGCGACCTTTCCGAGAGAGCGAGATTGCTAGTACATTCAGACGACCCGGTATATGACGGACAGAAAGATGAACATGATGATTCATGACGTATAGGAGAATCTTCTCCGTTAATTCGCATAATGGCATTGAATGAGTGTCGCCTTGGTTCCTGATGTAAGCTACTACTGTTGAACTGTCCGACAAAATTTGAACATGGACGTCCACTATTATGTGAATCCAATGTTGTGGCGCTAGCCATATTGACATCATCTCTTTTGATGTTTATGCACTTCTCTAGGAACCTAGGGTCCCAAAGACCCTGACACCTCAAGTCTGTGGGACTTTGGGATGCGTCCCAACCCGTCTGACTCGCATCCGTCATAATCGTGAAAGCCATATCCGGCAGTTGCAGCGGAACTCCCTGAGTTAACCACTGAATATCTGCCCAAATCTGAACCCTTGTTTTACTAGGTCCGTTGAAACAATACTGGTCTCAAGCGAATGCGTGTTCACACTCCAGTTCTGAGTAAAGAATATCTGGAGTGGACGGATGTGCAGGCGGAATAAGATCCGCAGCCACTCTGCACAGCCCCATCAGTCGCATGAAAATCTTCGCTGTTAATGCGTCTGAGTGTAGACAAAAGCAAGCATAAAAAATGACAAATTTTGCTCTGGGTAACGGCTGACGAACCAGATTGTTGTGAGTCTCGAAGCTCATTCCCAAGTGAGTGAACGACTTGGACGGAGCTATATCCGACTTTTTCTCGTTTACGATGAAACCGAGACGTCGGAACAAAAGAAGCCGACTCTGAACATCGTTCTGAAGAATAATTCTGTTGCCGTATCTCTGTAGAATGTCGTCCAAGTAAGCCGACGTTACAGCAGACAAATGAGCTCATAAGTATGACATTACCGAGTTCATTATTATTCGAGTGAATGCCCAGGGGGCCAGATTCAGACCAAAGCACATTGCTCTGAACTGATACACCTTCCCTTATACAGCAAACTGCAGGTACTTTCTGAATACCAGATGTACTAGGACATAAAAGTACACATCCTTTAGATCATTGCTTGCCACATAGTCGTTCACTCGAATGGTCTCCATATAGAATTTTGGAGCCATGATAAGCTTGTTCATCCAGCTCAAATCTATTACTGGTCGGAACGAGCCGTCTGGCTTCGGTATGAGGAACAGGTGACTGTAAAAACCGAGAATCCTGATTCTCGGTGACCTCTGTTGCTTCCTTTAATATACAGCCTGTACCATTTCCAGGAGAGACTCTCTTTTGGAAGGATCCGAAGGGAGATCTGTCCAATGCAGACATTTTGTTAGTAGGAGTGCTGCTCGGAATGATAGCCGTAGGCCCTCCGAGACTACACTTCTCACCCACTGATCTTCCATGACTGCTGTCCAGTTTCTCGCGAAGATGATACCCTTCTGCCAACTGGCAAGCAATAGAGGTATTGAACATCACCTGTATGACCTGCGAGGCTTACCTGAGGAGAAACTACGTTGTCCTCACAAAGAACCTCGTCCCGTCGGCCTATGGGCGTCTGACCGATAGTCCTGATCAGACCTACGCCCCTTTCCTGAGTCGTAATATTGACAACCTCCAGAGTAATTGTAAGAGGGCTTCTTGTTCCCTCATGAGGAGTTGTCTTTTAACGTTTAGATCTGGAACATCCTCCTTTACTCTTGTCTGCTGAAGCAGGTTAATGAAATGCCAACTTCAATAGCAGATCACTTGACGCTTTCTTAATAGTCTGATCAAAGACTGATGAAAGCTTGTCAACCAAAATAGTATGTCCGGAGACCAGAGCGACCAGGAGAGAGCTTTTCACCTTGTCATCTAAAAGTGATGACGACGCAAGGACAGCACCACGTCTGAATTAACTCCAGATTAGCCACTGAAAGGGCGGAGTTATATGTGGTATACAAATTGTCCTGGAAAGAACTCTAAGAGAGGTACAAACATCCTCAAATTCCTTCCCGTTGAGACATTGCGCCATAGCTCTGGTAAGGTGATCTGCATAAGACATTGCTTCCAAATTCACCCTACTTGATGAAATTGCTGTTGTAATTGTGTCTGAGCAAATAGTGAATGATGCAGGTAAGGATACATCTAGATCCCCGGGCTTCTCATTCAAATGCAGAGGAAATCTCTGAACATCTTCTCCAACCGTTTTTAAATGAACGTAGTCCATGAAATGGTATGTTTATGGAAGATGTAGTTAAGAAACCGCCCTTTCCTCGCACTCGAGAGGTGAATACTGCATCGTCTACGTGGCCGAAGGCCTGCAACACCTACCTAGGCTGAACCAGAAAAGAAAGAACTTCTTCCTTTATCCATATAAAGTCTGCGTCCAATGATAATAGCGGTTTCTCACTTATCATCGCAGCATTCTGATTTGTCAGAACAAATTCAGGGTAGTATTGATGGATGAAATCCATCGCAACCCTGTGCTGATCCAAAAGGGAAGGGTAATCCTCTTCCTTATCCCTTTCACCATCCGAGAGAATCAGTTGCGAATCTTGGTCCATTGCATCTGCGTGAACAGACGACTGGACCGACTCAGCACCGTACGACAGCTCAGGTTCTGAGTCTGAGGGAGGCTGCATCTGCACTTGCTGGGATGCTGCAATCAGCTGTGCAATCTGCGACAGCAAGTCCGTCATCGAGGCCTGAGGAGCAGTGGTCTTCTGTTTCTCAGCCGCTTGCTGCTCCTGGGACGGTGTGTCGGAGATGGATCTCTTCTCCGAATGTCCCGATGATCGAGGCCTTGTCTCCCTAGCTACTGGATGGTCCGACTTCACGGGCAAAGAGTAGTCCCTTCTTCGTGCTGCAGGCTGGATATCCGAAGTCGGGTAGCTAGGATGTGGTCGTGTGTGCTTTAATAACGTAGCGGAGGAAGCCGTGACTGAAGGCGACCCCGGCTGCAGACCAGACAGAGCGTCCCGAGAGGTGGGTGGGCATGTGCTCCGTTTCGTGAAAGTTTCCAACCAGAAAACTTCATTTCGGCTTGTGAAACGTAGCGGAGGAAGACGTAACTGAAGCCGACCATGGCTGCAGACAAAACAGAGCATCCTGAGTGGAGGGCGGACATATGCTCCGGCTCATGCAAGTTTCTCATAACATTTGACCCCAAATGTCTGTTAGGTTAGAGAGGGGCCTCTCTTGCTCGCAGTCTATAGACCTTGCCGAGTACAAGAAACTTGAAGACTTCCTCCCTTTTCCTCCCTATTTCCGTCATCGCTGGGTGAGGTTATTTATATTAAAGTGCTCGCTCTACCCACATCTACACTTCCTTCAACCGCAACGGACTTACCCGGAGTCACGGTACCCATGGACAGAGTACCGCTTCACCAGTCGAGCTAGCTGCTTGCAATAGATTAGAACCTTTAACAAAAGGCCCTAAATCTTGCAATCATGAGCACTGCAGCTAGCTCTATATGCTCAATGGAGCGTGACGACAGTAGCACACTTGGATGGGTGTCAGAATATCATCGCCATGTTCATGTTCCTCTGAAATAGAAACTGACAAAATGAATTATAACGCGGTGAGAGGCCTGCCCTCAGAACCTCACCGCCAACAACGTAGCACGACACCCGTCTCCAACATTAGTCATTGCAGTAAACACAAAAGTCCGCAGGAGAGCATCGATTAAAGTCGATATCAGACCTGCAAACTCCACAACAAAATATATATAATTAAGATACATGAATAATAGCAATCAAAACTAAATTCAAAATATTTTTTTGGAAATTTTTTTGTGGAAAAAAACGCCTAAATTCCCAAAGGGAACATTAAGAGCCCAAAGGCATCCCGATAGAGCCTAAATGTGGACAAAATCCAATTTTTTTTAGCTACACTACCGGAATAATAATCCATGTATCCTACAGTAATTCTACAGTAATAGAATATAAAAAACTACCTAATATGAGGACATTGTCAATGTAAACAACGTCAATGTAAACAAGGAATCAGGCACACCAAAAGGCCCAAAGTCAGAAACCAATTTAATGCTACCAGATGCAAAGCTAGATCTTCATACGAAGAAGAAATGATACATCAGATAGAAGATGCAAGACTAAACGACCTAACATCCCTAGAGTGAGGACGTAACCATTGGAAAAACAGAATAATATTCTGTAATAAATGTTAAACTCCCAAGAAATTTAATAAAACATTTCAATAAAATATAGCCAAATAGCTTAAGAGTTTAACAGGAAGGGTTCATGGAAGGATAGGGAAGGAATACTTAACAAACAGTGGAATAATAAATAACAAAAATGATGATGTCAGGCGTATTTCCCGAAATTGGGAAACATAAAATAATTTTAAAATTATTATAAAGTTACAGCCCTGAACGTCTAAAAACACCGTTGAACACTTCCATCATCCAATAACAGCCTTGGATCCACCAATTCTTGCATTGATTTGTGTCTGACATCCTCAAAAAAGGAGATTTTAAAGCACAGATGTCAGTTCATTGTTGATGACTTTAGGGCCAAACAAAGAATGATGTTTGCGCTAATTTCGGTCACTTCCTGGCGACTACGCATGCGCGGAGAGTAAAAGTATGGACGACCAGATAGGACTTTTAATTTTCGGTTTTGGAAGCACATTTTGGGGATTGGGGGGGTTCAAAATTTGTGTTTGGTCCTTGATAACTTTGAGTTTGCAGCAGCTTAGTCTGGGCCATTGGGTTATAGTATAAAAATACACTTTTTGGGCATAAAAATGAGTTTATCCATCCAGAATAGGGCGCAAGTGAAACTTGTAAAAAATAACTTCAAAAACAGACCATTGTTTCTAGAAAAAAAATGTCTGCAATACTTACTGCTGGATATTTTCTACTCTTAACATATTCTGCAACTGCTGGATCCCAATATTGTTCATAACCCTCATTGATGGAATAAATCTTTCCTTTGGGTTTTATTTTAATATTCCGCTCTGTCAACAAAAATTCTCCAATTGCCTACAATAGCAGAAAAGGTACATATTCTTGCTAAAAACAGTTTGTTTCTTTTTAGGGGTTTTGTAGCACTTTCAACAGCCAGGGCAACATCATGTCTGACTGTTTTTCTGACAGAGTACCTTCATTAACTGTCATATTCTCCAACTTACTAACCTGGCACTAGCAAGGCCAGCATACCACAGACTTCATAACATGGCATCATCATACTCTCTTTTGGACAATCTTGATTAAGTATCTTGTCCAAGGACACACACTCAGATGACATGGTCAGGATCAGACCATGCGATCTGAAGTCCAATGTGCTAACCAATAGACCACCACGCTCTCTGCCAACAATATACACAAAATCAATTATATATTAGTGCTACTCATTATGTATATGTTACAGTCAATGTCTAAAATCAGTCAATCTGCAGAATGACTGAAATTTTCAGTCAATCTGTAGATTGACTAATTCACTCAGTCAATCTACAGATTTCCTAAAAAAATCAGTCATTCTATAGATTTCCTGAAATATCAACTCATTTATTCTACAGATTGACTGAAATGTTCTTTTCGTGAAAATAATAACCATGAAACTATGATAATGATCATATCTTTTATTTATCATAAAAAAACATCTTGAATGAACAACAAACATATCAAATCATGTTTAAACATTGAATACAACAGTTAAAAAAGTTTGAACAGTTTGCTTAGTTTTTGTTTGAACAAGTGATACTATCATGACATCTGCTGTTACATAAAAGTCCAGATTTAAAACATTTACATTTGTTTGTTTTACATTGTTTACTACTTTTACCACAGTTGCACTTAGTATACCCCTGGCCACCACACATGGATTCTGACTGAACTGCCTGGCACAGAGATATCTCTTTGTCATCAGAAATGTCATTCATTTGATACAGTTTTTGAGAACACAAATCAAACTGATTTCTGCTGTAGCGTCCTTTTAGAACACCACCCCGAACAGCAATTCGGTACAAATCTGCTTCGTTTCTGTCAAGTATCACACCCATTATGTTCCTTGGGTCACCTCTGCCACGGTCTACTAACGGAATCGGAATTGTCACATTGTCTCCTGGAGTGCCAGGCACATGTTCAATTCTACTTCGCTTGACCATTCGTTCAGCTTGAGCTAGCTGTCCTTCTGCAGCCCTTTTGAGATTGATTTGAATATTGTCGTGTTGCTCCTGAATCTGGGTCTCCTGAGTATCCTCAATTGTAATTGGTGAACTCTCACACATCGTTGACGATTCAACGTCAATTTGGTTAGATTCAGGTGGTTCGTAGGCAGCTTTTAATTCGTCTTCAGTAACCAGACGCTGGAGAATCTCAGTAGGAAGAGATGTTGACCTCAAACCAACTTGAGGATGACTTCCAAACAGTGTCTCAAATGGGGACTGTTTGATACCTGAATGATGACTGCTGTTTTTTTTAAACTGCACAAAGCGGAGTCCGTTTGGCCAATCGGTTGTCTTATTGTCTCCTAACCACGCAATTAACATGTCTTTAATATCACAATTGAGACGTTCAACTGAACCCTGGCTTTGTGGATGACGAGGTTTTCCGTGAACCATGAGGAGATCTGGCCATAAGAGTTTTAGCTCTGTGATAACATATGCGGAGAATTCACTGCCATTGTCACTTTGTAATATCTGTGGAGCACCAAACAATATGAAAATATCAATCAGCTGAACAGCCACTTCAGCTGCTCTCTTGGATGTTAGTGGACGTAACACACAGTATTTGGTCAAATGGTCTTAAACCATGATCCAACGATAAGATCGTTGCTCCATAGATTGCATGTCAACGAGGTCAACCTGGCCTCATCGCAGCTAAAAAACAAAGGCCAAACTGTGTAAATGGGCGTAGCCCATTTATGCTATGTTTGGCCTTTGTTTTTAGGGGTTCATAACTCAAGAAACAGACAAAAACAAATGATCATTCAATATAATTAAACCAGGGGGGGGCAATCAATTGAAACACTCACTACTTTGTGGAGTTATAATAAACACCAGGTCACATCATGCTTCCTAGTGAGAACTGAAATGAAAGTGTCAATGACACTGTAGCTCAACTTGTCAAGACATGTACATCTATAGTATGTGACACAGCAATGACAAACATCTAGGTAATGACCTGATAACAAAGGTACATATAAAGTATTTAACAGTCTGTACATAAATACTGACCGTAGCCTGTAACAAATGTATAAGTAAAGTATTGTAAAGGTGGGCGACAGTCAGATGCTAAAGTAGAAAAGAAATTTTTAGTCCCAGAGTGGGTCTGACTGAACCCCAAAATATTTGTTCTCATAGCACAGTGGTAACAAAGGCACCCCAAAACACACTCATTCCTGTCCCAAGGTGAAAACAAAGGTACCCAAGAAGTTTCGTGAAGATCAGTTTACAAATATGAGCTGTGTAGAAGTTGTGACAAAAAACTTATTGGACATAATTTCGGTACAAAATGGCCACTGGCAGCCATCTTGAATTTTGGACCGCACTCAGAAAAACTCGTTCTCGTCCCAAGGTGATAACAAAGGTACACAAGAAGTTTCGTGAAGATCGGTTGATAAATACAGCCTCTAGCCCGAGCCGTATTGACATGTGCACTTACAGTGTATAAGTAGCACTAAATAAATCAAAATTCATCTAATTTGCATAATTTCTGCATGAGAAAAAAACCTGTATTATATGTGATGTATCCCATGGTACTAAGTATTCACACAAAAATTTTTTCAAATCAGCGCTTTCATATGGAAGTTCTGTGCAAAAATCTGATTGCACCTAATTTTGAACAAAATGGCTGCCATCTGCCATCTTGAATTTTGGACCGGACCCCAAAACACTCGTTCTCGTCCCACAGTGATACCAAAGGTACCCAAGAAGTTTCGTAAAGATAGCTTTATAAATACGGCCTCTAGCCCAAGCCGTATTGGCATTTGCATAATTTACGTGCGAGAAAAAAAAACGTATTATATGTGATGTATCCCATGGTACTAAACATTCATACAAAAAATTATTCAAATCAGCACTTTCAAATGGAAGTTCTGAGCAAAAATCTGATTTCATCTAAGTCTGTGCAAAATGGCCGTCAGCGGCCAACTTGAATTTCGGATCGGACCACAAAACACTCGTTCTCGTCCCACGGTCATAACAAAGGTACCCAAGAAGTTTCGTAAAGATCGGTTCATAAATACGGCCTCTAGCCCGAGCCGTATTGAATTGTTGACGGACAGATGGACAGAAGGACGACTGGTCATGGCATAAGCTCAAATTTGGCGTCGCCAAAGTTGAGTGAAAAAAAGGCATAGTTTTCTAAAATTCTGTCTGAAATGACGATACATTTCACTGAAACATGTTCTTGTGTCATTAAAATTTTTATTGACCAATGAATTGCGTAAGTTAAAAGGAATGCCATAGGCCACACCCACACAAAACTTCAATGTTTTTTTCCACTGGATGGGAGGGTGATGTCATTTAAAGCAATGCTGGGTTAAATTTAATCCTGATTTTGATCATTTCCTGAGAAACCGAAAAAACAGTTTGTAAAGGTGGAGTTCGATATAGACCCAGATGACATGAAGTCAGCTGAACTTTGTCTCAAAAAGAGTTCATTCAGGTTATTTGGAAATGGGGAAGTTTTGATTGCACGAGTTTCGTTTGTGGATGCCATTGAAGTCAGTGATGTTGCGTTTTATTCATGTTGACACTGTTATGCACAAGGCTGAATTGTAATGTCATGGAGGACAGTGTTTGACTGATATTTTGTTTCTTTAAAGTGGGACATTTCCTATTGTAACTGCGGACCGAACCATCATTTCGATGTCCACTCACATACATAATGTGTCATAGTTCAAATCCAGCACCATACATTCTCTGGATACCAGTTGCACGTAAGCAGTGTGCTGTGCATGTTATGCTACAATGCCTGCATTTTGCATTTCGTAAATTTTGAGAACTGATATTCTTTTACACTCTGGTCAGTGAACCACATACATTCTGTTGATGGTGAAAGGATTTTATTTAAATCAGTTTGATCAATTATATCTTTATGACTAGATGGTAATGATTATGACTAAAGATTGGTTACATTTGATTTGGGTAAAACAATGAACGTAGAGCATCTATTAATTTTAATTGCACATAAAAAATGAAAGTGTCAATGACACTGTAGCTCAACTTGTCAAGACATGTACATGTATAGTCTGTGACACAGCAATGACAAACATCTCGGTAATGACCTGATAACAAAGGTACATATAAAGTATTGTAACGGTCTGTACATAAATACTGACCGTAGCCTGTAACAAATGTATATGTAAAGTATTGTAAATGTGGGTGCCAGTCAGATGCTAAACTAGAAAAGAAATCTTTGAGTCCCAGAGTGGGTTTGACTGAACCCCAAAATATTTGTTCTCATAGCACAGTGATAACAAAGGCACCCCAAAACACACTCATTCCTGTCCCAAGGTGAAAAAAAAGGTACCCAAGAAGTTTCGTGAAGATCAGTTCATAAATAAGAGCTGTATAGAAGTTGTGACAAAAAACAGATTGAACCTAATTTCAGTACAAAAGGGCCACTGGCAGCCATCTTGAATTTTGGACCGCACTCAGAAACACTCGTTCTCGTCCCAAGGTGATAACAAAGGTACCCAAGAAGTTTCATGAAGATCGGTTGATAAATACAGCCTCTAGCCCAAGCCGTATTGACATGTGCACTTACAGTGTATAAGTAGCACTAAATAAATCAAAATTGATCTAATTTGCATAATTTCTGCACGAGAAAAAAAAACGTACTATATGTGATGTATTCCATGTTACTAAACATTCAAACAAAAATTTATTCAAATCAGAACTTTCATACAGAAGTTCTGTACAAAAGACTGATTGCACTAATTTTGGTACAAAATGGCTGCTGGTGGCCATCTTGAATTTCAGACCACACCCAAAAACACTCGTTCTCATCCCACGGTGATAACAAAGGTACCCAAGACGTTTCGTAAAGATCGGTTCATAAATACGGCCTCTAGCCTGAGCCGTATAGAAGTTGTGTACAAAAAACTGATTAGACCTAATTTTGGTACAAAATGGCCAATGGCAGCCATCTAGAATTTTGGACCGCACTCAGAAACACTCGTTCTCGTCCCAAGGTGATAACAGAGGTACCCAAGTAGTTTCGTGAAGATCGGTTGATAAAAACAGCCTCTAGCCCGAACTGTATTGACATGTGTACTTACTGTGTGTAAGTAGCACTGAAAAAATCAAAGTTCATCTAATTTGCATAATTTCTGCACGAGAAAAAAATCTGTATTATATGTGATGTATCCCGTGGTACT
Source organism: Pictodentalium vernedei (assembly GCA_031216915.1). Classification (NCBI taxonomy): domain Eukaryota; kingdom Metazoa; phylum Mollusca; class Scaphopoda; order Dentaliida; family Dentaliidae; genus Pictodentalium; species Pictodentalium vernedei. The sequence continues at coordinate 333,833,879 of CM062293.1, read as the reverse complement.
AAACATTCACACACAAAATTATTCAAATCAGCGCTTTCATATGGAAGTTCTGTGCAAAAATCTGATTGCACCTAATTTTGTACAAAATGGCTGCCATCGGCCATCTTGAATTTCGGACCGGACCCAAAAACACTTGTTCTCGTCCCACGGTGATACCAAAGGTACCCAAGAAGTTTCGTAAAGATCGGTTTATAAATACGGCCTCTAGCCCGAGCTGTATTGGCATTTGCACTTACAGAGCTGAAAGTAACACTAAATACATATGTACATACCTGTATTATACGTGATGTATCCCATGGTACTAAACATTCATACAAAAAATTATTCAAATCAGCGCTTTCAAATGGAAGTTCTGCGCAAAAATTGTTACCGGTAGCGTGTCGGTACCGAGGTCACAAAATGACCAAACCGAAATATCGTTACCCACTCAATCTGTCACTAAAGACATTGAAACATTTGTTGTTGAACGAAATGCTCATAAGAGCTGCTCGTTGGTGAACAATCATCACTGTGATAGAAACGAAATGCTGTTTACATCGAATACAGAAACAAGTTGAAGTGGGAAAAACACATGTGTACCATTTGCACTCGTTAGACATTTCAACCAATAACATTCTCGGAATGAGTAAAGTGCGGGACCCTTTTGCTGAAGTGAATGTGATTGGCTCATTCTGTAAACATCTTGACTTTTTTTTTCGTCAGTAACATTATCACAAGTAATTTCATTGTGTGTCTGAGAATTGTTTTAAGTATGATAAAATAACAAGCGCCTGTGTTCAATATATGTTGAAAACAGAAAAGTAGTTTTTGGAACAAAGGTATCATGCACAGGTTTACTGGTGTTATAATATCTAAAACAATAAATATATATTAAAAAATCAACATCCCAATAACCTCTGTTTGGTATCTATCGTGCCGGGGGTAATTCCCTTCACTCCGGACTGTTAATATAGGAGGCCGAAACGTCTCGGGCCGAAACGTCCCAATATCATTTCACATATAACTTACAAGTATATCAATGTATGCAGGCAGTTTTATCTAGGAGGGAAACATGTTTGAAATCTAAAAAGCTACGAATGATATAAAATTCCCTCGATTCGGAAAAACTTCAAAAAGGTTCCCATAACTGCTCACAGACAGTACCTAAATTTCGTTACCGCCGGGTTCCGTGTCTCTTAAACCACGGAAATGATTTTTCGGTTCAGTTGACGTCTGAAATCCTGATACTTGTGATGTATCCCATGGTACTTAACATTCATACAAAAAATTATTCAAATCAGCACTTTCATATGGAAGTTCTGCACAAAAGTCTGATTGCACTTAAGCTTGTACAAAATGGCCACCAGCAGCCAACTTGAATTTCGGATCGGACCCAACAACACTCGTTCTCGTCCCACGGTCATAACAAAGGTACCCAAGAAGTTTCGTAAAGATCGGTTCATAAATACGGCCTCTAGCCCGAGCCGTATTGAATTGTTGACGGACAGACGGACGACTGGCCATGGCATAAACTCAAATTTGGCTTTGCCAAAGTTGAGCTAATTAAACACGGAATAAAAAGCATGATAAGGATTTAATTGTTTATTTCATTCATTTTTTTTTTTTTGAAGTATTTTTAAAATGGTGAGATAAATATCAATTACTTTTCATTTTAAAACAAAATGAGCGTTCAGAGGTTCTTTTCCATTCATACTGTGCAGTGTGATTTTAACGATTGGCATTGGGGCATGGTTTAGGGTGGGCCTAAATGTCGGGTTTTTTTCGGTTCATTGTGATATGAACAGAAAAAAAAAGAAATAATTTAGCCAATCATTTTGCCTGAAAATGCATGAACAGAAAAAGGATTTAATTATTTAACAATCCACTACAGTATTATCAATGCAAAAAAAAAAAAACCAAGACAAACATTTCCTGCAGATCTACCCCCTTTGAATATATTTGGACTGCTGCTACCTTTTAACTCTGCCTACTGCAGCCAGATTGCCCTGCCCAATACAAAAACACCCTGTTGCCGATTCAAGGTATAATCCTCACACTTTAACAAACTATATCACTACAAATAGAAGAAGATCACTTAGTAATCATTTCTTGATACCAGACCTACTGAATGCTTTGCAACAGCCATGATTTTTATGAGAAATTCAATAAAATATTCAGCTGGTTAAGGGTTAAACTGTAATAGAGTGTAAATAGATTGCAGGTTCATACATGATGAATGGTGTCTAGTTAACCATTCACCTAACTTAACAGCCATAACCTGACAGTGCTATTCACAGCTTGAGTGATGTCATGCATAGAGCCTGACTGTCCCAGCAATGACAATGTTTAGACACAAAATAGTCTGTGCTATTTTTTGTTATTTATTTACCTAACGAATCTGTCATATCTGCACTTGTGATCTACAAAAATTGCTATTCAAATTTTATTTTTTCATTTTTCTACCCCAAAAGATACCTCATGACCTATTAATGGAACAAGCTTGATGAGCTTGTTCCAATAAGGACTAATAAGCAACGGTTAGAAGAAAAAAATTTAAAAATCTGATGTTTCAGAAAAATAATTTGTTCTGTTGGTTTCAACTTGTATCAGGTAAAGGGTTAAAGATGCAGTACATAAAAATTCTCTTTCTAAAATCTATTTATAATACTACTGAAAAATAAATAATTTTGGTAAAAAGGACAAGAAAAATCTTTTGCTTTTTTCATCTTTCTGAAAGAAAGTATAAAATTATTTATTTTCTGAAAATGTCAACAAAATTTGTAGTTAGATCATCAGCTGCATAGCTCTGTTGATCATGAAATATAACTGCAGTCAATATAAGTTGGAATTTTTAACTTAAAATGTGTGATTAAATTATAAAAAAGTAATATCAAATTTAAAGAGAATTGTATAATTAGAAAAGGATTTGTCTTCTGGATAACATGGGGAGGAGGGAGGGATGGATTGATTCCACCCATCTCCCCCAAAGTTTGGGAGACATCATCAACGACCCTCACTCCCATTTCCTTCCCATCTGTATTACTTTTTGTAAAACAACAGAAGTATGCAGCAGAAGGCATTTCGTTATATTTCAAACCGTGAAGCTTAGGTAATGAAAAAAAAAGGGAGGGGGGGGGGGGAGGTGGCAGCGCAATAACTCCAACAATTTTCATTGGATAATGGTGGTCATCGAACATGAGGTAGACATTGTTACTATAGAGACATTTACCAAAAAGAATTGAAATTTGTTAACTGTTGTTCAAGTTATACATAAACAAGCATTACACGATATCTTTTATTAAACAAACATTGTTAAACATAGACATTGTTGCTACAGAGGCAAGCAGGCAGGCAGGAAGACAGACAAGACAAGACAAGACAAGATGACAAGACAAGACAAGACAGACAAGACAAGACAAGACAAGACAAGACAAGACAAGACAAGACAAGACAAGACAAGACAAGACAAGACAAGACAAGACATGACAAGACAAGACAAGACAAGACAAAGACAGACAGACAGACAGACAGACAGACAGACAGACAGACAGACAGACAGACACTCTATGCTATATCCCTCCCTTGTGGGGGCATAAAAAGTAACAAAGTATGTGGTGGAAGCCTAATTTCAAATTTAGAGAAACTAAGTTCGAAAACCCTTTTGAAAAGGGTTAAATTAATTCCAATATTATTTGAAACCACTGTATACAGGTTCAGTAGACCTTGCCCCAAATGAAATACAATGAAGTAACTCAGTGTTTGAAGATTGAAAGGTACAACCTTGAAAAGCAAAACTTTCATCGAAACTTTAAGCTGGGAATACTAATACTAAAATTGACTGCAAAAAAAGGGTTAAACATTTCCTAAAGCCGATAAAGAAATCATTGATGTAAATGCAATCATTAAGTTGTATTGAGCATGCAAGAATTAAAGTAACAAAGTTTGTGGTAAAAGCCTAATTTCAAATACAAAGAAACTAAGTCTGAAAACATGTTTAAAAGGGGTTAAAATCCTGCCAATATTATTTAAAATCACTGTAGAAAGTTTCAATAGACAGTAGATATTGTCCCAAATGAGAAACAGTGACATTTCACTAAACTGTTTGAAGAACTGAAGGTGTAACTTTGTAAACAAAAAACTTTAACCAAAAACTTTAAACCGGTAGTTCTAAGTTAAATTGACTGCAAAAAAGGGTTAAACATTTCCCAAAATAACAGGAAACATAATGAGAATGATACAATCAATAGTAATTAATATTAATTAAAAAGAAAAAAAACTTTAACCTTCACTAAAAAACTTTAACCACAAACTTTAACCAAAACTCTAAATGTTAACAGACGGACGGACAGACGAAAGTCCTGACTATAGCATAAATATATAAAAATTGTCAGAGAAAGGGTCATGGAGGATTGTAACCATAATTGCCGAGAGGGGGTCAAATCAAAGAGGTCTTTGGGTGGCCTGCGTGATAAAGAGAGGCCAGGTTTTGAAGAGTACCTTGATGGCACCTTTGGGGGGGTCACTGCTGTTCAAGCTGAGGTCGCGATCCCTGGAGCTGAGGGGAAAAATTGGGAAAGACGGTGAAAGGGAGTGCCAGATGTGTAACTTGGGCATGGTGGAGACCCTGGAACACTTCCTTCTAGAATGCCCAAAGTATCAGTCTAAAAGAATGAGATTCACTGGGAGTATAATGGGGAAGTGGGATGGGAGAATGAAGGACATGTGGTTAGGGGGAGACTCAAAGGAGAGGGTTAATGTGCTAATCGGAGAGATTGGGAAGAATGGGGCAAGGGATATCATCAAGCAGTTCGTCTCCGAATGTTGGGAGGAGAGGAGAAGCGTGGGAACAGGGAGGCAGTTGGGAGTTCAGGGGTAACCAAGGCCTTCTCGTCCGAGAACCGTGACAAATCAGCGGCTGGCCAAAGTGTTATTATTATTATTAGCCAAGACCTTAAACAGTCGGGCTAAAAACTGGCGGTTAAATTTGATTATTTTTCTCACTTTTTGCTTAAAAAAAACATACTTTATGACCCCTCATTGGAATGAGCTCACTGAGCTATGTTTTTATTATTTATCTAGGTTTTTGAGGCAAAAAATTGAAAAAAGTTTGGAAGTGTTGTCAGCTCTTCATGTTTGGTAAATGGTTAACACCTGTCATGTTTCAATGGAAAACTTGTATGGGCTACTTTGTAAAAGTGGTTTGAATTTATCTTTAGAGAAACACTCTTTTTCTCAAATGAATATTGTTTCTACATCAGAAATTACCGAGCAATCATATCTGAAACATTTTTATCAATGCAACAGTCCTTTTCAAATATCCTTTAGCTCAGAAATCGATTTGCCAAACAACTGATATAAAAAACTGACCAAGAAGTACCTTGAGAAGCTTTAGCAGGTAATTCCAGTTAGGATCATCAGCAATGTTCTGGGGAAAACAAAAGATTGCACCTCAGACGCTGGCATATCGACTGTTGCTAAGTCAAGAGATATGGGGTGGTGTCGGGACAGACAATATTTCTCAATATTCCATCCTGCCATCACAGAAGGATCAACTCGAGGCTGCCCCTCTCATTCACTTGTGCCATATTGATGAACACATTCACACATCATGACATTCTGTGTATTAATCAAGACCTTTTTCACTAGCTTGATTATACTTCCCGTAGGAACCTGCAAATTGCCGGTTTTGATCGAATCGAATATCAAATCAAATTGGAGAAAACAAATCAAATTTCAAATCGAATCACAGTTAATGAATACATCGTCAAAAGAAAGTTTTTTTTTAAAAATAACACCCTCGATTATTAAATAAACAGATGTATTCTTTTAGAAAACTGTTGCTTTTGACGATGTATCCAGTAACTGTGAGAACCGCGTTGTGTCCTTGGACAAGGCACTTTATCCCGGTTGCCTACATGGGGGCATGATGATGCCGTGTACTAAGGCGTACTGCACGTCGATGGTGAACATGTCTTCAACCACTGTAAATCTGCTTGAGTGGAGCTTGAACAGGGTTAGAATGTTGAGGAGCTGACAGTTGCTCGTCGTTGCTCGGTGTTTCTCTCCGGGTTCTCCGGCTTCCTCCACCCATAAAACTGTCATGGTCACGATTAGCCATTGTGCATAAGTATGTGACCTTAAACACCAATAAATAATAAATAGTAACTGTGATCGAACAGAACAATACTCAATATAAAATAATGTGATCATGTGTAATAAATCATTTATTGAAGTTGAACAGATGAATAACTTTTCAAAGTTCAAAACTTGAAATTTGTATAAATGGTCACTGGTCATAATGCACAACAAGTTGAAATGAACAGCTGCAGTGGTAACAGTGTTTATAGCGATGCAGCTACAACTGTTATGCAGTTGTAGCTAAATCGCTACAAACACTGTTATCACAACAAGTCAGTTGGGTTTCTACTCAAAAAACAATACTCAATATAAAACAAGAGCACCGCTGGGCATTGCATCATACACCCGTGAACTGTTCAAATTGTACCATTTTAACACATTTGCAATTTTTTTAGAGTGCGAGAAATTTATACTGGCATATATATATATGTTACGGTCAGACTTTGAAATCAGTGATTTTGTGAAATGACTAAATTTTTCAGTCATTTGAGAAAAAGACTAACAAGTTTGAAGCCAATCGAAAAACAAATACTAAAGTTATCATCCGGAAACCAAATATTTGACGAAGAATTCTAAGTCCAACAGGGGCCATAATTCAGGCAAAAATTGTTCAGACCGACCCCATATTCGAACTTGACCTGTATTTTGTTGTGATTAAACCACATACCAAGTTTGGAGCCGATCGGAAAACAAATACTAAAGTTATCATCCGGAAACCAAATATTTGACAAATTCTAAGTCCAACAGGGGCCATAATTCAGGCAAAAATTGTTCAGACCGACCCCATATTCGAACTTGACCTGTATTTTGTTGTGATTAAACCACATACCAAATTTGGAGCCGATCGAAAAACAAATACTAAAGTTATCATCCGGAAACCAAATATTCGACAAATTCTAAGTCCAACAGGGGCCATAATTCAGGCGAAAAATGTTCGGACCGACCCCATATTCAAACTTGACCTGTATTTTGTTGTGATTAAACCACATACCAAACCTGAAGCCGATCGGAAAACAAATACTAAAGTTATCATCCGGAAACCAAATATTTGACGAATTCTAAGTCCAACTGGGGCCATAATTCAGGCAAAAAATGTTCGGACCGACCCCATATTCGAACCTGACCTGTATTTTGTTGTGATTAAACCACATACCAAATTTGGAGCCGATCGGAAAACAAATACTAAAGTTATCATCCGGAAACCAAATATTTGACGAATTCTAAGTCCAACTGGGGCCATAATTCAGGCGAAAAATGTTCGGACCGACCCCATATTCGAACTTGACCTGTATTTTGTTGTGATTAAACCACATACCACATTTGGAGCCGATCGGAAAACAAATACTAAAGTTATTGTTCAGAAACCAAACGGACGGACAGACGGACGGACAACGCCATACTATAATACATCCCGTTTTTCAAACGGGCGTATAATAATGTGATCAATTACAATCTGTAAATATTCATGATTATGGCAGAAGTATATTAGAAAATATTCGAATTTCCGATTTCAAATCGAATTGAATATTGACTTTCAAATCAAAGTTTTTGCAGGAGCCTAACTTCCCATAAGATTCCCCATATCAAATGTCAATTACTTGTGCCATGTAGTTGGAAAAAAAATTCTATTTTACCCTGTGTGGGTAACAATTGGGCAAATAATAATAATAATAATAATAATAATAATAATAATAATAATAATAATAATAATAATAATAATAATAATAATAATATCTTTATTTCAGACTCTACATGTAGGTCCATAGAAAGAGTGAATATAAATATAGAAATATTAATATTAACTATGTATAAACCATATATAAAGTATGCATCGACATTTATAAATTATGCAAGGATTCTCAGCTATTTATCAAGTATTGCATATACAAATAATACAAGATAGGGCTACTGAAGCAATCATAGATGTACATGTACTGGAATTTCAGGGGATATGTAGGTACAGGATTTCGTTCCAATGTTTAAATGTCTGAGACTTAAACTTTAAGTCCAAAGAACAAATGGTGTGAGTGTAAGCATTCTCGAGTTGGTTGACATTTTCTCGAAATCGGTATACTGCTTTCAGTCTTAGCATCAGGAAAGTAGGAACAGATTTGTAGGGCGAACATTGTGCTAGCACTACAGAACCGGTCATATTTCATAAGTAAAAGATAGGCATTGTTATAACAAACAGTTATGCGGTGCATATTGTGCTAAAAAATGTCACCCATAAGTGAATGCAATATAACAGAGAGATGAATTTTTCAAATAGAAAAGATTTTATACCTGGACTGCATTTTCCAAACTTCCTAATTAACATATTGGACTTCATACACAATGCGCGATACTGCCTTTCAATATCGTCATTGCTCAAATCATTTTGTATAATTTGGCCGAGATACTGGAAACGGCTAACAAATGTTAGAGGTTCATTTTTCAAAAAGAGGGGTGGGGTTACACAGACGAGCAAAGTTTTGGAAAATAAAAGCCATGGAAAACGTTTTCTTGGTGTTGTACTATGTCGATCTGCTCAACTTCCCGCTCACAGATTGCTAGAAGCTTATGCAGACCTTGAATACTGGGGCATAGCAGACAAATATGGTCGGCAGAGCAAAGGTGGTTGACTAATACTTTACCTACATAGCAGCCAACAGGGGATGTGTTAAGCGATTCACTCATATGTTTTGTGTATACGTTAAACAGAAACGGTGAGAGTAAGCTCCCTTGTCAGTTGCCATTACTGACATGGAACACAGGGGAGAATGACTTTCCCCAACTTATAGAGAAGAGCTTATTCCTGAACAAGATATTAAGAAGTCGAACGATCATAATGGGTAAGTTGAGCTCTAACGATTTGCCAAGTAATACAGAATGGTTAACACGATCAAATACCTTTTTGGCCTCAAGAAAACAGACATATACTGAGGAACTGTTGCTCATGTATGACCTAACAACTTCTTTCAAGGCAAAAATACAACTGTTAGTTGAGTGGTTGCGTCTGAAACCAAACTGGTTATTGGTGGTCTTCTGATAATCTGAACAACGCTTGAGGATAATTTTCTCGTTCAGTTTTGAAATTATTGTTGCTAGAGCGATAGGTCGGTAGTTGTCCTTATCTGTGACGTTCCCTGCTTTGTTCTTAATGATAGGTACAATGGTAACTTCTGTCATCTTAGATGGGATATAACCATGTGAGATAACAGATTTTACCTGCACCTGAAGTAAGTAATGAATGTGAGGGTCACTAAATTTCAGGTGCTTTGCAGTTGAGTGGTCTGGGCCACCCGATTTCCCGGAATCAAAGCTTAATATAATATTTTCTATTTCAGTTTGCGATATCGGGACGTCTCATCAAAGTTTTCAATGGGGGCATATCAAATTTATGTTCATTTGGAATAGAATTCAGGATTGTCTTAAAGTGATCACCACACATTTTAGCGATATTATCCTCACCAGAAACACCATCAATGGTGTCGGCTATTTTGTTCTTACTTCGACCGGGGATTGATTTCCAAAATTGTTGAAAATCATTTTCATGAAATCTTTATGCAAGGGCATCGGCTGTGTGGTTATCTTTGTTCGTCCTGCATATTTAAACTTGGTTCTGCTATCATGCATAAGGTCTTACACAAGACCAGTGCATGGCCCATCGTGTTTTCTCCATAGGAGACAGCATGAATGTGCCGAGTCATGTAATCCCTTCAGCTCAGTCGACCAGCCTGAGACGACTTTTAAAGGTTTGGCCTTGCGTCCATTTAAGGCATAATCGGCACTGGCATTAAGGGCTGAGACTATTTGTTCATATAGGAGATCTATAGCAAATCTGTGACACTCATTAGAACAATCACAATCAGGGCAGTTAATTGGAAAATGTCTTAAATCGATGGAGGACAAATGCTCGCCTGTTTCCCTACGGTTTGTAAGAAATTGGTCTGCAGTGGCTCCACCCCAGTTCACGGAAATATGGGGCTGGAATGAGTAATTGGGCTTCAGGTGGGGTAGAGACTGACATGTTACATGAACAAGAGGCCCCAGGGGGCATGAGGGCGCTCACCTGACATGGTAGCCTAAATATCAATAATAATAATAATAATAATAATAATATAGTTTATAGTCGAGTCTCCACACAAGGTGCGCACAGGCTTCACATACAATGTTAAATATACAAATAAAGAAATGCATACAAACACAAGTACAGGTTATTTGATGTTGTACACACTTTTGAACAGGTATGACTTAAGGGATGACTTAAATGTCTCTACGCTTTGGGACACTTTGAATTGTTCCGGTAATTGATTCCAGAGGTAGGGTGCAGCTGCCGAAAATGAGCGATCTCCTGCAGTAACCAAGTTGTAAGACTTTCTAACCAAGCTGTTAGAGGAAGAAGATCAGAGAGCTCTAGCTGGTTTGTATTCCTCGACAAGCGAGGTTAGATAAGATGGAGCAAGGCCATTAATACACTTGAATGTGAGTAACAGAATTTTGAATTTGATTCTTTCCTCGACAGGAAGCCAGTGGAGTTTGCGCAGAATTGGGAGTTACGTGAGAATTTCTGGGTGCTCTGCATACCAACCTAGCTGCACACCGTTTGACGTTATCCAGTTTTGTTATAAATGATTTCTTACAGCCATATAACAATGAATTGCAATAGTCCAGGCGGCTGATTACAAAGGAATTCACCAACTGCTTTGCCGTTCCCTCGTCAACAACGCTACGAACCCTGTCGATATTTCAAAGATGATGGAAAGCTGGCCGAGACACTTGCATCACGTTTCTCGGCAGCAAGATAGTCATCGACAAAATATCCCAGATTTCGAACGTCAGTAGAAGGGGGAACAACGGTACCTTCAATTTCAAGATGCAGTTTAGATATTTTGGATAGCTGGTGAGGTAAACCAATGTATATCACTTCCGTTTTGTCTGCATTCAGTTTCAGGAAATTATGTGTCTCCAACATCTGATGTCAGACACACAAGATTCTAGGCTGCTAGCCGCTTGCCCTTCGGTCTCCGGTTGAAAATGCATGTAAAGCTGCGTGTCAGCAGCGTAACAATGAAAGCTCAGGCCATGACTACGGATGATATCGCCTAGAGGGAGAACATACATAATGTAAAGCAAGGGTCCTAACACAGAGCCTTGAGGCACCCCGAATTCCAAGGGAACGTTTTTCGATTCTGCACCGCCGACCACCACTCTCTGGGATCTATAAGTTAGGTACGACGGGAACCATCTCAATGGTGCCCCAACAATACCCAATCGGTGCTCTAATCTATCAAGAAGCACGGCGTGATCAATTGTATCGAATGCCGCGCTTAAATCTAAAAGGACCAAACAAGAGACTTCACGTTTGTCTATAGACAGGAGAATGTCGTTCTGCACACGGACAAGCGCAGTCTCAGTACTACAACATGGCTTGTAGGTTGATTGGAACTCCTCCTCAAGACCACATCGGGCCAGGTGTTGACAAGCTACCACCCGTTGTAGTACTTTGGAAAGGAAGGAAAGATTTGAAACTGGCCTATAATTCTTCAGGACTTCTTTGTAAAGTCCCGATTTCTTCAAAAGAGGAACAACGCGGGCTTCTTTCATGGAAGAAAGAAATGTACCAGATTCGAGAGACTTGTTCACTATGCTAAAAAGCCACGGAGAAATTGATGGCAAACACTGTTTCAGAAGTTTGGTTGAAATTACGTCAAGGGAGCATTGTTTTGAAGGGGACTTCCTAATAATGGACGCAATATCCTCATCGCTCACAGACCGGAAACAATCGAAATGTGTTCCACCAAAGGTTGATTCTGATCGCTTTACTTCAGACATAGCTTCAGTTGGATTTTCAGAAGAGAAGCCGGATCTTATAGTTTCGATTTTCTGTACGAAGTAGTCGGCGAAAGTGTCCGCCAATTCGCCAGCAGAGGAATGTTCTGAGGGGGAAATGTTACCTTTCTGATGAAATAATTTGGCGATTACAGATGAAATGATGTTTGGGCGCTTTGAATTGTCCATTACAATATCAGCAAAATACTTTCGCTTGGCTTGAAGGATGAGCCAATTTACGCGATTTCATTGATTTACAAATATTTCTCGGTGGATTGACAGTTCTGATTTTCGCCACTGAAATTCTAGTTTGCGGCACTCACTTTTGGCTTCCCGCACTTCATCAGTGTACCACGCAGAATGGTGCCTCGCGGTGAGTGATCTTTTGTGAAGAGGGGCAAAAGTGTTCATTAAATCAGAGGCAACCTCTTGGAATTTGGACACAATTTGATCGACATCTGAGTTCTGACTGATGTATTTGTCCAATGGAGGGACTGCCACAGCGAATTCAGATGGTATAATGTTCCTATATTTACGATAAGTTATCAAAGTTTTTGATCGTGATGATTTTGGCAAATTAAGTGCGAATTTAAAAAGAAAATGATCTGATAATGCCAAATCAGTGACTTCTATATCAGAAACGAGATTCGAATCACAGTCGCGAGTGATGATAAGATCGAGAGTATGTCTGCTTCTGTGAGTCGGGACGTCAACGTGCTGAGTAAGTTCCATGGACTCGAGAAGATCCAAGAATTAACGTGCATCTGGATCCATGGCATCATCAACATGAAGATTAAAATCGCCTGTCACAAGAAATGGGCCATTTGATTCAACAAGAGAACCAAGAAGTTCACTAATTTCCGCTAGAAAACCACTGAGAATAGATTTCAACAAGTTGCATCTGCTCCTCTTAAGAAAAGATTATACCAAATATCCAAAGATTCTGACCAGTGGATCTCTAAAAAAAAAAAGATTTTTAAAGAAAATTCCTCATTTTGAACTAAGTTATCATTCAGGCTCCCACAGTGAGCCCAAATATGGACCTAGGGACATGGCTTGAACAAACTTGAATCTCACCCCCTAAGAATTACTGCATACCAAATATCAAAACAATCTGACTGCTGGATCTGAAGAAGATTTTTAAAGAAAATTCCTCATTTTGAACTAAGTTATAATTCAGGCTACCACAGTGAGCCCAAATATCAAACCAGGGACTTGGCTTGAACAAACTTGAATCTCACCCCCCTAAGCATGGAGCATACCCAATATCAAATGATTCTGCCTGCTGGATCTTGAGAAGAAGATTTTCAAAGAAATTTGCCTGAAATGCACTAAGTTCAAATTTGGGCTCCTATACTGAGCCCAAATATAAACCCAGGGAGCTGATTTGAACAAACTTGAATCAGATCCACCCCACAATGTTGCGTACCAAATATCAAAAGATTTTGCCTGCTGGATCTGGAGAAGAAGATTTTTGAAGAAATTTGCCTGAAATGCACTAAGTTCGAATTCAGGCTTCTATAGTGAGCCCCAATAAATATGAATCTAGGGAGCCGATTTGAATGAACTTGAATCAGATCCACCCCACAATGTTGCATACCAAATATCAAAAGATTTGGATCTGGAGAAGAAGATTTTTTAATGTTTTTCCCATTGCCTACAGTGTTAAAAAGTGCTGACTCGGCACTTTTTCAAAGTCCTGAAAAAAGTATTTTGTTATCAACCCGATAGGGATTTTTTTAAACCATTCTATTCTACTGGATAAAAGTAAGCTTTATACAAAATAAGAATTCTCTGTGCTGTGTAGTTTTGGAGATATGGCAGATTTAAGATTTTTCCTATTTTTAGATCCCGAGGTTCCCACGCGATAATGAGAAAAAACTTTTTTGCATCAATCAACTACTTATGACCCATTATCATCTCATATCAAATTTGGTTCAAATCTAACGGTTCTGAAAATAGAAATTTTAGGCATAGCCAAAATTTTTGCCCTTCCCATAACGAAGGCAAATAATGCCCGACAAACTTCTCTTGAAAAAACTTGATTCTAAACCTCAAAAGGACTCTGTATTCCACATATCAAGTCTCTGCTACTGGTGGTTCATTAAAAGAAGATTTTCAAAAAATCGGGCCATTTTTTCTCCACCCCTCTGCTCAATATGAGCCGAAATCTAATTTGCATAAAAATCGAAATGCCCCTTTTTACCACTACTTACATGAAATTTAATTAAAATGTGGCCAGTGGTTTAGGAGAAAGAGGCTCAAACACCACCTTCACGCAGGATGACGGACGGATGGATGAAGAGTGATAAGAAAAGCTCACCCTGACTTTCAGTCGGGTGAGCTAAAAATTAACGGAAAGTGGTCGGGTGTCATGAAGGAGTAATCGCCCAACATGTCGGATATGGACACATGACTGAGTGGTGACACAATGATCAAGCCAAGATACTGAAGAATGAGAGGCGCTGAAATACGTATAAGTATCTGACTTCTTGCCAAAATACTCAACATCGGATATATGAAGACTATACTCGTTTCAGAACTTATTTAACTCCTTCATGTGCTCGCGGTTGCAGATAACATCTGCATTCCTGTCAACCATAACGAAGATGTTACTCAGCTAGCTCTATTATTGACTGAATTTTACCAAGGCAAAAACATCTCTAAGTTTTCATGATTATCAACGGGCAGATAAACACACAGAATTAAAATGCACGTGTTAGCTAGGTTAACTTTGAAATCGACAATACAATCGTCGTCTTAAGAGATAAAGCAAACACTGTTGCCTAGTGCTCTTCGCCATAATATTCCAACCCCACCATAACGACGGCCTATCAAAACCCATTCACCACTGTCGACAGTGGAGAAAGAGGTTCAAACACCACCTTCACGCAAGACAATGGACGGACGGACAGACGACGGACGAAGAGTGATAAGAAAAGCTCACCCTGACTTTCAGTCAGGTGAGCTAAAAATTAACGGAAAGTGGTCGGGTGTCATGAAGGAGTAATCGACCAACATGTCGGATATGGACACATGACTGAGTGGTGACACAATGATCAAGCCAAGATACTGAAGAATGAGAGGCGCTGAAATACGTATAAGTATCTGACTCCTTGCCAAAATACTCAACATCGGATATATGAAGACTATACTCATTTCATAACTTATTTAACTCCTTCATCTGCTCGCTGTTGCGGATAACATCTGCATTCCTGTCACCCATAACGGAGATGTTACTCGTCAGCTAGCTCTATTATTGACTGAATTTTACTAAGGCAAAAACATCTCTAAGTTTTCATGATTATCAACGGGCAGTTAAACACATAGAATTAAAATGCATGTGTCAGCTAGGTTAACTTTTAAATCGACAATACAATCGTCGTCTTAAGAGATAAAGCGAACACTGTTGCCTAGTGCTCTTCGCCATAATATTCCAACCCCACCGTAAGGGCGGCCTATCAAAACCCATTCACCACTGTCGACAGCAGAGACTCCCTCCCCTGTTAAATCATCGCGTAGCGTTCTCAGAATGGGAATTTCATGGTCAAGAAGCCAGTGCTCCTGAATCACACAAATGTCACAGTTGTCACATAAAGTGTTAATTTCAACCTCGGAAGTTTTGAGAGATTGACAGTTAAATGTAGCTATTCTTAATGTATCCATGATGAGAGGAGTGTGTATAATATATGCCATAGACAAGCACAGTTCAGTTCCAACTTTCATGGCCACAAATGCCTGTACTGGGAAAACCTAGAGTCGGCCGTCGTGGCAGAAAGTATCTACGAATCAGAATATCCTGTGACCAAACATCTGGATTCATACGTTTCTGGAGGGTATCTCTTCCACTAATGTTGACTTTAAATGAACTATACATGTCGTACCTTGTTTTCAATCTCTCTTATGGTAATGCCAGTTTTTATTTTCATGAAATTGACAATGTCTGCTTCCTGAGCATCTGGATCAAGACGAGATACAAACAGAGATGTGGGTGGCACCATTTTTATGTCTTTCAAATTAGCATGGCTTGAAGTTACAATAAAGGGAGGCTTTCAGTGCTTCTGATGTGTAACTGGGATAAAGCCACTCCCGCGGGAGGAGCCATTATCCGAAAACTTTTTGTGCTGGTTTGACAATAGAACAGACGCGTACATGCAATGGTCATGGTCACCATCGGGTAATGTGGAATGACTTGGTAGAGTAAATGATTTCGCATTAACAGCATTCCTGAGCTGATCACTTGCGGATTGCGATGCATTGTCCGGAATGATGATTGTGTTTGACTCATTACCATTAGATTGTCTAGACGTGATACCATGGTGGACACTTCCCTTTTCAGAACGTGAGTAGTTATCGCCAGTCAATGTCTCTTTGTTAGCTACAGTCCTTGTGTTTCTTGGATCAATGTGACCCATTTATTCTCCGAAATTTGTTGAGTTACTTTTTGGCTGAGTGAGCTCAACAATCTCTGCCTTAAGAGCAGAAACAATGTCATTTTTCAAGCACATTTTAAAGTTTTGTAGCTCATTAATATAATCAATACTCTCACAAGAATTAATGCATGTTTTGAGTCTTTCAATCTACTCCTTTGGGGCCATCAGGTCCCTGTTCATTTTTGTTCATTTTTGAAATGTCAACATGGCACAGGTCCATTGGGGGCAATTTAGATAAGCCCTGGGCAACAAAGCAGGGCAGATCATTCAGGTCAGTCCCGTGTAAAAGAATTAAAATATCTTTCATGTTATTAGCGTTCTTAACTTGCCCTTTGCATTTGATAAGCCTTGTGGAAAGTGAAGCCAGATACGCCAAAATAGATTTTGTGGATTCAATATCACTATCCGAAACATTTTCAACACATAGTTTTATGATGATATCAGTTGTTAAGGAAAGAGTTTTTTTCACAACAAAACAAAGTAGTTCGTTAATTACGATACACTTTTGTGTGTCGATTGAAGTCGCGGGTGCATGCCGTTCTCCGCAGTGACGTCCGCCATTGAAAAATTTGCAACACCAGGTCCAGAAAAACATTTTTTTTCACAGTTGGGACACAACAGCAAATCTCCTTGGCTCAATTTCACTTTCGATGTTGTCTTACAGTCATTACACTTCATCTTTGAACCAGTCACTTTAGCTTAAACCTATTTAGAACAGGTGAATAGCTTTTCAAGCAGGAGTGGAGAGCACCACTTCTACACCTGTGTACACCATTATTAATTTGACTATTTCCCTACATAAATCACAAACATGTCACCCCACTCATGTAATTTCCAAATTTTGTTCAAATTGGCCCAAGGATTCCAAGACTGTAAAATTTGGACAGGGCAAAAACTTCCCCCACCCATGTATTTATTTATTGGTGTTTAAGGTCACTTTCAGCATCTATGGCTATATCATGACTGCAACAAGGTATGAAGGAACATTTCACATCTTATTTATACCTACGCTGCCTACTTTCGATGTCTTCCATCCCTGGCATTAGTTACTGGGCCGTATGTTACCAATAAAGCACTGCTCCACTTCCTTTGACTTCCACAGGGGTCCTGCCACATTGCAATGGCAAATATTACCACCACCCTCTCCCCCATGCCTGCATTACAATGGCAAATATTACCACCCACCCCCCTTCATTGGAACAACCTTTATTCTACACCCCAAAAGGATGCACAATTCCAACAAGGGCAACGCCCCCGGTCCCCCGACCAAGATGGCAAATTCAAGGGAGCTGTTAGGATGCAATTTGTTCGCAGAGCATGGCCATTTTTTAACTTGACCTGTATTTCCAACCAATTAAACCACATACTTAGTTTCGTTTCAATCAAATGATCCAAAGTAAAGTTATCCGGACAACACAAAAACCGTATTTTCTAAGTCGAAAAAGGGGAATAAATCCAGTAAAAATCAGTGGAGCGTGCCCATTTTCGAACTTGACCTGCATTTCCACCCAAATAAGCGGCATACTAAATTTCGTTTCAATCAAATGATCCTAACTAAAGTTATCATCCGGACAACACAAAAACTGGATTTTTTAAGTCGAAAAAGGGGAATAAATCCAGTAGAAATCAGTGGAGCGTGCCCATTTTCGAACTTGACCTGCATTTCCACCCAAGTAAGACACATACCAAATTTAGTTTCAGTAAAATCATCCAAACTAAAGTTATCATCCGGACAAGGGTGTGACGGACGGACGGATGCACGCACGCATGCACACATGGACAGACAGACGGATGGACGGACGGACACTGCTGATTACAATAGTCCCCCGAAGGGTCGGGGGACAAATATGAAGTCATTGTATCTAGCAATTTTTTAAATAAGTTTTTAACAAGAAACCCCTATGGGCCTTAATCACTCAGCAGAGATTTAAGGTCACATTCAGTATCTATGCCTAATAAACACTATAGAGCCCAAACATGAACACAGGATCTGAACAAGCTTGAATTGGATCTCACTGAGTATGCTGAATACCAAACATCAAAAGATTCTTACTTGTGGATATGAATAAGTATGGAAGATTTTTACAGAAATATTCTCATGTTGCACTAAATTAAAATTTCGACTTGCATAACAAGCCCAAATATGAACCCAGGCATATGATTTGAACAAATTAAAATCTGATCCCAACAGGGATTTTGCACATCAAACGCTGATTAATTCTGACTAATGGATGTGAAGGAAATGTTTAAAAAATATTCATCATATTGCTTACATGGGAAGCCCAAATTTGAACCCAGGCACTTGATTTGAACAAATTTTAAACTGAACCTCATAAGGATGCAGTATACCAAATATCAGAAGATTCAGAATGGTGGATCTAAAGAACAATTTTAAAGAATATTCCTATATCATTCTAAGTTCAAATTTGGAGCCCTATAGGGGGCCCTAATGTATATTCTAGGATTAGACTTGAATAAATGGGATATGTGAATCTGTCTCTTTAATGATTCTATATTCCAAATATCAAAAGATTCTGAATGGTGGATCTGAAAAGATGATTTTTAAAGATTAGTCCTCATACTGCACAAAGTTAAAATTTGGACTCCCAAGGGGGTCCAAATTCAAACCCACAGAACAATCTTGAATCTGAAACCCCCCTAAGGATGATGTAAACCAAATATCAAAAGATTATGACTCGTGGATCTGAAGAAGAAAATTTTTAAAGATTATTTCTCATATTCAAAGTAAAAAGTCAGGCTCCCATAGGGAGCCCAAATATATTAACCAAGGGGCTTAATTTGAACAAACTTGCATCTGCTTTCACTTCATTGTCCAAAACCAGAAATAGCTGGAAATGGTTGTCAATCAGAAAGTGTTCTAAAAAAATCCTTGGACAACTTTTGGTCGAGTGCATTATTTACAAAAAAAAACTTGATGTGGCCTGTCTCAACTTGGAACTTGGAATACCCCACGCAACACACTCTCTGATAGTGTACAACAATAATACCAAGTATCATTAATATCCTTCAAAGCCATCAAAAGTTCTGAGCTGGACACGACTTGTTATATACTCACCCAAAAAAGAAAGTGTGCATTGCAGAAATTGATCAAACTCCAAAAAAATAATTTTGTAGGTGTAAAGAGTGTTAACCTGTTCATGAATAAGTTATATTGAACACAAAAACAGCTTTCCCTGTTAAAATTGCATTAACGTTAAATGACGTGCTGCACGTTTGTGAAAAGGCATGTTTTGCACGTGGAGAGTCTGAAAATTCATGCCGCAGTGTGAATCCTTGGGTATTTAAACACTAAAGTAAGCCCTTCCTATCGTTCACATTCAAACCTGCGCTGCTGTTAAAACGACTCCACATTAGCATGCCAAGATTGACAATGAATCAACATCTCCTTGCCCTGGGTATGATTAGACCTGGCAGAACACACAGAGAGGTTGCCCAGCATTCGAACTGCCACCGTAACACTGTAGACAGGCTAGTCCATCGATATGCACAACATGATGACGTTCGAGACCGACCCCGCTCCGGAAGACCCCCGAGTTACCACCCCTGCACAAGATCGGTATATCCGAGTCGTCCATCTCTGGAACCGGCAACAAACAGCAACGACGACAGCCAGGAACATCCCTAACCTGAGATGGATACATCCTCAAAAGGTAATCAACCGGCTGAGAGAATACGGCTTACGTCCTCGAAGACCTGCAATTCGTCCGATTTTGATGTTACGTCATCGTCGTGCTCGACTGCAGTGGTGTGACAACATCTCAGGCATCCCTTACACTGGTGGCGACGTGTTTTATTCACAGATGAATGTCGTTTCCATCTTTCATCATCAGATGGCCGGCAGAGAGTGTACAGACGTCAAAACGAACGCTACGCAAATCCATGTGTCGTGGAGCAAAACCGTTATGGGGGAGGGTCTCTCATGGTGTGGGGTGGCATCACTGCCCGTAACAGAACTGAACTGGTCATTATTGATGGCAATCTCAATGCAGCCAGATATTGTGATGAAGTGCTTACACCTGTTGTTGTCCCATTAATGCAACGTCATGGCCCCGGCATCATTCTACAGCAGGACAACGCCCGACCCCACGCAGCTCATGTTGTTCAACAGTATCTGCAGCAACAACAAGTGGATGTTCTTCCCTGGCCCGCAAATTCGCCCGATATCTCACCCATTGAGCATGTATGGCACGAAATGAAACATCAGCTACGCCGGCTTCCCCATGCGCCGTCAACGCTTGTGGAACTCCAAAGACAGCTTATCAGAATATGGAACAACATCCCACAACACTTCCATGCTAACTTGTTCGCTTCCATGAGGCGTAGATGCACAGCAGTAGTCGATGCAGACGGAGGTCATACCAGATATTGAGTGTGTGACTTTTGTGTTTGACCCTTAGTGTCTTTGACTCTCCATGGCACCAAGAGTATTCGTTGTAGCATAATGAAATTTCTCGTGTTGATCACAAATTGAATCATCTGTGATAGAATAAAATTTCCATGAATGAAAATGATATATATCTTTTTTTAGTGTTATTTTTTAGCATGCACACTTTCTTTTTGGGAGAGTATAGTTGGATCTGGATGTGGGGGGTATGTAAATTTGAACTAAGTCTGTGACCTTGATCTTGTAGACAGGCATTCCAACCAACCTTATTCACGACACACCCTCTAGTGGGGGGCAACATTAATACCAAGTATCATTAATATCCTTCAAGACTATCAAAAGTTCTGAGCCAGACACGTCTTGTATATATTTGGATATGGGTATGTGAACTTGATGTGAGTCTGTGACCTTGACCTTGTAGGCAGGAATTCCAACCTTATTCGCGACACACCTCTGGTGGTGGGCAACCTTAATACCAAGTATCATTAATATCCTTAAGTTATCAAAAGTTCTGAGCTGGACACGATTGGTGTATATTTGGATATGAGCATGTGAACTTGAACTAAGTTTGTGACCTTGACCTTGTAAGCAGGGAATCCAATCTTATCCGTGACATACCCTCTGGTGGTGGTCAATATTGATACCAAGTATAATTAATATCCTTCAAGGCCATCAAAAGTTGTGTGCTGGACACGACTTGTGTATTTGGATATGGGTATGTGAACTTGAACTAAGTCTGTGACCCTGACAAAAGGCATGCCAACATTATTTGTGACACACCCTCTGGTGGTGGGCAACAATAATACCAAGAATCATTAATAACCTTCAAGGCCATCAAACGTTATGAGCCAGACACAACTTGTGTATATTTGCATAAGGGTATGTGACCTTGAACCAAGTCTTTGACCATGACCTTGTAGACAGGCATTCCAACCTCAATCGCAACACACCCTCTGGTGGTGGACAACATTAATACTAAGTATCATTAATATTCTTCAAGGCCATCAAAAGTTATGATCTGGACACGTCTTGCACACAGACAGACAGACAGATGGATAGAAGGACAACTGATGGATGGATGGACAGACAGACAAAGTGATTCCTATATACCCCCTGAACCTCATTTGCGGGGGGTATAATTAAAGTAAATTGGGTCGGGCGAGGCTGGTATGCAAACTCATTTCCTTTTATTGTCCTGTGCAATCACACACCAAAAACAAAAGTGTCAATGACACTGTAGCTCAACTTGTTAAGACATGTACATGTATAGTATGTGACACAGCAATGACAAACATCTAGGTAATGACCTGATAACAAAGGTACATATAAAGTATTGTAACGGTCTGTACATAAATACTGACCGTTGCCTGTAACAAATGTATAGGTAAAGTATTGTAAAGGTGGGTGACAGTCAGATGCTAAACTAGAAAAGAAATCTTTGAGTCCCAGAGTGGGTCTGACTGAACCCCAAAATATTTGTTCTCATAGCAGAGTGATAACAAAGGCACACCAAAACACACTCGTTCCTGTCCCAAGGTGATAACTGTTACAAAGGTACCCAAGAAGCTTTGTGAAGATCAGTACATAAATACGAGCCGTATAGAAGTTGTGACAAAAACAGATTGGACCTAATTTCGGTACAAAATGGCCACTGGCAGCCATCTTGAATTTTGGACTGCACCCAGAAACACTCGTTCTCGTCCCAAGGTGATAACAAAGGTACCCAGGAAGTTTCGTGAAGATCAGTTCATAAATACAGCTTCTAGCCCGAGCCGTATTGACATGTGCACTTACTGTGAACAAGTAGCACTGAATAAATCAAAGTTCTTCTAATTTGCATAATTTCTGTACGAGAAAAAAACCTGTACTATATGTGATGTATTCCATGTTACCAAACATTCATACAAAAATTTATTCAAATCAGAACTTTCATACAGAAGTTCTATACAAAAAAACTGATTGTACTAATTTTGGTACAAAATGGCTGCTGGTGGCCATCTTGAATTTCGGACCACACCCAAAAACACTCGTTCTTATCCCACGGTGATAACAAAGGTACCCAACAAGTTTCGTAAAGATCGGTTCATAAATATGGCTTCTAGCCTGAGCCGTATAGAAGTTGAGTACAAAAAACTGATTAGACCTAATTTCGGTACAAAATGGCCACTGGCAGACATCTTGAATTTTGGACCGCACCCAGAAACAATCGTTCTCGTCTCAAGGTGATAACAAAGGTACCCAAGCTGTTTCGTGAAGAATGGTTCATAAATACAGACTCTAGCCCGAGACGTATTGACATGTGTACTTACTGTGTGTAAGTAGCACTGAAAAAATCAAAGTTCATCTAATTTGCATAATTTCTGCACGAGAAAAAAACCTGTATTATATGTGATGTATCCCATGGTACTAAACATTCATACAAAAAATTATTCAAATCAGAGCTTTCATATGGAAGTTCTGCACAAAAATATGATTGCACCTAATTTTGTACAAAATGGCTGCCAGCGGCCAACTTGAATTTCGGATCGGACCCAAAAACACTCGTTCTCGTCCCACGGTCATAACAAAGATACCCAATAAGTTTCGTAAAGATCGGTTCATAAATACGGCCTCTAGCCCGAGCCGTATTGAATTGTTGACGGACAGACGGACGACTGGCCATGGCATAAGCTCAAATTTGACTTACGTCAAAGCTGAGCTAACAAATTTGACTTACGTCAAAGTTAAGCTAATAAATTGAATCAGTTGGTAATCATTTGAATAAAGCCCGGACAACCTTTCAAAATATACCAATCTGAATAAAAATAAAAGTCCAGGAGCATAACTCCTGAAAAAAACTGGATAGGGAAAGCTAATATGTTAACTTGTATTGGTAATTGTTGAAATTAACAACTTTTGGTCATATGGTGATGTACTTGCTTTGTGGGGAATAAATTTATTGTCCTGTGAACTTTGTTTGAACAAACTTTATTCTATTCCACAAAAGGAAGCTCAGTACCAAATATCAAGCCATTGTACCAATCGGTTCACCAGATTTTTTAAAATTTGGGAGCATATTCCCTCAATCAGTTCATGAGAAGAATTTTTTTAAATTTGGGAGCCCCCCCCCCCCCCCCCCCCTCCTCCCTATGGGACAGGCATGTTGATTTGAACAAAATGACTGGGATGTCCCAGGAAACAATCACCTCACATTTCATTGAAATTGGTTCCATGGCTTTGTAGGAGAATTTGCAAACGCCATGTTCACGGACAACGCATGGAGAGTGAAAGTGATCACTATAGTAGTGTGAGCTAAAAACGTCCAGTTTTGTTTGGGTTAATGCTCATTGCATATTTGGGAATTAGTGGCTGGTCATTGGTGGAATACAAGAATTAGCTGGACAAACAATGTACCCTAGATGCAGACGGATGGACAGTGAATGGACAGACAGGGGTAAAACAATATGCCCCCTACTATTCATTGTGGGGGCATAAAAATTAACATCTACATGAATCTAAACAAATATGAAGCTCATAAAAGTACAGTCGATCGCTGTAGCTACTCTGTAAGTGAAAATTATTCAATTAATTAAGCATTCTTTGAACAGGGATTTAAACACTTTACTGTATTCTAGATATAAATTGGGCATTTGTTCTATCTTAAAGACTCTGTCATAGACCACTGTCAAACAAGATATAACAAATTAAATGCCTGCATTGGATGCACTAAGACCAAAAAGGTCTAAAAACAAGGGGAATTTGATGACTGTCAGGACAACTTCTCAACATATTACCAAGACATTTTATTTAATTACCGGTAACAGGAGTTTACTCTGCAACCTATTTGTGAAATTTAAGAGATATCCCAATTAAGTTGGCTCCCCTGTATATATAGACTTTACTGAAGAACCAGCAATTTCTGAGTTTCCATAATGGCTTCCTGTGCTGAGTGTTTATAAAATTCTTTAAATATGTTTGGTGAAATAATTCTCACGTGAAGAATCTCTGTTCAATAACATTTATTATTTCAGAGGGCATTTAGTAAAGTGAATGCATGACAAATGTGTCACGGAAACCATTAAAGTTCTCAAATAGGCTACACTTACAGGATCATACATAAAACCATTCACACCATTTCCAGTTGTCAACACAACCATTGTTGCACTTCC
Organism: Pictodentalium vernedei; assembly: GCA_031216915.1. Classification (NCBI taxonomy): domain Eukaryota; kingdom Metazoa; phylum Mollusca; class Scaphopoda; order Dentaliida; family Dentaliidae; genus Pictodentalium; species Pictodentalium vernedei. Next base: position 333,808,965 of record CM062293.1, on the reverse strand, counting down.
ATACAGAGCATATCCAGCAGCCACCATCTCGCGTCCAGGCCTAAGAACATCTTTCACTGTTGCTGGATTTTCATGAGTCTGCAAATAAACAAAACCTAGACCATTGAGAAACATGTGTCATCAACCTAAGTGGTGCATGGTGGCTCACTGATTGGCTCATCAACTCTTAACCCACTGAGTATTGTATATTTTTCATCAAATCTAGTCATGGTTGCTGTGGAGCAGCCATGACTAGATTATATAAAAAAAAATTCTTCTACATTTTACTCAAAAAATCATTGGTGAAAAACTCGAATTGAATTTACAAGGTGGAAATTGGATTAAATGTGCCCAAATTACACATATTTCAATATTAATAGAAGTTCTGTCAGAAATACCTTGGCTGCATGCAAAGAGTTAAACTTCAGATCAAAAAATTGGATAATTCATCCTGACCCTTGTGATCTGTGTTATTTCCTTTGGCAAGACATCTTACCCTTTACCAAATGTAAAAGGCAAATCAGGCCAATGCTATGTTAAAAAATTGCATTGAAATTCTATTCTTTTTAGAAATTCTGCCTCAAAAACATCGGTTACCACCCACTTTTGGAACCAACTCTCTCCAATAACAGGTCATAATAAGCTATGTTTTTGAGACAAAAAATGGAAATTTTTTATTAATCAAGAATTTTTGTTTGCAAGTACCATCTCAGTGACTGACAAAATTGAATTGGTTCAATTCCTAGCTGCAAGAAATAATAAGCTGTGAATTTGAGAAAAATAAGTTGGACATTTAATAAAACCCCAATTTTTGTTATGCAAAAGTACTCATGTTTCATATATCATATATGAATGTGCACATATCGATTAAAAAAACTAACTTGAAGGCGAGAATTTACTGGCTCAACCAAAACACGATTCATGGTTTTCATTAGAAACTTGTTTTCGGATCATTCAGGGCAATTTCTGTGCAATGTCAAAATTAGCTTTCTCAGAAGGACATAGGGGAAAGTTGTGTTCATGTGGGTCCATTTAGATTTCAGATTTCCGTTGTCGATTAACATGCTGAGGGTTTCAATGGATACATAACTACAATTTTATTTAAATCAATACAAAGTTTTTATCTAATTATACCTAATTATTGCTAAAATAATGTACAGTTGTTGTTTATGGTGGTCATTTATTCGAACAGCAGCAAAGTTAAAATTAGAAACTGCATATATGCAGAAATGATGTCACAGGGATTTGTTGACTTCTGATAACTTTCAGGTAACTTGTTTATATCATTGCAATGTTGTTTTTTTTAAATCTGGTCTGCATTAAAGCTTTTTAAATATAGATTTAAGTAATTCTGTGTTGCTTCTGGTTTCTTACACTTTGCATACAGAGGTTTTGTTACATGCTTTTTCACATACAGTAGAACCTGTCTTGAGAGGCCATCCTTTTTGCCAGGCAAAAGAGGTCTCTCAAAACAGGTGGTCTCTCCTGACAGGTCCATTACAGAGTAAAAGAACCAAATCAAACAAGGTCACAGTGGTCTCTCAAGACAGGTGGTCTTTCATGACAGTGGTCTCTCAAAAACAGGTTTTACTGTACAAGCAAAATCTGAGTGTCAATATTTTTTTCAAATTTGTGGTTTATTGTCCTTTTAAATAATTACGTACATGAAGAAGCACCAGAAAGTAAATGGCTCTGATCGACAGACAAATGCAGCACACACTTCTCAATGAGAGTGGATTATCAGTAACACCCCACAGAGTGTAATTTCCAAACATGATAACTGGAAATCCATAAAAAGTTAAAAAATTTATAGTAATTTATATATTTTTTATACTTACCAATGACCCAGACTTAGCTGGTGCTAACTCTAAAATATTTAGGGCCAAACACAAATTTTACCCCCCAATCCCCAAAATTTGCATCTAAAACCGAAAATTACATGTCCTATATGGTCCTCCATACTTTTACTCCACTGCGCAAGTGCAGTGTCAAGGAGGTCTCAAAATTGGCGCAATTATCATTCTTACAACCAGTGCCTGGTAAGCATTATGTACTCAGCGGGGAGGTATGAGTTCCCAACTCATGGGAGGGCCATCCCCGTCTGGGTCATTGGTAAGTATAAAAAATATATAAATTACTATAAATTTTTTAACATTTTTATACTGTACCAGTGACTCAGACTTAGCTGAATAGTAAAAAGGTTGGAGGGCCTAGGACATAAAGAAAATCCAATAGACTCAACTACATATACAGATTTATCCCCTCAGGGAGAAAGGAGAAATAGGCTTTACATGTATCTTTCTATTTGCATAAAAATGAGAAAGACACAACACCATTCTGTACTTGAGCACAATAACATCAATGATCTCTATTAACCTCCAGTATAACCCGTTATGCTAATTATTTTTAAAGGAAAGCCAATAAATAAAGGAAGTCCAGAGAAATAAGACTCTTTATACTCATTAAAAGTGTCCGAGGATTGTATATTAACGCCGTATGACATGTGACATATACAAATGTTTCACACCGAGCTACACTTTTAAAAATATTACATGGATGGGTAAACATTAGCTTTACACTTTAAAATCATCCCGGTACCGACTGGAATTACTGACTCCAGGGGAGGTATTCCTTTGCTTATCACTATAAAGCAGGTGACCTAAGGGATCACCCTCCCCCCCCCCCCCCCCCACCTCTTCCCCTTGCCCTGGATCAAATACTCCAGAGTGAAGAGGGCAGCGGGACAGAGTCACTGCCGGAACCGAAAGCCTACACAAATATAGTTGCAACTGTTTAGTGGACAACATTCTGAACAACAGATAACGGACCTAAACAATGCAGATCTCCAGAAATGGACTCAATATTTCTAAGGTACAGATTCGTGAAAGCGGAAGGCTCAAACCAATATGCATCCCTCATTAGATCTGTAATAGCAACACTATTAGCGTAAGCCCATGATGTAGAAAGAACTCTTACTTCATGAGCTGAAATCTTAAGCACAGACTGCTGAGTTGAAGATATTATCATAAGCAGTACTGATAGTTAATTGAATCCATCTAGCCATAGAATGGACCGAAATGTGGAGGAAGCTTCCACGGCATGTCCCACAAATAACGTTTATCCAATGACGTAGCGCAAACCAAATTGACATCATTTCTTGATGTTTTGTGCTTGATTAGGAACTGCGGATCCCAAAGATCCTGGCACTTCAAATCCGTTGGGCTCAATGTTGCATCCCAACCTGTTTGACTGGCATCCGTCAAAACTGTAAAACTCGGATCCGGCAATTGCAGTGGAACTCCTTGAGTTAACCACTGAATATATGCCCAAGTCTGAATTTCTTGTTCACTTGATTTGACAAGAGGATGTCCGTATCGAGCGAATGAATCTTCACCCTCCAATTCTGGGTCAGAAAAATTTGGAGAGGATGAGTGCATAGATGCCCCATTGGAATAAAATCCACGGCAGCTCAGCACAAACCTATCAGTCTCAGGAAATCTCTCACTGTAACTTTGTCTGTGAAGACAATAGAGAGCTTAACAACTGATTAAATTTCGCTCTGGTTAACGGCTGACGAACGAGATTGTTGTGCGTCTCAAAGTTCATCCCCCCGGTGGGTGAATGAATTGGACGACACCAGATCCGACTTCTCCTCGTTTATGAAACCGAGACGTCGGAGCAATAGAAGCAGATTCTGCACATCGTTCTGAAGCGTTAACTCATTGCCATACCTCTGAAGAATGTCATCCAGGTAGGCCGACGTTACCACAGACGAATGAGCTCGGAAATGAGTCATTACCGAGTTCATTATTCGAGTGAAAGCCCAGGGCACTAGATTCAGACCGAAACACATTGCTCGGAGCTGATACACGACTCCTATGACGGCAAAGCGAAGATACTTTCTGAACGCCTGATGTACCATGACGTGAAAGTAAGTATCTTGAGATCTATGCATATAGCATAGTCGTTCACCCGAATACTCGCTGACTGATCGGATGGTCTCCATATAGAATCTTGGAGCCACGATCAGCTTGTTTATCCAGCTCAGATTTATGAGTGGATGGAACGAGCTGTCTGGTTTTGGAACCAGAAAAGGATGGTTGTAGAAACCTGGAGATTCCTGGATTTCTACTATATCTATCGTGATCATTCCAGAAGAGACTGGACTTCTGATGGAAGCGAACCAACTCCATATCGCCACTAAAAGGGCGGAGTTATACGTGAGGCTCTTGAAAGAACTCTTAAGGAGGTTGTACATCCTAGAATTCTTTTTCCTTTGAGACGTAGTGATAACGCTCTGGTAAGGTGATCTGCGTACGATGATGCGTCTAAGCTAACCCTGCTATATGATATTGTCATTTTCAACATCGTGGTTGGAATTGACATTGACAACGGTATAGACAATACTAGGTCTTTGGCCTGGTCGTCTAGACGCAGAGAAACTCTCGGAATGCTCTGTCCTGACGTTTTGAAATTATTCCTTGAATTGATGAAAGGCAGATGTCAAGCATTTGGCGATAAGAAACCGGACTTGCCCGTTTAGGTAGTAAGTTATATATAGCGTCATTCAATCGTTCAAATGTCCACGAGACATTTCTGGACTATGTCGGAAACTGAGGGACGATGTCCCTAAACCGATTAAGAATTCTGAGTCCAGTGGCACTATCAGTCTCCTATCCAGCAACGCAGCATTTTTTGGTCCAGAGGAACGTCAGATGATAATGTCAGATGTACTCTACGGCCATTATGTTGTTCCGAAAGGGAAAAAATACAACTCCTCTGTATCCCTATCGCCATCCTGTCGGACCACTTGTAATTCTCGGTTGTCCGTGTTTGAACCTGCAGCGGAACGTACCAACCCAGCTCCTCGGATAATTCCTGATCCGACAGAGTTACTGTCGGTTGCTGGGATGCTGCGATAATTTGTGCTATTTGTGATAGCATGTCCGTCACGGAGGCCTGTGGAGCTGCGGTCTTACAGGATTTAGCCGCTGGAAGCTCCTTGGACGTTGACTCCTGCATACTTCTTATATGCGAACGTCCGGAGTATGAAGGCCTCGTATCCTTGGCTAACGGATGACGTGACCTGCTCGCCGTAGAATCCCTGGTCGGCGATGTTGGTTGAATATCACTTGTCACGTAGCCAAGGTGAGGTCGCGTGTGCTGCCGTGAGGATGAGGAAGCCGAAAGAGCAGTCTAGAAGGACTGTCTATATAACGGAGCATCCCAAGGCAGTGGACGGATGCTCCGACTGAGGAACGTTTTGTACCACAACATCTGGGCCCAGATGTTGTAGTACGAGAGAGGGACCTCTCTCACTCGCAGCCCGGATGGACCTGGACGAGCTAGTAGGAACCGGACTAATAGGCTTCCTCCGTACCATCCTCGAATCCATCGTCACTGGGTGTGCACATTGTATTTTATAGTGCTCACATCGCCCAAATCTCCTTCCTGGACCACAACGTACGAACCCGGCTGCTGAGCCATTCGATGAATGGTCACTACACTGGGCGAGCTACTTGGGACCTCTTAGGCAATTGACGTATCTGCATGAGCACTTTTACCACTAGCTCTTCATTTGACTGTGACGGAAGCACACTTACGAAAACATCACGGTAACATCACCTTGTTCATGTTACTCAATGAGACCTGTGGAGCCGCGGTCCTACATAATTATCTGCTGGAAGCTCCAGGGATGTTCATTCCTGCATTTATATAATATGCGAACATCCCAACTGGAAAGGCCTCGTGTCCTTGGCTAGCAGATGGAGTGACCTGGTCGACATGTATTCCTTGGTCAGCGAAGCAGGAGCACCAGGGACGTTCTATCCTGCATTTATATAATACGCGAACGTCCCCTGGAAATCTGTGGTCACATAGCCAAGGTGCGGTCGTGTGTGTTAAAGGGAGGATGAGGAAGCCAATATAACAGCCGCGTCGGACTGTCTATGCGACGGAGTGTCCCAAGCAGGAGGAGTGGACGTAAGCTCCGACTAACGAACAAACATACAACAACATCGCGGCGCAAATGTTGATGTAAGAGAGAGGGGGCCCTCTCTCGCTCGAGGTCCGGGTTTACCTGGACGAGCTAGCTACCAGACTGACAGGCTTCCTCCATACTATCCTCAGATCCGTCGTTGCTGGGTGTGCACATTTCATGTTTTATAGTGCTCACATCACCCAATCTGCTTCCCTGGGCCGCAACGGACGAACCCGGATACCGATCCATTCGACACCAGGCGGACTAGTGGGCGATCAATGCATTCGATCCTACTAGGGAACTCCCGGCAATTGTCGTAATACCCTGAGCACTTCCCGCTAGCCCTAATATTGCAACGACGGAGACACACTTGTTGAAGACATCATGGAAACATCACTCTGAATTCTGAAAAAGAGACTGATAAAGTAGAGTGACCCTGCGGAGAGAGGACCGGAATGGACCCCTCACCGCTAACAAAATACCATGACACACATCTCCAACATTGTCATTCCAATCAACACACACAGAGCAAGAATTAGTGCGAATACATTGACTATAAGAAACACAATGAACCTGAGAATTAGAGGAACATATCCTCGCATTACAATTTGAACAATATTTTTTCATCAAGAAAAAATATAGACGGTCATATTACTCGCACTAACCCTTGAAATAAAGATACATAATATAATATAATCCATTATGACATTTGGAAAGAAAATAATTTCCAACAAAAAATTTTTGAAAAAATTTTCAGAAGAGCCCAAGTTCCCAATGGGAACAATGAGCCCAAATGGATCCCAAAAAAAGCCTAAGTGTGGACAAAAGTTTAAAAACCATTTCAAAAAATTAATGCAACACTTACAGACAATATTAATGTATCTTGCTATGAACTGAACTAAGCAGAGGACAAGTAATCACTATCAGAAGTAACAGTTGTCAACACAAACAAAAAGTGTACACAACTGGAAACATGACTCCAGGTACTGATAAACATGGCCCGAAATCAGTTACCAATTTAAACACTATCTGATGCAAAATAGAGACTTCCAGAGAAGAAACTGCAGGACATCAGATGGTAGATGCAGACCAAAATGCCTAAACACCCAAGGGTGAGGACGTAAACATGGGGAAAAAACAGAATATTATTCTGTTACCAACCCAAAACTCCCAAGAAATTTTAATAATGAACATTACAAAAAATATGCCAAAAGCATGGGAGAATAGCTAGGGGGAATAAAGGAAAGAGAGAGAGGAAACACTGATCAAACAATGGAACATTCATAGCAAGAATGACCACAACAGGGTCATTCCTCGAAAATAGGTAACATGAAATAATTTCGTGAAAAAAAATTTATAAGTTACAGCCCTGAACATTTCCTCCCACTGTTTCTTCCTCTCCTCCTCCTATTTCCTCCTTATATCCACCATTTCTCTCATAATTATGTGTCTGGCATCATTTAAACTGAGATATACAAGCACAAATATCAGTCAGTTGTAACTGAATTGAGGGCCAAACAAAGAAAAAATGATAATTGCACCAATTTCGAGACCTCCTTGACACTGCGCATGCGCCGTGGAGTAAAAGTATGGAGGACCATATAGGACATGTAATTTTCGGTTTTAGATGCAAATTTTGGGGATTGGGGGGTAAAATTTGTGTTTGGCCCTAAATATTTTAGAGTTAGCACCAGCTAAGTCTGGGTCATTGGTACGGTATAAAAATATCATAATAAACACAAGCAAAATTTCAGATAATGGGCCTCTGGGTTATACAGAGATGCTTTGTCTGGAACAATGTTTGGGCTTTTTGAGCCGTTTTCTAGTTATGAATCTCAAAAGGGTGGAAACTCAACTCTGCAAGTGTTTCAGTGGTTAATCTACCCTCTCTGTCCTGTATGGACAGAGTGAAAAATAAACACCACCATTGCTCCATCTTCCACATTAACCCTAAGGAGCCTGATTCCAAGTTTGGACAAAATGTTTACTCCAGAACAGGTGTACCAATCCACAGTCGGTCAACTGACAGTTGAATTCAAAGTTGACTAACAGTGGTTTCTAGTCAAGTCCTGGCTGCCTTTGTAGGCAGCCAAGACTTGACTAGAAACCACTACAAAACCACAGAACAGAGCTTGTCATGTGTTAACAAAAATTGTCCAGGCTTTTAAGAGTTGAAGGAATAAAATTACAGCACTATTATAGTTTACAAACCTTTCTGTAAATACCAAATATGGAACCAATGGAAACTAAACAATCAATATTGGATGAACCATCTAAGGGATCAAATGTCACAATATATTTTCCCTGAAATAATAAAAAAAAAATAATCAACAATATTTTTTTTTTTCTGCTGTGAAATGCTATTTTTCATCAAGGCATTCAGTATTTAAAATTAAAAAATCTTTTAAAAAGTCGGGATCTTTTATGCCTGTAGAGCTTTTTCTGGAACATTTAAGCCATCACAATGGTATGTTTGTTAGTGTAATTTTGGTGTTTGTCGGTAGTTAAGATGGTACTTTTGGCTGTCGAGATGATCAAACAGACTCAAAGAAAACCCCCAAAGTCAATGGCAGAATCAACAGTGAAATCGCCAGATTGAAGCAGTATGAAAACAACACACTCAATACACTTTGCATGACTGATTCTGATAGTAATTTATCTCAACTTCCGTTGCTCATATCGGCCACAGAATAAACTTAGGTATGTGTTAATGACGTCTTTGTCTTACACTGTACAGGAGGTTTACTTTATTATTTGCCTGACTGAAAGGTGATTCACATGAATCTTTGTGAGAACTGACTTGTGGATTTGTGATAGAAATTCTGCCTCTAGGATTTTTCTAACCATGGACCTGACACCACAATGAAATCACAGCAATAGGTTAATTGATGATAAACAGTAAACTAAAGAACAAAACCAGATTTTGCTGAAAGAGTAATAAATGTCAACATCTGGTATCAACATCACTTGCATAAGACATTAGATCTGATATTGGAGATGATCTGCCATTCCAGTCTGAATTTTACTCTGGTGGATATCATAAGCATACTCTACACCCATGAATGTACCAGAGGTGCACAACAGTATTGAAATCATGTGCTGGCTACACAGATAAATACACATGATATTTGAACAATTTCTTTCATTAAGAAAAACAAAGTTAATCCCCAAATTCCCTTCCCACCCCTTCCAAAACAAGAGGCGGCATGATGCCCGAGACATTCAGCTAAGTGACAAGAACCCAACATCAAAAATATGTGCTACTATTATGAATCAATCTAAGATAATGACTATCATACTTTTTGTACAGAAAACTTTAATTTGGAATTATTTTTTCTAATTAACAGAATAAAACAAGTGCAACGCCAGGGTGGCTATGTACCTGCCCCAACTTCCAAGCATGAGTTTCTTTGCTGATTCTGAATTAATAAATATCTTATCTCCATTAAACCATAACACCAATACAGCAGGCCACCAAATGTCTCCATGGGGCACTAATGCCCCCACTTCATGATAGATTATATTTAGTGGTTAACAAAGTTTTAAAAGGGACCAGATAAAACTTATCGCACAAAACTCAAAATCAAACCCATGTGGTATATTGTCTACAGTAAGCTATATTCCAAGTTTGATTGGAATTGGACACCTATAATTCAAGTTCCCATCCAGAAACCAATATCAACATGTCTTCTAAGTCAGAAAAGGGTCATAACTCTTCCAAAAACTATCGGACCAGGCCCACTACAATCTGTTTTATGTGGTAATAAACCTATGTATAAAATTTTGTTTCATTTTGTTCAGTCAAACTAAAGTTATCGTCCAGACAACATGTTTTCTAAGTCGGAAAAGGGCCACAACTCTGCCAAAAAATATTGGACCAATCCCACCATAAATCCCAACCTGTATTATGTTGTTATAAACGTATGTATAAACTTTTGTTTGATTTCGTTCAGTCAAACTAAAGTTATCGTCTGGATACCATATTCAGGATGAATATATGTGTGGATGGACAAGGGAAACACTTGGATTGGTCCAGCATTTTTTATTAAATGTTTTCCCCCATTAGATATTGTGCTGATAATAAGGCGCCCTGAGCCAGCCCAAATATGACCCCAGGGACTTGCTTGTTTGTAACTTAAATATCATCTGAACAATGATGTTATATATATATATTTTACTGTATACAGGAAATATTCAGAGATATTTTCCCCCTGGTTGTCAAAGTATACAGGTGTGTGTATCCATGTAAGTGGGATACCTCTATGACACCCAAGTAAGAAAAGGCTATTTTGGGCTGGATATTTATACAGCTGTATATGCAACTGAAAATGAAATATTTGATGTTCTTATCAATTTTGTTCTTATCAAATCTTGGGTGGAGATTTTCCATCCATGGGTACATTATTTGGAACACTGTAAAAACAAATGAAAGTGTCAATGACACTGTAGCTCAACTTGTTAAGACATGTACATGTATAGCATGTGACACAACAATGACAAAACATCTAGGTAATGACCTGATAACAAAGGTACATATAAAGTATTGTAATGGTCTGTACATAAATACGGATCGTAGCCTGTAACAAATGTATAGGTAAAGTATTCTAAAGGTGGGTGACAGTCAGATGCTAAACTAGAAAAGAAATCTTTGAGTCCCAGAGTGGGTCTGACTGAACCCCAAAATATTTGTTCTCATACCACACAGATAACCAAAGCACCCCAAAACACACTCATTCCTGTCCCAAGGTGAAAACAAAGGTACCCAAGAAGTTTCGTGAAGATCAGTTCATAAATACGAGCTGTATAGAAGTTGTGACAAAAAACTGATTGGACCTAATTTCGTTACAAAATGGCCACTGGCAGCCATCTTGAATTTTGGATCGAATCCAGAAACACTCGTTCTCGTTCCAAGGTGATAACAAAGGTACCCAAGAAGATTCGTGAAGATCGGTTGATAAATACAGCCTCTAGCCCAAGCCGTATTGGCATGTGCACTTACAGTGTATAAGTAGCACTGAATAAATAAAAGTTCATCTAATTTGCATAATTTCTGCACGAGAAAAAAACCCTGTACTGTATGTGATGCATTCCATGTTACTAAACATTCATACAAAAATTTATTCAAATCAGAACTTTCATACAGAAGTTCGGTACAAAAGACTGATTGCACTAATTTCGGTACAAAATGGCTACTGGCAGCCATCTTGAATTTTGGACCGCACCCAGAAACACTCGTTCTCATCCCAAGGTGATATCAAAGGTACCCAAGACGTTTCGTGATGATCGGTTCATAAATACTAAACATTCATACAAAAATTTATTCAAATCAGAACTTTCATACAGAAGTTCGGTACAAAAGACTGATTGCACTAATTTCGGTACAAAATGGCTACTGGCAGCCATCTTGAATTTTGGACCGCACCCAGAAACACTCGTTCTCATCCCAAGGTGATATCAAAGGTACCCAAGACGTTTCGTGATGATCGGTTCATAAATACAGACTCTAGCCCGAGCCGTATTGACATGTGTACTTACTGTATGTTAGTAGCACTGAAAAAATCAAAGTTCATCTAATTTGCATAATTTCTGCATGAGAAAAAAACCTGTATTATATGTGATGTATCCCATGGTACTAAACATTCACACAAAAATTTATTCAAATCTGTGCTTTCATATGCAAGTTCTGTGCAAAAATCTGATTGCATCTAATTTTGTACAAAATGACTGCCATCGGCCATCTTGAATTTTGGACCGGACCCCAAAACACTCGTTCTTGTCCCACGGTGATACCAAAGGTACCCAAGAAGTTTCGTAAAGATCGGTTCATAAATACGGCCTCTAGCCCGAGCCGTATTGGCATTTGCACTTACAGTGCTGAAAGTAACACTAAATACATCAAAGTTAGTCTAATTTGCATAATTTACGCACAAGAAAAAAACCCATATTATATGTGATGTATCCCATGGTACTAATCGTTCATACAAATGAAAGTGTCAATGACACTGTAGCTCAACTTGTCAAGACAAAGACATGCACATGTATAGTATGTGACACAGCAATGACAAACATCTAGGTAATGACCTGATAACAAAGGTACATATAAAGTATTGTAATGGTCTGTACATAAATACCGACCGTTGCCTGTAACAAATGTATAGGTGAAGTATTGTAAAGGTGGGTGACAGTCAGATGCTAAACTAGAAAAGAAAACTTTGAGTCCCAGAGTGGGTCTGACTGAACCCCAAAATATTTGTTCTCATAGCACAGTGATAACAAAGGCACCCCAAAACACACTCGTTCCTGTCCCAAGGTGAAAACAAAGGTACCAAAGAAGTTTTGTGAAGATCAATTCATAAATACGAGCTGTATAGAACTTGTGACAAAAAACTGATTGGACCTAATTTTGGTACAAAATGGCCACTGGCAGCCATCTTGAATTTTGGACCGTACCCAGAAACACTCATTCTCGTCCCAAGGTGATAACAAAGGTACCCAAGAAGTTTTGTGAAGATCGGTTCATAAATACAGCCTCTACCCTGAGCCGTATTGACATGTGTGCTCACATTGTGCAAGTAGCACTGAATAAGTCAAAGTTCATCTAATTTGCATAATTTCTGCACGAAAAAAAACCCCTTAGAATATGTGATGTATTCCATGTTACTAAACATTCATACAAACTTTATTCAAATCAGAACTTTCATACAGAAGTTCTGTACAAGACAGATTGCACTAATTTTGGTACAAAATGGCTGATGGTGGTCATCTTGAATTTCGGACCACACCCAAAAACACTCACTCTCATCCCACGGTGATAACAAAGGTACCCAACAAGGTTCGTAAAGATTGGTTCATAAATATGGCCTCTAGTCTGAGCTGTACAGAAGTTGTGTACAAAAAACTGATTAGACCTAATTTCGGTACAAAATGGCCACTGGCAGCCATCTTGAATTTAGACCGCACCCAGAAACACTCGTTCTCGTCCCAAGGTGATAACAAAGGTACCCAAGACATTTCGTGAAGATCAGTTCATAAATACAGACTCAAGTCTGAGCCGTATTGACATGTGTACTTAATGTGTGTAAGTCGCACTGAAATATCAAAGTTCATCTAATTTGCATAATTTCTGCACGAGAAAAAAACCCGTATTATATGTGATGTATCCCATGGTACTAAACATTCATACAAAAAATTATTCAAATCAGCGCTTTCATATGGAAGTTCTGTGCAAAAATCTGATTGCACCTAATTTTGTACAAAAATGGCTGCCATCGGCCATCTTGAATTTCGGACCGGACCCAAAAACACTCGTTCTCGTCCCACGGTGATACCAAAGGTACCCAAGAAATTTCGTAAAGATCGGTTCATAAATACAGCCTCTAGCCCGAGCCGTATTGGCATTTGCACTTACAGTGCTGAAATTAACACCAAAAAACATCAAAATTAGTCTAATTTGCACAATTTACGCACGAGAAAAAACCCCGTATTATATGTGATGTACCCCATGGTACTAAACATTCATACAAAAAATTATTCAAATCAGAGCTTTCATATGGAAGTTCTGTACAAAAAACAGATTTCTGCATCATCGGTACAAAATGGTGGCTGGCAGCCATCTTGAATTTCGGACCGCACCCAAAAACACTCGTTCTCGTCCCACGGTCATAACAAAGGTACCCAAGAAGTTTCGTAAAGATCGGTTCATAAATACGACCTCCAGCCTGAGCCATAGCCAATTGTTGACGTACGGACAGACGGACAGACGGGCGGACAGATGGACGATGGGCCATGACAATAGCTCAAATTTGACTTCGTCAAAGTTGAGCTAAAAATTATTCAAATCAGAGCTTTCATATGGATGATCTGCGCAAAAATCTGATTGCACCTAATTTCGTACAAAATGGCTGCCAGTGGCCAACTTGAATTTCGGATCGGACCCCAAAACACTCGTTCTCGTCCCACGGTCATAAGAAAGGTACCCAAGAAGTTTCGTAAAGGTCGGTTCATAAAAACGGCCTCTAGCCCGAGCCGTAATGAATTGCTGATGGACAGACTGACAGACGGATGACTGGCCATGGCATAAGCTCAAATTTGGCTTTGCCAAAGTTGAGCTAAAAATGGAAATTAAGGTGAAAAATTACTTTAAAATAAGGGGGGGGGGGGGGGTTTATTAGAATTGTTGTATCACTTCACAATATTTATTTATTTATTATTTATTGGTGTTTAAGGTCACATACTTATGCACAATGGCTAATCGTGACCGTGACAGTTTTACGGGTTGAGGAAGCCGGAGTACCCGGAGAGAACCACCGAGCAACGACGAGCAGCTGTCAGCTCTCCAACATCGTAACATCACTTCACAATACCCCACTTTAACAAACGATACATCCATATATACCGAGTCAAAAAAGAAAGTATAATAGAAACAAATGTGAAAAAATAGCATAAAGAACGAAATATAATAGTTCTAATGTTGCATGTTTGGTGACAATAAGTCGTGCAAAGAGTTTAATGACATGTTGTTGTTGTCCACCCAACCATATACAAGTTTGCTATGGTTTTCAAAATAGCATGTGCTACCCGAGAACGTCAAATTGAATGGGTGACCGATGATTTTCTTTGTGTTATGTTGTGCTGGAGAGCTTGGGTTATTGAGAAAACACGCTAGTTTGTGTCTTCCGACATTTTAAAAAATGCCTAGGTTAACCGAAAGTCAGAGGTTGCGTGCCATTGGTATGCATGAGGCTGGGATACCTCCTGCTGAGTTCGGAGTCACTGTGGCCACTATTTACCATCTCATTGGAAGATATAGAACCACTGGATCTACTGCCGACCGACCGTGTTCAGGCTGACTAAGATATACAACCCCTGCATAAGACCAACACATCAGGACATCTCACTTGCGGAATCACTTCCTTCTGCGACAAGGACAGCAGCAATTGCTTCTGGTAGAACTAACAATAGAATGAGTGCACAAACTGTCCGCAACAGACTCGAAGTAGGCGTCCATACCATGGACCAATCAATACCCAACGTCATCATAGCTTCAGAATGGAATGGGTACGTCAGCGTGTTCGCTGGACTCAGCAGCATTGGAGCAGTTCTTTTTAGTAATGAATCACAATTTTGTCTATGGGGCGTTGATGGTAGGACAAGAGTGAATCGCTGACAAGGAGAACGGTTTTCTGATGCTTGCGTGTGGGAATGCGACCATTTCGGTGGGGGTAGTGTAATGGTTTGGGCAGGAATTTCCTTGCACCATCGAATGCAGTTGATCTTCATCGATGGTAATCTGAATGGTAGCGATATAGGGATTAAATTCTTAAAGCTTTTGTTGTCAAGTTGTTCAACGCTAACATCGGATTGCAGTTATTCCAGCAAGACAATGCCCGAAGTCACGTGGCGCATATCTGTCGTGACTTTGAGGAGCAGAGCGTCAAATTTCTTCCCTGGCCCCCACTTTCGCCAGATTTGTTGCAAATCGAGCATCTTTGGGATCAACTGGACCATCGGGTACGCCTTCATGATTTTCAGACGTTAGGCGATTTACGTAATGTTTTAAGGCAGGCGTGGAACGCAATACCACAGGGTGACATCCAGAGACTTATCAGGTCCATGCGCGGTTGATGTCTTGCCATCCAAGAGGCAAATGGTGGAAACACATGCTATTGACTGCATGTATGAACTTTTCATTTCACCCCATGTCTGAATTGCGATGTCCTGACGTGACACTGGCAACAGTAAGAACATGAAATTATGCAAATTCATACAGCTAGACTCGAAATATGAATTTACAATAATTTGTTTGGGATTAAAGTCAATAATACTAAAAAAAATTGTTCCTCAAAGTTATACTTTCTTTTCTGACTTTTGATATATGAAACAATCACAGAAGAACAAACGTCCTACTAAACAGGTAACTAGCTAAGTGTATATGTGATGTCATTCATGTGGATTTTTTCAGTTAGCCACAATAATTTATGAGCAAAATTTATATGTATATTTTACACTTAACGGCATAAATCAGTATAGTGTAATGGTTAAGAATATTACACCTTACTGAACTTATTGTATAGAATTACTTAAATTAGGTGTTATTTATGGCCCTTAAAATTTCAAATTTTAGTTTGAATCTAAAGAATATCAAAGCAAATCAAGAGCATGAATCACACATAACAAAACACAACCATGCAAGAGGTGCGCATCAGAGATGCAGGCGTCAAGTTGTGCGCTCCCTATTGAAAATCAGAAATGTGATCGTGCTGAGCTCAAAATTTGTAAAAATTCAGACTAGGCCAGTTTTCAAACTCGCTTGAGATATTATTGCAGAAGACTTGTATGGCAAATATTCGTCAAATTGGAGAATGTTTGTTCAAGTTAATGCGCTAACGAGTTCAAAATTCATAAAAGTTGACGAATTAAGGCCTATAACTCTTAACGAAAAATTGGGCCAGGCCAGTTTATGAACTAGCTTAAGATATTATTGCAAAAGACCTGCATGGAAAATATTAATCAAATCAGAGAACGTTTGTTCAAGTTATTGCGGTAACAAGCTCAAATTTCATAAAAATTTACGAATTAAGGCCCATAGCTCTATAACAAAAAATTGGGGCGGGCCAGTTTTTGAAATTACTCAAGATACTATTGCAAAAGACCTGTAAGGCAAATATTAGTCAAATCGGAGAACGTTTGTTGAAGTTATTGCGCTAACAAGCTCAAAATTCGTAAAAAATGATGAATTAATGCCCATTAACTCAGTAATGAAAAATCGAGCTACGCCAATTTTTGAACTCGCTTGAGACAATATTACAAAAAATCTGTATGGCAAATTTTAGTCAAATCGAAGAACGTTTGTTCAAGTTATTGCGCTAACAAGCTCAAAATTAGTAAAAATTTATGAATTAAGGTCCAAATGAAAGTGTCAATGACACTGCAGCTAAACTTGTCTGTGTGTTGAGTTTGATGAAAAGGATAATGTTCAATGCTTATGAAAGGATTATGAAATAAGACAAGAATTGTGATAATTGGGAATATGTGCATTTCTGTTCCCTGTATGCTATGTTTTTAATGAAAATAATATGAGGTGTATGTACACTGTACTAAAGGGCAGAGGGGTGGGTTAATATGATCTCTCTCATGTCAACGAAAGTTACCAAGTTACAGAGAAATTATTCCAAAATGAGTCATCAAGTTACATTGAAATCCCTTCATAAATATGGCCTGTAGACTGTGCTAAAGGCTTTCGGGCTTCAGGCCTGTGTAGCCATGACGATTGACCAATTGCTACTAAACGGGGATGTCTTCATCTCGACATTATACTGAGTCATTCTACTAAGTTACAATGAAATCCCTTCACAAATACGACCTGTAGTCTGTACTAAAGTTTTGGGGCTTGGGAAGCCATTATGATTGAATGATTGCGACTGAAAGGGGACGTTGTCATCTGGGCATCATCTGGAGTAATCCTACGAAGATACAATGAAATCCCTTCATAAATATGACCTGTAGACTGTGCTCACAGTTTTGGGGCTTCGGGCCCCTGAAGCCATCACAGTTGACCAATCACGACCAAAAGGGGATGTCATCATCTAGGCATTATATCGAGTCAACCTAACAAGTTACAATGAAATCCTTACATAAATACGAGCTACAGACTGTGCTAAAGGTTTTTGGGCTCGGGCAGCCATCAAGGCTGAATGATCGCGACCAAAAGGGGACGTTCTCATCTAGACATTATTTGGAGTCATCCTACCAAACTACAATGAAATCCCTTCATAAATATGACCTGTAGACTGTGCTAAAGGTTTTCGGGCTTCGGGCCCCTGCAGCCGTCACATTTGCCCAATCGTGTCCAAAAGAGGACGTTCTCATCTGGACATTATATGAAGTCAACCTACCAGTTTACAATGAAATCCCTTCATAAATATGATCTGTAGACTGTGCTCAAGGTTTTCAGGCTTCGGGCTCGGACAGCCATCATGGTTGAATGATCGCAACCAAAAGGTGAATTCTGATCAAGTTATCACACTTGCAAAGCTTCTCATGGTGGTCAACTTCTATGCCACGTTTGAAAAAGATTGAAGACCAAATGGCTGAGAAACACTCTGGACAAAAATGTGTTCACAGACTGTATAATTTCTAAGTCAGACTGTACCATAACTCTGAATAAGAAAATCCAATCAAACTCAAAACCACAATTGCACAGGTTCTCATGGTGGTTAACTTATGTACCAAGTTTTGAAAAAGACTGGACAACATTTGGCTGAGAAACATTCTGGACAAAAATCAATCCAGACGGATGGACGACAGACAGACAACCATTTTACATAAAATAATAATCAGATGGGTGTGAAAACTTTTTTTTATAGCACCTCCTCGACTTTCTTGGCAGAGAATAACAAACTTGAATTGAGATGTCACAACAAAAATTCCCAGCAGTTTTGAAAAAGTATCACAAACACTTTGTTCACAATGGCTGATCAGCAAACATATGGCAGATAAAAAGTGGTAATCATAGTGCATCGATCTTCTAAAATGAGAATCACTGTATTAATTTAAAATAGCACATCGTTCAGAAATAATCTGGAACAAACTCTGAATTTGAATGAATGTATCTGAATTACTAGTAAGACACTCAAAATTAGTAGAATTGAGTTTTGACCTTTGCTGTGAAGTTATCATAAGGCCTAAAAAGTTAAAAATTGGATTCCCAGGCCCTCTTGCATGTTCCTTTTGGCTGCCGCATGCTCTCTTTTTATAACCAATGCAAACTTAAATGAAAGTGTCAATGACACTGCATCTTAACTTGACCAAGAAGGGACTGAACTAAATAGAAAGATCCAGTAATGCAAAGTCATTCACTCAAGTTTCTACAGAAAAGACATCACCCCAAAGCTACATATGAGAAATTGGGTGAGATGGAATTGTTGACAATTTGTATGTCAAATCCAAGATGGCCGGTGGCAGCCATCTTTTTCAACAGAATGCAGAAAAATTTGCTAACTCCCATCTACACATCACTCCAAATCTACATATAAAATTTGAAAAAGATCAGGTGAGAGATGAGGACAGTAGGGTGTGCTAATGGAACTGTTGACAATTAATATGCCAAATCCAAGATGGCCACTCGCGGCCATGATTTTCAACAAAATTCAGAAAAATTTTAGAGCTTCTATCTAGACATCAGGACAAAACTACATATGAAATTTGAAAAAGATTAGGTGAGAGATGCAGCCTGCAGGGTGTGCTAATGGAATTGTTGAAAATTCATATACCAAATCCAAGATGGCTGCTACCGGCCATATTTTTAAATGGGCTCCCATCTAGTCATCACACCAAAGCTAGATATGAAATTCAAAAAATGCCGATAGGATTACCGATCCAATTTCGAGTTGTGACAACACAAAAGTGGGTTTAATCATTATCAACGTATCGTCCTTAAACCAACTGTTTACAATATACTATGTGAAGGGTCACTGTGACCTTGACCTTTGACCTAGTGATTCCAAAATATATAGGGCTCTTTCTTGCACCAATGCCAACCTACCTATGAAGTTTCATGAACGTGGGTGGAACCATTGTCAAATTATCATCTGGAAACCAATTGTTTATGATTTACTATGTTGAAGGTCACTTTGACCTTGACCTTTGATCTGGTGAGTCCAAAATAAATAGGGTTCTTCCTCTCATGAAGGCCAACCTACATATGAAGTTTCATGAACATGAGTCAAACCATTATCAAGTTATCGTCCGGAAACCAACTGTTTACGCCCGCCCGCCCGCCCGCCCGCTCACCTGCCCAACAACCCACCCGCCCGCCATTCACCAAACTATAAGTCTAGTTTGACTTTGTCACAACTCAGCTAAAAATATCACGTGAGAGATGCGACTTGTAGGATGTGCTAATGGAAATGTTGACAATTTATATGCCAAATCAAAAGCGGCTCTGCTGGTGGCCACGTTTTTCATGAAATTTGGAAAAATTTCATACCTCCCATCTAGACATTGCCCTAAAGCCACATATGGCATTTGCGACTGATCAGATTAGAGACGTGGCCTGTAGGGTGTGCTAAAGGAATTGTTGATCAAAATATATCCAAATCCAAGATGGCTGCTGGCAGCCATGTTATTCAACAAAATTCAGAAAAATTCAATAGCTCTCATCTAGACATCACACCAAAGCTACATATGAAATCTGAAAAAGATTGGGTGAGAGATGCGACCTACAGGGTGTGCTAATGGAATTGTTGACAATTTATATGCCAAATCTAAGATGGCCACTGCCGAGCATGTTTTTTATCAAAATTCTGAAAAATCTGATAGCTCCCATCTAGACATTGCGCAAAGCTACATATGAAATTTGGAACTGATCTGGTGAGAGCTGTAGCCTGTAGGGTGTGCTAAAGGAATTTTGGACAATTTTTATCCAAATCAAAGATGGCCACTGGCAGACATGTTTTTCAACGAAATACAAAAAAAATCGATATCTCCCATCTAAACATTGCCCCAAAGCCACATATGAAATTTGGAACTGATTGGGTGAGAGCTGCGAGCTGTAGGGTGTGATAAAGGAATTGTGGATGGATGGACGTACGTATGGATGTACAACAGATTGCAACCCATCCCATTAACTCATACTTGACGTTGTCATGTTGAGCTAAAAAAAACAATAATTAAATGGTTTTTGTCTATTTTGCCCAAGTTAATAAAACTGATAAATTCGTCCCTTGAGTACAACAAGGCTTTGCAATGCTTTAACACTGCAAGGCCTTCTTGCACTAAAGGGCGGAAAGATACCACCATCCATGCTATTCAGTAGATTATGAGGCATAAAACATAAAACAAACAAAGAACATGAACTTCTGATGGCAAAGAAATAATTACAAAAATAAAAAATAAAATAAAACAAGAGGCCCCAAGGGGCCTTAATCACTCACCGGCCAAAGTGGTTCAAAGAAGTATTTGGGGCCACATTCAGTTAGACATGGTTCATCAACACTACAAAGAAACTAGGGACATGGCTTGAACAAACTTGAATCTTACCACCCCAAGGATGCTGCATACCAAATATCAAAAGCATTCATCTGCTGAATCTGAAGAAGAAGATTTTTAAAGAAAATTCCTCATTTTGAACTAAGTTATCATTCGCGCTTCCACAGTGAGCCCAAATATGAACCCAGGGACTTGGCTTGAACAAACTTGAATCTCACCCCCTAAGAATGCTGCATGCCAAATATCAAAACATTCCGACTGCTGAATCGGAAGAAGAAGATTTTTAAGTTATAATTCGGGCTTTCACAGGGAGCCCAAATATGAACCCAGGGATTTGGCTTTAACAAACTTGAATCCCCCCCCCCCCCCAACCACCCCACCCCAAGGATGCTGCACACCAAATATCAAAACATTCCGACTGCTGGATCTGAAGAAGATTTTTTAAGAAAATTTCTCATTTTAAACTAAGTTACAATTTGAGCTCCCACAGTGAGCCCAAATATGGACCTAGGGACATGGCTTAAAACAAACTTTTGAATCTTACCCCTCTAAGGATGATGCATACCAAATATCAAAACATTCCGACTGCTGTATCTGAAGAAGATTTTTAAAGAAAATTCCTCAGTTTGAACTAAGTTATAATTTGCCCCCCCCCCCCCTCCCTGCTAAGCATGCTGCATACCCACTATCAAAAGATTCTGCCTGCTGGATCTTGAGAAGAAGATTTTTAAAGAAATTTGCCTGAAATGCACTACTAAGTTCAAATTCGGGCTTCTATAGTTGAGCCCAAATATGAATCCAGGGGGCCGATTTGAACAAACTTGAATCTGACCCTCCTAGAGATGATGTATACCAAATAGGAAAGAATTCTGCCTGGTGGATCTGAAGAAGAAGATTTTTTTGAATTTTGGAAAGAAATTCATGGGTGCTATCAGAGTTATGCCCCTTGTGGTGCCCCCTGTGGGTGTGGCAAGTTTATTTGTACAAGTTTGAATTGACATATGACAGGAAACATGTACACCAAATTTGGTTCAATTTGATCCAGTAGTTTGTGAGGAGTAGTCAATAATGTAAAGTTCATGACGGACGACGACGAAGGATGACGACGGACGGCAAGTGATAAGTTAAGCTCCCTTCGGTGAGCAAGAAACACCAGCTCACATGCAAATTTACCAAAAAATGGCCTGAGAAACAGAAAATCTACTTTGTGGGGCCTAATGGAGAACACTGTTCTCAGAAAAAAGTAAATACAGAATCTCAAAATTGTCACGATTTGATATGAAATATCTCAACCGAGTTCCCCCAAGTCACCCTTAGCTAAGGTTAACTGAGGCTCAGATCAATTTTAGTGAACAGGGTTCAGAAATTTCATATCAAATCCATGATGACTTTGAGATTTGAGATTCTCTTCACACCATAATGTGTACAGTACAGCCGGCGTGGACTGGTCACTTTCCACAGGTGGGCAAAATTTCCATGGGTGCAATAATATTAGATTCCAAACACTAATTATAGGAATGATCATCAAAAATTTAACTTGAACGACGTCATTTGTGTGCAAAGCACACTAAGTTGCATCCCCGCATTTTCGGTATGCCATCACGATGGTCACAAATCAATTCACATTCTCTGACAACAAAAGTGGTGCTATGGGTGCCACATGGGGCTGGATCGAAAATCTGAAACCTTTATGCACATCTAGAGACCCTACCGGAACATATGAACACACTTTCAACATTTCGAAGTAAAACCCCTAGGAGCCTTTCACCAGAAACCGATTCTCTAATGACAAAGGTGGCGCTACGGGCACCACATGGAGCCGAATCAAAAATCCAAAAATTTTATGCACATCTAGACACACTACCGTAACAGATGAACACACTTTCAATGTTTTCGAATTAAAAGCCCCAGGAGCTTTCACTGGAAACATATTCTCTAACAACAAAGGTGGTGCTATGGGGACCACATGGGGCCACATGGGGCTGAATCAAAAATCCGAAACTTTTATGCACCTCTTGAGATCCTACTGGAACATAAAAATAAACAACTGAAATTACATATCCTAGGAGCCTTTTGTCAGAAAGCAGTATTTAACGCAGTCTTTTAAGTGATGCCACTGGCAAAACCTGGTGACAAAAATTCAAACTGAACCTATTTTTGTCATCTCCATACCATACTTAAGAAGTATCATAATTTTCAAAATTTAAGCTAAAAAATGCCGATAGGATCACTGATCCAATGTTGAGTTGTGACAGCACAAAAGTGGGTTTAATCATTATCAACTTTTTGCCCAGAAACCAGTTGTTTACAATTTACTATGTGAAGGGTCACTGTGACCTTGATCTTTGACCTAGTGATTCCAAAATAAATAGGGCTCTTTCTTGCACCAATGCCAACCTACCTTTGAAGTTTCATGAACGTGGGTGGAACCATTGTCAAATTATCATCTGGAAATAAATTGTTTATGATTTATGTTCAAGGTCACTGTGACCTTGACTTTTGACCTAGCAAGACCAAAATAAATAGGGGTCTTCCAGTCACCTGGACCAACCTACCTATGAAGCTTCATGAATGTGTGTCACACCATTATCAAGTTATCATCCGGAAACCAATTGTTTACGATTTTACTATGTTGAAGGTCACTGTGACCTTGAACTTTCACCTAGTGAGTACAAAATAAATAGGGTTCCTCCTCTCACTGATGCCAACCTACCTATGAAGTTTCATGAAAGTGGGTTGAACCATTATAAAGTTATCATCCGGAAACCAATTATTTTTGATTTACTATATTCAGGGTCACTGTGACCTTGACCTTTGACCTAGTGAATCCAAAATAAATAGGGTTCTTCCTCTTAAGAAGGCCAACCTACATATGAAGTTTCATGAATGTGGGTTGAACCAGTCTAGTTACCATCTGGAAACACTGACCTTGACCTTTGACCTAGCAAACTGAACCTAATTTTGTCATCTCCATACCATACTTAAAAAGTATGATAATTATAGTTAAAAAAATACTGATAGGATCACCGATCCAATGTCAAAAGGTGACATCACAAAAGTGGGTTTAATTATTATCAACTTTTTGTCCGGTAACCAGTTGTTTACAATTCATTACGTGAAGGGTCACCGTGACCTTGACCTTTGACCTAGCGATTCCAAAATAAATAGGGTTCTTCCTCTCACCAATGCCAACCTACCTATGAAGTTGCATGAACAGGGGTCAAACCATTATCAAGTTATTGTCCGGAAACCAATTGTTTATGGATTTACTATGCTGAAGGTCACTGTGACCTTGACCTTTGACCTAGCGAGACCAAAATAAATATGGTTCTTCATCCCCCTGATGCCAATCTACCTATGAAGTTTCATGAACGCGAGTCGAACCATTATCAAGTTATCACCTGGAAAAAATTGTTTTGATTTACTATGTTCTGGGTCACTGTGACCTTGACCTTTGACCTAGCGAGTCAAAAATAAATAAGGTTCTTCCTCTCATGAAGGCCAACCTATGCATGAAGTTTCATGAATGTGGATTCAACCATAGGCAAGTTATCATCTGGAAACCATTTATGATTTAGTATGTTCAAGGTCACTGTGACCTTCACCTTTGACCTAGTGAGTCCAAAATAAATAGGGTTCTTCCTCTCACTGAGGCCAACCTATCTATGAGTTTCATGAATGTGGGTCAAACCATTATCAAGTTATCGTCCAGAAACCAACTGTTTATGAAGACCGTCATTCATCAAACTAGAAGTCGAGCTTGACTTCGTCACAACTCAACTAACAAGAGCACCACTGGGCATTGCATCATACGTCCATGAACTGTTCAAATTGTACCATTTTAACACATTTGCAATTTTTTTAGAGTGCGAGAAATTTATACTGGCATATATAAATTTTTTCAGTCATTTGAGAAAAAAGACTAACAAGTTTGAAGCCAATCGAAAAACAAATACTAAAGTTATCATCCGGAAACCAAATATTTGACAAAGAATTCTAAGTCCAACAGGGGCCATAATTCAGGCAAAAATTGTTCAGACCGACCCCATATTCGAACTTGACCTGTATTTTGTTGTGATTAAACCACATACCAAGTTTGGAGCCGATCGGAAAACAAATACTAAAGTTATCATCCGGAAACCAAATATTTGACAAATTCTAAGTCCAACAGGGGCCATAATTCAGGAAAAAATTGTTCAGACCGACCCCATATTCGAACTTGACCTGTATTTTGTTGTGATTAAACCACATACCAAATTTGGAGCCGATCGGAAAACAAATACTAAAGTTATCATCCAGAAACCAAATATTTGACGAATTCTAAGTCCAACAGGAGCCATAATTCAGGCGAAAAATGTTCGGACCGACCCCATATTCGAACTTGACCTGTATTTTGTTGTGATTAAACCACATACCAAATTTGGAGCCGATCGGAAAACAAATACTAAAGTTATTGTTCGGGAACCAAACGGATGGACGGATGGACGGACAGACGGACAGACGGACGGACAATGCCATTAAACGGGTGTATAAAAAGGGATGTACGGATAGAGATCATCACCATATCCCCGCATTTTCAAAAATAATTAATGAAGCACTGGGTACAACCTGGTGTTTCATTAATTAAAATTTTGCAGATGATAAATTTTATTACCTGGTAAGCACATGCGTGGACATCACAGACCACATGTGAATTACAACCACTCCACAGCGACTGTACTGTAATTTAACCCTTTTCCAAAGTTATGCTAACAGAGACCAGCACTGTCAACAAAAATGACAACCAAGTTGTTTTATTTTTTTACTTTTTGCCCTGAAAACATACCTTATGTCCCCATCCCAACCCCCCTCCCCCCCCCCCCCCCCCCCCCCATTAGAGTGAGCTCATTAAGCTTGTTCAAGTGAGGGGTTCATAAGCTATGTTTCTGAGACAAAACAAAAAAAAACTAAAGAATTTTAGTTATAAAGGAATTTTTTTCTTTTTTTTGCAAATGTTGTGCTCTTCATCTTCATATCAGATAAACAGTTAACAAATTATACGAGACGATTAATTCAATTCTATTTCCATAACCATATCACACACAATTTTATTGTATGACGTTGACATTGACAACACACATTCATTTAAACGTGTTGTAAACAACATTTCCATAATGAGCTATTTGATGGTGATAATGTGAAAAATAGAGTTTCATAAATTAGTTACTTCATCTAACCTGATTCTCAGTTTCAACTTCAATGACATTATCATTCTCTTCAGACACCATTAGGCACACAGTGTAAGAAGATTTCAGCATATTGATGAAGAGATCATTTGCAAGCACATCAAGCTTCTTCTGTTCATCTCCAGTAACATTAGCACTTCCCGCAATTCCATATCTATATGTAACAAACAAGAATTACATATTGACTCTTTCAGCTTGTAATGCATAAATTTTGATGATACAATACACAACAAATTGTCAAGAAGTCTTGGCAATATATGTAATTAACTCCTTGCATGCTACTGGCAGATATTCCTGCAGAGGATATAAAATATCTTGCAAGTGAAATAGGTATAATTTGAGCAAGTTTAACAAAATTTTCCCCTGTAAATTGCATCAACATTTTGTCCAATGATTTCTTGAGTTAACTGCAATGAATTATTTTCCATCAAATCTAGTCATGGCTGCTATACAGCAGCCATGACTAGTTTTGATGAAAAATATTTTTTTAAATACTCAGCAGGTTAAGAGTTAAATCCAACAGCCCTATAGGGCCATACATATAGAGTATACCCACAGTAGCTTGGTGTACCAAATGTTCACCATGATTGGTGAAGTGGTGTTAAATGCGAGCCTTTGGCAGACGGTTAACACCACTTCACAACAAGTGGTGAACATTTGGTACACCAAGCAACTTTGGGTATATTTTATTTATACCATGATCGTTTTTATTATAACTCGAAATAGTATGTTATTAAAATGAAAAAGGCCTTGTTTCTTTTTCTGTTACTTTTCGGTGATAAAATTGACAGCGGAAGTACCTCCCACCGGTGCTCATGTAAACAAAACAGATTTGCATGTGTGTACGCATGCTGCTCAGTAAAATCGATAAAAAAAATATCGATTCTTAATAATCATATTTTTTTATTGATTTTATTGAGCAGCATGCATACACACATGCAAATCTGTTTGGGGTAAAGTCATTTAAAAACGTAATAAATAATTGCCACTTTCATTTCACTCTTCGCGATGCAACGTGAGATAAATTTAGACAAGTTCGCATTCAGGTCGACGTCACCAAAGGTCAACTTGGATGTAGTTCCACTGTAGGTGTAAATTTTAACTGATGAAATCCCATTGCTGGCGTGTTCACAACAGTTGGTGTATAAAGCTAAAATTTATGTCATAGGCTTTCCATATATAGTAGAATAGGTAACCATGGTATAAAATTAAGTTATTACTAAGCCTCCCTAGAACACAAAATAAATTTGCCCAATTTGCTATAAATTACATTCTTTACAAAGATCCCATCCAGGTGTTCAGTGTTGAAAGAGTAAAATACGGTGCTGTGATAACAAAAGTGGTCTCTTCATCAACACACAACAATTACACTGCTGGGTTGAGATTTCCTAAATTAAATGCTTCAAAAATCAGAACCACATCAATGAAAACAAATCAAACAGAGCATCACAGATGCAATGTGGTGTTTATGCTACCACATTTTTTTTTGACTGGTGAGATCCAGAGTTGCTGAGGATTGCAATCAGAGAATTTCATATGTGTCGATATTCTGTCAAATTTATGTGCCTGCATTTGTGATCACAGTACTGTATCAAGCATTTTAAACAGTGACAGCCTGTTAATGGAATAGCGATTTTGTCATTGAAAATTACTCATGTAACAGTAGTATGCAATTAACAGGGATATGGTCTCTTTCCTACAGTCTAGAGATAAATTTATCTATTATATCTTGTTTGACAGAGCTCATGAAGGTTTTTCAAATGAGATATAATAATTTAATTCCTGTCGTGGATGCACGTGGGGGGGGGGGGGGGGGGGGGGGGGGAGGGAGTTGTGGAACCTATATTCAAACCTGGCCTGTTTTACAAGCTGGAAAATACACATATCAACTTTGGTTGAAATCTAATAATCCAAACTGCAGTTATCAGTCGGAAACCAATTGTTTTACAGACAGATGAATGGACCGACAGATGGACCGACGAAAGTCATGACTATCGCATTTTGTACCAAAGAAAAAAATATTGCATGAATGGTCCTGGGTGAGGAGGAGGTGGGGGGGGGAGGGGTGTGGAAGAGTGGGGTGGTGTGTTAGGGGAGTACATTTTTTTTCCACATGTGGTCAGTCTGAATCCTTCAGAATGCATTTTGAGCAGAGAAAAAAAAAATGCCTAACCTGGCACCATGGGGGTGGGGGGTGGGGTGGGTGGAGGTGCTTGTCTGGGTTTTTAACCACAAACTTTAATCAAAACTATAAAAAAAAGCATTTTTGATGAAAAGAGCCTAATTGGCTCCCTGGGAGGGGGGGGGGGGGAGTTACGTGAGTTTAAAAAAAGGTTCACATGTAGTGTCCTATAAATAGTTCAAAATGCATATTCTAGGAAAGAAAAAAAAAATGCTTAATTCCTGGGGGGGGGGGGGGGGGGGGGATAATTTCTGTCTGGATTTTTAACCACAAACTTTAACCGAAACTGTAAAAAAAAGCATTTATGACAAAAGGGAAAAAAAAAGGTTCTGCATGTAGTGACTGTAAACAGTTCAAAATGCATATTGGAGGAAATACGCAAAATAGTCGGAGCCATTTTTTGTTAACTGTTTACATAACAAATCTGCCATATCTGCACTCGTGATATACAAAATTTGCTATTCAAATTGTATTTTTTTCATTTCTCTACTTCAAAACATACCTCATGACCTATTAATGGAACAAACTTGATGAGCTTGTTCCAATAAGGAGTAATAAGCCATGGTTAGAAGTAAATAAAAAATGAAAAAATCTGAGGTTTCAGAAAAATAATTTGTACTGTTGGCTTCAACTTGTTAGGTAAAGGATTAAAGATGCAGAACATAAAGCAATGTTGGGCTATATGAGTCAATTTTCTTTTTTGCATGTAATAACTCCCAATCCTTCAAAATGCATGTTGGGGAGGGGGGGAGTTGGGTGTGTAAGGGGGCGTCCATTTTTTTTCCACGTGGACAGTCTAAATGCTTCAGAATGCATTTTGAGCAGAGAAAAAAAAAATACCTAACTGGCACCATGGGGTGGGGGTGGTGTTTGTCTGGGTTTTTAACCACTAACTTTAACCAAAAATGTAAAAAAGCATTTTTGACGAAAGAAAAAAAAGGTGCCTAATTGGTGTGTGTGTGTTGGGGGGGGGGGGGGGGGGGGGGGTGATAATTAACCCCAAACTTTAACCAAAACTGTAAAAAAGCATTTTTGACAAACGAAAAAAAAAAGGTTCTGCATGTAGTGACTGTAAATTGTTCAAAATGCATATTGGAGGAAATAAAAAAAAAAATGCCTAATTTGGGGGGAGGGTGGGGGGCGGTGGAGTTTGTCTGGGTTTTTAACCAAAACTGTAAACCAGCATTTTTGACAAAAAAAGTGCCTAAATGGGGGTGTGGGGGGGGGGGGAATGGGGGTACATAAGTTTAAAAAAAGGTTCCACATGTAGTGACTGTAAATAGTTCAAAATGCATATTGGAGAAAAAAAGGGGGAAAAAAAACTTAATTGGGGTGGGTGGGGGGGGGGGGGGGGGGCGGGGGGGGGGGGGGGGAGGATAGTGGTGTTTGTCTGGGTTTTTACCCGCAAACTTGGAGTCATCCTACCAAGCTACAATGAAATCCCTTTATAATTTTGGCCTGTGGAATATTCCAAAGGTTTTTCAGGCTTCGGGCCTTTGTTGCCATCACAGTTGCCCAAAAGGGGACGTTCTCATCTAGACATTATATGAAGTCAACCTATCAAGTTACAATGAAATCCCTTTATAAATATGACGTGTAGACTGAGCTAAAGGTTTTCAGGCTTCGGGCTCGGGCAGCCATCATGGTTGAATGATCGCAACCAAAAGGGGACATTCTCATCTGGGCATCATGTGGATTGATCCTACAAAGTTACAATGAAATCCCTTCATAAATATGACCTGTAGACTGTGCTGAAGGTTTTCGGGCATCGGGCACCTGTAGCTGTCACAGCTGCCCAATCATGTCCAAAAGGGGGACTTTCTCATGTAGACATTATATGAAGTCAAGCTATTAAGTTACAATGAAATTCATCCATAAATATGACCTGTAGACTGTGCTGAAGGTTTTCGGGTTTTGGGCTCGTGCAGTCGTCATGGTTGATAGATCACGCCCAAATTGGGAAATTCTCATGTAGACATGATACGGAGTCATCGTATAAAATTACAATGAAATCCGTCCATATTAAACATGAACTGCAGACTGTGCTAAAAGTTTTGGGGTTTTGGGCTTGGGCAGCCATCACGGCGACAGATCATGCCCAAACGGGGACGTTCTCATCTATGCATTATACAGAGGCATTCTATGAAGTTGCAATGAAATCCCTTCATAAATACGACCTCTAGACTGTGCTAATGGTTTTCGGTTTTCGGCTCGGGCAGCCTTACCGGTTGACAGATCACGACCAAAAGGGGACATTCTCATGTAGACATGACCTAAAACCTGCATATGAAATTTTGATACAATCAGACAAGAACAACCGGATATAGCCTGTACTTGAAGGTTTGAATAATAAACTTTAACCACAAACTTTAACCAAAACTCCAAATGTCAACTAAACAGGAGAAGAAAAAAAAACAAAAACACTTGAACCTTCAGTAAAAAACTTTAACCACAAACTTTAACCAAAACTCTAAATGTTAACAAACGGACAGACGGACGGACAGACGGACAAAAGTCATTACTATAGCCCTTACTGCAAACAGTCGGGCTAAAAAAGGTGAATTCATCAGGATAGTTTTCAACATATCACCATATTCTTTTTTTATGTTATATTCAGTTAACAGTTTTATTCAGTTAAGGAGTAACAAATTAAGTGGGATCCAGTGTACTACAATATTTACATAACATCATGATCAAGTTGTTTAGAAATCATACAGTTGAAGCCTGTTAACTGAATAACCAATGTGTTATAAATACATTCAATGAGGCCTATTAAAAATGAAAACAAGAGTAAGCCATGAGATGACAAACTCCTCCACCTGCAAAGAGAGAAGTGAATCTAAATGTTTAGGAAAAATAACAAGATATCTCAAAATGTATGCCTATCGGATGTTTTGTGAAAATCTGACTACATTTTTTTAAGTTAATATGTTCACAAAGTAATTATCAAACACCAAGTTTTCAACAAAAGGGGGCATTACTCCTTCAAAAGCCAAGGAAATTTGGTGAATATCAAACTTAACCAAGTTCTTCTCACAATGTATGCCTGTAGCAAGTTTTGCAAAAATCTAATTATATTTATTCAAGTTAGCATGTTCACAATGTGATTATCAGACAAACACCGAGTTCCAATACAAAGAGCCATACCTCCTACAAAAGAAAACATTTGGTGAAAATCAAACTTGAGTAAGATTTTTTTTCAAATGTGTGCCAATAGGAAGTTTAATTCCCGCAAGAGTCGAGGAAATTTAAGGAATATCGAACTTGACCAAGATCTTCTCACAATGTATGCCCAAAAGCACATTTATGAAAATCTGATTACATTTATTCAAGTTATCGTATTCAAAAATTGCAACAAAAGGGGCATAACTCCTACAAAATCCAAGGAAATTTAACTCAATTTACAGAAAGTTGGACTAAATATGCCCAAATTATACTTATTTCAATGGCAAGAGAAATCCTGTCCTGGGCAGGAATATTCGCCAGCAGCATGCAAGGAGTTAATGAATATCATCTTGACAGAGCTCTTCTCACAATGTATACCTACAGTAAGTTTCAAAGAAATCTAATTTCATTTGTTCAAGTTAGCACGTTCACAATGTCATTTTCTGTAAAACATCAAGTTCCAATAAAGGGGAGCCATACATGTACCTTATACAAAAACCAACAAAATTTGGAGAAAATGGAACTTGGGCGAGATTTTTTCCAAATGTGTGCCCATAGCAAGTTTCATGAAAACACAATAACATTTGTTCAAGTTATCATGTTCACAAAGCCATTATTAGACAAACACCAAGTTTCAACAAAAGGGCATAACTCCTGCAAAAGTGGAGGGAAAATTAGGGAATATCATCAAACTTGACCAAGATCTCACAATGTATGCTTTTAGCATGTTTCCTAAAAATCT
Organism: Pictodentalium vernedei; assembly: GCA_031216915.1. NCBI lineage: Eukaryota > Metazoa > Mollusca > Scaphopoda > Dentaliida > Dentaliidae > Pictodentalium > Pictodentalium vernedei. Next base: position 333,776,704 of record CM062293.1, on the reverse strand, counting down.
GATTGCATTTATTCAAGTTATCACTTTCACAAAGTCATTATTATGTAAACACCAAATTTCCAACAATAAGGGATATATGCCTACATAAGCCAAGGAAATTTAATGAATATCAAACCTGACAGAGATCTTCTCAGAATATGTCTACAGCAAGTTTCATGAAAATCCGAATACACAAAGTCAAGTTATTGAGTTCAAAAAGTCATTATCACACAAACAGCAAATTTCCAACAAAAAAGGGATATAACTCCAACAAAAGACGAGGAAATTTGGTGAATATTGAACTTGACCGAGATCTTCTCTATATGAAAAGTTTCCTGAAAATCTGATTACATTTGTTCAAGTTATCATGTTCACAAAATTTGCAGATGCATGTATGGATGTTCACACAGATATAAGCCATTTCTATACTGAGTCAAAAAAGAAAGTATAATAAACTTTGAGGAGCAATTTTTTTTAGTATTATCAACTTTAATCCCAAACAAATTATTGTAAATTCATATTTCAGGTCTAGCTGTATGAATTTGCATAATTTACTGTTCTTACTGTTGCCAGCATCACGTCAGGACGTCGCAATTCAGACATGGGCTGAAATGAAAAGTTCACACATACAGTCAATAGCGTGTATGTCCAGTTTGCCTCTTGGATGGCAAGACATCGGCAGCGCATGGACCCGACAAGTCTCTGGATGTCACCATGTGGTATTGCGATCCACTCCTGCCTTAGAACATTATGTAAATCGCCTAACGTCTGAAGACCATGAAGTCGTACCCAAAGGTCAAATTGATCCCAAAGATGCTCGATTGGAGACAAATCTGGTAAAAGTGGGGGCCAGGGAAGAAGTTTGATGCTCTGCTCCTCAAGAAAGTCACGACTGATACGCATTACGTGACATCGGGCATTGTCTTGATGGAATAACTGCAATTACACAGCATTGAACATCGGGACAACAGCATTAAGAATTTCGTCCCTATATCGCTGTCCATTCAGATTACCATCGATGAAGATAAACTGCATTCAATGGTGCAAGGAAATTCCTGCCCAAACCATTACACTACCCCCACCGAAACGGTTGCGTCCCCCCACGCAAGCATCAGAAAACCATTCTCATCGGCAATACACTCTTGCCCTACCATCAGCACGCCGTAGACAAAATCGTGATTCATCACTAACAAGAGGGGCAACGCAAAGCGTGTGCCAATGCTCCCATTAGTATGACCTTGAAATGTGACCTTGACCTTGAAGGTACAAACCCGGCTATGGTGTGTGACACATCCTCCCATGGTCCTTTATAATTGTGTGAAGTTTGATGACTGTGGCCCTAACAGTTTTCGAGTTATTGGCTCGGACACACACACACACGGATGGACACACATACACTTCAATCACTATATGCCACCCGACTTAAGTCGGGGGGCATAAAAAAAGAACTATGCTCAAACGCTGCTGAGTCCAGCAAACATGCCGACGTACCCATTCCATTCTGATGGTATGATGATGTTGGGTAAGGATTGGTCCGTGGTATGGATGCCTACGTCAGATTCCGTGTTCAGCGAGTCTGTTGCGGACAGTTTGTGCACTAATTCTATTGTTAGTTCTACCAGGAGTAATTGCTGCTGTCCTCGTCGCTGGAAGGAAGCGATCCCGCAAGTGATGCGTCCTGATGGGTCGGTTTTGTACATAACCCTTGGTCAAGCTGAAAGCAGTCGGTCAGCAGTAGATCCAGTGGTTCTATACCTTTCAATGAGACAGTAAATAGTGGCCACAGTGACTCCGAACTCAGCAGAAAGCTCATCTGGAGGTATCCAGCCTCATGCATACCAATGGCACGCAACCTCTGATTTTCGGTTAACCCTGGCATTTTTTAAAATGTCGGAAGACAAAAACTAGCATGTTTTCTCAATAACCCAGGCTCTTTGTTTGGGTGGGGATAATTATTGTTTCTTTGGTAATTTTCCCTCAATTTTATGATGAAGGAGGGAGGCTTTTTTTACTCCAGGAATCAACTCTGAATAAGAGTTGGAATTATTAAAAAAAATTATTTCTTACACTATTCTGGAGAAAAAACAATGATTTCAGCTGTGCAAATTTCCAATACGGCAGTTGCAAATTTAATCAACTAGATCTTGTTTGACAGAGCTCAATGAGCTCTGTCAAACAAGATATAGTTGGTTAAATTTTAGTCCTACAAATCGAAAACAGTATCATTGAAGAGATTTCCAGGTAAAAAAAAAAACATTGTTATGAGGCAAATTCTCAATGACAAAGGAGGTGTCCGTAAAACAAGAATGTTTTTTTAATAGCCTTAACTGGTTGAGCGCTGGAAGCCTATATTTGGGCTGCCTTCAGAGTACAGGTACTGCAACCTAAAGGCTTCATATTCTGTAGATGTGTTTCATATTATCTTTAAAGTGAACTTATTTAGTTTGTACAGATTTGATTTGTTACAATTTATGTGAGAATATTTAATTCATTATATCATGAAGCTCTGTCAAATAAGATATCGTGGATTAAATTATTACATTGGAAATACTGGTGCTCAAGAAGTCTGTAGAGCTGAAGAATTCTGAGGTTGTGTGAGGAAATTTTTTGATAGATCACTATATATTTATGCAACTAACCCTTTACCTGACATGTCTAGAGAATGACAATTGGAAAAAAAATTATTGAATAACTAAAAAATTCATGTTTTGCAAGGTTTTGCCTTAAAAACATAGCTTATGACCCCTCAGTGGAACACATTTGACAACCTTGTTCCAATGAGGTCACGACGGGAGGTGAAAATTGCAGTCTCAGTATTATTTCTCATGCTACATGACATTTTAAAGAGTGTGGCATTCCGAATTCACATCAGAAAACCTAAATCAAACATCTTCAATAGCAAAAAAGTTAAAAGGCATTTGAATATTGCAAACTTTGGAAACAAACTTTGGAAATTTTCTGTCATTCCACTAGAGCAGCTGAGAGAAAATGCTGCATCTGAGAAAATGGAACTTTGGTGGAATTTTATGGGAATTTAATATCATGTTATATACCACTACCACAAGATTTCTGTTATTGGTTGAATGATGAAGCATTTTTTTCCAATATATTGACCAATGAAAATAGATTGGCATGAATTTAATATCTTGGCTATCCCATGGAGAAGTTATCAGGAATTATTGACACACTTTCCAGTATACATTAGACTTAGTTGCTTTGATGTTTATATAAAAACAAAAGACAGTGCCTTCTGTAGTATATATGTCATTTTGAAAGAAATTTTGTTCTTAATAATAGAGATCCCTTCTTCAATTGGACTTGCATTTTAAAAAAATTATGATCACTGAAGCAACATAAATTTTGAGTTTTATGTTACCATAACCCTGAGTCACAAGACTCGGAAAGAATGTAGATTTCCAGTGTTTCAGATGTCTGGTTATTTTACTGAAGTTGTAACAAATTGCTATTTTTTTTGTTAATGTATTTTGACCCATGTCATTAAATTTTCTCATGTAATGTGTCAGTCAACAGTATTCATTACCTGATAATTATTTAATTCAATGGGGAGTGCAATTTATTTATATCATATTAATGACTACACAATTTTATGGTGTGAACTCAAAAGTTCTTTATGAATCACACAACACTATAGCATTACTGGGTTTGACATACAACATGAAGTAGCATTCAAACTTCAAAGTCGGTATATTTCAAACACATACAGTACAGGGAGAGTAGATTACCATGAAAACATCCATGGTGTGGGCAAGGAACAAGGGCATTTTCCATCAGGTATCACCTAAAGGTTTATTGCCATTTCATCAATTCCCATTTTCATCAACTGCCTCTAAAAATATATTTTCCCTTTTCATCAATTCCCACTTCATCACCAGAATGAAAATATGTTTTAATCTTATGTAAATGCATTTTTTACCAATTATAAAAAATATTAAATTAAACAGAAATTAAACAGAAATATATTATATTAAGAAATATATATTTGACACATTAATTTTTTTTTTTATTTATTTACTAGTGTTTCTGAATGTTGTTTTTTTTTTTCTGCTTCATCAATTGAATGAAAATTCATCAATTGAATAAGCTTTGAATATTGTTTGTATCTCAACTGTTTGATGTCTGTTCATTACGTGTACGCTCCCTGTAAAACACTGCCAATCGGCTCCCCACTAACTGCTCTATGAGGTGGGGTATCAAAACCCAACCACGTGACTTCAATAAGACGTACTATCGGTACGTACTATCGGTTATAATTAGCACGAAGTGTTTCCCAGTGTTATGACAAGGTTATGCTTCCGACGCAAAATAGGACCTCCAAACATCATTTCTCTGAAAAACGGCTGTTGATAATTAGGGAAAACGGCGCATCACTCCCAAACTGCACAAATAAAAATAAAATCGTTAAAAGTTATTTCGAAATATCATACAAAATTACTTTTGAGGGCAGTTTTGATCTCGCATGAATATTTGTGAAGACCTTCTCGTTACTTTTTGTCGATGTCGGTGTTTCTTTGATCCCGTAATTTTTGGATACCAATTAGCACATTTTTCCAACCAGTCGGGCAAATACTATTTTTAATATCATAGGGAAATTTTAAAAACATGTTTCGTTTCGAATATATTGAGTAAAAATCTGTGCGATTTCGTCCTTGAATTTTTACAATCCAACTATTATTAGCGAAGTTACACCCAAAATGGAAATAATAAAAAAAATCTCATTTGTAACAGGTTGAAGAACCTTTCGAAAAGAGTCATTCAAATACACACCTTTTTTATTCTGCAGTGGTAGACATATTCTGGGCAATGAAAAAGAACTTTACACAATTTGGTTGCGTTTCCAGGTATTCCCATGAAGGACAGCTGACGTCGACTTAACAGGTTGAGAACAACGTAGTTTCGTTACCCACTAAACGGACCAAATTGCCTGAGTTATTAGACCACAGACGTCTGGAAACCTGATCTAAATCACCCCTACCTCAAAACACCTCATTCTTATATGTACCCCCACCCCTCCCAAAATATATAATACACAGATCTGTGTGTTATTTATTTTGGAAGTGTGTGTGTGTGGGGGGGGGCATGTATAAGAGGGAGGTGTAACGATGTGATATTAATCAGGTCTCCAGATGTCTGTGGTTAAACTAGGCAGTGTAGACAGTGGGACCAGGGGGTGAGATGCACAGCAACTCCGAATGACGACATCCCCTTTAATCCGAGGATGATATACAACATTTCTCAATAAAAAAATAAGCATTCAAATGTTGGATTTCAAGGTGTGCAGAGAACGAGCAGGTCCATTATGAACTCGCCCCAGTGACGCGGCAAAGCATCCATGTTTTACAAGGCGATGCTCCCACTCAACTTGGCAGGGCAAAAATATAAAAAGAATACCCAAAAGACGGGTGCAGAATGTTAATCTTCTCCCCCAACCCCCCCCCCCCCCCCCCCTCCCCTGCAAAAAAAAATGTTCTTGGTAAAACAAAATGCAGTGGAAGACCAGTCGGGTATAGATATCATCTGACTGGCTGGTTGGTTTGGGGGGGGGGGGGGGGGGGAGGCTAAGTACAAATTCAATGGAGGCAGAGAGCCAACTGTTATAGGCCTACCATCTTGCCATCAGAGGCAGGGACCAGCCTAGGGAGGAATTTTAGGGAGACTTCAAGTCTCCCTCCAGAAAAAATAGGGAGACTGCAGAGTCATGTGGGGAGACTTCATAGGCAAGTGGGGAAAATTAAGAATATTCATGTACCACCCCCGCCGACCCTTCATATACAATTTATGGTCCTCCATTAACGTACAAATAATCCAGGTCCAGTTGTCTATGATGCATCTGTGCCAGGTTAAAAAATCACAATGTAATTATTGACTGAAAATCCCCCACTGCTACCTTCTCCTTCATGACCCCTCACCTCTTCTTTGTGCCAATCCCCCATCACCCTCCTGTGATTGCCTTTCAACAAAGTCTACTAAGCTAATAATTTCCTAAGTCTGAAAGTGTGAACAGAACCAGATGTAAGAATTTTGCTTGGGAGGTACTTTGTTAGTTAATAAACAAAATACATTCTGGGGTCGAGTATTTTGTAAAAGAAATGTCATTCCGCATCATTTTTATGGCATTCCGGTGTCATTCCGCGTCATTTCATGTCATTCCGATGTTTTGGAGGACCCTTTTTCAATATCGTCCACATGCACACTTGTGTCCTGTACAAAGCTTTTCTTGACATCACTAAAGCTTTTTTCATGTGTTTCAATTCCATTCGTGTTTTTCTGGGAATAGACAGCCCAACAGTTAACAGTCGTCAGCAAATCGAAATGAAAATAATGTGTTATAAAATACGTCCGTTGTGTATACATTTTCGGCATCCTAAGCGACGTAACCTACTTTCAAACTGGGTTGTTTTGTTGAGTCGCGTAAGTCACCTATTTTCGTTTCGACACTTGAAGCTCCGACTGGAACGCAACAAAATAGAAATAAAAAATTCCGCCAAAATCGACAATGGACAATTGCTTGTCGTGTGATTTCAAATAAATGGAGGTTTATTTGACGAATTAAAACGCCCATTTATCACACTCGAGCACATTCGATTTTTGAAAATACTCATTTTCATGTAAACCTCGCATCACTCAGTTCAGCCTTTTCTCATTTTGGCCAATTTTTAGAGGGCGACTTGTAATCGCCCCGACTATTTTTCTAGGTGACTTTGGGCTTAGAAGGGCAACTTAATCGCCCTAGTCGCCCCCCACGGCTGGTCCCTGATCAGAGGATGCAGTTGCATAGGCCAAGCCCACAAACATTTAATGTCTGTGTTTCTGTCTCCTAATGTTCAGTGATGCTGTAAGCCTACTATGTGTGGGCCTAGGCCTATTAAAAAAAATCCTGGTGAACTTGGGTGGGGTGGGAATCTTACGCAGCATCAAGTGGGATATACAAGTGCGATATAGGTATTGCTCCTCGCCGTATGGGGCGGAACAAAATTTCCAGACAGACCAAAATTATTTCCAGACTGATTTCAGATGTGGAACCAAATTTGATAAACAAACCGCGCATGTACCTACATATCGGTTCCCGTATGTAAGATGGCGCTATGCTGAAATAGTCTATTATGATTGAATACACTTTGAAACACTGTGGATGACCCAAGACTATAATTGTGAATATCCTGGAACCCATCAACGGTACATGGAGAGAAATTCTATAAACAGAAATACTAACAGAGTGGAATTTTCACACATATATCGTCTTAACCCATGTGAAAGAAGCATTTCATTGAACTGAGGGTCCTTTGAACGACAATGTACGGTCCATCTGCAGAAATATGTTGTGTTTGGTGTCCCTTTTTCCACCGAAGCTGAGAGCATATTTTGTGAGTGGAAACCTCACTCTTCGAGTGTTTTAGCAGAGACCCTTCGTTATGTGGCGAGATGGGACGTGATGTGTCTGAATGTATCTGAGATCAGTTAAAAATTATAAATTATAAATTGGCAGAATTTTGGAGAGTTTTCAGTTTCCCGTCTGAACTCAGCAAAATTAGAAGAAACATATACATATATTTTATATTTCGTTAAAAAACGATGCGTATAGCTTGAGGTTTGTTGCTTTGGACCATTGAGAAAAGTAGACACAGGCTGTTGTAATATAACTGAATATAAAACAACACTTGACATAATCAATTATTGAGTTCTCGCGGCAGCAATAAAATCTGGTAGCAATAACATTTCCTAATCCGCACTAATACTTTAATTACCCTTCCAAAGATGTAAAACAAGAGCCGACAGTAGCTACTGATTGTTTCTGAAACAGCCTCTGATCGCAATGAAAACACTGACTGGTGACAACAGATAAAGCATAAATTACTCCTATGAAGTTTATTCTTTTGAGATTTCCAACATCAGAAACTGGTTAAACTGAATTACAATTATGCAGATCTACATACTTTTATATTTGCACTGCAACTTGTAAAGAAAATTTTGTTTCTAACATTCGACCTACCATTTAACAATTTTATTAGCACTACGACAAATATTGAAATTATTTTGAATTTATTTATAGGAAAAGACAGTGTTCGTGTGGTGTTTTCCAACAAATACTTGCAACACAATGCGAAAAAATCAATTTCTAATATTCGGCCTGTCACACAAGTTAACCGTGCACATGTATATTGGCACTACGAAAAAGCCCTGGGCCGATTTAATCTGTGGACCGACTTAGGGGTATATCTCAGTTGCTGACTTTATTTTTGGCCGACTTCTCCCATGGGCGACTTCCATTTGGGGGGGGGGGGGGGGGGGGGAGGGCAACTTCCCACCATTTAACTCTTTGTAGACTTTATACCACAACAACAAAGCTTGAATTTTTTTTTTTTTGCCACAATTTATTGGAAAATATCCAGCGGAGTTTTGAATAGATAGTTGCAAAAAATGAGAAAAAAACAAACAATTTCTACAGCCCCGTGTCTTGCAGCACACTGAGAGACCATGTGTTCAAGTGTTGTTTTCTTAAGACTGGATAGCTGTCTTTTCCACGCAGTATGTACATGTGCCGAGTCGACATCCAGTAAGAGCAGGCTCTGACACCCTTATAGTTTAAAGACCCCCACCCCCACCAATAAATAACAGATGTACGCCTCCCACCAACACATGTCGGGGATCACATGTCGCCTATCGCAGAGATAGGCCTACTGACACCACCTCCAGTTCCACAGAAAGTTAAAAGTTATTTTTCGGCATAATTATGTTGTTGCCGGAACCCAATTTTATTTGAGTGCATTCAAAAACGGAAACCTGACATTTCAAATAAAATCATTAAAATTATTTTCGACAGTATTAATATGGGCAGATCATAAGCGGTCATAACTGAAATAGAAGGCGATCAATTGTATCTCGATTTGTTGTCAGTCTTGTTTGTGTTGATGATGTAAATATGTGTTGAATAGTTTTAGCCGATAACTTGAAATAAATCATAATGAAAGTGTCAATGACACTGTAGCTCAACTTGTCAAGACAAAGACATGTACATGTATAGTATGTGACACAGCAATGACAAACATCTAGGTAATGACCTGATAACAAAGGTACATATAAAGTATTGTAACGGTCTGTACATAAATACTGACCGTTGCCTGTAACAAATGTATAGGTAAAGTATTGTAAAGGTGGGTGACAGTCAGATGCTGAACTAGAAAAAATCTTTGAGTCCCAGAGTGGGTCTGACTGAACCTCAAAATATTTGTTCTCATAGCACAGTGATAACAAAGGCACCCCAAAACACACTCGTTCCTGTCCCAAGGTGAAAACAAAAGTACTCAAGAAGTTTTGTGAAGATCAGTTCATAAATACGAGCTGTATAGAACTTGTGACAAAAAACTGATTGGACCTAATTTCGGTACAAAATGGCCACTGGCAGCCATCTTGAATTTTGGACCGTACCCAGAAACACTCATTCTCATCCCAAGGAGATAACAAAGGTACCCAAGAAGTTTTGTGAAGATCGGTTCATAAATACAGCCTCTACCCTGAGCCGTATTGACATGTGTGCTTACATTGTGTAAGTTGCATTGAATAAATCAAAGTTCATCTAATTTGCATAATTTCTGCACGAAAAAAACCCCCTTACAATATGTGATGTATTCCATGTTACTAAACATTCATACAAAAATTTATTAAAATCAGAACTTTCATACAGAAGTTCTATACAAAAGACTGATTGCACTAATTTTGGTACAAAATGGCTGCTGGTGGCCATCTTGAATTTCGGACCACACCCAAAAACACTCGCTCTCATCCCACGGTGATAACAAAGGTACCCAAGAAGTTTCGTAAAGATTGGTTCATAAATATGGCCTCTAGTCTGAGCTGTATAGAAATTGTGTACAAAAAACTGATTAGACCTAATTTCGGTACAAAATGGCCACTGGCAGCCACCTTGAATTTTAGACCGCACCCAGAAACACTCGTTCTCGTCCCAAGGTGATAACAAAGGTACCCAAGACATTTCGTGAAGATCAGTTCATAAATACAGACTCTAGTCTGAGCCGTATTGACATGTGTACTTACTGTGTGTAAGTCGCACTGAAAAAATCAAAGTTCATCTAATTTGCATAATTTCTGCACGAGAAAAAAACCCGTATTATATGTGATGCATCCCATGGTACTAAACATTCACACAAAAAAATTATTCAAATCAGGACTTTCATATGGAAGTTCTGTGCAAAAATCTGATTGCACCTAATTTTGTACAAAATGGCTGCCATCGGCCATCTTGAATTTTGGACCGGACCCAAAAACACTCGTTCTCGTCCCACGGTGATACCAAAGGTACCCAAGAAGTTTTGTAAAGATCGGTTCATAAATACGGCCTGTAGCCCGAGCCGTATTGGCATTTGCACTTACAGTGCTGAAAGTAACCCCAAAAAACATCAAAATTAGTCTAATTTGCACAATTTACGTACGAGAAAAAAACCCGTATTATATGTGATGTATCCCATGGTACTAAACATTCATACAAAAAATTATTCAAATCAGAGCTTTCATATGGAAGTTCTGTACAAAAAACAGATTTCTGCATCGTCGGTACAAAATGGCAGCTGGCAGCCATCTTGAATTTCGGACCGCACCCAAAAACACTCGTTCTCGTCCCACGGTCATAACAAAGGTACCCAAGAAGTTTCGTAAAGATCGGTTCATAAATACGGCCTCTAGCCCGAGCCATAGCAGCTTGGCACTTACAGCTCTGAAAGTAACACTAAATAAATCAAAGTCAGTCTAATTTGCATAATTTACGCACGAGAAAAAAACCCGTATTATATGTGATGTATCCCATGGTACTAAACATTTATACAAAACTTTATTCAAATCAGAACTTTCATACAGAAGTTCTGTACAAAAAACTGATATTTGCATCATCGGTACAAAATGGCCACTGGCAGCCATCTTGAATTTCGGACCACACCTAAAAACACTCGTTCCCGTCCAGGGTCATAACAAAGGTACACAAGAAGTTTTGTAAAGATCGGTTCATAAATACGACCTCTAGCCCGAGCCATAGCCAATTGTTGACGTACGGACAGACGGCCAGACGGACAGACGGCCAGACGGACAGACGGACGATGGACGACGGGCCATGACAATAGCTCAAATTTGACTTCGTCAAAGTTGAGCTAAAAATGAATCTATTTTCTTTATATATTATTACATTAACCCACACGAACATCCTGAGGCCGAAGGGCGCCAGACCCGGCGAGGCCGAAAAGCGTATGTCGAAAAGCGCAAAACTTAAAATCGGCCAAAAAGCGTCAACACGGACTACTTTTTACATGATTCTGTTTCAAAATATAGTTTATGACCCCTAACTGAAACTAGCTCAGTCCCCCAGACTAGTTGCAAAGGAGGGAGCGTAAGCTGTATTTCAGAAGCAAAAATGTAGGCTTTTGTGCAAGAATCTGGACAGTACTGCTGAACTGTTGGGTAAAGGGTTGATCGATAAATCATTTATCTAACCTTAGTTAAAGTAGAAGACAACAGTTGTCAAAATATTTTTTGCTTCCAAAACACAGCTTATGGCCCCTGATTGAAATGGACGCTACACGCTCGTTTCAATCAGAAGTCATAAGATATGCTTTGGAAGCAAAAAATTAAGATAAAAACCTAAAAAAATGGGAATGACGAATTTCGTGTATAGTGCTGACCGATTTTTACAGTTATGTCACGTAAAGTGTTAAATGCAAAAATGAATATTACACAGTAATTAGACTTGAATATAAAACAACATCTCAAAAGTGTTATGCTTTATCAGACCAGTGCTGAAAAAAAACATTAATTAGCTCCGCCCACTCATAAAAAGTTCCTCTATAAATAGACACAGAGATCTTAATTGAACCGGATTAACAGTGACTGCATTATGTAATTATATGTAACAACTGGGATAATTTGGAAGACTACTTTTACAGGGACTGTACACGTAATGTGGTGGCTTATGTTTTTTTTTTGTTTTTTTTGTGCATTTTTACTTTTAACTGAGAGAAGTGTTTAGTTTTGTACTAGTGTTTGTACAACAATTAACTTATTCGTGTTTTGATAGTAATGACTTGGTATTTGAAGTTTGTCTTGTTTATATAACCATTGTGTGTTAGCTTGTTATCAAAGGTTCTGAAATATATATATAACAGGTAGAAACCTTTCCAGCTAAACAAACACTGTATTTTCTTAGGTGATTTCAATGCCAAACATCAGGTTTTCAGATGCAATAAAACGGAGCCAAATGGCGACGCTCTCTTCAATATCATCGAACAATTTGATCTTTTTGTATTAAATAACGACCACGACATTACTCACGTCAGTAACAACACCCTCCACCAATCCGACATCCTTGACCTAATTATAACCAGTAAATCACTAACTAATCAAATGCAAGACATATATGTGGGGGACGATGATTTAGGTAGCGACCACCTGCCTGTTCATGCTACATTACACGGTTGCAGCGGACCCGCAAGATACCCCACAATGAGGAGGAGGAATCTATCAAAAATTGACTGGGACCTCTTCAGAAAAATAATTCAGGTTAAAATAAACAAAAACGACCCAATGAATACCTGCGAGCTCGAGCAAGCATGTACCAATCTCATTGAAGTCATTAACAACACTCTTGATGAAATTTGTCCCAAACAGACAGTTAAACCGCGGGCCAACAGAATAACTGAAACCACACTCCAAATAATAAAACAAAAAAGAAAGGCCTTCCGTGCATACAAATCAGAAAAACTTCCAACTAAAAAGGTCGAACTTGAAGCTGTGTATAATCGCCTCCACGGCAAAGTTAAAAAAGCAATAGCAAACGACAATCGCGTGAGATGGGAAAAAGCAACGGAAAATCTAAATGGACTCAGGGAGACTAAAAAGTTTTGGGATACTTTTAAAACCCTTACTGGACAAAAACATAAAGACGCCAACAGTAAGGCACTAAAGATCAACGATGGAACTATGGCCCTGGATGACAAGGCGAAGGCTAGCACCTTTGCTGAGCTCCTTAAGAAATATCATCGTCCACATGAGGGCGATAGGTTTGATGACGAGTTCAAAGAAAAAGTAAACAAATTTGTTCAAGACAACAAGACAACGTTTAACGATGCCAACTTCAGCCAAACGCCCGAGGACGGGGATGGCCATGAACTCACGGAACCCATAAGCAAAGAAGAAGTGGCTAACACAATTAAAAAATGTAAGTCTTCTTCTTCCCCAGGAGGGGACGAGGTCTCATACAAAATCCTGAAACAATGTCCCAACACTTTTTTCGGTAGACTCACTAACCTCCTAAACTGCTGTCTCTCTAGTGGATACTTCCCAAAATGTTGGAAAGTAGCTACAGGAGTCATGATACCCAAACCCGACAAGGATTTGAGCAACACAGCTAATTACCGCCCAATCAGCCTACTTAGCTGTATTGGAAAAATTTTCGAACGGATTCTCACGACTAGACTCCGCAGCCATCTCGAATCAATCAGCTTTTTCAATAAGTGGCAAAGGGCATACAGGAGCCAAAGAGAGGGAATCGAGCATGTTTATAGACTGGTAGATTATATGAAAACGGCGTTCAGTCAAAATGAAATAGGAACCGTGCAATTACTCGACGTAGAAAAAGCGTTTGACTCTGTATGGCACAATGGCATGAGATACAAACTAGCTAAAATGGGGCTACCTACCAAAATTCTAAGGATCATATCATCATTTTTATCTGATCGAAAAATCAAAGTGAGGGTCAACCGCGAAGTGTCAGCCGAGGTAAAACTCGAAGCGGGCACTCCACAGGGTTCGGTCCTCAGCCCGCTTCTATTTATAATATATGTGAATGACATTGACAAACTAGGGAATAACCATGTTGAACTATCTCAATTCTCAGACGACAAAGGAATGTGGACGGCCAGTAAGTCTGGAAACATAATACAAAACCGCCTGCAGGATACCATCCGCGACCTGCAAGACTGGTGCGCTCTGTGGCGCATCAAGCTAAATGCCACAAAAACACAAAGAATCACATTCTATAAAAAACAAAGGAAAAAGCCTGTCCCTAATATTGAGCTTAAGCTTTACGATCATAAACTTGAAGCTAGTAATGAGGCAAAGTTTCTGGGATTCAACCTGGATAGCAGTCTCAATCTAAACAATCACATAAACTCAGTCACCATCAAAGCCACTAAACGCATCAATTTCCTGAATATGATTAGAGGTAAAAATTGCGGAGCCAATAAAGAAATTCTTCTCAATCTTTACAAATCATATATATGCCCAGTACTAGAGTATGGGGCCATAATAACAAGTGACCTGAATAAAACCAACATTGAAAAACTACAACGGGTCCAAAATCATGCCTTGCACGTGGCTCTGCGCAAGCCCGCCTGGACATCGATAAAACAACTTCACGAGATAGCAAAAATAGACACTATAGCAATGCGCTTAAAAGACCTTCAAAACAAAACTCTAAATAGACTTCAAGACAGCGAATTAATAATAGAACTCAATGCGCATCGCGTCCTCAACAGGAAAACTAAATAATCTGCGGCATGTCTATCGAAAGGGTTAAAGATTACATCATTGTGATGGAGTGAGCCAGGCATTCTGTGACCTAAATTTAGAACTGGCTGCGGGTGACACGATACGCATGAAAGCTTGCCTCTGTTACTAGTGGGAGTTGCAAACAGCGAGGAAAATCTCCACCTGCTGCCGGGTTTCCCCTCCCTGAGATATAAATATCGGGGAAAAAATGCTGGCTTCCCCATCCAAAAGGATGGAAAAGTTGTAAATTAAAAACCGAATTGCTCTAATTTCCAGCTCTCTATCTTTTCTACCTCCTCTATCTCATCAGACACACGACCATACTGAATGACAAGCTATGAGGGATTGAAACAATCCTCAAGCAAAGATGTGCAGAAAACCTAACAAGACCAAGGCAAGGATTGAAACAATCTTGCCAGCAAACAGCCCTTTTAAGGGCTTTTTTTTTTTTTTTTTTTGGGTGGGAGGGGGGGGGGGGGGGTGTTGGAGGTCATTTGGAATTCCCGAAGGATAACCAGATACCTCAAATCACATACGGCATCCTATCTCCCAGAAGGCTTGATGGATGACTCCCGGTTTTTTCAAACTAAACTGTTGGAGCTTTCTCCATTCCTTTTTTGTAACCGCTATGGTCATATACCGGGGCCGCTACCAAACCGGCGTTGCTGTTTGGTTTTCTTTTTTCTTTTTCCCTAAAATTGCCATCGCACAACATTATATTCTGGCTCGCCACCATGGTGGGACTCAAAGCTCTACCATCACCAAGCTGGAACCGAATAGAGCCCACTCTCTAATAGTCTTAATGGCGTTGAGGGTTTGGTCTTTGACAATCTATCACTCCAATGCAAACTGCTGGGAATTCTAACCGCGTGCATACCCCTTCAGATCCCATGTGAGGCAATAGGAAAGCTAGGCCTGTGTGATCCAAGATCCAAGTGAAATAAAATAAGGCTAATCGCAAGGGATTTGTAAATCCCACATCGTCCCTGCGCGCCTTCGGCGCTCTAAAACCTTTCATTCATTCATTCTGCTAAACACTTCTCTCAGTTAAAAGTAAAAATGCACAAAAAAACAAACAAAAAAACAAAACATAAGCCACCAACAGACATCAAACAGTTGAGATACAAACAATATTCAAAGCTTAATACTTATTTTCATTCAGATGATGAAGCAGAAAAAAACAAACAACATTCAAAAACACTAGTAAATAAAAAAAAAAAAAACTTAATGTGTCAAATATATATTTCTTAATATAATATATTTCTGTTTAATTTCTGTTTAATTTAATATTTTTTATAATTGGTAAAAAATGCATTTACATAAGATTAAAACATATTTTCATTCTGGTGATGAAGTGGGAATTGATGAAAAGGGAAAATATATTTTAGAGGCAGTTGATGAAAATGGGAATTGATGAAATGGGAAGACACCCACCTAAATATTCACCCTGGAGGACATGGACAGGAACTTTGCTTGTACAGTAGAGCCCACTTAATTTATTTATTGGTGTTTAAGGTCACCTACTTATGCATAAATGGCTAATCGTGACAGTGACAGTTTTACGGGTGGAGGAAGCCGGAGTACCCGGAGAGAACCACTGAGCATCGATGAGCAACTGTCAGCTCCTCAACATTCTGACTCTGTTGAAGCTTAGCTCAAGCAGGGTTACAGCGGTTGAAGACATGTGCACCATCGACGTGCAGTATGCCTTAGTACACGGTGTCATCGTGCCCCCATGTAGGCAACAGAGATAAAGTGCCTTGCCCAAGAACACAATGTGGGTTGTCCCAGCCGGGATTAAACTTGGGACCTCTAGCATAGAAGTCCAACAGTCTACCACTGAGCCACCGCGAGTCCACTTAATTGGATATCTCTTAACTGAATAACCTTGTTAATTAAATATAATTTCCAGACACAAAACAATTTTCCATACCTCCAGTACAAAATTGACCTGTTAATTGAATATAGGTTACAGAGTCAACTCCTGTTAATTGAATAAAAAATCTTGCAACCTGTCGAGAAATTGCCCTGACTCTCCCCAGTTTTCCTTTGTTTATAGACCTATTTGGCCTCCGTGCATCCAATACAGGCATTTAATCTATTATATCTTGTTTGACAGAGCTCCATGAGCTCTGTCAAACAAGATATAATAGAATACATGTAAATGCTAAGTTTATCTCTAGAATACAAGAAAGTGACACAATCCCTGTTAATTGAAAACTCCTGTTAATTGAATAATTTTCACTGGCAAAGTGGCTATTCAATATACAGGGTTCCACTGTATTTCTCATTCTTTCTAACAATATTTGAGAGCTAATGTCAGGGTGAAAATCCCACTACATGGTTGTTTTTGTTGTAAACCATTCAAACTGTCCTGTTCATAAACTTGAATGCAAATGTGCAAAATGTAAGGAAAAAGAAAGGAAAATATGTTAGAATTTAGGAAATGTCTGTAACCAACTCCACTGCACCCTTTTACATCTGGGCATACATCTGTTCTACACAGATGGCATCATCGTCAACATATTTAATACTGAACCACATGGGATAGCCAGGAACTGTTGATGTATTTGTTTGGTTTTATTCTGGTTTAATGACACTTTTGACAGCCAGAGCTACCTCTTGTCAGTTTAACAAGTGAAGGAAGTCGGAATACCTGGAAAGAACCACCAAGCAGTGGCAAGCAACTGTCAGACTCCCCAACGCCCTAACTATGCACAAGCAGGGTTGGCACTGGTTGAAGAGAAGTGCACCATCGACTTGCAGTACGCCTTAGTAAACAGCACCCACTGCCCCTTTTGGGCAATCACGATTAAGTGACAATGCAGTTACCCATGTTAGGGATTGAACCATGAACCTTTCAGTTTGAAGTCCAATACCACAACCACTGAGCCACTACACTCCCACTGTTGATATAACTGATGTTACACAGAGATTATTACCATTATGAGGATGTACAAAATATGGATCTGAGTCGAGCTCCGGGTTCTAAGGGCAGATCGAAGACGAGTCGTGATCTACCCTTAGAACCCGGAGCGAGACTCGGATACATATTTTGTACATCCACATAATGGCAATAATCATTTTATCTTACAATATATTGGAGATAAGTCAAGAATGTAGACGAATATATAACAAACTATTTATTCGTACGGATGAACAAAAAGAAAAAAAATGGAACTCACGCGAAAGGAACGTGCTTGTATCCGACCCCCTGATACAAATCTGTATCAGGGGGTCGGATACATGACAGTTGCGGAGTTAATACAGACAAAATACATGTTGATTGTAAGATAAAGTATTTTACTGGTTCACCATCATCAATTTCCAAATGTTCTGAATCTTCTTTCCAATCAGATGTGCAGCTTTATTTTTGTCATCGTGGATTTCTGATATAGATGTAGCCATTCTTATCAGTTTCTTACAGTTTTCGGCCAGTTCATCAATTCTTAGATTTTGCTGCTCATCACCATCTTTCTCAGAAAATTTGAAAAGATTAGTTTCATCTTCCTGGGATAGTATGGTCTGTCGCAGCCGAGTGTTTAATGAATCTTCTCTTTCAGTTTTGCATTTGAGGTTTTTAATGATTTCATCAACCTGGGCTGTTGTCTGATATAATCAAAAATACAGTATCTCTTTAACAATCATCTCTCTCTCTCTTCTTGCAGCATTCCTCTCTTCTTCCTCTGGCTTCTTTTTCTGATTTTCTTCTCTCTGTCTTATAAAGTCATTAACTTCCTCTGTCTTCTTTTTCTGATTTTCTTCTCTCTGTCTAATAATGTCATTAACTGACTTATTTAATCATTAGCCTTTTTAAGTGCTTTTTTATTATTCAGCTTCAGTTTAGGGTACATCCCATGCAGCTATATTCACAAACTTTCTTACACTCAGTCCTTTATGTCCAATACTCTGCTAAGGCTGCGATTTTGATATCACACCTTTATCCAAAACAGCGCCCAAAATTGTGGTGTTTTGTCTTTAACTTTTAATTTCTACTTAACTATTCAACTTTCGTTCTCGAAATTTTGTAATCGTGTTCTCCAACAAAAACAATATCTAAAAATGTCCTACTGACATGGGAAAATTGAAATCTATATGGTTGGTATTTCGGGTGACCCTTTTCACACCAAAGTCACAAAAAATTGAACTAAGTCAGATTTTTTGGAACTTTTTGTGTGTTGTAGACTTCAAAAAATAAAAATATATATGTTTTGGGATATTTTCATTTAACATCATTTTTGATGTTTTATGTCATTTTGATGTACTTACCCCCCTCCATCTTTTTCAGCATTTGTTTGAAATTTCTAAAATATTATCACAACAGACACCATATTCAGAGGCCAAAATGGCATTTCCTTCCAAAACAGTGTTGGAAGCCCTCTCAGAGTTGGCCGTGCTTCATTGAATGTCTTCTGAAAATTCGCTTTGTGATTTCAAAACCACCTAGTTATTTCTCTTTTTCTTTTGTTATACAATCAATACATTTTATGAGAGTCTCATTGCAAGCTTAACATGCCGCAATTGCCTTCCCTCATTCTGTTTATACTCAATCACTTTCCTGTCTTGTTCAGACAAAACACGATGTAAGCTTCCTGGCTGATATGTTTGATGTTCAGCTTAAATCTCAGCAACTGGTCTGCATATGCAAAAACACTTTCAGCAAACTTGTTGTGTTTTACTACACTTGCAGTGATCAGGTGAAGATTATTCAAAACAGGGTCACACAAATTCCCTCCAGACAGTAAATCTTCATCATGGTGTTTCAATAGCTTTGTTATGGTAGGAATAACAATAGCCAAGATTGTTTCTCCAGTAGCATCACACTCGGATGGCCTGTTGAGTACATGATACACAGCATTCCTTTTGACTGCCCAGGAGGAGATATTTTCAACTTCGAGCTTTCCTGTTATAAAGCAACCAATCTTGGTACTGGCCTTTTCCAAATATTTAGTCTCGAAACTGATAACATTTATCAAGTCCAAAATGTGAATGCTCTTGTCTTCAATAATTCTCCAGAGAGGCTCTGTCACCAGCTTGTTTATCAATCTGAGAGCCTTGCACCCTGCAATTTTAATGTTGTAAAGTTGTGTTTCACGTCTGCAAGTACAGATTCAGTAGAAGGTTCAGCATCCCTTTACTCTCTAAATATTCAATCCTCTTGTGAAAAAAAGAACAAATATAATATAATAACACTTTGGCCAGCCGCTGATTTGTCGTGGTTCGCGGACGAGAAGGTCATGGTTACCCCTGTACTCCCAACTGCCTCCCTATTCCCACGCTTCTCCTCTCCTCCCAACACTCGGAGACGAACTGCTTGATGATATCCCTTGTCCCATTCTTCCCAATCTCTCCGATTAGCATATTAACCCTCTCCTTTGAGTCTCCCCCTAACCACATGTCCTTCATTCTCCCATCCCACTTCCCCATTATACTCCCAGTGAATCTCATTCTTTTAGGCTGATACTTTGGGCATTCTAGAAGAAAGTGTTCCAGGGTCTCCACCATGTCCAAGTTACACATCTGGCACTCCCTTTTACCGTCTTTCCCTATTTTTCCCCTCAGCTCCAGGGATTGCGACCTCAGCTTGAATAACAGTGACCCCCCAAAGGTGCCATCAAGGTACTCTTCAAAACCTGGCTTCTCTTTATCATGCAGGCCACCCAAAGACCTCTTTGATTTGACCCCTCCCTCACTTGGACCATCCACCCCGTTTTGATATTTGAGTTGAAAATTCTCAGGAACATTGCTTTACACCATCGGCTGTCAGGGAGATTTACCAAATAATTAAGATAACCGAGCTTCAACAGGTCTATCCTGTCCTTGATCTGCATCCACCCAAGCTCACCCCTGATTGCTTCTGGCACTGCGGCATTACTCGACCCCGTTATCAATCGGCCTGCATCGTTCTGCAGGATTTCCAAGCTCTTTACGGCCGTCTGGTTTAGGGGTACCACTTCCGTACCGTATGTTATACTTGGCAGCCCCACCATTTCCCAAATGGTTTTCCCCACAAAAACCTTATTGAAACTGTTTCTCCCTATAAGTTTCATTTGGTTAAGGATTCGCTTCCCCTTCAGAATCAATTTATTTGTGTGTTTCCGGTAGATGCCTCTTCCTGTAATGTTTATATTTACCCCCAAATACTCGGAATCACCTGTCTCCCACACTGAGAAGTTTGCTGTTCCCTTCCGGAATGCAGAACTCACCCACTCTCCACCTTCGAGTGGAGTCCACTTTGCAGCCCACAGGTATAATTTTGCTCTTGCTTTCATTAAGTTCGAGTCTCCATTTGCTCCCATATTTCCCAACAATTCCCAGCATTTTCGTTAGCCCCTCTTCGCTTTCTGACACTAGAACCATATCGTCCGCAAAAAATAGCCCTGGGATCTTCAAGTCCCCAACTGCTACCCCCTCCTCGCTACGCAGGAGTTCATCTCCTAAACCTTTCATGTACAATGCAAACATGATCGGCGAAAGGATACACTCCTGTTTTAGGCCTATCTCCATAGGCACACGTTTCGTTGTAATGTTTTCCAAGCTAAGTTCACTCTGTACATCTTTATATAATGCTTTCATAATTCCAACAAACTCGCCTCCTAAGCCCATAGCCTCCAGCTTGCACCACATACCTTCCCTCCATACTCTATCGTATGCCTTTTTGATATCCTTTTTAAAAAGGCCATAAACATCTTTTTCTTTTTTGCTTTCGCAGATTCTATCATTTGGGATAGTGTGAAAAGATGGTCAGTAACTCTCCTTCCCTTTCTGAAGCCATTCTGGATTTCTCCCAAAAAACCCTTCTCCTCAATCACCTCCTCTAGTTTCCCATACAGGACTTTACAGAAAACCTTTCCAATGTTGCTACTGACAGAGATCCCTCGATAGTTATCCAAAACGTCTTTTTCCCCCTTTTTGTGAATAAATGTCACTTTACTTTCTCTCCACTCCTTTGGGACCTCTTGATTTTCTATGGCTAGATTGAATAGGACAGTTAGGCTTTTCACGAGTTCCTCTCCCCCTTTTTTGATAAACTCGTTAGGAATTTCATCCACTCCTCCCGCTTTTCCATCCCTTAATTTTGATATCACCTTTCGCACCTCCTCCGTTTTAATTTCGCTGCACACGAAGCTCGATAGGTTTTCCTCGACCTGATTCGGACACTCTGGTGGGCTCCCCACGCCCCATCGCTTATCGTTTACCTTTTCCCAGTGCTTGACTAGTTCTGATGCGACTTGATCTTGCTCGTCTGTAACTCTGCCATCTACTTTAATACTCTGTGGGTTACTTCCTTTGTTATGTTTATTCACCCATTTCCAAAATACGTTCGAACTCGACCCCCCTGTCGTTCTTATCGTCCTAATAAGACTGTTATTTCGTACTCTCCGATTATCGTCTTTGATCTTATTTACTTTATTTTGTGCTTGGTGGTATTCTTCCTTAGCAACTGTGGCCTCATTGCTTTCCGCCCCCTTAAGTTTTCTACTTCTCCTGTATGCAGCACATTTAGCTTTTCTTCCCTTTATGGCCCTTTTCAGTTCTTTGTTCACTCTGTACCCAAGTTCCCGTGTTGGCACCCTGACTTTTCCTACACTTTCCTTTCCTGCCTCCACCAGGCTCGCAACTATGACGCCGGCCATCTTCTGGACACTGCCCCTCTTGGGTACGGTTGCAAGCTTTGGTTTCAGTTTTTCATTGAACTTCGCCCAGTCAGCATCTTTTTTGAGTTCCCAAATCTCCTTAGAGCTTCCTTTGCTTTTTACTAGAGTTTTGGCCTTGATCGTCACTGTAATCAAGTTGTGATCACTATCCACCTCCATTTTACTCTCATCATCCACTTCTACCCCTATCACCTCCCTCCATAAATTAATATCTGTGAGGATGTAGTCGATTATTGATTTTCAGTCGTTCCTCTCCCAGGTCCATTTCCCCTTACACCTCGCGTCCCTGTTCAGAATCTTCAGACCGAGCTCGTTTGTGAAGTTCAACAGCTTCCTTCCATTCCTGTTGACGTTATTGTCCCCACCCTCTATGCCTTCTTCATCATTTCCTATGTGGCCATTAAAGTCACCCATCAGAATTATACCCAGCCCCCTTGTTTTGTAATTCAGTGATATTGGACCTCAGTGTTGAGTATATCAAATCATTCCATTCGGGTTTTCTTCCCTCCACCGCACAATACACAACCCCAAGGGCAATACTTTTGTTTTTCAGACTGATCCTTACCCATCCAATTTCTTTCGATACCTCAGCCGGGGTGCTGATGTTTTCCAGGTCTGTGATCAGCGATGGTTTTAAATCCTCTTTAATGTACATGCCTACCCCTCCCCCTTTTTTCTGGCCTTCTGTTCGCCCTACACCTATCCATACGTACCCCCTTACTTGGTCTAGCATTCCTCGTGTCTTACCCACGTTTCGCTTAAGCCCATGACGTCAAACTCCTCTGCCTCAATCAATGTAGCAATTTCACTTACTTTCCGGTGGAGACCCTGGATGTTGCTATAACCCACTTTCAGGGTGTCAAGGTTCTTTGGCTTCCGCCTACTGGTCCCTTTATTATCTAGTCCCTGTATGTTTGTATATCCCACTTTGTGTACCTGTTCTTTCCTTGGGAAGCTATTCCTATTGATTTGGATTTTTGGTCCCTTTTCCTTATCCCCCTTGTCCCATTTTTTACACCTATGGTTCGTGACACATTTTCTGTGATTATTCCCCCCTTCACTGACCCCCCCTCCCCTCCCTATACCAAACAAGAGGCCCCAGGGGGCCTGAGGGCGCTCACCTGACATGGTAGCCTAAATATCAACCCAGAGAATTGATTTCCACAAGTTGCATCTGCTCCTCCTAAGAAAAGCTGAAACCAAATATCCACATATTCTGACCAGCGGATCTAAAAAAAGATTTTTAAAGAATATTCCTCATACTGAACTAAGTCATAATTCGGGCTCCCACAGGTAGCCCATATATGAACCCAGGGACTTGGCTTTAACAAACCTGAATTTCACACCCCTAAGGATTCTGCACACCAAATATCAAAACATTCCGACTGTTGGATCTGAAGAAGAAGATTTTTAAAGAAAATTCCTCATTTTGAACCAAGTTACAATTCGAGCTCCCACAATCAGCCCAAATATGGACCTAGGGACATGGCTTGAACAAACTTGAATCTTACCCCCCCACCCCCCCCCCCCCCCAAGGATGCTGCATAAAAAATATCAAAAGCATTCATCTGCTGGATCTGAAGATTTTTAAAGAAAATTCCTCATTTTGAACTAAGTTGTCATTCAGGCTCCCATAGTGAGCCCAAATATAAACCAAGGGACTTGGCTTGAACAAACTTGAATCTCAGCCCCCTAAGGTTGCACCATGCCAAATATCAAAACATTCCAACTGCTGAATCTGAAGAAGAAGATTTTTAAAGAAAAATTCCTCATATTGACTAACTATGGAGCCCAAATATGGACCCATGGACTTGGCTTTAACACACTTGAATCCCCCCTCCCCCCCCCCCCCCCCCCCCCCCCCAAGGATGCTACTCACCACATATTAAACCATTCCAACTGCTGGATCTGAAGAAGAAGATTTTTTTAAGAAAATTCCTCATTTCAAACAAAGTTACAATTCAAGCTCCCACAGTGAGCCCAAATATGGACCTAGGGACATGGCTTGAACAAACTTGAATCTCACCCCCCTAAGGATGCTGCATACCAAATATCACAAGATTCTGCCTGCTGGATCTTGAGAAGAAGATTTTCAAAGAAATTTGCCTGAAATGCACTAAGTTCGAATTTGGGCTTCTATAGTCAGCCCAAATATGAATCCAGGTGGCCGATTTGAACAAACTGGAATCAGATCCACCCCACAATGTTGCATACCAAATATCAAAAGATTCTGCCTGCAGGATCTGGAGAAGAAAAGAAGATTTTTGAAGAAATTTGCCTGAAATGCAGTAAGTTCAAATTCGAGCTTCTATAGTGAGCCCAAATATGAATCCAGGGAGCCGATTTGAACAAAATAGAATCAGATCCACCCCACGATGTTGCATACCAAATATCAAAAGATTCTGCCTGCTGGATCTGGAGAAGAAGATTTTTTAAGAAATTTGCCTGAAAAGCACCAAGTTCAAATTTGGGCTCCTATACTGAGCCCAAATATAAACCCAGGGAGCCGATTTGAACAAACTTGAATCAGATCCACCCCACAATGTTGCATACCCAATATCAAAAGATTCTGCCTGCTGGATCTGGAGAAGAAGATTTTCAAAGAAATTTGCCTGAAATGCTGTAAGTTCAAATTTGGGCTCCTATACTGAGCCCAAATATAAACCCAGGGGGCCGATTTGAACAAACTTGAATCAGATCCACCCCACAATGTTGCATACCAAATATCAAAAGATTCTGCCTGCTGGATCTGGAGAAGAAGATTTTTTAAGAAATTTGCCTGAAATGCACTAAGTTCGAAATCGGGCTCCTATACTGAGCCCAAATATGAACCCAGGGAGCCGATTTAAACAAACTTGAATCAGATCCACCCTCCAATGTTGCATACCAAATATCAAAAGATTCTGCCTGCTGGATCTGGAGAAGAAGATTTTTTAATGTTTTTCCCATTGCCTACAGTGTTAAAAAGTGCTGACTCGGCACTTTTTCAAAGTCCCGAAACTGTACCCTATGATAAAACCGATGGCAATTTTTTTTTACCAATTCTTTCTGTTGGTCCTAAGGAAGCTTCACACCAAATAAAAATTCTCGGTGCCGTGCAGTTTTGGAGATATGGGCGTTTTAATTTTTTTCTATTTTTAGCTCCTGCGGTTCCCATGGGGCTACGGGAAAAAAAAAATCAGCATAAATTAGGTACTTATGACCCAATAAGCCCTCACATAAAATTTGGTTCAAATCAGCGTCTCGGTTTGGAAAATAGAAATTTTGGGTGGGGCCAAAAATTTTGCCCCTCCCATAACGACGCCAAGTATAGCCCCACAAACTTCTCTTGAACAAATCTGAGTCTACACCTCAAAAGGAAGCTGCACACCAAATATCAAGTCTCTGCTACTGCTGGTTCATGAGAAGAAGATTTTTTAAGATTTCAGCACACTTTTTGGGTGTGGCCCTACCCACGGGCGGGGCAACTTGATTCGAACAAAATCAAATTGCGATGTCATAACAAACTATTATCTCAAATATCAATTAAATTGGTTCAGCGGTTTGGGAGGAGAAGACGCAAACACCATGTTCACGGACGACGGACGCCGGACGACGGACGGTGAGTGATCACTATAGCTCTCCTGACTGAAAGTCAGGTGAGCTAAAAAAAGGCTCCACCACCTGCAACATATTTCTTCCTAAAACCTCTGTACCCCTTGGGCTAAGATGGAGACCATCCCTTCCATAAAGGTCATTTCTGCCCCAAAACGATCCCCAATTGTCTACAAAGGGTATCCCAAGTTTCTTACAATACTCCCCCCAATTCCTCGTTGGTCTCAATGAACCACGAATTACGCTCGCCACCACCACCTAGTACTGGGAGAAGCCCGAAACCACTACCTGTGCATTCTTAGTATTCAGTTGAGTTATTAAGTCCTTGTAAGTCTCAATAAGCTGAACTGATTTTCTCTCCCTGATGTTGTTGGTCCCCACGTGTACAACAACCACTGGGTCTGGGCCTGACCCCTTTACTAATCCATCCACTCTGTCCCTTAGGTCCTCCACCCTAGCCCCCGGAAAGCACAAATTGGTCCTGTTGACACTGTCGGGCCCCACAACACCACCGTATCCAACCCCCGCACTATACTACTCCCTGCAACCACCAACTGCCTCTTCCTGTCCTCTTTCCCGTCCTACTACCCAACTACCCCTGTTACCTACCTCTGTCCCCACTGGACCGGCTCACAATCTTGCACTTCGCTACACTAACCCCCATGCCTACCTCCACCTCTTCAGACCCAACCTGCTCCTCAGAATTCTCGAAATTACCTAAGACACTGAATCTATTTTCGACACTGCACCCCACCTCCTGCCCACTCCCACTACAAGCCACCTTGTCCTCGTTTACCACCTTCCTAACCTTCCCTCTGACTCCTGCCCTGACAGACTCCACATGGTCATCACTATCTCCCTCACTATCCGATTCTGTAAGAATACGCCTTTTCGCCCCCCTCCCCCCCCCCCCCTGACTCACACTACTAGCCTGGGAATTGACACTCTAGCCCCTACTTCTCCTCTACCCTCAACACCTTCCTATTCCCAAAAGACCCACTATCCACGTCAAAAGTCCGCTTCCTACTACCCACCACCTTCCATCCCCCATCGAATGCCACCCTAACTGGGGTAACACCAGAGTTTCCTGCCCTCCCCAGTTTCCCCCCTCACCACCTGCACCTCTTCCTCCAACTTTACATATGCCTCTAACAGCTGCATTAGCTCTACGCAGATGGCACACATCCCCCAACTCCCCCAGCTCACACCCATCCACATACACCATATGGCAGTGCCTACACACATCCGACCGCTGGCCGTCCGTTGGTAACTCACTAGCAGTAGCACCCCCTGTGCTGGCCTCAACCACTTCCCCCACCTGGACACCTATACTAACAGTCTCTGCCCTGCTGGTCTGAACTTCTCGCATCACGAAACACTTACCATCCCTAGCCAAAATTAGAATGAGAAGCTTGAATTTTAAAAAGCGGTCCGAACTCGTAAACAAAACAAAACACCGAAAATGACCCGCGCGAAGATAGGGAACATGCCACTGATATCCGATAAAGAAACTAAACAAAACACTAATATAACTATCTTTTATTAAAAATCACATCTATACAGCCCTAAAACAATATATATATATATCTACAGAACACCCGGAAGAAAAATATAGATACTTGAGCTAACTTTTAACAACTGAATCGAAATACACCCTGTTGGTTTGGATATGGACACAGTATCGGAGATAGGGGAAGAAGATTCTAAATATTCAATCCTCTTGTGAAAAAAAGAACAAATATACCTCACTGAAAAATATTGTATTAAATCTATTGTCTCAAAAAGGTACACAAGGAGGCTAAGCATACCATTCTCCTTGAGCACCTCCTTGCTGAATATCCTGAAATTTCCATGATATTGTGACTTCTCATCACCCCCCTCTTAGTAAATGCCTTGGATGTTGTGGGGTTTATAAAACTGGGGTCCAGAATGCAGTGTCTCTGAATTAGCTATTTCACCCTCAAGAATGGTCTGTTGGATATCTCGGCAATCTGTACAAAGCTGTTTAGTCCACAAAAGAAAAAAATATTTAAGGTTTCCAGGGACAACCAAATTTCTCAGCACCCAATATACTCCAGTTGGATACAATTTATGGAATGATGTTTCATTTGTAGTTGGCTAGAATTTGGAGTCATTTTAGCTCTGTCAATGCCTTTTCAGACAAAGTATTGCAAATGTTATTTAGAATCTTCTTCCCTATCTCCGATTCTGTTTTGTCTTTTCTGTCATCTATATCCTGCAGCACAGCTTTGTATGTTTGAAGTGTGTCTTCATGAGATATTGTTGCTAGATCACATATGCCAAATATTCCTTGTTGAGAGTCTGGGTCTCGCAGACCTCTTGTTAATATTACAGAAACATCACCATGTTCCACATCAAATGCCATTCTTCTCTGGTCTGCTGACTTTGATTGGTTAACCCTTTTCCAATGTGATGGCCAAAACCAGCCAGCACTATTCACAAAAATCACCATTCAATTTTCATTATTTTTTTCTCAAAAACATAGCTTATAACTCCTCTTTGAAACAAGCTCATTGAGGGTAAAAAGCTATGTTTTTGATGCAAATATGAGTTACTCTTGAAAGAATTTTGCTGAAAGTGTCTTCTGCCTTTCGTGTAGGTAAAGGGTTAAATGAACAGAGTTGATGCCCATTCTTCAAAGGATTTCTGTCCAGATTGATTTGACTTATTTTGGTCCTGGTACACTATTTTCTACCGATTTATAAATGCTTGGACACTGGGTGCATTTGACATATTACCATTTGATTGTATTTCAGTGAGCCATTTTGTATCAATGGCTTTCTCTTTATAGTTACAGGTTACAGTAAAAACATCTATATTTGTTGGTGCAGACATTCTAAATTGATTTTCTAAGTTAGGTGCCAAAAAAAGAAGAAACCAACATGTAAGTGCAGTACTATAAGTAGTTCTCAGGCTAAGGCACAATAAAACAAGCTAATAGTCTCCAGTCTCTCTACCAGATGCCATGACGGATTCAGCCATACTGCTCAATAACAAGCGGCACCCTCACTCAGCTCCACATGCACATACAACTTTTTATAATATTTGTCCAAATTTTAGCAACGTCTTGGGCTAATTATTTGATAGATTTGACACATTCCATATACTCATGAGTATTTTCTTCTATGGGTGGGGAGGGGGGGGGGGGGGCTATCAATAATCTGAACTATAATACAAACCTTAATTTGAGTGTGGATTGGGGTGATGTGTTTGCTAATGGACAATTGGTTATCATCTTTCCCCACCCCCCACCTCCCAAAACAAGAGGGGTGTCTCCATCTCCATTAGCCCACCAATGTATGGCATGCAATAAACCTAGGCTTATTATAAATCTCCAAAAATGTCTGGTCATGTACATGTATAGCACAACAGGTCAGAAATTTTCTTCTAAGTCCACAGTGACAAAAAAGTCTAACATTGCATTAAAAAAGTCCAAAACCTCAGAAAAATGTCTGGCCAAGGTTTAATGTCATCTTATATTAATGCATTTAACACATATATGAAATACAAGAGGCCCCAAGGGCCTTAATCAGCCACCTGACAAAGTGGTTCAAAGAACTATTTTGGATCACATTCAGCTGGTCATGGTTCACTACAGAGGAATGAAGTCATGAAATTATTCATAACTCTAGTATCCAAGTCAGAGGATTATTATCCTGGGTCTTCCTGACAGCTTTCAATTCGATCTAGCACTGCCGGGTGCCCAACTTCCAAGGGTTGTTATGCCACTGCCCCAAATATTAACCAAGGGACCCAATTTGAATAAACTTAAATCTTACACACACATCCTAACCCCCCCCCCCCCCCACCCTCAGAGATGCTGTATACCAAATATGAAAGCATTCGGATGGTTGATCATTAGATTTTCAATGAAATTTCATCATATTGCACTAAGTTAAAATTCAGGCTCCCATAGGGGGCCCAAATATTAACCCAGTGGCGCAATTCGAACAAACTTGAATCTGACTCCCCCCTAGAGATACTGTATACCAAATATAAAAAGATTCTAACTGATGGTTCTGGAGAAGAAGATTTTTAAAGAAATTCTTTCATATAGCATTTTTTTCCTCCGCTTAATTGACCCCGGGGGTGGGGAGTGGGGATGGTGGTCATAGGAGTATTTTTTTTTTTGGGGGGGGGGGGGGGGGGGGGTGGAGGTGCATATAAAATCACTCTAAATCTTTCAAAATATATTTTGCAGCCAAAGATTTTGTTACATCTAACAGCACCCCCCCCCCCTGCCCCGCACCCCCAAGGAAGAGAGGGGAGGACACAGGGTAAAAACATTATTGGATAAAACCACTCTAATTCATCTACGAACTCGATTTTGAAAATAATCGAAAAAAAAAATTTCTGAATTTTCTGTCCCAGTTTTTTGGCCCCCTCGGCAAAATGTCCCCATGGGGAGGGGGGGGGGGGGGGGGGCTAGATTTTACAGTATTTTTGCCCCCCCAGGGGGGAGAACAAACTAGTTTTTTTTAACCCCCACCCTGATTTTTTTGCCCCCCCGTCTGAATTTTATTTTTTTTCTTCATTTTTTATGTCATACTATTTGCTAATATGGCGAGAAAAACAAAAGATTTCTGTTTTTTCTCCAATTTTGACAATGGTCATAGGGGGTAAATGCAGAACAGAAAGTTAATATGATGAGATTTATGGAGATGACAATAGATTATGACTCACCCAAGCGAATGCCGGACATAATCCCATCGGACATAATCCCATCCGGACAAAATCCCAGCGGACAAAATTCCAGCAGACAAAATCCCATACATGGGCGGACAGAATCCCAGTTGGGTATAAAAAATAAAAAGACACAATTTTTTATCCCATTGGATTCAAGTACTTTTATTTCTTAATATCAATAATATTAACATTAACAGTAGAATTAATATAAGCACTGTAACTATGTTCTTCAAAGTAACTAGTGATTTATTATAACAATACCAGCGATAATAAGTACAAAGAACAACAATAACTATAGGTTAAGCCAGGTGTGTTTATACTAATTTATGATAAAAAATATGCAATACTGTGACACTTCTAATAATGAAGGCAGTATGTTTTGATAAGATTAAAAATTGAGAACAGTTCTACCGTAATTGGCCAAGGTTTATTGTTTTTCCAGTGCTATTTTCAAAGGTTGGTGTTTTGTTACCAATTCACAACTTCTTCACAGCTTCTCTGGCGTCGCTGGCCAATGGTTTTGGACTCGGATAGTTGTTAACTGAGAGAGCTTACCAAGACCTTAATTAACTACATAAGACTTAGACACACAAAAATACATTTTACCACTGAAAATACCAGTAAGTAACATTAGTTATTGGAAAGCTCTGAGAGAGCTTTCCAAGAATTAATGTTAATGACTGGTATTTTTCTGGTAGAAAATAACTTTTTCCATTGAAATGCATCAATTGTGCCTTAACTAACTACATAAGACTTAGACATACAAAAATACTTTTTACCACTGAAAATACCAGTAAGTAACATTAGTTATTGGAAAGTTCTGAGAGAGCTTTTCAAGAATTAATGTTAATGACTGGTATTTTTCTGGCAGAAAATAACTTTTTCCTTTGAAATGCATCAATTGTGCCTTAATTAACTACATACGACTTAGACATACAAAAATACTTTTTACCACTGAAAATACCAGTAAGTAACATTAGTTATTGGAAAGTTCTGAGAGAGCTTTCCAAGAATTAATGTTAATGACTGGTATTTTTATGGTAGAAAATAACTTTATCAAAGACATACAAAAATTAAAATTTTTTAGTAA
This sequence comes from Pictodentalium vernedei, assembly GCA_031216915.1. NCBI lineage: Eukaryota > Metazoa > Mollusca > Scaphopoda > Dentaliida > Dentaliidae > Pictodentalium > Pictodentalium vernedei. Next base: position 333,745,111 of record CM062293.1, on the reverse strand, counting down.
ATTTTGTTTCTTAACACACCTACCACAATTGTTTACAATTGGCTGTAACATAAGTGCAAGCCCTACTTCGGAACTAACTCAAGCTTTTAGAATCTTTTCCAAACGAGTTGGAAAAGTACGAGAGTGCAAAAGCACGAAAAAGATCGAAAAAAGGGTCGAGCGAGACCAGTGCTCGAAATTACAGGTACTCTCTCTGCACACCTCTTGCGTTTACGGAGCGCATGCGCAACAACCGTGACGTCAATTCCGTATTTCCGCCAACGAGAAGTTTGTGATTTAGTGGGGAGGCATCGATATCAAAGATATCCCCAAGGAGAGTGGGCCTCCGGTAAACAATTGTGGTAGGTACGTTAAGAAACAAAATTTGCTAAAAAATTTTAATTTCTTTTCAACCTACTCACAATTGTTTACAATTGGCTGAATAAACAATAGGAGGAGGTGAATCACATAACCAATACCAACAAGAGTAGCAGAACGAAAGCAAGGATGGCAGAGAACAAAAATGAAAACCTGTAATGAAGGTAGAGAGAAGGCACCTGAAAAGAAAAAGGCTGAGCGAAGCGCAACCTCGACACAAACAAGTTTAACAAGAGTGCACAACAGCCTGAGCAGCAACGAGAGGGCCTAAAGAATAAAGATCCTCAGATTGCTGCTGCAGGTGGCGGAGATAAAAGGAGGAGAAGGTAGAAGCATTCCTCCGGTAAGCCGCATTCATAACATCCCGGAGCGAAACAGAATTGGAGAACGCCCAGGATATAGAAATGGCACGAACCTCATGAGCATTAAACCGGTTCGAAACAAGATCTGACGCAGACAAGCGAGAATAAGCCAGCTTGATTGCAAGACAGATCCACCTGGAAATAGAATGGGAAGAGACAGACTGCCTCTTAGGAATGAGAGACAGAAAGAATCTCTTCCGACCCCTCCTAATGAACTGAGTGCGAGTAATGTAAGTCTTGATCGCACGAACAGGACAAAGAAGAGGCCTCTGGCCATCTACAGCGGGGAGAGCCCGAATGCAGATGGGAGGAGGTACCGAATCAGGAAGTTGATTCTTAGCCAGAAAAGAGCAATCAGTAGTGAAGGTGACACTGTTAGCCTCATTTCGGAAGAAGGCAGAATCAACAGATAGCGCATGAAGTTCACTGACTCGACGAGCAGAAGCAAACGCTAGAAAAAAAACCGTCTTATAGGTGAGAAAACGCATGTCGGTCTCAGATAAAGGCTCGAATGGCGCCCCCTCCAAACAGTGCAACACCCATGCCAAGTTCCACTTGGGTGTAAGACACAAAACTCGAGGCCTGTTCAAAGAAAAGTGCCGAATAAGTTTGGAGAGAAAAAGATTACGACCGATGCACCGCTTTCCCACATAAGAGAAAGTATCAGACAGCATAGACCGATAGCCCTTAATCGTAATAGGCTGGAGGCCCTTGGAGTCAAAAAGAAAAACCAGAAAATCTGCAATTTGAGCGATTGACGGATCACGGTAATTCACATTGTGATCTGCACACCAGCGGCAGAAAACCTTCCACTTGGCGGCATAAGTCATGCCAGCGGAATGTCGCCGCGATGCACAAATGCACTCCACTGATCATCTCGAAAAACCTCTACGTCGGAGTCTGGACCTGATAAAAGACAGGCGCGAAGGGACAGGCTGTCCAGGTTGATGTGATACTTCCTGGGACGACCCTGTGAAAGAAGATCGCGACATAGAGGTAGACGAATCGGTCGATCGGCCAATAGAGGCCGCAGCAGATTGCTCCACACCCTCTGTGGAGACAGGGGTATGATCAGAATGATCCTGCAACTGCAAGCACGAATCTTCGCTAATACTCGAGGAAGAATCGGTGCAGGAGGAAAGGCATAGCCGAACCAACCTGTCCAGTCCAGAGACAGAGTGTCTACTGCAAATGCCAGAGGATCTGGACAAGGGGAGACAAAAGTCTCTGCCTGATGATTCCAGCGAGTAGCGAAAAGGTCGACCTGAGGACGGCCCCACTGCTCGCAAATCGCCTGAAACACCGACCGATGTAGCATCCATTCGGTTGGAAGGACACTGTCGCATCGGGACAGGGAGTCTGCTAGGACGTTGAGACGCCCGGGAATGTGTCGAATGGACACCCGAGCATTCACAAACCGCGCCAACAGAAGAAGATCCTGAGACAGCCGATACATGGGAATCGAATGTGTGCCTCCTTGATTCCGTATGTAGGCCACTACTGTCGAATTGTCCGAAAGAAGTAGGACAACATGGTCCGACAGATGAGGGATCCAAAGCCAAAAACTCAACAGAAGAGCAAGGAGCTCCTTCTGGTTGATATGAAGGCCCACCTGCTCGCTGTCCCACTCTCCGTGAGTAGACAGGCCGAGAGGATCCAACGTCGCACCCCAGCCCGATCGCTGGCATCCGCAGTAAGGATGCGATCGGCCAAAGGAAGATCCAACGGAACACCCTGTGTCAGCCAGGGAATATCTGCCCAAGTGCGGAGGTGACAAAGCAGGGACCGAGGAATAATGAGTTCCAGGTCCAGCGGATCTACATTCAGATGCCAATGATCCAAAAGGAAGTGTTGGAGAGGTCGGACAAACAAGCGACCGAGCGGAATGAGATCTGTCACCGAACCGCAAAGGCCCAGCATCTGAAGGAAAGTCCTGGCCGAGACCGAGGAAGATTGAAGCAGGTCCCGAGTCAAGGCGGAAAGAAATGTGGCCCGAGTCTGGGGGACCGACACTACATTGTGAAGAGTGTTAAAATCCATCCCCAAATGACGGAATCGCTGAGAAGGAAGAAGATCCGACTTCTCGCGATTGACTCTGAAACCCAGCGACGCTAGTAGGCAAAGAAACTGCCGGACATCGAACTCGAGAACAGCAGCATCGTGGTGCCGTTGGAGGATGTCGTCTAGGTAGGCTGACGAAGTCACTGCCGACTGAGTGCGGTGGAAAGCAAGCACATGTGACATCAGTCGGGTGAAGGCCCAAGGAGCCAGGTTCAAATCGAACGGGAGAGCTCTGAATTGAAAAACTCGATCCCGAAACGAGAACCGAAGGTACTTCCGTGAAGCCAGATGAATGGGTACATGGAAGTAGGCATCCTTCAGGTCGATACTGGCCGCAAAATCGCCCTGATGAACTGAACTTCGAACCGACCGGAAAGTCTCCATACTGAAACGAGGAGCTATTATGTACTCGTTCAGGGTACTCAGATCGATGACAGGACAATATTGGCCGTTTTTCTTGAGCACCAAGAAAAGCCTCGAGTAAAACCCCGGTGAAAGGGTGTTCCTGACCACCTCGATCGCCCCTTTGGAGAGGAGATTGTCGATCTCCTGCACCAGAAGGTCCCAACGCAAAGAATCGGAAGGGACCTGAGTCGGAAGGGGCACCCGAGATAAACTGGGGTGCTGATGGAAGGACAGTCGCAGACCGGATTGAATGACGTCGAGGACCCAAGAGTCCGACGTTATCTCTGTCCAACGGTCGTAATACAGCGACAGCCTTCCCCCGACTGGAGGCGAATCGAGGTGAGAATCTTCACTTGCGGCCTCGACGAGGCCCCCGAGAGGAGAAACCACCTCGGGAAGTGACAGAGTCCTGAGACTTTCCAGCCTGAGGCTGCCAGCGAGCCTGGCCACATCAGTGCTTCTTATGAGCAGAAGGAGCAGACGGAGCCGAAGGCGTAGCCGACTAGGCAGACGCAGCAGCATGCTTGGCGGGCCTGGAACGACCCCCACCCGCAGCAGCAGGTTGGTCAAGCTGTCTCAGCAAAAGCTGGTCCTTCGAATGACGACGAACTTCGCCACGAACAGCTTCCACGGAACCATGGAACAACTGAGGTCCCACCAAAGAGGCAGACCTCAGAACAGCACGTTGCTCAGAAGGAAGGGATGGTAAAAAATCCAACACCGCATCCCGGCGTGACAGCTCCAAATTAGCCGTGTTACAGGCATGAGCATGTGTCAAGTTCATAAGAGCCTGTGACAAAACGCGAAAAGGCACCTGAGCGTCATCAAACTCCCCTGGTGGAAAATATTCAGCCAGAGCAGCGACGACATGGTCCGCGAGAGATAACATACCCAGCATCTCTCGGGACAGGCCCACCATAGACTCAACTACCAACATCGGGAGAACTGCTGACTTAGGCTTAGTCAACTCGAGGGAAGAAGAATCCTCATCCACAGTAGTCATCCCTTGGAAGACTGGTTGAGAGACGGAATCGTACACACGAAACCGCGATGGAGGCAGAAAGGCATCAGAAAAGAAGGAACCCTTGAGGGCCTTACAATGCATTTTGGCGTCTAAGCCCTGGAAGGACTCAACAACCTGAGCCGATTGCAGAGGACGCAAAGCCCCGGAGCTAGAAGGCTCAACAGGGTTACGGCGCTCCACAGTGGACCGCGGCCGGACAGTCACAGAAGGCTGGTCGGAAGGTTGAACGTCCGGCAATAAGCCGAAAACGAAATCCAAAGCCTGCCCCAAGACTGACGAGGGGGGCCCATCACCTTCAAGATACTCGTCATCCTCCGTAGCAGAGGAGACGTAGCCCAACTCGGGCTGACCAGCAGAAACCTCCTGTGAATACTGTGCAGTATCCAAGGGGCCAGGTGAGACATCTCGACGACCAACCAAAGGAGGTTGTGCCTCAGGAGGCACAGGGAGGCCAACTTGAGGGTTGCCAGAAAGCAACCGGTGTGAGCGCCAAAACGGCCTGGCGCAGGTCACCCTGAGAATCCGTCGCAGCAGAATCGCCCGACGGAGTGTCCTCCGAATGGACCCTTCTGGTAGAAGAACCCAAATCCTCAGAAGAGACCGACGTCGAACGTTGATCGGCAGACAGAATAGGGACACGGTGAGAAGACACCGGAGGATAGTCCCGATTGTGACGCCCAGGGTTCCACCCCTCACAAATATTGTTAGTTCTATGCCCTCCCTCTAATGTTGTTTGGTGGACATTCCATGTTTCTGGAGGAAACAGTGGTTTTCGACGACGGAAATGAATAGGTGGCATTGCAGCATCAGAATTGTTAGAGGGCGGTGGTTGAATAGCCCGATAGCTACCCGTAATGTATGTAGAATCAAAATATGATATGAAGTCCTCCAGTCCGTCTGGAGTATTGTTTGTTTAAATGTTCCATGGCTGGTACCACATCAGGAAGTGGCAACAGAGCCAGTCCATCAACTTTAGCACAAAACTGCCTAACGTCAACATTGGATTTATACAAGTTTGTTAGACCCAATTCCTGAACTTTCCTCCACGTACTTTGTGTGAGGTGATAGAAGCACCCTTGTGTTGTCACGTGATCCCCAAACGAGCTATGAACTGCTTGACGAACTGCAGATTCAAAATTAGTTACAATAACCTGCGGATCTAAATCGAAACCCCGATCTACACACTGACTTTGTATTGCTTGCAACATTTGCTCGTATATGGCCTGTGTTTTACCAGGCAATAACGCATAAACACACGAAACAGCAGAATCAGCCAACGGCACACGAATCACATAAACTTGCTTGAATATTTTTGGTGCCATCGAAAATGTTCCATCCATATGCCATTGATCACTTCTAGCAAGCAAACGAAGTCCAGCATCTGATGCGAATATTACAATTCTGTTCACATCAGACCCATTGTCGTAACAAACAAATTGTTCAGGTTCAATTCCAGCTGTAGTTGCCCATTCTCCACTTATATTGAGTTCATGTAGAGTTTTGGGTTCTGATGGCCGCGATCCTTGTTTTTGACGTCTGATGTCTCGACGAATGCTTTCAGGATTTCCGATTTTCTCACGTACATCATTTGTTGTTTGAAGAAGCGCTTCTGTAAGTAAGCAATTGGTTTTGGATTTTTGCTTTCTAGCATTAGACTTCAGCTTAAGTCTGAGTTTACATGTCTCAACGTCGGCTGTATCAGCTTCATGGCTGCGTTCTTTGGAATTAAATGCTGTTAACATTTCTAGGTCCGTTGTGAGTGCACCATTACATTGAAACACAACACGTTTGCTACATTCCCATCGGATGCTGTTCTTACTTTTATATTTTTTTGTGTAGAGAAAACCATCATAACAAAGTTTAAGGCCACCTTTCTAGCTTTTTATCACTTCCATACTGGACTTCAAATCTGATATGATTATTCTGTCCAACGGATTTGTGTTATATATCTTCGCTAAAAAAACAAGCGGGTTAACACAAAGCGAGTAGGCGGAATGATGGAAGTTTCAGTGAACAGGCGGTTTAAAACAAAGTGAGAAGTTTGAGAACTGGCATGATTGAAGTTTCATTGATGAAAAAATAGGCAGACAGGCGGTTTAAAACAATGTGAGAAGTTTGAGTAAAACAACAACCAAAACAATGTTTTTGTAAATAAAAAATATTTCCTGGCATTTTGTCCGCTTTTGCCAGAAAAAAATACTACCTGGGATTTTGTCCGCTTTTTTGTGATAAAATATTGCCTGGTGTTTTGTCCACCCATGTCTGGGATTTTGTCCGCTGGGATTTCGTCCGGGTAAAAAATCTGGGATATTGTCCGGATGGGATTTTGTCCGATGGGATTTTGTCCGCGCACCCACCCAAGCAGTAATCTGTTGCTTTGAGGAGGATTATTGAATGTCAATTAGTGTGAGGATTAACACGTCCTGAATTCCTGAAACCCTGTTCAGTAACTTTAGACAGTGCTGAACTGGGGACTGAGATTTGATAGAATCATGAAGATTCCATGTCGTCAGAAGGATTACTGTATTATCAAAACTTTTTGGTATTTGGCAGCAGGCCTGTTATATAGTGCCCATATTTAGTGTCTTTGGTGAATATAAGTTTTTAATAAATATTTTGGTTTTTTTCCCTCCCCCCCCCCCCCCCCCCCCCCCCCATCCCCCCCGGGTGGTGAAAAAAACTAGTTTTTTTCCCCCCACTCTGTCATATACAAAATAGTCTGCTCCTCAAACAATTCCTTGTTGCCGAGAACCCTGCGCCTCAAGCATAGTTATGACTGCTCAGAAATAAATATTGAATGCCAATTAGTGTGAGGATTAACATGTCTTGAATTCCTGAAACCCTGTTGAGTAACTTTAGACAGTGCTGAACTGGGGGCTGAGCTTTGATAGAATCATAAAATTCCATGTTGTCAGAAGGATTACTGTATTATCAAAACTTTTTGGCATTTGGCAGCAGACCTGTTATATAGTCCCCATATTTAGTGTCTTTGGTCAATATAAGACTTTAATAAATATTTCTAGTTTTTTTTCCCTCTGACTCGTGGGTCTGAAGAAGAAGATTTTTAAAGAAATTTCCTCAACCTGCACCAGGTTAAATTTTGGGCTCCAATAAAGAGCCCAAATACTAACTCAGGGACCCAATTTGAACAAATTTGAATCTGACCCCCCTAGAGATGTTGTAGACCAAATATCAAAAGATTTCAACTGGTGGATCTGAAGAAGATTTTTAAAGAATATTCCACATATTGAACTAAGTTCAAATTCTGGCTCCAATAGAGAGCCCAAATCTTAACCCAGGGACTCGATTTGAACAAACTTGAATCTGAACCCCTAGAAACGTTGTATAACAAATATGAAAAGATTCTGACTGGTGGATCTGAAGAAGATTTTTTTAAATTTTTTACAAAATTTATGGTGCTATCAGAGTTAAGCCACTTGTGCCCCCTGTGGCTGTGGCAAGTTTATTTTAACAAACTTTAATTGACATATCATAAGGAACATGCACACCAAATTTGGTTCAATTTGGTCCAGTAGTTTGTGAGGAGAAGTCGATAATGAAAAGTTCACGATGGATGCCAAGTGATTAAGTTAAGCTCCTTTCAGTGAGCCAATAAAAACTGAATATCCAGTTAACTATTCTTCAGCAGACAAATTTTGACTGGCCCTGCAGAACTTCAATTGGAGAGAAGAAACAAAGAAAATTTAAAGTTAAAGTTACCTTAGGCACAATGAATCCAGAATAAATAGGGTTCTTGCTCTAATTATACCCAACGCACATGTCAAGTACGGCGTCGAACGGTCCGGCAGAATTTTAATTACAGGGCAGAACCAGCTGCAGAGAATTTTCAAGTTAAAGGTCGCTGTGACCTTGATCTTTCGTGCAATGACCCAAAAAATGGCAAAAATAAATGGACTAAATAAATTGGGTTCTTTCTCTCTATGAATGAAACATACACATCAAATTTGGTTTGGATTCGCCAAGCAGAACAGCAGAGAGCAGAAACTCCATCCACAGAGACAAATGAATAGCACCATGGTTATATCTTTCCCTCTGGAAATAGTAGTGCACAAAACCTGCTTTGTGGCAGTAGCCTTTCCAACATGCCAATCTATCATCATACTCAATATGTTTGTATGGACAAAGGGACCGACAGACAGATGTCTGAATAGAGCTCTCGAAGATATCCCCTAGTGTTGAAATGGTTAGTGAATTTTATAGTTGACTAGTCACCATCCATTAGTCAAATTCCAGATGATTAATCGACATGTCTCCCCCCCCCCCCCCCCACCCCCCACCACCTGCCACACCAGTATCTGTGGTTCTGATTCATAACAAAATTCCTCACAAGATGCAACCTGTTATTCACACTCCTGAGGTCTTCCGGTCATAAATCTATCGTTGATCCTCATTTCCATCATTCCCAATCATATGTGGTTATTCACAGCACTTTTAGTGAGAAAAGCATTTGTGAAAGGCTGAGCATCTAGCAACACAAATCGCCCAGTTTTGCCTAACTCACAGACATGTGCAAACTGCCAAATTTATATGCGTAAAACATGATAGATGCAAATGGTAATTGCAAGTGGGATGCATGTGCTGTAGTCTCTGTAAGACTCCTTTCCACCTCAGGCCTTCCTGGACTCTGACCACGCTCAGATAGGCCCAAGGTGGAAAGGAGTCTTACAGAGACTACAAATGCTGGTAACCCATGACATCGAACAATTGTGCCAGTTGAGACATTAAAGGTACCGCCACAGACGTATGCTTCATTCATGATCAGATCTTGATTACCTAGTGCATGATCGTGTCATGACAAGCTGGAAACATCAAAACAATGATGAGTTGATGACTGGTGGATTGAGGAGGGAGCAGGTCTGACTGACTGATGGGTGATTTTGCAATCAACTAGCCATTAAGCATAAGACTAAATGTTAGAAGAGTGACCTCAGGAGAATAGATTCTCTCTCGTTTATCTTTTACCCAACCGGTTTAGACTGTTTTAGTCTCCTCAGTGGTTAAAAGAGTTTGATGTTGATGCCTGGTTTGCCATGCTATTTATATGTTTTTGTGGCGGATAAGTGTACAGTATGATTTGTTTGTCATAGAAGTTATCCGCTAATGCTTTTTTTTTGCAGGCGGATAATTGCACCTGTTTTTGCAATTGTTTATCCATTGTTGGTGGATAATTTGTTTGCCAGATTTGTTGGCAGACAACTGATGTGCCAATATTTTCTCGTTTTTCAGAGTGTACAATTGCCGAAAATCAGTATAATTTTGGTTGGTGTCTACCCCATAATGACTCTTTTGTTTGTTTTTATTGTCCCTTTGTTGGGGGGTGTTGGGGAAAGCAACATGTGGTTGTTTGGTAAACAAATATCTGTGTGGTGTATTTTAACCGTTTGAAGTCATAATGTTTTTTATCTACTTGCAGGATTCCAGTTCTGTCCTGGGTTTCAAGAAAGTTAAAAAATTTATAGTAATTTATATATATTTTATACTTACCAATGACCCAGACTTAGCTGGTGCTAACTCTAACAAAACCAGGGCCAAACACAAATTTTGCCCCCCAATCCCCAAAATTTGCATCCAAAACAAAAAGAAATCATGTCCTAAAGGACCTCCATACTACGCCTCTACTGCGCATGCGCAGTGACGCAGACGTCCCGAAATTGGCACCAGTTATCATTCTTACTGGCAGTGCTTGGTCAGCGCTATGTACTCAGCGGGGAGGCAAGAGTTCCCAACTCCAGGGAGGGGCATCCCCGTCTGGGTCATTGGTAAGTATAAAAAATATATAAATTACTATAAATTTTTTAACATTTTTATACTGTACCAATGACCCAGACTTAGCTGAATAGTAAACAGGCTGGAGGGCCTAGGACATAGAGGAAAATCCAATAAGCTCAACTATATAGTAAAGAGGTAACCCCTTAAGGAGAAAAGGAGTATTAGGCTTTACATGTATCTTTCTTATTTAATATTAAATTAGAAAGATACACTACCCTTAATAATTGAGCACAATAACATTCATGTTCTCTATTAACATCCAGTATAACCCTTATACTAATTATTTTTAAAGCAAGCTTTTCACTATAAAGCAGGTGACCTAAGGGAACACCCCCCCCCCCCCCCTTCCCCTTGCCCTGGGTCAAATAGCCCAGAGCGAAGAGGCAGCCGGACGGAGTCACTGCCGGAACAGAAAGCCTGCATAACTATAGTTGCAACTGTTTAGTGGACGACATTCTGAGCAACAGATAACGGACCTAAACAATGCAGGTCTCCAGAAATGGACTCAATATTTCTGAGATAAAAATTCGTAAATGTGGATGGCTGAGACCAATAAGCAGCCTTCATTAAATCTGTAATAGCAACACTATTAGCATAAGCCCAGGAAGTAGAAAGAGCTCTTACCTCATGAGCAGAAATCTTAAGCACAGACTGCTGAGAAGAAGATAAATCTTCATAAGCAGTACGGATAGTTAACTGAATCCATCTAGCAATAGAATGGACTGAAATATCCTTTCTATTAGGCATCAAAGACAGAAAGAAACGTTTCCGTCCCTTTCTGATAAACTGAAATCTCTGTTTATAGATACGTAATGCTCTAACAGGACAGAGTAAAGGCCTACGCCCGTCTGAAGACGGAAGAGCCTTAATAACAATAGGTTCCGGATATTTATTAGGAGCCTGATTCTTAGCTAAAAAACCCACATTAGTAGTGAAGGTGTTCCCAACACTACAATAATGAGAATCATCCACCGATAGTGCATGAAGCTCACTGACTCTTCTAGCAGAAGAGAAAGCTAAGAGAAAAGCTGTCTTATAAGATAAGAATTTGAAATCTACTGTCCCAAGAGGTTCAAATGGCTTTTCCTTCAATTTAAGAAGAACCCAAGCTAAATTCCACTTAGGAATTAATCTAAGAGTTCTGGGTCTATTTATCGAAAAGTTTCTAACCAACTTCGAAAAAGAGACATTAGATCCAATTTGTAAACTATCATGATGTGCATACGTATCAGATAACATAGATCTATAACCCTTTATAGTAACAGGCTGCAGTTTGATTTCGTCAAACAAGTATACTAGAAAGTTTGCAATGTCTGGTATAGAGGGATCGAATATATCTACAGAATGATCCCTACACCAACGACGAAAAACCTTCCACTTAGCCGCATAGTTTAGCGAAGAGGAGGTCCTCCTACAGTTAGAAATCGCGTCCACTGCTCGTCCTGTAAAGTGCTTGCCATGCAAGAAGGACCACACAACGGAAAAACGTGAGGGTTGAGACCTTGCGGGTTGTGATGGAGTTGGCGCGATTTCCCCTGCGAAAGAAGATCCTCCCGTGGAGGAAGCTTCCGCGGTAGGTCCCACAACAGACACCTGAGTAGATTTATCCACGGTCTCTGTGGCGACAGAGATGCTAACAACAGAATCTTGTATTGAGATTGTTTTATCTTTAGCAATACTTGTTGAATTAAGGGCGCTGGAGGATACGCATATCCTATCATTCCGTCCCAAGGGATCGACAGAGCGTCTACTGCAAATGCTCTTGGATCCGGACACGGAGACACATACGTCTGCAACTGATTGTTGAGATGTGTCGCAAATAAGTCTATCATTGGCCGTTCCCATTGGTAGCAAATCTGATTGAATACTTGTTTGTTGAGAGTCCACTCCGACGGCAACAAGCGACCCTTTCGTGAAAGGGAGTCTGCTGGCACATTCAGACGACCCGGTATGTGACGGACCGAAAGAAGAACGTGATGTTCTAACGCAAACAGAAGGATTCTTTCCGTTAGATTGAACAACGGAACTGAATGAGTGCCTCCCTGATTCCGTATATATGCCACTACTGTCGTATTGTCGGATAGGATTTGGACATGAGCATCGTGAATAATGTCCATCCAGTGACGTAACGCAAGCCAAATTGACATCATTTCCTTGATGTTTATGTGCTTGCACAGGAATTGCGGATCCCAAAGACCCTGGCATCTCGAATCCGTTGGGATTAATGATGCACCCCAACCTGTTTGACTGGCATCCGTCATAACGGTAAAACTCGGATCCGGCAACTGCAGCGGAACTCCTTGAGTTAACCACTGAATGTTTGCCCAAGTCTGAATCTCTTGTTTCACTTGATCTGACAAGAGAACGTCTACATCGAGCGAATGAATTTTCACACTCCAATTCTGAGTCAGGAAAATTTGAAGAGGACGTGTGCGTAACCGCCCCATCGGAATGAGATCCGCAGCGGCTCCGCACAGACCTATCAGTCTCATAAATTCTCTCGCCGTGACTTTGTCTGCGTGCAGACAATAGCGAGCGTAACAACTGACTAATTTCGCTCTGGTTAACGGCAGACGAACGAGATTGTTGTGCGTCTCGAAGCTCATTCCCAGATGAGTGAATGACTTGGACGGCACCAGATCCGACTTCTCCTCGTTTACTATAAAACCGAGACGTCGGAGCAATAGAAGAAGATTCTGAACATCGTTCTGAAGCGTTAACTCGTTGCCGTACCTCTGAAGAATGTCGTCCAGGTAGGCCGACGTTACCGCAGACGAATGAGCTCGGAAGTAGATCATTACCGAGTTCATTACCCGAGTGAAAGCCCAGGGTGCTAGATTCAATCCGAAGCACATCGCCCGGAATTGATACACCACTCCTAGGACTGCGAAGCGTAGATACTTTCGGAATGTCGGATGTACCATGACGTGAAAGTACGCATCTTTGAGATCTATGCTCGTTGCATAATCGTTCACCCGAATACTCGCTCTGACCGATCGAATCGTCTCCTTATAAAACTTCGGAGCGACGATCAGCTTGTTTATCCAGCTCAAATCTATGACTGGACGGAACGAGCCGTCTGGTTTCGGAACCAGAAACAGATGGCTGTAGAATCCCGGAGATTCCTGGTTTTCTATGACCTCTACCGCGTTCTTCATTAAAAGAGACTGCACCTCTGATAACAGAGCGTCTCTTTTCTGCAGATTTGACGGAAGATGAGTCCACTTTGGACTTCGAGTTAATGGAGGCTTTCATTTGAAGGATATCTTTAGACCTTCCGAAGTCACTCCTCTCACCCAAGGGTCGTCTGTAATCGACGCCCATTCTTGTGAAAAGCTCGACAACCTTCCGCCAACCGGAACGCGATAGAGGTTTAAGCCATCACCTCCTGGACCTGCGAGGCCTGCGGTAGGAGAAACCACGTCTTCCACGACCCGCACCTCGCCCCGTCGACCTCGGGGCGTCCGACCGATTGTCCCGGCCTGAAGGACGTCCCGAACGAGAGTCGCTATCCTGACGGTCTCTCGAATAAGACCAAGAGGACGCACCGGAACCTCTATAGGAACCTCTCTTGGGCGCATTAGACCCAGAAGTGCCTGTCTTATTCGTGTCTGCTGTATCCGACTTCTTAGGAGCAGATTTGAACAACAGAGAATCCTTAGCTTTCTTTGTAATTTTATCATAAATAGCGGAAAGCTTGCCGTCAAAGAGAAGTTCTCCTGAGACCGAAGCGACTCTAAGAGAGTTCTTCACCTTAGATTCCACTAGTGTGGATGTAGCTAGGGCTGCGTCACGTCTAACCAACTCCAGATTTGCCACTGAAAGGGCGGAGTTACACGTGGAATAAGCTACTGCCCTTGAAAGAAGTCTTAAAGAGGATTGAATATCCTGAAACTCTTTCCCCTGAAGGCGCAGTGATAACGCCTTAGTAAGGTGATCTGCATAAGATAAGGCATCTAAATTGGCTCTGTTAGACGCAATAGCTGTTTCCAACACCGCGGTTGGAATAGAAGCTGACGACGGTAATGATAGCTCTAAGTCTTCCGCCTCATCGTCCATACGCAGAGGAACTCTCGGTATACCCTGTCCTGCCGTATCGAATTTATTCCTTGCATTAATGAAAGGCAGGTTGAGAGTATTAGCGGACAAGAAACCTGCTTTCCCTGTCCTGGAAGCAAGTTTAATAATTCAAATGTTCTTGCAACATTATTGGACTGCGACGGAAACTCGGGAGCGATGTCCCTGAACCGCTCAAAAAATTCAGAGTCCAATGACGCTATAATTCTCTTGTCCGGAAGCGCAGCAGTCTGGCCCGACGGAACAACTTGAGGGAGAAAGTGCCGGATGAAGTCCACGGCAGCTTTATGTTGTTCCGAAAGGGATAGCTCCAAGTCATCCGTATCCCTTTCACCATCCGGTCGGACCTCATGATGTTCCCGGTCGTCCGTCCCCGATGCTTCGGCGGAGTGTACCGACCCAGCGCCGTCGGATAATTCTCGATCCGACACCGTTTCTGTCGGCTGCTGGGATGCTGCGATAAGCTGTGCTATCTGCACAAGAATGTCCGGCGTCGAGACCTGCGGAGGCGCAGTCTTTCGCTGCTTCACCGAGGGCAGCTCCGCATCAGATGGCTCCCGCATACTTTTCCTATGCGAACGTCCGGAGTCCATCGGTCTCGAATCCCTGGCTGCCGGATGGTGTGACCTGGTCGCCGAAGAATCCTTGATCGGCGAAGCTGGTAATATATCGGCGGTCACGCAGCCAAGGTGCGGTCGTGTGCGCTGACGAGAAGAGGAAGCCTTAACAGTCTCTACGGACTGCTTATACAACGGAGCGTCCCGAGCGACGGACGTATGCTCCGCTAAAGACACATTTTGTACCACAACATCTGGTCCCAGATGTTGTTGTACGAGAGAGGGGCCTCTCTCGCTCGCGGCCCGGCTGGACCTGGACGAGCTAGGAACCGGACTGAAAGGCTTCCTCCGTTCTCGCTTACTATCCGCCGTCACTGGGTGTGCATCTATTATGTTTATAGTGCTCGCATCACCCAAAATTCCTCTTGGACCGCATCGGACGAACCCGGCTGCCGAACCATTCGGTGAATGGACGCTACACCGGGCGAGCTAGCGGACGACATTTGTCTAATCTTCATGAGCACTTTTGCCGCTAGCTCTGAATTCATTTGTGACGACGGACGCACACTTGAAGAAGATAACATGGAAACATCACCCTGTTCTGGTTCCTCTGAAATAGAAACTGAGAGAGTAGAGTGACCTTGCGGAGAAAGAGCCGGCATCGCTCTTTCTCCAGAAACAACATATCGTGACACACGTTTCCAATGTTTCTCATCCCAATGTTCACATATAGGACAGGGATTAATGCGAGAACACTGACTACAATTAATACAATGATCATGAAAGTCAGAGGAAGATTTCTTCCTATTACAATTTGAACAACGTCCCTTCATTGTGAAAGAACAACAATAAGTCCTAGTTACTCGCAAAAACCCCTGACACAAAGATACATAACAACATGATCCATTAATAAATGAAAAAACAATTGCAAAACAAAATAATTTTGAAAAAATATTTTTTCAGCAAAGCCCAAGTTGCTGAAAAGTAACGTTGAGCCCCGATGGATCCGATGGCAAAGTGTGGTCAAAAATTTTAAATTTATATTAAATAATTAATGAGACACTTTCGGATAATATAAATGTATCTTATAGTGAGATAAACTACAGCAAAGGCAAACAGCCCCCCTCAAAAAAGGCTGTTGCCAATGAAAACAAACAGTGTAAAAACACCAGAAAACATGACTCCAGGCACTGAAAAAACTGGCCCGGAATCAGTCAATAATTACACTCTATCTGATGCAAAACAGAGACTCCCAGGGGAGAATCTGTAGAACATCAGATGGAAGATGCAGAACACAAACGTTATACACCCATGGGTGAAAACGTAACTATGGGGAAAATAACAGAAAACATTCTGTAACCAAGCAACTCTCCCAGGAAATTTTAGAAATGAAATTTCTCAAAAATATGCCAAAAGCATGGGAGAATTGCAAGGGGGGACTTTAGAAGGCTAGGGGAGAGGAAACACTGAATAAGCAGTGCAACAATTAGCAAGAATGACAACAAGAGGCCCATGCCTCGAAAATAGGCACCTTAACATAATTTCATCAAAAAATTTTAAGTACAGCCCTGATTATTTTTTGTCACTTCTTTTTCCTCTCCTCCTTCTATCCTCCTTAGAATCACATTTTCTCCAAAAATTACGTGTCTGGCATCCTTTAAACTGAGATTTACAAGCACAAAGATCAGTGAGATGTTGACTGATGAAGGGCCAAACAGAGAATGATAATTGGCGCCAATTTCGGGACGTCTGCGTCACTGCGCATGCGCAGTAGAGGCGTAGTATGGAGGTCCTTTAGGACATGATTTCTTTTTGTTTTGGATGCAAATTTTGGGGATTGGGGGGCAAAATTTGTGTTTGGCCCTGGTTTTGTTAGAGTTAGCACCAGCTAAGTCTGGGTCATTGGTACAGTATAAAAATATTATTCTTTATAATAAAATAATAAAATGAGAGAGTCAAACCTTTGTTTTGTTTTTAATATTGTTCCCATGGTTAGGTACAGTTATTGGATATATGTATCCCAAAAATTATCCTGATTGGTCAATGGTGACTGTATGGTGTTCAGTCAAGTGGGGGGTATACTGTCTGAATCTATATTGTGGTTTATTTCTTCTGTGCTAGTTGGTTTACTTGAGGGTTTTTCCCACATGAAGTCGTCGATTTGTTTTCATTGGTAGTTGACCGATCTTCCGAGTTTGCAGGTGGTATCTTGGTGGTGTTAGGAGTGGTATTGACATCTGGTCTTTTCGACTTGATACTGCCAAGGTGGTCTGGTTGAATCTGTTGTAACTGATTCCACTTTGCTGGAATGATCACCATATCTGCCGGGCTGTTGTGTCCGCTTCGGCTGATGTGTTTAACATGTCAATCTTTCGAATGTCGGCATATAGTGCATTGCACATAACCTGTACCATAATGTTCGACCCTCTTATGTCTGCTTAAATTGGGCAGACTCTTGTACTCTGTTTGACAGATGTTACACATGGGCATTTTGACTTTAATATGTCTGTATAAACTCTTCCAATTTATACCGGGATGTTTTGGCTTATATGTGACAGCATTGAGCCGTATATAAGTCAGAGGCTGTGGTGGCGTCGCACAGATTGAGAATCTGGGCGGTAATAATCCCTCAGCATTCTAGACTTGAGCTAGAATGATAACTATACAGTGAAAATAAATTAGATTCAATAGTTTAGACTGTTGAGGCCCAACAGTGTTAAGAGTTTGTAGGGTGTAGATCCTGTGTTTTTCTTGCTGTTTCCTAATGTGTTTGCTAGTTTCAGTTTCCGGGTTGCCTTTTATAACCTCGATGATATGAATTGAGAGCTCAGTAGCGGTATGATTTTTAGAGGTGTAGTGATTTGCTACTGGTTTGTCAAGTTGTTTCCTGATATCACAAAGGTGTTCTTTAATTCAAATTCTTCGCTCTCTTTTGGTTTCATTTATATATTGCATGTGGCATTTTTTTGCAGGTCAACATGTATATGGCTGTGATTGTCTGAAATTTGTGTTTGTATATAAACTTTGTTCTGGTAACTTCGGGTATCATTCCCTTCTTCACTTTCTAGTTGGGCGCTTTTTGGACATCGAAGGTCGGAGTTATTAATAATAGTGACCTCAGATTCTGAGGATTCTAGCAATGAGCCAGTGCTCATTGACACTGTGCTCCCACTAACGGAAATTGTTGGTTCTTTTTCTGTCACCATTCCTCCTTTGGTAAAGTGTACATAAGACTAAAGGTTAGAAGAGTGACCTCAGAAGAATAGATTCTCTCTCGTTTATCTTTTACCAAACTGGTTTCGACTGTTTTAGTCTCCTTGGTGGTTAAAAGAGTTTGATGTTGCTGCCTGGTTTGCTGGCACTATTTATATGTTTTTGTGGCGGATAAGTGTACTGTGTGATTTGTTTGTTGTCGTATAAGTTATCCACTATTACCGCCAATGCTTTTTTTGCAGGCGGATAATTGTACCTGTTTTTGCAATTGTTTATCCATTGTTGACGGACTGTTTCAACACAATCCTCTAACCTCCCCCCCCCCCCCTCCACCCCCCTCCAGATTGGAGGTCAGTGCATACTTGTTATTAACAACTTGTAATAAATAGTTTGGAGTAAAACATATGGTATTTATATGTATTTTTACCACATCCATACTATGAATTAATCATAGCAAGAAACAGAATCTTCCCCCTGAAGTGTGTTAAAATGGGTGGCATAAGCATGCCTGGCATTCTAGAAACAGAGGTGCAAAAAATCGCTCTGCCTCCCTGCCCTCAAATTTCCTATGTCTTCTTAAATCTCAGGACTAATACTAGCAAGAACATAATTTTAGGAAGCTTCAAATACAGTTGAATATTTTATTGCAAAAATCGCACCAGACTGGCAAGATGAACGACTATATTATTATTAGGCATTTGGGTTCCCCACATTACAGAGTCAAACACTCATGAGACCCACTCAAGACTCTATAATAATCCCAAAAAAGAATCTACCACTTGTTAAACCTCTCTGTGGGAGGTATATTAATTAGAGGGACCTTTTTTACACTGCTGTACGTGACAGGTTCTGTAATGTGGGAAGCCCGAATGTCTGATGATGGATAGCATATGTCATAATGTTTGTCTCTGCAACAACCAAGTGACTGATTTAGTGATTTGGAACAGAAAATTACATCTTTATAATTACATCATGACTTTATGGAATTCAACTTTGGCTTCTCTAAACACAATGGTGAAGGCTGTTGGATGGCATTAGTCTAGACGCTGTTTATTTTGTCATGCATGTGTTAAATGAAAAATACATTATTGCAATCATACATTATGAGCTTAAACTTTTATTTTTCACTTGCTTTTGCTTTAAAGGATAGATGCAACTTTTTCATTTGGTGGTTTGGGCACTGAACATCACTGACTATTCTGTTCAATTTACAGGAGAGCTAAAAATTACCCTCCTAGAAAACTTTTAGGCAGGCATCACTAGATATGCAGCATGCTTGCCAGGCCTTTAGATTACCCCAAATTCACAACGTTAAAAACGGTGCCCAAAATACTCAAATGTGCCCAAATTACAAAAAGTGGTTTTCAAATTTTTGCCAATCTGAGCAGCACTAAAGCTATTTATCGTGAAACAATTATGTCAAAACGTAACAAATTTGCGCAAATATGTCTCATCATATTTTATCGCATTTATAAGTTCTAGCTATCATGAAAACAGATTTGTAAGTTGATCTTATCGTTAAGATGTTGATCTACGAATGATAACTCACCGGACAAGCTCTTCTGTGTCTTTGCGGTAATTTCGATGAATGCTAAAATAGATACTCTTGTGTTCCAAATAAAAGTACAGGTGGGAATAAATGTACAGGGGGGAACATTTATCAAAATTACATAAAAGTACAGACCCAAATAATAGTACATGATGGAAATCCATTGAGGGGGTGGGGGAGTAATGCTAATTAATTCTGTCTAAAAGCCAACTTATTTTCCAGTATTGCAGTTAGTTTTATTAAAGAAAACTAATATGTGTTTATGCATTATGATTACAACAATAAATACACTGTGCTAAACAAAAGACCATCACACAATCTAGTGAAGATTTACTAATATGAAGATCTCCCTGTTGGAAGGGCAATTTTAATAAACATACATGTACAGGCCCAAATAAGGTGCATACAGGGTGGAAAAATTCCCCAAAATTAATAAACATACATGTACTAGTATGTTTATTAGGAACACAAGAGTACGGGAATACCGATTATAATTTAAAAGTTTTTGTGTCAATGCATGTTTGAATTGAACTTTCGATATGAGTCTGTCACAGTCACTGGTGCAAATTGATGCTCGATACCATTTGGAATTCTAATATAGATACTGGTGCAAATTGATGCTCGATACCATTTGGAATTCTAATATAGATACGGGGTGGTCAAAACATGTGAGGGAACTAATGGACAATTACTCTATAGAGGTCACAAACATAGAAGTAGGAATGAAAGAAGGCAAAAGGTTTGTCAAAGAGAGAGTCATGGAAGATTGCAATCGAAACTGGCGAGCAGGGGTTAGCGTGAAAAGATCACTGCAGGGGTTACAATATAAAGAAAAGCCAGCTTTTGAGAAGTACCTAGATGGCACCTTTGGAGGGTCACTGCTGTTCAAACTGAGATCAAGATCACTGGAGCTTCGGGGAAAAATTGGGAGAGATGGAGAAAAGGGATGCCAAATGTGCCACTCTGGAGTAGTGGAGACCCTGGAACATTTTCTCTTGGAATGCCCACAGTATATACCTCATAGAATAAAATTTACTGGAAGAATAATGCAGAAGTGGGGTGAAGAAACAAAGGATAGATGGCTGAAGGGGGACACGAGGGAGAGGGTAGGAATGCTTATTGAAGAAATTGAAAAAGAGGAAGTGAGGGACACTATTAAGCAGTTTATATCTGAATGCTGGGAGGAGAGGAGGGGAAGAGGGGGTGGGGTGCAGGGGGAATGATGGCCTTCTCTTATGAGGACCGCGACAAATCAGCGGCTGGCCAAAGAGTTATTATTATTACAGTCACAATTTACATTAAACATGAAGAATAAACATGGATACAGTACAATCATCTATACATTGACAGATCAACATATGAATTATGAATAACAAGAATCTGAACTCAACAGTGTGTAACAGTAGCAATCAGTCTGTCCACACCATGTTTATGGAAGGATAAAATTATTCAGCATGAAACTATGTTCTGACAGGTATACTTCATAATAATTATCAGGTGAATTTTGTCAAAATTCTTTACCTAGAAGCAAGGAAATTGCATTTCAGAGTGACAAATTTTTAAAAATTTTCCATGGATCCTCAAAGCCGGCTATGTTGTGCCCAAATTAGACTAATCTAAAGGCCTGATGCTTGCATGTCTGGAAAATACCAGTTCTGCATGAGACATGAGGGGTAAGAGTCAGTATATAGCTTGGGTGAGTAGTGACAACCCAGTTCTTACCCTGCTTGTTTTGACGCTACTGTTGATGCTTTTTCCCAAATGTTGTCATTTCCTGTAAGGAGGTGGTAGGGGACATGGAGTCATCAGAATGCATGTTGAACACAGACAGACGAAAATAGACTATTAGAGTTAATTCTGATTTGAGAAAAAAATGTAAACATATTTTTCACCTGTTATTATAGAAACCAAAATAATGGACGCGAAAAAAAAAATGTTTTTGTGAAGATACAGTTGTTTCTCCAGGATTTGTTAACTCACAGGTACCTATTCTTCAATTATACAGAAAAAAAATCATATGACAACCAGGGATGCTGGAACACGGAGGCAACTACCCCTTGTCCTCAACCAGAGGTGGTAGGAGAGCAAGTAGGTTGGCAACCACAAATTCTAAGCCAGTCTAAATCTGTAATAACATTGATACTGTTATGGCCTGCAACCAGTCTAGCCCTCAAATAGGTCATTACCTACATGTTTTGATTCACTTGTCTGGATTATTTTAGTTGGTTGGAAAAGCGAACCCACTCTTCACTTCTCCGATCAACTGATATATTCTGGACAACTGAAAATTTCATCAAGATTCATTTTCTGTGAATCAAAAGTAGAAATGTTGCTTAATCGTGACTTGATTTGATCAACTTTTTGATGACATTACAATCAGAAATGAAGACTTACCACAGCTGTAGTTTTATGATTATGCTTGGTAATTCACAAATTATGTAAATATCTTGATGTTTTCAGGGAAATTAATACTTATTGATTGTAATATCTATAACTGGGACACGAAAGAATACCTGTATACCTTTGTAAGTAAAGGGACATCACATTGTATCAATGGTCATCTGCGCAGACATTTTTCCCCAAAAAGTGGCTAAACAAACAGCCCATAACAGTGTTGAATTCCAAACCCAATTAGACTAGTGGTCTGAGAGCTTGCATTAGCAGGTCTGTCATTGTCAGTGACAAGCACAAATTGTGTTTTTGACAGGCACCAATTCACTTGTGTGGGACATAATGTCAAGTACAACTTCTCTGACTTAATAGGAGCATGTATCAGTAAGTTATCCCTGCATCCAACGCAAAGGATGCCAAAATTTATTATTTTAAATATTTTTTCAAAAAATGTTAACAGCGTATCATACAACCCATTCATTGGAGCAAGCTTGATGGGATCACATGTTATGGGTTCAAATTTTTTTGAAAAACAATTTTTTTTCAACTGCTAAATTTGTAAATTATGTGGGCAGATGCAGCCAACTTGTTAGGTAAAGAGTTAAAAACTTGTAGAGTTTTAGAAGGATTTACCAATACTGAAGGCTTTGTTTACTACCTTTATTGGAAAGTTCTCTTACAGAGAGCTTTTGAAGCAATGATAACAAAACAATATTATGTTTTGAACTTGAATATACATATTATGCAACATAATAACATTATATTATATTTTAAACTTAACATTGTGTTGAATTCATTCTTGAAATTTAGGGAGAAAGTGATAAACATAAACCATTATTTGCCTCTCATAGTGACAGATAGATCAACCCTTAAAAAATATTTCTTGGCTTCAATGAAAGAATCATCATCTACTTTTTAAGGGATGCACTGCCCAATAGAGTAATGCAGCATCACACACATACTAGGACACAGGTACATGTATATACGATTATCTGACACAATAATCATACACAATATTGGGACCTAAACCCTGTGACAGGTACCAAATTATGAATTAGGGATGACAAACATGATGTCGATTGACCGATGGTATTACTTATAATACCATCATACCGGTAATTAAGTCAGTTGTTGGCCCTAATAATTATCAGGGACAACCCACCATATGACTTAATTATGATGGTATTATAAGTAAAAATATGAATACGTCTGAATGAACTATTTAGCTGTTATTACTATAATACAATCATAATTATGTCAAATGGGTTTATGTTTACTGGGGTTATAATAAACAACAACTTTCAAATTTATGATTTAGTCTTAGATAATGGAAAAGAGATCAATGCTGTGATGAATCCATATCATGCTAAAATAACATGTTTTGTCATTTGATTTATGCACTAAAACAATATGTTTTGTCATTTGATTTTTGCACATCAAACAAATATCATTCCTCTAAGAGAGTACCCGACTGAAAACATGACTGAAACAACACGCCACTTCTGACTGGTCTCCACATGCTTGCTACCAATTCAGTATAGTTTAATTCAGTCATTCTGGGATGTGTTAATAGGATCAATGTGGATTGCGGATAATTTTTGATGAAAATGGATAATTTTTGATAAAAAAGTGAGGAAATGTTTTTTTTTATATATAATACTAAAACCACAAAATTTTTCTTCAAAAAATCAGAAACAAAATAGGGGGCAACCAGCCCCCAAAAATGAGATAACCCACCTCCAACAATGGGACAACCCACCCCAAAAATAGGCCTGGGACAGGTTATCTCTGGGGCGGGTAGTCCGTGATCCCGAATCACAGCCATATTTGTACAATTTTACTGACAATGTGACAGGATATTTCAGGTCATGTTAGCCTTGTACTGGTTAATTTGGGGGTACAAATTATGGTCTCTGTTAAGCTCTCTCCTCAGTCTCCTGTTTATTTATGACGTCACTCAACTCAACCTTCCATCTTTGATTCTGGCATGCCTGGTGAAAACCTAATCCAAACTAGGACTCAGAGGAGGGAGGGGGGGGGGGGGGCACTACTAAAGTTGCAGATCATGGTGGTTGTCGCTGGAAAGAGAGAGGGTCACAGAAAGCTACTTGGGGCCAACGACAGTCTAAAATGGCCAGGTGGTGAAGTTTTAAGGGCCTATATAAGTAAGGAAATTTTGTTTATTTTGAAAATTCTAACCTCTGATATTCCTTCAATTCAAATTAAATATACACAAAATGTACATCAAAATGAAGGTTGGGATGTATAGAATACGAAACACATGTGGAATAAACTCATAGAGTCGACTATAGGCACCACTAGTTCCTGGAAGTCTGCTGCCGTATTCGCACCAGAACTGATAATTTAATAATATTTCACGAAAACAACTTGTGGTCAAATGTGCTTTACATATCCAAGAAGAAAGCTAGGGGATAAAAATTCTTCAAAACACGGCGACAGAGCTGCATTGGGAAAAATTCCAAAGCCTTTGCTTTTGTTTATGTATGAGTATACTTTCGATTTCCAGCCGACGTCATCGGACAGAAAAAGCATGTAAAAACAACGCCATCTAAAATCAAATAATGAAAAAGATCGCCTTCATACAGTATACTGTTATTAGATTTATTTATTTATTGGTGTTTAAGGTCACATATTTATGCACAATGGCTAATCATGACCGCGACAGTTTTACGGGTGGAGGAAGCCGGAGTACCCGGAGAGAACCAACGAGCAACGACGAGCAGCTGCCAGCTCCCCAACATCGTAACTCCGCACTGCAGCGCAGGCAGGGTTAGATTGGTTGAAGACATGCGCACCATCGACGTGCAGAACGCCGTAGTACACGGCGTCATCGTGCCCCCACGTGGGCAATGGAGAGGAAGTGTCTTGCCCAAGGACACAACGCGGTTGCCGCAGGTGGGATTCGAACCGAGGACCTCTCGGCTTGCAGCCTGCACCTCTACCAACTGAGCCACCACGCTCCCACTGTTATTAGATAGAGATTGCACAGTTGCCATATTCAATGCAAGGTATCATGATACCTGTTGAAATTTCTTAGAATTACAATTTTGTTTTTTGATGGAAATTCGTGGTAACGAGTGATTTGCGCATGTCTGTCGAGCATGCAAACCATCTTCATCTTAAGGGCCTATATAAGTAATGGAATTTTGTTCATTTTGAAATTCTCACCTCTCAGATTCCTTAAATTCAGATTAAATATACACAAATTATACATCAAAATGAAGGTTGGGATGTATAGAACACGAAACACATATGTAATCAACTCAGAGTCGACTGTAGGCACCTCTGGTTCCTGGAAGTCTGCTACCGTATTCGCACCAGAACTGATAATGAAATAATATTTCATCAGAACAACTTGTGGCCAAATGTGCTTCATATATCCAAGAACAAAGATAGGCATTCAAAACAATTTCGATTACAGCGATAGGTCTGCATTTTGGAAAAGTACAACACTGTCTGCATTTTTTATTGAAGATGATTTCCATGCTCGACAGACATGCGCAAATCATTCGTGACCACGAATTTCCATCGAAAAACAAAATAGAAATTCTAAGAAATTTCAACAGGTATCATGATATCTTGCATTGAATATGGCAACTGTGCAATCTGTATCTAATAACAGTATACTGTATGAAGGCGATCTTTTTCATTATTTGATTTTAGATGGCGTTGTTTTTACATGCTTTTTCTGTCCGATGACGTTGACTGGAAATCAAAAGTATACTCATACGTAAACAAAAGCAGAGGCTTTGGAATTTTCCTCAATGCAGCTCTGTCGCCGTGTTTTGAAGAATTTTTATCCCCTAGCTTTGTTCTTGGATACATAAAGCACATTTGGCCACAAGTTGTTTTCTTGAAATATTATTAAATTATCAGTTCTGGTGCGAATACGGCAGCAGACTTCCAGGAACCAGTGGTGCCTACAGTCGACTCTGAGTTGATTACACATGTGTTTCGTGTTCTATACCCCCCACCCTTCATTTTGATGTACATTTTGTGTATATTTAAGGGCCTATATAAGTAATGAAATTTTGTTTATTTTGAAAATTCTCACCTTTGATATTCCTTCAATTCAAATGAAATATACACAAAATGTACATCAAAATGAAGACTGGGATGTATAGAACACGAAACACATGTGTAATCAACTCATTGAGTCGACTGTAGGCACCAGTGGTTCCTGGAAGTCTGCAGCCGTATTCGCACCAGAACTGATAATTTAATAATATTTTACGAAAACAACTTGTGGCCAAATGTGCTTTACATATCCAAGAACAAAGCTAGGGGATGAAAAATTCTTCAAAACACGGCGACAGAGCTGCATTGGGGAAAATCCAAAGCCTTTGCTTTTTTTTACGTATGAGTATACTTTCGATTTCCGGTCGACGTCATCGGACAGAAAAAGCATGTAAAAACAACGCTGTCTAAAATCAAATAATGAAAAAGATCGCCTTCATACAGTATACTGTTATTAGATACAGATTGCACAGTTGCCATATTCAGTGCAAGGTATCATGATACCTGTTGAATTTGAAATTTCTTAGAATTACGATTTTGTTTTTCGATGGAAATTCGTGGTAACGAGTGATTTGCGCATGTCTGTCGAGCATGGAAACCATCTTCAATACAAAATGCAGACAGTGTTGTCCTTTTCCAAAATGCAGTCCTATCGCTGTATTCAAAAGTGTTTTGAATGCCTAACTTTGTTCTTGGATATATGAAGCACATTTGGCCACAAGTTGTTCTGATGAAATATTATTTTATCACCCGTTCTGGTGCGAATACGGTAGCAGACTTCCAGGAAGCAGTGGTGCCTACAGTCGACTCTATGAGTTGATTACATATGTGTTTCGTGTTCTATACATCCCAACCTTCATTTTGATGTATAATTTGTGTATATTTAATCTGAATTTAAGGAATATGAGAGGTGAGAATTTCAAAATAAACAAAATTCCATTACTTATATAGGCCCTTAATTTGAAGGGAGCGGGTCTTTTCGGCCTCGGGAACATTCGGCCTCGGGAACATTCGGCCCCGGGAACATTCGGCCTGGGAACATTCGGCCTCCGTTTTCATCAAGGGAGACTAAGAGAGATGTAGTTATATCATTCTCTTTATATTTCTCCGATGCTTCCTCTAACTTCTTGGATACCTTTGGACAAGCAAGTAAGCGAGCAAGATTGATATTGGACTCGAATAAATGAAGTTTCAGCGCGCCGATGGCGCACGGGGATGATGTGGGATTTAAATCCCTTGCGCGACCCGAATAACTTTTCTTTATAATTTTATTTCCTTATGAATACTGAAATCGCAGTTTGATGGTTGTTTTAGAAAAACAGAAAAAGAAACCCTAATAGTCGCTGGTTTGGGAGTAGCCCCAGCATGTTATTCATAACGGTTACAAAAAGGAAAAAATCCACCGATATGTGTTTCTGAAGCAATTAATGAAATGAAAGGTTTCAGCGCGCAGAAGGCGCACGGGGATGATGTGGGATTTAAATCCCTTGAGACCCGAGCAACTTTATTTGCTTTATAACTTTATTTGCTTACGAATCCACGAGAGTTTTTTTTAAAGCTGGAAGTCATCCATCAACCTATAAGGAAGAGGGATATAGTTACAGTCTACATAAAAAGGTTTAAGTGTTCAAAGAAACTGTAAAAACAGTATGTATGGTCGCCTAATCAAGTGCGATTAAATCAATCAAGCTGCAGTCGTATTGTAAAAACGCTGCATGAGTATCTCATCAGAGGCCAGAACTTTGATCACTACTTTAGAAGAACTTATAAAAACAAACTTTTAAAGCTGAGTTCTGCCAAACAACACCCAAGAAGTATATCATTTCGGGTTTGCATGTCGGCATTGGAGCACACATATTGTCATTCTGTTATTCAATACAGTGGATTTTATACAATGGACTTTATATTTCATTATTCATTATGGATCGGTCTCGTGCTCAATATATTTCGACTTCAGGAATAAAGGTAGGTCATATATATTATTCTTTTAAAAAAATATATTCTGGAAAAACACCTAATATACAAAAAAACACAACAAAATGAACTAAAAAAATATTTTTTAAAGTTATTTTTCAACTCCCAAACTCAGAAATGTTTTACCAAAAGTGGGAACATTCGGCCTCAAAAGTGGGAACATTCGGCCTCGACTGAGGCCGAATGTTCCCTGAAAAATACCTGGGGCCGAATGTTCCCGAGGCCGAAAAGACCCGGACCCAATTTGAATTGAAGAAATATCAGAGGTGAGAATTTTCAAAATTTCATTACTTATATTACTTGTAGGCCCTTAACAAGTGGGATAAATGAATCTGAGAGTCAGGCACAATGACAAGGATTTTGGGGATAAGTGAATAAAAAAACAATGACAATTTTTCTTTTTACCAACTTTTGCCTCTGCTGCCATCAACTAAGAACTTACAAATGATGTATTCCAGCTTTTCTCACAGCTGAGGACACAGCCTTCACTGCAGTCAAAATTGCATTCAGTAAATTTGTAAAGTCACCGGTTGCTTGGGGGTATTTTCTCTGCTCTTCTAAGACGTAGCGAGTCAGGGTAATGCAGTCTGTGTCAATTGCCGACATTCTCAAACTATGAACGATGACTGTCAGGCTCGAACTCTCAAAACCGGATTTACAAATCGCTGACACGAATATGACGTGCAGGACTCTCGGACAAGTACCTGTTGCACGCCCGACCTCTTACGAAGTCATTTGTTACGTTCTTGATTTGGTTCGAGAGCAAATAGCACAAGAGAAACAGAATTTACTGTGATCAGTAACAAGAGAAACAGAATTTACTGTGATCAGTAAATTCGAATAAGTGTGGAATGGTGAAAGTATCTGCATCTGCCCATCGTAGGAACAATTCTGGAATAACCAACGACGGGTATGAGGGATCGATCGATTGATTTTATTTAGCAGTACAACATGTATATAATTAAAAGATAGTTAAAGGTAACATACATTATTTACAACCACATGACTGCAGCGCGGCGTCGTCACTAGGGCTGTATCTCCGCCATTCCCAATAAAAAAAGAAAAATGAGAAACAGACGTAACAAACTAGGTAAACCTGACGGGAACGGGACAGCGCGCCCCAGGGACAACCCTCCCAACCAGCTGGGACAACCCGCTCAAGTTGTTCATGCGCCGCAGTTATCAGCTATTTGACTATCAAGCTTGGACTATGATTGGATTATGAGTAATAACAAATGAACTATTCAGCTGTAATCACTTATAATATAATCATTATTATTTAACGGACAATGAATTTGTTTATTGGACTTAATTATGTTGGCATTATTAGTAATAACATAGGAATAATTCCGAATGAATTATTCAGCAGTTATTACTTATAACACTATCATAATAATAATTACGCGCCGGGACATAAGGGACAACCCGCCATTTGATTTAATTATGATGGTATTATAAGTAATTACATATGAATAATTCCGAATGAATTATTCACCTGTTATTACTTATAATGCGATCATAATAACATAGGGGACAACCCGCAATTTGACTTAATTATGATGGTATTATAAGTAATATCATATGAATAATTCCAAATGAACTATTCGCCTGTTATTACTTATAATATTACGATCATAATAACATGAGGGACAACCCACCATTTGACTTAATTATGATGGTATTATAAGTAATATACTATGAATAATTCCGAATGAATTATTCACCTGTTATTACTTATAATACGATTATAATAATAATTACAGGCCGGGACATAAGGGACAATGTATTGAGATATGTGGGTGTTATAATAAACAACAACACTGAACTTTTGTCTTTGATAAAGAAAACGAGATCAACGATGTGATGAATCCATATCACACTAAAACAACATGTCTTGTCATTTGATTTTTTGCGCATCAAACAAATATCATTCCTCTTAGAAGGTACCCGACTGAAACAACATGACTAAAACAACACGCCACTTCCGGCTGGTCTCTGGATGCTACCAATTCAGTTTAAAACTATTATTAGTTTAATTCAGTCATTATGGGAAGTGTTAATAGGATCAATGTGGATTGTGGATAATTGTCAATAAAAAATCTTTTTTATATATTACTATCCCCCAAGATTTTTTTTCAATTATCAGAAAAATATTGGGACAACCCGCCACAAAAATAGGCCTGGGGCGGGTTGTCCCTGACCCAACCTGACAACATCGCGCTCGCCAATAAAATGGTAATGAATAGCCGCAATTAAGATTATATGTTAAGGTGGTTCTTTCCGTCATGTCCGAAGTCTATTCTATGGTTTTTGGCAAGTGAAAAAGTTTGAGTTGAATGAAGAGGTGGCGATGAGACAACGGAGTTACGATCAACTGCCGGCTATACTGTTTTGTGACAGTTGATATGTGTAGGGTACGCATTAAGAAATTACGCAGTTGGAGTCTTTCTCAATGGTGATCTGGGATAAATTTGAATGGAGAGGTCAATATTGTTCCAGGTCCTGTGGAAAGTATGTATTGGAAGGTTTAGCAGAGAACTTGGTTCTCGGTTTATGTGCGCGCTGTTGGGTACTGGTCAAACCGTCCCCAAACCAAGACATCCCCTAATTTTTTTGGTCAAAACGTCCCCAACAATTGGCCAAAACGTCCCCAAGAGTTAGTCAAAACGTCTCCAACAATAGGTCAAAACGTCCCAAAGAGTTGGCCAAAACGTCCCCAAGAGTTGGTAAAAACGCCCCCAACTCATTTATCCCTTTTTTGTCGTTTCATATTTAATTTAGCAATGTTTATACTATTTTATAGTCGAAATTTAGGATTCTAAGTCAGTTGTACCAATACTCTGCTCTCGGTTGGGCATGAACAGGACATCAGCAGATTGGAACTAATTATCGAATGAATGAATGAATGAAAAGTTTCAGGGCGCCGAAAGCGCACTGGGACGATATGGGATTGAAATCCCTTGCAACCCGAATAACTTTACTTGCTTATGGATCCACAAGGGTCGGAAGCGAGGGTCAATAATCTTCTTGGTTTGGTATGCGCACGGACAGTAAGAATTCTGCTCTGAAACGTGGGCATATTTATATGGATGGTAATACTGAAACCGCACTTTGATGGTTGTTTTAGAAAAAGAAACCCAAACAGTCGCTGTTCGGGAGCAGCCCCAGCATATTATCCATAACGGTTATAAAAAAGGAAAAATTACACCAATATGTGTTATTGAAAGATGGGAGTCACCCATCAGTCAAAAAGTTAGAGTAGATGCTGAGCCTTGGCCATCTGGTCTGCCTTCATGGGAACAGATGACGGGGTGATGGTAGGAGACCCCCCCCCCCCCCCCCCCAAAAAAAAAAAAAAAACACTCACAGACATACACTTAAAAACGCTTAAGGGGTTGTTATATCTTTATTCATATGTTTATTCATTTAAAATGTACTCTGGTCCCAGCTAGGTAAGCTTATTTCAATCCTTGGTTGGTGCAAGGTTTCCTGCGTGGTGAGGCAATCCTCACTGACTCCACGCACTTTTAATTCTATTGTATAATTTTAATTTTCTGTGACTTTTATTACATCCCCAAAATTTGTCCACATGCCTTTGTCGTCTGAGAACTGCGATAGTTCAACATATCAACTGTTTTTGTTACCGAAAGCCGTTGTTACTTTAAAAACTTTGGTGACTTCCACTGTAACTAATATTCATACAAACTGTGATGTATTTCCACCAAGCCAGAATTATCCCACAATTATTCTGAATTAACAAATGACAAATTTGGACAGACAAAATAAAGTATCAGGCCACTCCCACTTAGAATATCGGTGACATAAACCAATGATATTTTTTAGTCCTTTTGCAATTAATTTCATCCAGGGAAACATTCAACTGAATATTCCTACAAGCTGGAAAAATCAGTTAACATTTTCAGAATAGTATTACCAGATAACGCTGCATACAATCCACAAACAAACCAGAAAAAAATATCGATACACGTATTTGTCACAACTTTTCTTCAATAATTTAATTAAACGCTCCATCGCGTTGATTCCGATTGGCTATTCCACGAATCACGTGATTGCCATAAAATAGTAGTCTATTGTTCTATGCCTTCTTTGATCCCTATACAATTATTTCATTGGTTCATGTCAAAAATAGTGTAAAAACTAGGGTGGACAAATTAATGCGTCGACAGGAAGTGTGTGCTTTAAAATTCGGTGAAATTATTTCATTAAATTATGACCA
Organism: Pictodentalium vernedei; assembly: GCA_031216915.1. Taxonomy (NCBI): domain Eukaryota; kingdom Metazoa; phylum Mollusca; class Scaphopoda; order Dentaliida; family Dentaliidae; genus Pictodentalium; species Pictodentalium vernedei. The sequence continues at coordinate 333,713,076 of CM062293.1, read as the reverse complement.
ACATAAATTCTAGTGAGTGATCCTATTAAGCATTTCACTCCTGGTGGTTGGTTCACTCCACTCTCATTCACATCCTGGACTCCGAGGTGTCAACATCTGAACTATAGAGCTGCCATTAGTTATCCAAGAGACACTGATCAAAATGAAGGCCGCCCTTGCTACCACCTGGAGTATCCAGGGCACAAGGGAACAAGTCACTTGACAGTGGACTTTGAGACAAAAACAGAACCGACGTCCTTGAAGAGGTGTAGCACCTTTCGGGGGGGGGGGGGGGATTTCCTCCCACACTGATTACCCTCCTGGTGCCTCGGACAAGCTGGAGAAGACCGCCGGAACAATACAGCCACCACCAAGAAAAAGAGGAAGAGAAGGAAGGGACCCCCCCCCCCCGGCAGACGACGAGATGCCCGCCGAATGACGGAGTTTCTGGAGAAGAAGGAGAAGGAAGAGAATAAGGCAAGTGAGGGCGTCATAGGATCGGCACACGTCACCCCTGACCAACTCCTGTCCAGCCCAGTACCCCCGTCGCAGGAGAAGGGTCCAGAGGACTACAAGTTGTTAGGTGACAAATCAATATCTAACCCATCAGACTCTTCATCCGAAGAGATGGAGAAGGAAGGTCTGTCTACGGTGCAGGAAGTAGTTCCGAATGACGCACCTTCCACCCCTCCAGCTCTTGCTTCTTCGCACTAGAATTCCGACAAGGAGGAGAGCATACCGGACTCCGTGGAGGCATTCCTCGAGGAGGAGATCCAGGACGATAGATTCCGAGCTAAAAGTCAGGATAAACTCGACTTCTACAGAAGAGCAGGACTACCCCCTGGTTTAATAAAGTGGTACCCTCAAAAAGAGCTCAGAGATCACAGAGGATCCCAAGAGACAGCAGCTAGGATCAGGCCGTTCGAAGCCAAACCACAACCCAGTGTTCCTCCTCATCGTACAACGCCACCAACATCAATCTCTCCATCAATGCCACTTCCTACAAAGAAGAATCGCCGGAGGCATAGACCATTTCATCTTCTCATTTCAGCATTCGCAAGTCTGGCATAAAAACTGAGTTAATTACGCAAAACCGGGTGATGCTTTTCAATAAATACTTGTAAACTAATTTAAAGTTGTATCGTGCTGCTAATATGTTGTAGTGTACGCCATAGTAGGCTGTATGTTAGAATTATTTCGCAAATTATTTACTGAGAAATAGCTACCAAGCGATGCAATCTATATCTTGGTGCTAATAGGCCCTATTTACAAATGGGTTAAGCCTGCCGCCTCCCCACTCCAAAAATGGCCTCAAATAATGTATTTTAATTTTTTGACTTGGTACATCTTTCAAAGGACGTTCCAAACGAAAATTAAAATACGAGCTTTCAGGCCATGTTTAGACTAGCCCCCCCCCCCCCCCCCCCCCCCCCCAGTTTCTGATCCCTGTGCTAACGGTTAAGAAGGGAGCTGTATCATGAATGGAGCTCTGCACTTGACCAACGGTTGTAATTTTTGACTGCGTGATTCTCGAAGTAATAACTTTATTAAATCAACTTGACCTGACAAAAGTTATCACTTCAAGGATTGTGCTGTCAAAAACTCGCGTCCCACTACATGAACGCTCGTGCCTGCCTTTGGCATCAGTATTCTGACACTTTGGAAAGGAGGCCCGTGGCAGAATTAACCTTGGGGTCCGAATTTCCATTTCCCCGTCACTGGTATTGATAAGTGTTTTCTATTCATAAGGCACGCGCAAAGTTAGGGGAGTCACGCATAAACATCGGCCTGACAAAAAAGGGGTTATTTATAATTAATGTTTTGTAAACCAATAAATTTGTTTTAAAATAACCTGGCAAGTCATTTCAATGAACCCAGTCAAAAAATAAAAAAGGGGACGTTTTGACCAACTATTGGGGACGTTTTGACCAACTGTTGGGGACGTTCTGACTAATTTTTGGCGACGTTTTCACCAACCATTTGGGGACGTTTTGACCAACCATTTGGGAACGTTTTGACTAAAACATTAGGGGACGTTTTGGTTTGGGGACGTATTGACTAGGATTCGCGCTGTTTACCTGACTGTCGGGTGTCCACGCTGGATGGATTTTGGAATATTTAAAATATGGCGTACCATTTGGGTCAAAAGTCTATTCTCATCGCGATGATATTAAAATACACGTCCAACGTGCATTTTTTGGCGATGCACCTGTATTTTATCGTTGCAACGCTATTTCTAAATGTAGGTGCACCTGGAAAAAATAGCGATGCACCTGGAAATATCCACGTCCAACGTGCAATTTGTACGTCCGACGTGCATTTCCACATCGGACGTGCATTTCTCATCGCGATGAGATTTTGCTAAATAAAAAAATAGCGATGCACCTGTATTTTTTGTAGGTGCACCTACATTCCAAAAGAGCGTTGCAACGATAAAATCCAGGTGCATCGATAAAAATACACGTCCAACATGTATTTCAATCTCATCGCGATGACAAATGCACGTTCAACGTACATTTTTGCCAAAATACGCGTCCGACGTGCATTTTTTAGCGATGCACCTGTATTTTAGCGTTGCAACGCTATTTTCGAATGTAGGTGCACCTACAAAAATATCGATGCACCTGGAAAATAATCCACGTCCAGCGTGCATTTCACTCGTCCAACGGACGTGCATTTCTCATCGCGATGAGATTTTTCTAAACAGAAAATAGCGATGCACCTGTATTTTTTACAGGTGCACCTACATTCAAAAATAGCGTTGCAACGATAAATTCCAGGTGCATCGATAAAATTACACGTCCGACGTGCATTATAATCTCATCGCGATGAAAAATGTATGTCGGACGTGTAATTTTGGGAAAAAATACACGTCCAACGTACATTTTAGCCAAAATACACGTCTGACGTGCATTTTTTTAGCGATGCACCTGTATTTTAGCGTTGCAACGCTATTTTCGAATGTAGGTGTACCTATAAAAATATGGATGCACCTGGAAAAAAATACACGTCTAACGTACATGTTAGCCATGTTTAGTGACTTGAGAGTGATAAATTGTCAATAAATTCTACAAAAATATGTTTTGAAAACCAAGGTTTGGTATATATATTCCCCTATCACCGAGACATAATATATGTCCGAATTGCACCCATGTCTATCATATGAAGATTTTTAAAATAAAAAAACATCCCGACTCGGCTTTTTTTCCAGTCGGACTCGGACTACCTCTTTCAGTGACCACCGCCAAAATACACGTCCGACGTGCATTTTTTAGCGATGTACCTGTATTGTAACAGGGGTGGGGTGAACGACTCCCCAGGGGCTAGAACCCTGGCCGAAATCTCCCTGTTGTTCTTCAGATTCGTGAGGATCTGGGTCAACTAGCAAACCTTGGATAAAATATAACTCAACTCTGAGGTAGAATAACCATTAAGTTATGTGTTGTGGTCTGGATGAATTCACAATAAAATAGAAAAAACAGTTTATACGTGGTTTATTAAGAAGCCAAAAAATAGTATGATATGAAATGGACATGAATATGAATGACGGATCAAAAACCACGGGCCCACTACACTTTCAACCAAAAGGGGTTTAACTTCCACCCTACATGTGTTCAGTAAATGTGGATGGTTCCCATGGAACTCGGACCTGGAGAGAATCACTCTCAGAAACAGTGATTCTCACCAGGGCCGAGCTGAACGGGTCCCAAAATGACGGTACCCATTACGGTTAACCTATTTCAGGTTACAAAGTGTCCCCATCACTAAGCTTGTGTATAGGTTTATGTTTGGACAGCTAGATCAAAGCTTTACCCAAACACAAAGTGGACGGCGAATTATGAGCGAGACCGCTCTTATATAGGATAATTTCGCGGGGAAAGATTTCGAATACTGGAATCTGATTGATCCCTCGCTTTCACCTCGACGAATGAAACAACAGCACAATGCACTACGGCGTGAACCAATAAGGAACATTGATTCATTTTAAACATGGAAATGACCTGAAGCCAACAAAAATAGAATTACACTTCTGTTATGAGCAGACGAATTATAACAGAGTAATTTAGAACTTCTGTTGTATATTATATTTCAACTGCTGTTACCAAATCCGTTACACTTCCCCCTCCTTAAAAAGAAAATGTGTAACATTTTTAGAACCATACAGCAGTTGTTAAATAGATTTATGGCAAATCTTTAATATTTTATAATTTTAATTAAATTGTGGCGTTCCACATAAAACATTCCTCCATAATCACGTGACCCGGCTCACCAAGCCAATTCCCCTGAAAACATTATATGCAAAATTTAAAGTAATGATATGAAGGAGATGAACAAGGTGTTACAAAATTACACATGATTACTCTACCGACTATTATATAGTTTAAGTTATTGTCTCTTTTTTGGAAATTCTGTCAAGTCTTGATCTTGTCTCTCTGCTTCTTTTGAAGTAGTCCTCTGGTATTCGTTCTGGAATGTTTCCAATTTCTTTTCACTACTCGATAACAAAACAATCCCCTTGTTCTTCACAGCACGCTATACCACACTCCTATCTGTTCTGGAGAAGTGAAGTTCTCTTGCATTACCACCACTCATCTCGGATCTGCTGTAATACGTTCAGCAGATTGCGCTCTCTCTGCTAGCACTGATAGGCATGGCAAAAGTGCGTCAACAGAATCAAGAATTCTTTTCTGACACACTGCATGCAACATCACCCTACTCCGCTGTCAGCTGCTTGTGATGGTGTACACTCCATTAATGTGAAACAGACAGTCACTTTCTAGTGGGAGGAGCAAACAAATTAAATCTACAGCAGTAACAGCAATTCTAATTGCTTCCCCTGCTTTATGATTTACTGAAATTCCAAACTACGAAATATTGGATATACTGGTTAATTTTCCAGTAAGATAGATTATATATCCAGAATACAATTAATATAGACGAAATTCTGGATAAAATTATTTCTCTGGATTTTACAATTTCGCCAATAATTCCAAAACTATTCAAAATTTAATTGTAACATTCTAAAGGTCAACAAGGCCACGTGGTTTCCACTAATCTAACACATGTGATAGCTCCTCGGCTCTTCCACTATCAACCATATATCACTATCAATGGGACATATCAATAATCGAGCAGAATAAGCAGCTGTATTCAGCCTTTTGATATATATAGACTGCTCACAATTGTGCCCCATTTTAAATTTAATGGTCAATTTGGAATTATATTTTGGGCTATCCACGGAGAACACAGTTCCCAACAACCAACTATTTTACACTAGCATTCAAGAAAAGTTTTTACATTTTAGTAACGAACGAAAGATTGGCCACTACCCACAAAACAACAAGCCTCAGGATTGCAATTTTTCTTCCATCCACCGTAAATTACTTGCTCTATATAAGACACTCCAATTGTACACCTCTAAGGTTAGTTCAATTTGACATATCAGTAACAGCTTCAGTTTTCGCCAGAGCTAAATGATGTATCGCAATGACATCCACAAATATTATCTACGTAATATTAAAATAGCACCCAGACTACTGAAGACAAACCACCTATTATTATCATAACCCAGGACGCCAGGAGCATAACTTAAAAAAGAAATGTACAAATATTTACAAACTCCTACACGTCGCGATTACTGTTTAAAAGGTAAGGTTCCAAAAACGTCAATGCCTATTGCCAATCGACATACCAACACACTGTGTACTACCTACTTTAAATAAGCAGAGTACGAGGTCTTATTTCGCTTCCAAGGAAAAACATTCTTTTCTGGTTACTACCGAGTGTTACCTACGGTAACACAAAATACATCTAAACTAATGAGCAATGCAATCATCTAGCATTTTAGCTTTCACTATCGACTTACTAAAAGATTCTTCCTTGAATCAAGTTTACGTAATAGTTAATATCTTATCGAACCTCTAATTTGGCCCTGTTTATTAGATTTAATGTTGACCATAAACATTTTCAAAAGTTGAAAGAAAAATTGTGGGGTTATGAACCCAATGCTACTTTGTACTAAAGGGCATATAACTCGACTTCACTTCCTATTTGCCCATGGATTGATTCGCAAAATGAGTCATTTTCATAATGAACCCAGAAAGTGAAGATATTTCAGAAAAATTGTAATTCAACTGCAGACATTTTTTTATGACTCAATACCACTCACAGCTTTTCACGAACAAGCTTTTTGAGCTACACTGGCACTTTCAATACCTTTACTAGTCTCAAAATAAATCCATCTATAACAAGATGCTAAAAAGCCTCTATCGGGTATTTTTCACATTCATGTCATAAGTGTTTGGACTGAGTTGACTGATCAGTTCAGACCCTCTCAGATTCTCTGGCTTAAATTACTCAGATCACCAACGAGAATACAAAATATGTATTGTGTGTGTTTGTGTGTGTGGGGGGGTATTTCGGTCCCTGTTAATCCCAGTATAGTGACATCTTGGGGGTTTAGTGCAGAGTAAAATAGACAACAGAATGAACAGTCTATAATCTTAGACTTCAACTCACTCTTTGAATGCCTTTGTCTACCAATCTTTAATTATATCAAGCTTATGAGTTTCCATTTCATCAGCAGTGGTATACTTGGGCTCATTGTGCCACTTAAAACCACTAAGTAGGATTCCAAAGGTTTACAATTGCATTCAATTGGGGAGAAGCCCTTGCATTTGAAATAATACAACAAAAGCTATTGAAATTATGCATACCAACAATCGAGCTCTATTTTCCCCATGAATTAAATTCATCTTGATCGTTCAAAGAACGTAGGCCTCGACGAGAATAAATGTCCATAATGGAAGTAGATGTAATAACCAGATCCTGGTAGCCTCGCCAATTTGTAACAGGGGTGGGGTGAACGACTCCCCAGGGGCTAGAACCCTGGCCGAAATCTCCCTGTTGTTCTTCAGATTCGTGAGGATCTGGGTCAACTAGCAAACCTTGGATAAAATATAACTCAACTCTGAGGTAGAATAACCATTAAGTTATGTGTTGTGGTCTGGATGAATTCACAATAAAATAGAAAAAAACAGTTTATACGTGGTTTATTAAGAAGCCAAAAAATAGTATGATATGAAATGGACATGAATATGAATGACGGATCAAAAACCACGGGCCCACTACACTTTCAACCAAAAGGGGTTTAACTTCCACCCAACATGTGTTCAGTAAATGTGGATGGTTCCCATGGAACTCGGACCTGGAGAGAATCACTCTCAGAAACAGTGATTCTCACCAGGGCCGAGCTGAACGGGTCCCAAAATGACGGTACCCATTACGGTTAACCTATTTCAGGTTACAAAGTGTCCCCATCACTAAGCTTGTGTATAGGTTTATGTTTGGACAGCTAGATCAAAGCTTTACCCAAACACAAAGTGGACGGCGAATTATGAGCGAGACCGCTCTTATATAGGATAATTTCGCGGGGAAAGATTTCGAATACTGGAATCTGATTGATCCCTCGCTTTCACCTCGACGAATGAAACAACAGCACAATGCACTACGGCGTGAACCAATAAGGAACATTGATTCATTTTAAACATGGAAATGACCTGAAGCCAACAAAAATAGAATTACACTTCTGTTATGAGCAGACGAATTATAACAGAGTAATTTAGAACTTCTGTTGTATATTATATTTCAACTGCTGTTACCAAATCCGTTACAGTATTTTACCGTTGCAACGCTATTTTCGAATGTAGGTGCACCTACAAAAATATCGATGCACCTGGAAAATAATCCACATCCAGCGTGCATTCACTCGTCCAACTTGTATTTTCCCATCACGATGTATTTTTTACAGGTGCACCCACATTCAAAAATAGTGTTGCAACGATTAATTGCAGGTGCATCGCTAAAATTACACGTCCGACGTGCATTTAAAATCTCATCGCGATGAGAAATGCACGTCCAACGTACATTTCCAGGTGCAATGCTAAGTTACACGTCCGACGCACATTTAACCCCATCGCGATGAAAAATGCACGTTGGACGTGTATTTCTATTTTTAGGAACCGGGTGCACCGGCATCTAACAATTCCTATTGGCTAACTCAAAATGGACGATGGACGTGCATCTATTTTTAGAAATGCAGTGCACCTGGAAATGTACGTCGGACGTGCATTTTTCATCGCGATGAGATTAAAATGTACGTTGGACGTGTATTTCTATTTTTAGGAACCGGGTGCACCTGCATCTACCAATACCTATTGGCGAACTCAAAATGTACGATGGACGTGCATCTATTTTTCGAAACGCGGTGCACCTGGAAATGTACGTCGGACGTGCATTTTTCATCGCGATGAGATTAAAATGTACGTTGGACGTGTATTTCTATTTTTAGAAACCGGGTGCACCTGCATCTACCAATTCCTATTGGCTAACTCAAAATGTACGATGGATGTGTATCTATTTTTGGAAACGCGGTGCACCTGGATTTACCAGTTTCCATTGGCTGAATAATAAATGTGCGTTGGACGTACATTTCTCATCGCGATGAGATTAAATGTGCATCGTATATGGAAACCCCTAACCGACACGTCAATCGGTATTCGTTAATCACCAATCAGGTTCACCGACGTGCAACACAACATAATTTTGTTCATGATCATTTCGGCCTTCGATTGCCGAGCATGTTACCTTCAGTATAAAATATCACAACCACCTTGTGAAGTGAAATCAAAATTAATAAGGTACAAAAAACGATTTCCAAGCTTTAGAACGGCAACTGAAGCGTCCGGTAGGCAGGTGAGATTTAGGGAACGTACGGATTTCAAATACGGTGAGGAGAGAAAAGTGCAGGTCTGGGGAGGGGATGCACCTCTGTATTTACTGTTGGAGTTCTGTGGAAATGCTTTCCTATCGACAACTTGTGCTCCCTTGAAAATGAGTAGACGCTCCTTTATAAACACATGTATTGCTTACATCACTTGGATTTATGGTTCCAAGAATAACACTTCAAGTAATAACTTGGAAGAAGGTCATGGACAACAGTCTCTGAATTATTGAGAATACGATTTTTGACAGTCTTTTTAAAAAAAATGTTCCAGAAAGAAGGACTCCCACCAAACTACACGGATAATATCCTCTCGTAATCCCCCACCCCTACCAGTAGGCCACTGCTAGTCTTTTTATACCGCAGTCCAACACTGAATGCCTCAATGTAATTTCGTTTTGTTTGTTACTCCCAGTGACTGTACTAAACTAATAATTTTTATTGCGGATTTTGAGTTTTAGCTTGGACTAACTGTGTGGGTAATTAGTGCTACTTTAAAAACATCTTGATCCGCTGTGATGTGCACTGTACTTACGAGCACCCAAGAAAATGGTTTTCTTAGATTGTAAAAATTATATAGCTGAGTATAGAAAGTGTGTGTGTGTGTGGGGGGGGGGGGTGCAGTTAAGGGTGGGAACATGGATTTGTGGAAATCATAGTGCTTCTAGACCTATACGTGAAGATGTACGACCTGAGCTCAGTCTAGCTACAATAACAACAAAAAGGTTCATGTAGCGATAGGTTCAATGTGGGCAAAAATGTGTTTAAAGGCGATTTCCGATTTTTTCAGTTTACATGATTTGTATGTTGCGTTGATTTCTAATGCCAATTTGCCCGGTGTTTGCATTCTGTTGGATAATTTACAAGCAGGCATGGTTTGAAAAACATTTATCACCCCCCCCCACCACCACCACCACCACCACCACCACCACCGATCCGCACCATGAGGCATTGGGGCAGAGGTAAAATTATATTTTATTTTTCTTTTTTTCGGAAAATACAGATATATTTACATACACGCTTATTAATAGCTAAGTTTTTGGTACATATTCGGTATTTTGGAACGGGGCATCGTTCAGGCGGCCACGTAACAAGGATCCTTTGGAGCGGTTGTATTTAGTTATCATTAATGCCCTTAATTGACATAGTTACTTCACACATTCATATTATTCAACTTAAAAATTTGGAGGGCACATTCTCAGTCCAACCTTGTCTTATACTTAAGTTTAGAATCCTAATATGGGTCGCGGATCAAACGTAATTTGTTTGGTATCAAACTGTAATATTTGTATTGTTATAAATTTATCCCCTTTAGAAGTAGTTTTGTCATATCATGATTATGTACAATTAACGAAATATTTCAAGCCATTTTAAAAGAATCGACTAAGGGGGCAAGCGATTTCATTGTTCACATGTTGCCTAGTTTTGACCCACGCGTGGGACTCTCAAAGAATTGGCGAATACCTCACAAACGAATGGCAGTCATATTCCAGCGATTGACGAATGGCGATTGACAATCACACGAGTCGCCATTTGCCAATAATCAAATGCATACCGCTTTTTGCCATTCGCTCATCGCTAAATGCCATTCGCCATTAGCTGATCGACAAATGCTAATCGCCATCGGCCAATCGCAAAAAAAAATTAATCGCTAATCGCCATTTGTGACTCACCATTCGCTGACAACAAAAAGAAAATTTAATCGCTATTCACCATCAGCCAATCACCAAACCCCTCCCAACCATTACTATATATGTGATTTGGAAGAGTAAAGGGGCGAAAATGATTGAAACTTTAGTTTGGTGTAAAAATTGAAAAAAAACACTCCTCAAGCATTCCCTTCTCTTTTCTATCTTCCAAACATATCTTATGATTACTAAGTAGGTTCATAATGTGTACTTTAGATAAAAAACAAATAATCGAAACTGAAACTTGGGTTGGGTTCTGCTACACAAGAAATACATAAACAATTCACCTTCATTGGTAGATATTATTGCGCTATTGAACACCAAATTCGCTTGGAGTTTTCATTTGAAGACACTGTTATGCAACTGACTAAGAAGTGGACCTTTGCAGCACCCCCCCCCCCCCCCACCACAAACAACAAAAACCAACAAAAACCCCCCAAAAACATTTCAAAACAACTTAAGAGCCCCATGGTGCTCACCACTATAGGGCAACAGTGCTTAGATCGATCCGATCTTGGAGTACAAGTCTAAACTGTGTAAATGTGCAAAACTTTATCGGGGGATGCCTTGTCCCAGCTATGAAACGCACCGATCTTTATCCCCTACTCCCACTACCCCGTCCTAACTAGGACCTTCCCGTCATTACACCCTAGTCCTAGTTAGGACTGGAAGAGAACTCCTGAAGCCCCACAACAAGCTTCCAAATATCATGGTAGATCCCTTAAAATTGCCTAGCGCCCGCCCCCCCGCCCCCCCCCCCCATTATAAAATTCTGGCTACGACCCTGTTAAGAAATAGGGTCGGTAAATGGCGATTGGAAATTAAGAAATGACGACTGGCAACACTGATTAGCGAAAAACGATTGGCGATTAGCAATTAACTACTGGCGATTGGCATTGTTTCAGGGCCACAAAACCAGATAGCGACTGGCGATTGGCGAGATTGACGATTGGTGAATAGCGAATCTGCAGAGCCACAAAAAAAAAAGCTGTTAGCGATTAGCGATTGGCATGTCGATAGAGGCGCATTTAACTGGCGATTAGCGAATGGCGATCAGACTGGCAACTAGCGATTGGCGATAGGATTGGCGACTGGCGATTAGAGAATAGCGATTGGCGTGTCAGTTAGGAGTTTCCATACGGGCGTGTAATTTATCGATGCATCTGGAAATGTACGTTGGACGTGCATTTTTCAGCGCGATGAGATTAAATGTACGTCGGACGTGTAATTTAGCGATGCACCTGCAATGTACGTTGGACGTGCATTTTTCATCGCGATGAGATTAAAATGCACGTCGGACGTGTATTTTTTCCTAAAATTGCATGTCCGACGTGTATTTTTCATCGCGATGAGATTAAAATGCACGTCAGACGTGGAATTTTAGCGATGCACCTGGAATTTACCGTTGCAACGCTATTTTTGAATGTAGGTGCACCTGTAAAATATACAGGTGCATCGCTATTTTCTGTTTAGAAAAATCCCATTGCGATGAGAAATGCACGTCCAACGTGACGTGTATTTTGACGTATAAAATACAAGTTGGACGAGTGAAATGCACGTTGGACGTGGATTATTTTCCAGGTGCATCGATATTTTTGTAGGTGCACCAACATTCGAAAATAGCGTTGCAACACTAAAATACAGGTGCATCGCTAAAAAATGCATGTCGGATGTGTATTTTGGCTAAAATGTACGTTGGACGTGTATTTGTTTCCTAAAATTGCACGTTGGACGCGCATTTTTCATCGCGATGAGATTAAAATGCACGTCGGACGTGTAATTTTAGCGATGCACTTGGAAATTATCGTTGCAACGGTATTTTTGAATATAGGTGCACCTGTAAAAAATACAGGTGCATCGCTATTTTCTGTTTAGGAAAATCTCATCGCGATGGGAAATGCACGTCCGACGTTCATTTATACGTCGGACGTATAAAATACAAGTTGGACGAGTGAAATGCACGCTGGACGTGGATTATTTTCCAGGTGCATCGATATTTTTGTAGGTGCACCTACATTCGAAAATAGCGTTGCAACGATAAAATACAGGAGCATCGCTAAAAAATGCACGTCGGACGCATATTTTGGCAAAAATGGACGTTGGACGTGCATTTTTGCCTTAAATTTCACGTTGGACGTGCATTTGTCATCGCGATGAGATTGAAATACACGTCGGACGTGTATTTTATTTATCGATGCACCTGGATTTTATCGTTGCAACGCTATTTTGGAATGTAGGTGCACCTACAAAAAATACAGGTGCATCGCTATTTTTTTATTTAGCGAAATCTCATCACGATGAGAAACGCACGTCCGTCGTGGAAATGCACGTCGGACGTACAAATTGCACGTTGGACGTGGATATTTCCAGGTGCATCGCTATTTTTTCCAGGTACACCTGCATTTAGAAATAGCGTTGCAACGATGAAATACAAAAAATGCACGTTGGACGTGTATTTTAATCCCACCGCGATGAGAATAGACTTTTCACCAAAATGGTACGCCATATAGGCATTCTCAAAACTTTCAGATGAAATTTTGCACAAACAAGCTGTAGTAGGTTAGTGTGTGCATTCATTTTTTGTTGGATATGTATGATACGGATGGCTTTCTTTTGTGGTTTAGTGATCGCTCTTTCGGTAAAATCCTTTTAACAATATTCTTACCATAATAGCCGTAGAAATTTTAGCACAGACAACCGAAAGATGGTGCCCGAAGTTCAAAGTTTCAAATACAAAGATTCCAAAGAATTTGACAATTTCTTTCTTGATTATTTGCGAGAAGGAGAGAAGGTTGAATTGCAAAACGCAATTACTCTTCTTCCAATAGATAATATATCATTCTGCGGATGAAAAATAAAAATTCTGTCTTACTCTCGTTGAGGGCAAGTATATTCGCCGTACAACAATTGTGTACCTTGCTGAGTTCGTTGTTGGGTAATTTTATAATTACCACCCGTTAAAGCAGCGACTTCAATATTTCAAGCGATGGAGACAAAACAATGGCTCGTCGAGTTTTGCGTCCATAATTGTACGGAGCCGCTATTTCACGGGCACCTCGAATACATCCTGCAGAAGCTTGGTCGATATGAATCACTGCCAATTTGCATTAGTCGACTTGCACCATTTTAGAAGTCGATTTTTGTCACCTGAAAAACCGATTTACACCATCTGAAAAGTCTGTACCACGTAAAAAGTCGATTTGCATCACCTATCTACGGAAGCCCTTTAAGGACATGTGAAGAAAAAAAATTACATGTGTAAAAAAAAAAAAATTGTGCGCACCAGATAATTAAGTCGTGCGCACGAGATAATTAAGTCGTGCGCACGAGATACCTAAGTCGTGCGCACGAGATAATATGCTTAGGTTACTGCAAGCATTTCGCATGTAGTGGAACAGCAGGGTTGGGAAGGGGGACAAAACCGTCAAGATATCCACCTTTCGACTGTGTTTTAGACGTTGTAAATGCCCTCACCCGAAACCCGTATTTTTCTCCGACCCTGACATACCAATTTTACTATGAACTAAGAGGAAGTGTGTGTTAGGGAAGAGGAGGAGAAGGGGTGGGCGGTGATGGTGTGTGTGTGTGTGTGTGTGGGGGGGGGGGGGGGGGGGGTTCTCGTGAGAAGTAGCCGAGGATTCCCAGTATGACTTGTCTGTTCTGCTACATCTAAAGACGAAATACTAGCGTCTTTCTGCCTGCATATTTAAAATTTCATCATACTGGGCCGAATCAGAGTTGCCCCAGGAGTGTGATTGCCCAGTGATTGCCCAGCGCATTGTTTCGCCCTTCCTTGTCGCGCCCGCTCAATAAATGGAGTAGGTTCCTTAACTGGGAACTTAGCAAATTCCTAACTTGCCAGATCTACAAGCTGGAATCAATGCAGCTTGAGTTGACTGAAGAAGACTCACAGGAATAGAGAAATACCAGAGACACCCCTCCCTCTCCGTCCAGTGAGAGGTAAATTCCAGGATTTTCGGGAGAAAGGGGGACTTAAAAGCATTCCGAATGTGTTTGTTGGGGGTTGGAGGGGGAGAGGGGGGACACCGCCTTAGACGTGTACCCTATCTTGGAATATGCTGTATATTTTTGGGTAACCAACCAAAGTACCTTACAAGGAAGGGTGAAACAATGCGCTGGGCAATCACTGGGTAATCACACCCCTGGGGTAACTCTGATTCGGCCCAGTATGATGAAATTTTAAATATGCAGCCAGAAAGACGCTAGTATTTCGTCTTTAGATTAGCAGAACAGACAAATCATACTGGGAATCCTCGGCTACTTCTCACGAGAACCCCCCCCCCCCCCACACACACACACACACACGCACACACCCTCACCGCCCACCCCTTCTCCTCCTCTACCCTAATACACACTTCCTCTTAGTTCATAGTAAAATTGATATGTCAGGGTCAGAGAAAAATACGGGTTTCTGGTTAGGGCATTTACAACGTCTAAAACACAGTCGAAAGGTGGATATCTTGACGGTTTTGTCCCCCTTCCCAACCCTGCTATTCCACTACATGCGAAATGCTTGCAGTAACCTAAACATATTATCTCGTGCGCACGACTCAGGTATCTCGTGCGCACGACTTAGGTATCTCGTGCGCACGAGATAATTAACGACTTAATTATCTCGTGCGCACGACTTAATTATCTCGTGCGCACGACTTAATTTTTTTTTTTTACACATGTAATTTTTTTCTTCATATGTCCCAAATGGGCTTCCGTACGTATCAGTTGATATGCATCGCACGAACGAAAATAAGAATATGCCATTTGAACGAAAGGAATATTCCTTCAGAAACATTAAGGAAACATTTACCTCGCTAAATTTTTCTACATGTGGGTTTATCTAAATATTAATTTCGAATTATCTTGAAACTTCAAAAACGATATTTCTATTTAGGGACTTGCCTTTTACTTTTTCGAAATCCGATTTTATTTTAAACAAAGTTATACACAATATCTTGTGAAATCCCAATGTTCAGAATGTTGAAAAATGAGAAAGAGACCAATTTTTTCATCTCTCGCTCAATGACGTGGAGGACGGTTCGGGCAATGTAGAGGACGGTTCGGGTGCTGTGGAGGACGTTTCGGGTTAAATGTAACGGCCGGTTTGGGTCACATTGCAGGTGACGGTTCGCCCAGAGGACGGTTTGGATGTTTCCCATTTGCAGATGCCCAACATTATTTGCTCATTTCAAATTGAGAGACCCGATGCCAATTTTTCCCTTTTTTCTATACCTTTTATTTTCAATTTCATTTTAAACCTTAGTCTCTTGGAAGTTTGTGAATATAATCTCCACAAAAAAAACATATCTAAAAATGTCATGTTGTCCTGGGAAATTCTCAAACGTTATGGTCGACCGCCGGGGCGACGTCATAGACGATCAAACGGTCAAAAATTTAAATGCGTCGGAATTTTTCTGATATTTTAGTATGCTGTTGAGCTAAAAAAAAAAAAATAGGAGATAGCTGTTTTTGTTTTGTTTTTTTTTCGTTTTAACGTTATTTTGATGTTTTACGGCACTTTGAAATTTAGCCTATTTGTAACACATTTCACAAACAATGAGCAGCCGACTATGTTTCATTCTGCGGCTTAGTGCGTTAAAAGACTACAGACACTTTCTCGTTGTTAGGGCCTATTACTTCTGGAAATTCGCTTTGCGATTTCAAAACCATCTAGTTTGTATTCTGTTTGTTTACATCCTTTGGTGAAGTTTTTATCATGTTCGTTAATTATTTTTGTAACTTTGCTATAGGTGCTTTAATCAACAGGACATTCAAAAGAAGGAAAAGGGAATGGCTTTAGTCTCTGGATTCCGGATTCCCCTTTGTAATGATGGCATTCACTCATTTCAGAAGGGTGCAAACTGACCGAATCTATAGTGCAAAACGATCGAACCGATGGTGCAAATAAAGAGAACCGGTGGTATAAATCGATTGGCAGATTGTGGAAATAGACAGTAGTGCAAATCGTCCGTGGTACAAGTCGATCATTCTCCGGGGAACGTGACAACCGTTACTTATTCCCGGCTCCTTATTCGACATTCGTCATCATCCAATTTTCGTCAAATAAACTGCATTGTGGTGTGGCACAAATAGATTCATGAAGATTGCCACCAAAATTGGGTACACGACCCTCCCAAAATTGAGCAAACTGAAAAACTTTCAAGAAAACCCAATTTTCCCATCATCTTTCCACCACTTACCCATAATATATACCTATAGCCCCATGCGTACATTTATCACTATACATGCCATAGCATACTATATATACAGTACCTACACCACTTGTCAGAACTAGCTGCAAGGAGCCGTACTTTTCCAAAGGAAAAAGTTGCTCCGGCAAAAGTCCGGTTCCTATGGGAATTTAACACTAGTTGCTCCGGCAAAAGTCAGGGACGATCGGGTACATGATATACTACTTATATTTTTTGCATTTATTAGTTACCGGAACTATCATACCGGGTTTAAGAAAATATCGTATTTTAGTAAGAAAAAATAGGCTGCACCATTTAAGAGAGGTGGGTGACTCCCCCCCCCCCAATACTGCGACTCTGGCTGACTTCCATCTCCATTACGAGCTTCATAAAGAATATATAGTGGCATAGATGCAAGCCAGAAAATAAGCAGACTGTCATCTGCAAAATGAGGTCCCCACAGGATGAATTTTAGTGCTGCGCCCCTGAACAGCAGGGTAGCGTCACTAAATCTACCCTCTGTGAACCTCAATCCGAATCGGGGTCTAAAAATAAACAGAAAGAGGTACCCAGAGGATAAATTGGTCCACTATATGGGATAGCATTATCAAATTCACCCTCTGGGGACCTCATTCTGCAAATGTCAGACTGCTTATGTTCAGGCCTGCATAGATGTGCCAAACTTGGGAACAAATATCTTGGGAAGATATTTACATGTAATTGGTGTAAAAAGTTAGAAATGGACTAAAATATATGTAATAAGATCTAGAACCAAGGCGGTCAGAATTGGAAAGTGGCACGGCAGAATTTCAGTCAACGCAAACTAAGCTTTTCCGTTCAGATCACCAGGGTGCTCCGTGTAACCCTTTACCCAAAGTAACGGCCAAGATCGGCCAGCGCTATTCTAAAAAATCGCCAATTAATTTTCATTATTCTTTCCTTTTTTGTCTCAAAAACATAGGTTATGACCCCTCGTTGGAACGAGCTTCTTCCATGGAGGGGTCATAACCTATTTTTTTTTTGAGACAAAAAAGGAAAAATATTAGTTATTCAAGAATTTTTTTTTTGGATGTGTCGTCTGCTTTTCATGTTAGGTAAAGAGTTAAGGGAAGAGATATATATTGCCGTTTTGCAACGGCGTATCCAAGAAATGTTGCGCTGTATAGGATACCACCATGTGTTCATAGTCATTCGACGCCACAAAACGTCATTCTGGCTGTTGTTATGTACCAGTGGTAAATGATACATGAGCGATGATATAGTCTTGTCATGGAACATCACGAATTTCGTTGAAACGGACTATAAATAAACGAATTGTTTTATTGGAACTGTATATAAGCGAAGTGTTTTATTGGTATATTAAGGGATTATTATATAGGTTAATATTTATATTCCCCCATTAAGTATTCAATGAATTAGGTTCTTGCGTGAAACCAAACTGCCCTCATAACAATACACACCATTCACTTGTATGTATAAGCGTTTATATTTGCACATGAGCATACAGCCCCTCATACTCTTTGAATATCATCTTCTAGATATCCCACCCAATACCCATATTGACAGCAAGCAGTAATTTGGAACAGCTTGTGATTCACCATCTTATCCTATATATATTTCAGTTTATTCTTGCTCTGGTGTCATTTCATTACACACTATTGTAACACATGTTATGCTTCTGTTATTTCACTTCCGATAAAGGTGCCACGATCGACAAATAAAGAATATTGACTATTGAAAATACATGCATTCCAAAAAGTAAGTCAAAGGCAATAAAAGATCTTTCGGCTATATTCCACAGTTCCGCAACTACAAATTTGTGAGTCTTATGTAGTTTTCCTCATCAAGTACTCTTGGAATCCAAATAAACATATATAGGGCGCGGAATAATGGTACATGGTGGAAATTTCCTGAAATTAAATAATAGTACAGGGGTGAAATAATGAGTTCATTTCCCATAATATTCTTTATTTACTGTTATTTAGCTATTTAATAATCAATAGAATACGTCTTAGCCCTCGTCTAACTGGTATTCTTCATTTACATTGAAATGGATATTAAATGAAAACAGTCATTTGGAATGAAATAAAAAAATGTATAAGGACCCAAATAAGGGTACATGACAGAATTGTTTCTTCAAATTTAATAAGAGTGCCCGTACCGGCGGTATGTTATTTGTATTCCGAAAGTAGCTGGACCTCATAAACGAGGGTTATATGTGTACAGTCGGGACTCACATTTACATCTGACATTCTACCATGTTTTAACACTTTGTCAGGGCAAAGCCAGCCTACATATAGGGGCAAGGGGCCTCATATTTAAAGATATTGTAAGTTCAAAATATATTCCGCATCTAGGCGAAAAAACCCACGTGAATTTCACTTCTCTGTAAAGCTGGACATGGAAAAAACACACGTGGTGTATAGCCAGCTTTAGCGCAGGGACCCAGGGGAGAAACGGTATGTTAGATAAGGTCTAATCTCATTTAATTTATACAGTAGTCGCGAGTCTTACGAGACGTAATCGGTTGGTGGCAAGATGTCGTCACAGCCAATTGAGAAACGAGATTCTAAAACGATAGAAATGTCTATCGTATCGTCACCTGATCATTAGGTAGCAATAATGGAAAGAACGAATCGGTTTTCTCGACAAGTGAAATCACCGTTAAGTCACGCGCGAGATGACTTGTATTGATTCTGCCTCGATATATGTCATCTCCCACCGTTTTGACAGGTGGACAGATGAGCGTCGGTCCACCTGACAGTTTAGGGTAAAAAGTATATATACCTTGAAGAGCAGAGCATTAGACACACACTTGGGGTCACACACACGTTCGTGAAGTCCAGGGCAGGCGGACTCTGTTTCCTGGCATAGGGGTACCTTCGATCACAGGACCCTGAAACGGCTGGAATCGCCAGAGAGGGCATTCCAGGATTGATTTAGCTTAAGGTCGATAGGCGGCTACAAGTGCCAAATTCGTTGAGAAAGAACACCCAAGGTGGAACTTTAAAGTTTAGATTGTCGAGTAGCAGGTATCAGCCTGCAATAGTCAGAAGTGTAGGTTAATTGTATTGTGCGTATTAACCCTTTGAAGCGTCAGACTGATTGCGTTCTGAGTAGTTTGTTTTGCTGTCGAATCATCGTAATACCGACTGGAGATCGGTGTGAGTTACAATTTCGCCCTAGCACAAAAAGGGGCATTTGTGAATCGTGAATTCAACCAGGAACGGTGAATATTTCAATAGGACTTTCACGGAGGACTTTCAAAAGGCACATAAGGTATGAGTAGACAATATCTGACCCAAATCAGAAGTACGGTGGCTTTATAGATGACGAACATTGCTGGTCGGAACCCTCCGACAGCCAGAGGTACAGTTACGCGCAGACGTTGACATTTGAGCCTAAGCGGGTGAAGCTCTTATGGCGAGCTCACAGTAATAACATTTCAGATTTGTGAAGCTCTTATGGCGAGCTCACGGTAGTAACATTTCCAGTGAGTAGACTATAGTGCCAGTACAGGGCTATAGAACGACTATATGATTGTTGAGAATTGTTTAACCCTAGCAACCCATTTTCTGTGAAAAGAATCGAATTGTTGATTGTTGAAATATTGAAACGGATTTATTTTTATGTGTAAATAAAAGAATTGTTGTTACTTTAAATCATTCTTTCCATTATACAGCCTGAAGTGATTAGGAATCACACCTAACAGAAATCGAACCTATTTCAGGCCAATTTGGCAGAGAAGGAATCACGGCGTCGGTCTAACTCAGCTCCCTGCGCCGAGTTCGCGGACACTTGGATTCCGACCCTCCACGTTGGTCTAATTTTCCCGCAACTTCATCAGCGGGACTAAATAACCCCACGTCAGCCCAGGCCTTACGGTAGAGAGTTGCGGTTGTGATTTTTGACCCATCGGTTTTGGTTTCGGTTATTTTTAGAGGAAATGAGTTGGCTCGGTTCGATTTTCGGTTGTATCTAGTCCAATAATATTCGCCTCCGAGGTCGTCTTATTTATTTTGAACTATTTTTATATTTGTCTCCGGGCCACGAAGCCTGGCGACAAATATAAAAATCGTTAAAACTAAATAAGGGGCCAGGGGAGGCTAATATTATTGAACCAGGCTGCAACATGTCTACCGAGCATTTCAAACAATAACATGAACTATTATTATACTATAAAGGTCTAAAAGACTAATGAACTAACTGAAGGAATTATGCAGCCCTCGCAATTGGCCACGGCAATCGACATGCCTGGTAAGAGTCGTGGCAGAATGCCACGACTGTTACCACGGCATTGCCGATTGACATGGCCAATTGCGAGGGCCGATTATGTTATTGAGAACGTTCCCCAAACAAAATGTGCTTATTGATGCTCGAATTCAAGGCCATATTTTCCCATATCATCACTGCAATGGCATATCACGACTTCAACACAGGTCACCTTTCATGAAAGTACAGACAGTCATTTATATGCATGCTTCACATTCTATGACAGCACTTATACCATATCCAAATTACAGATATCTTGTTTTCTTATGTCTCGGCGAGGGCCAATTATGTTATTGAGAACGTTCCCCAAACAAAATGTGCTTATTGATGCTCGAATTCAAGGCCATATTTTCCCATATCATCACTGCAATGGCATATCACGACCTTCAACACAGGTCACCTTTCATGAACGTACAGACAGTCATTTATATGCATGCTTCACATTCTATGACAGCACTTATACCATATCCAAATTACAGATATCTTGTTTTCTTATGTCTCTTTCAAAAAGCCACACAGGGCTTGAAAATGAATGTTTGTATGCATTGGCCAAGCTGTGATTATTGGTTTTTACGGAACTGAAATCTCGGTTGTTTATGCAGAAGCTCGGTTGCAATTTTCGGTTATTTGATACAACTGAAACCGAATCGGTTTTTCGGTTAACTGCAATTCTCTACCTTACGGGGCCTCAGGTGTCCCTGACACACTTCTCCTTTACATATAAACGTTTGAATATGCACAAACCTGTCAAGACCAATCAGGACCAACTGATTTCGAAAGAGGCCGCCGCCTTGTTGTGATGATCTGCCCCGAAAAGCTTAGTTGGCGTCGACCGAAATTCCGCCTTGCCACTATCCAACTCTGACCGAACTTCATTCTAGGTCTTATATTTTTAGTTCATTTCTAACTTTTTATACCAATTAGATATCTTTCCAATATATTTGTCCCCAAGTTTGGCACATCTATGCCACTATATGTGCTTTATGAAGCTCGTAATGGAGATGGAAGTCAGCCAGGGTAGCAATATTAAGGGGAAAAGACAACTACCCCTCTCAAATGGGGCAGCCTATTTTTCTTACTAAACGCGATATTTTCTTAAACCAAGTGGGCATGGGTGCGTTATGATATAGTTCCGGTAACTAATAAATGCAAAAGTATATATACGTCTTTCCATTTCTGTGTAAATTAACGTTTTTTCGCACTTGCTTTACATTCTTGTCATCAAAAACCGCTACAAAAACCACCGAGAAACAAACTGGCTGCACCGAGAAACGAAATTCCGCCAGTCGATTGGGCAGTGTGATTTTAGAAAGGTCACTTTACCCGTAGTGCTTCCGCCAGTCGATTGGGCAATGCGACTCTGGAAAGGTCGATTTACCCGCAGTGCACAAAACAAACTGTTATTAACAGAAAAAATATGAGCTAAAAATAGTCATTCCGTCGATGAAATTCACCAGAGTGAACCGGTGCTTGATGAGGTTTGAACGATAGAGAAAACTTGTGAAATAAGCGATCACGGTGAAGGACAGGCCAGGATTAGCCGGTAACGAACTTTCAAAGTCGTATCAACGGATCGTTCAACGCTATTAAATTTTAGGTAATCTTGAAGTGAAGATTGATACGTATTATCCAGTTTTTTTTCATCTTCAGAAAGGTATCACCTGTATCTTCCTATTATTAAATGAACCAAGAGAGGCTTAATAGGCAGGAATAAATAATGAGGGAAGAAATATTTAAACGAATGAGGTTTGGAAATGCTGCAAACGAGAGGGTGGGTGGGGGGGGGGGGGGGGGGGGGGACTAATTTGCCTTTGAAGTCCTTTTTTGTTTCTACTCGTTCATTCTTTCATTCATTCAGCTATTCGTCTACTATTCATTCCAGTGAAGGTCATTCTGGTCTGACACAGACTCCAAACAGATATTCAGTCAGCCTGTTTCTTGACGCTCGAACACTATCTCATTCTACTTCTTATGTAAATAACTTAGCCTATATTTATTCAACTGAATCAAGTCACAACACATTAGAAAACAAAGACCATAAAATCTATATGTTATATATGTAACTGATCTACTATCAAAATAAAAACAATTACGGCGATCAAATTATCGAAGACTTACAGTTGATGTATGCCGGCCTTTCTCACGGCATTTGCTACTGCTTTTACTGCGGTTAAAATAGCATTCAACAAGTTGGTGAATTCCCCGGTAGCTTCTGGGTGCTTCCTTTGCTCTGTTAGAACAAAGCGCGTTAAAGTTACGCAATCTGTATTCATTCCACCGCCAGACATGTTTATGAAGTCTACAATCCTGGGTTTCAGTTCTTTCTCTTCGAGACGGAATTTGAGTCGACAGAATCAATTCCGATGATTGGCTCGAGAACCAGGCTATTCAAGGAATCGTACGCAACTTTCGATTTCTAAAAGAACATCTAAAACAAAGGAGCTAATTCTTTATTCAGTGGCACATGCCCCCTCCCAATTTCAGTCATGCCCCCACCCCCCCCACTCATGTTAACCCATATAGCGAACATCAGACAAAAAAGTTTAATATCTAGCAATTTCCTTGACTCTTCTTAGTCCGTTTGTGTCCATATTTTATAAGTTACAATGTGGCCTAATTATTAATGTCTTTCACAACTTATAAATTATGGACACAAACGGACTCAGAGTCAAGGAAATTGCGTTTTCTTTTGTCTCGAGTTTCAAAATTTTTTCCCGGGGGACACCCTCTCTTGTGGAGCAAGCTGTGACCCCCACCTCCGACGATGCAGCGAATCATATTCTGTACCCCCCCCCCCCCCTAGATATTACTCTTGCCCCCTAACTTTGATATCTTGGCTACACGCCTGCGGCTTTATTCCTCGAAAGAAAAAGACAGAGTGGACTAAGTCATCAGTATTTCTCGGGAGTGTTATCACCAATGTTTTCTTTGATGGTTTGAAAAACTGAACTCCATTTGGCTTTAATTTCCAGTTCTGTGGTTTAAATTTAGAAAAAGTTAGTTATTTTTCAAAGCTAGACCAGCCCGACAGAATTCTTTTTTTTTTTTAGCTCACCTGAGTGAAAGTCTGCCTTACAAGTTGCCATCACTTTGCGTCCGTCGTTCTTCGGCTTTACGTATTAGTCTTCTTCGGAACAACTGGACCAAACCTAACCAAACTTGGCATAAATTATCTCCGGGTGGGGGTACCCTTCCATGCTGTTCGATAGAGGTTGCTAAGCCCTTTCGGCCGAGGCAGTGCCCGAGTAGTCCTAAATTCTTTAATGATCTCATAATCCAACAGTCACAATGCTTTGGAAAATTCCGCATGCAACTTTCCTATGTGCAGAAGGTCCAATTTTCTTCATTCAAAAAAATTTCGTGGGCAATATTTGAGCTCGTGTTGGAAGGGGCCAAATTTTGGCTCCTCCCGAAATTTATATTTTCAGATCCGGTTGGCCTATTTGAACCAAACTTGATATGCAGTAGTTCATTTGCGCCGGAAAGCCCCCCCCCCCCCCCCCCCCCCCCCCCATCCCTCCCAATAAACAAAAATCAGTTGTGCCCTGGGGTACCATATGGGGACATCTCTCTTAACAATGGGGAAAACGCTAAGTCACGCTCTGTCTAAAAAAATCATTCCTCTCCAGAACCACAATTAAATCAGAACCTCTTGACATTTGGCATAGGACTGTCTCGGGAAGAGGGGTGGGGAGAGGTCAGATTCAAGATTGATCAAATCAAGTCCTTGGGTTTCTATTTTGGTTTCTTCTGGGTGCTCAAATTTTAACTTGGTGCAATATGAGGAAAATTCTTTAATATTTGGTATTCAGCATCCTTGTAGGGTGGGGAGGTCGGTGGTAGTGGGGATCAGATTTATATTTGTTCAAATCAAGCTTAGTCTTTGGGTTTATAATTAGTGTCCATGCAGCAGCCCAAATTTTAACTTAGTACAAAATGGAGAAAATTCTTCAAAGATTTTCTTCAGATCCACAACTCGGAATCTTTTGATATTTTGGTATACAGTGTCCTTTTTGTGGGGGTGTGTGTGTGTGTGTGTGTGGGGGGGGGGGGGGGGGGGGGGGGTCAGATTCAAGTTTGTTCAAAGCATGTCCTTGGGTTCATATCTGGTTTCCTTATGGGATTCCACATTTTAACTAACTGCTATATGGGGAAAATTCTATAACAAGAGAGGTGTGTCCTTCCCCATTAGCTCACCAACGCATGACATGCAATAAATCTAGGCTTATTGCAAATCTGCAAAAAATGTCCGGTCATGTACATGTAGAGCAAAACAGGTCAGAAAATCCACACTGACAAAAAAAGTCTAACATTGCATTAAAAAAGTCCAAAATCTCCGAAAAAGGTCTGTCCAAGGAACGGAGGAAAAACAATGTGATCGGTTGTGTCATGGGATATGCAGCAGAACAGGTCGGAAATTTTCTAAGTCCACACTGACATAAAAAGTCTAACATTGCAAAAACATTAAAAATCAATAAAATATCACTGGTTACGGGTCTGTGGGTAATTGTAAGCCATAGAAACACAGTATGAAGTGCACGGCAACAGGGCTGAAACAGGGCTGAAAGTCAAAGTGGACTGGTACAATAACTTTAACACTAGTGTTGACGCCGACGCGCCCCGGGTCATGACATCAGCTCACACAACTTCGTTGGTGAGCTGAAAATCATCTTCAGAAGCACTGATCAAAATCTTTCGGTAGTTGGTATTCAGCATGCGTGGGATGTCGGTGGTCGGATTCAGAGTTGTTCAAACCAAGTCTCTGGGTTCATATTTGGACTCCCAGGAGGTAAAAATAAAGAGAAAAGAACAATAAACGGCCACATTTCTCAAACTACACGGAACAGGGAACTGTTATGTGGTACGAGGCATCCTTAGGACCAATAGAAAGGAACGGAGAAAAACAATGTGATCGGTTGTGTCATGGGGTATCACATGGGGGATAATGGGAAGATGCTGAGCATGCGTATATCAGTCAGTCAGATTTGATATGAGACTGACTCTTTCAGTCAGTCAGATATCCCCAAACTTGCAACAACATGTGGAAGGCTTATGCCTATGCGGATGTCTTTGAACATGCCAATTATCGGACAATAACACGACGCTTCTACAACACAGAGATTTTTTTTTTTTGGAAAGGGGGGGGGGGGGGGGGGATATCAGCCCAACGCCCCATCAGGAGTTACACCCCCTCTTTCACACTGCACTACGTCGCCCAAGTTTTGTTCCTATTTCTGTTCTCAGAGTTGATATGTAAAACGCATGTGTAACTCATATGATAAAAATAAAGGCGACTTCCTGGGTAGCTGCGATCGCTTAATTATGAACAACCAAAATGGGCCACCGTCAAAACTAAACTACGGTACCACAGTACTTTAGCCTATGCGAACAAAATCCGGCCAGTAAACCTACACAGGTCCAATGTACACTGGTATTAAAAGGTAATACATTTAGCATGTTTGATCACGATTGAACGTTTAATCACGAACAGTCAAACGGATGGCCCGACGGGCAAACTATTGATACTTCTTGAGCTTCTCATCCTTCGATCGCAGCTAAAATCCACGTTTTTTTTAGTGGAATCCTGCATTATGCCATTTGTGGGTTGAGACTCAGATTTCAATTCGCGGCAAAGACGCCCATGATGTTTATTTATATATTTATTTATTGGGGTATAACGGGGTCCGGGTCTTTTCGGCCTCGGGAACATTCGGCCCCAGGTATTTTTCCGGGAACATTCGGCCTCAGTCGAGGCCGAATGTTCCCACTTTTGAGGCCGAATGTTCCCACTTTTGGTAAAAAATTTCTGAGTTTGGGAGTTGAAAAATAACTTTAAAAACAATTTTTTTTTAGTTCATTTTGTTGTGTTTTTTTTTTTTTTTTTTTTTGTATATTAGGAGTTTTTCCAGAATATTTTTTAAATAATAATATATACGACCTACCTTTATTCCTAAAGTCGAAATATATTGAGCACGAGACCGATCCATAATGAATAATGAAATATAAAATCCATTGTATAAAATCAACTCTATTGAATAACAGAATGACAATATGTATGTTCCAATGCCGACATGCAAACCGGAAATGATATACTTCTTCTTGGGTTTTGTGATGAATAAAAAGTTTCTGCGCGCCGAAATCCCTTGCGACCCTAATAACTTTATTTGGTTTATAGCTTTATTTGCTTATAAATCCACGAGAGTCGGGTGCGAGAGCCAATAATCTTATTAAGTTTGAGTGTGCGACTGGCAGTAGGATAGTGGGTTGAGATCCCCGAGAACCTATAACTGGCAAATGGCTAGGAATTTGCATAATTACAAGAGTCCTGCTCCGTGTTTGCTAAGAGAAGTCGGCCAATTTATGGTAATACTGAAACCGCAGTTTTGTGGTTATTTTAGAAAAAAAGAAAGAGAAACCCAAACAGTCGCTGGTTTGGGAGCAGCCCCAGCATATTATCCTTAAAGGTTACAAAAAGGAAAAAATACACCAATATGTGTTTTTGAAAGCTGGGAGTCATCCATCAGCCTATAAGGGAGAGTGGATGCTGGGTATTGGCCATCTGGTCTGCCTTCAGGGGGGAAAAAGAACAACAACAACAAAAAAAAACAACAACAAAACAACCCCCCCCCAAAAAAAAAAACAAAAAACAAACTACACACACACCCTCTCACAGACACACGCCCGAAAGCCCTTAAAAGGGCTGTTAAATCTTTATTCAAATGTTTATTTATATAAAATGTACACTCGTCCCCAGCCAGACAAGCTTGTTTCAATCCTTGCCTTGTGTTTGGTGGTTTCGTGTGTATGTTAACAGAAAGGTAGGTTGCACCAATTCCTCCTACGCTTCGTCTACCATTTCCATGCGTCTTCTTGATAAGAGTGTTGCAAGAAAATTTGAGAATGTTCAATTAGAAAAGTTATAGGTGGAGAGAAAGATAGGTATCCGCTATTGTATATTGTGAATGTTGTGTGATTGTTGCTATGGATGGGGTGAGGGGTGGCTTTCTTCGAAGCTCACTCCCCACACGCAGAGTTGCGAGGCAATCCTCACAGACACAATCCTAAAGATCTCAATGAGTAGCGAGGCAATCCTCACTGACTCCACGCAGTTTAATTCTACTGGGTAATTTTAATTTACTGTGGCTTATTTTTTTCTGTTAAGGATTCGGTGTTCGTTCAGCTTCACCATTGATTCACTATCCTGGAGTATGTGGAGGGTTTTGTTATATAGGTCTTATTAAACGCATTTCAATCGCGTTTCGGCAGGGTTGCGAGGCAGTCCTCACAGACTCTACCCTAAAGTTCTCAATGAGTAGCGAGGCAATCCTCACTGACTCCACGCAATTTAGTTATATTGTATATTTTTTTTTATTTTCTGGAAACTTTTTTTGTTTTTCTGTTAAGGGATCGGTGTTCGTTCAGCTCAACCATTAACTCACTATCTTGGAGTCTGTTGAGGGTTTTCTTTTGTAGGTCTTTTAATCGCGTATCAATAGTATCTATTTTTACTAGCTCGTGAAGTTCCTTTATCGGTGTCCATTTGGGTTTGCATAGTGCCACACGCAGGGCATAATTTTGAACCCTCTGTAGCTTCTGAATGTTGGTTTTTCACAGGTCACTCGTTATTATCGCACCGTATTCTAGTACCGGACGTATAAATGTTTTGTAGAGCTTGAGAAGCACATCTTTGTTTGCTCCCCAATTTCTACCTCTGATCATCTTCAGAAAATTGATACTTTTAGTAGCTTTAACCGTAATGGAGTTTATGTGACTGTTTAGACTGAGACTGCTATCTAGGAAAAATCCCCCCAAAATCGACCTCTTTGCTTGCTTCTAATTTGTGATCGTATAACTGGAGATCGATACTGGGGACCGGTTTTTTCCTTTGCTTCTTGAAGAAAGTAACTTTTTGAGTTTTGGCGGCATTGAGTTTGATGCGCCACAGGGCGCACCAGCTCTCAAGATCGCGGATGGTATCC
The DNA here is from genome assembly GCA_031216915.1 of Pictodentalium vernedei. NCBI lineage: Eukaryota > Metazoa > Mollusca > Scaphopoda > Dentaliida > Dentaliidae > Pictodentalium > Pictodentalium vernedei. The sequence continues at coordinate 333,684,170 of CM062293.1, read as the reverse complement.
TGTAGACGATTTTTAATTATGTTTCGGGATTTGCTCGCCGTCCAAATGCCTTTGTCGTCTGAGAACTGCGATAGTTCAACACAGTTTTTCCCTACTTTTTCTATATCATTCACATATATTATGAAAAGAAGGGGGCTTAGAACCGACCCTTGTGGTGTTCCCGCTTCGAGTATTACTTCCTCTGACGCCTCGCGATTAACCCTCACCTTGATTTTTCGGTCAGTTAGAAATGATGATATGATCCTCAGAATTTTAGTGGGTAATCCCATTTTCGCTAGTTTATATCTCACGCCATTGTGCCATACCGAGTCGAACGCTTTTTCTACATCCAAGAAAAGCGCTGTTCCGATTTCGTTTTGACTAAATGCTGTTTTCATATAATCGACCAGTGTATATACGTGTTCGATTCCCTCTTTCTGACTCCTATACGCTCTTTGCCATTTGTTGAAAAAGTTGATTGATTCGAGAGATAGCTACGAAGTCTCGTAGTGAGAATCCGCTCAAATATTTTTCCATCACAGCTAAGCAAGCTGATTGGGCGGTAGTCAGAAGGATTGGTAAGGTCTTTGTCGAGTTTAGGTATCATTACTCCTGTGGCCACTTTCCAGCATTTTGGAAAGTACCCACAGTAGAGACAGCAGTTTAGAAGTTTGGTAAGTCTACAGTAGAAGATGTTGGGGCACTGTTTCATTATTTTGTAAGAGATTTCGTCTTCTCCTGGGGACGAAGATGACTTGCATTTTCTGATTATACACATGACATCTTCTACGCTTATTGGTTCGGTTAATTCATGATCGTCCCCGTCTTCATGCCTTTGGTCAAAGTTCGGTTCATTGAAAATTGAGTTGTTATCTTGGACAAATGTATTTACTTTTACCTTAAAATCGTTGTCATATCTGTTCCCTTCTTGTGGACGATGCGCTTTCTTTAGAAGTTCGGCACGCTGGCCTTTGCCTTGTCGTCCATGGCCATAGTTTCGTCGCTAGTCTTCAGCGCATTATTATTGACACTTTTTGGCCAGTAAGAGTTTTAAATGTATCCCAGAACCTCTTAGTAGCCCAAGAACATTAGGTTTCACTAGGGAAAAAAATCGGAGAAAGCTGATTTTTTCAGGGAATGTCGAGTACATGTCACTGAACGATTAGACAAAAGTCCCCTAAAATCCCAGTTGAGCTTTTTTTTTCTACAGCCTTTTTTCGAAAACGCGTTTGAAAAAAATCAAAAAAAATCGCACGAACTTTGTAACCTCGAATTGATCCAACTGTATTTTTTGTTTACGCGTATTTCGAGCTACATAATGTCTAATATACATTTACCTAGAGGAAAATGTGCATTCTGTGACAATTTCTGCGAAAAATTATTGAAAATTCACAAAAAAGTATCGGATTTACGCAAAAAATGACGATTTTCCTAACGGATTTGCCCAAAGGGTCGTAGTACAGAACGGGATGTTAGTTGGACAGACGATAAAAACTCCACCACCATTTGAAGACTTTTATCATTGCTTACAAAATAGACATTATGGAAGACCCCCTCTGCTTCTGGCCGAGTTCCCCTTTTGGCATAAAATTCGTCAGCATGAGAACTCAACTATTTTCGGGCTTGGGACCGAAGACACGTCTGTGTCTGGCAGCATTAGATCAATAAATAATATTTACAGAATGTACAAAAATCAATAAATAATATTTACAGAATGTACAAATCAATCAACATGGATTAAGTTACATTGACTATTATCAACGCTATATACAGAAATGACATGACCTATATACATATTATTCATCGAACTCAGAAATTTCCGACAGGACAGTGTTTCTGTGGTTGTTACAAGAATCCGAACTGCAATTACACAAACCTGAGCAAGAGAGTCCTGCCTTCTTACACCCACACCTTTTTGTACAAGCACTCTTGCAACCACAACTGATCAGATTCAGTAGGTTATCGGGGGCACATGGCTTTGTGGCTGCAGTCGGTACAAGAAGTCCATTGTCTAGCGACCACCCCCAATCCGTCGGAGGAAGCGAAGTGCCCAGCCATTGTTGGACCTGGAGATAACATCTGTAGACATGTTGTTGTGCAGCATCGCTGCTTGGTGGGAGTGAGGCTAGGTCGATGGGTTTATTCAGTTTAGATTTTGCTACATAACGCTTGTAAGTGACATATCTATATTGGTCGAGAGAGGAAACAGTTTTACTCCCGTATAAGATCAGGAGAAGTTGTTCCCCGGCAGCGGCTACTGCACTTGGTGTACTGTCATCCGCCCAAATTGTGTTGACATACTGTTGTGAGTCGCTAGTAACATCGGAGACAATTGTACTGAATACTTTCTTCTTACCAACTCGAAAGAGTGCAGAAGTAGTGTCACAACCACTTATAGAATGTGCTACAAGGAGGTTGCTTCTATGGTCACCCATTTTGGTTGCTATTTCACTAACTGAAACTAGTAAGTTTGTGGTAATGGAATACATCATGTGAATATTACATCCCGGTTGAACTCGAGAGGTAAGAATGACTAACAAGTCTGTGTCTGTTCCCACAACGACAACATTGTTGTCATCTTGAGCGATGTCAAGTGCACTTTCGGCTATCAGTACATCAGCCTCGGCCTGCTTGGACTGAATATTGATAGCAGATAGCTCCTGCATTAGAAGATCGATCAGTTGGGTTTTGTTCTTGGCATTTGCAAGGAAATCGGATTGGGGTGTGGTGGCTGGTAACTCGAGTGAGATATTGATATCAATGGAATACCTGTCTTTAGATCTACGGGCTTGTCCCATGCCCTTTGTCGACATTGTACAAGCATAACCATCAAAAACAACCACGACGTTCGCCCCAAAATGTCTCATTAGATAATTGGAATATGATGTACATATGTCCTTATATGACGACTGTTTAGGCCATACAACTGCCCTCAATAAAAATCCACCATCTACAACAAACAGAGAATGTTCTGGGATTTTAGTTTGCTCGGAACCGTATGTTTTGAGGATCTTACCGAGCGTGCTTTTCTGTGTCTTCCTCATTCCAGCAGAATCAAACAATGCTGGTGGTTTCGGGGCGAGTTCATATTTGAGATACTCTTCCATCTCTGCTTGTGACTGAATAACACATGTGATGCGGTTGAACAGACTTGTGGGGTCAATCACTACCTTACTTCCACGAACTTTGATGCTATTTGCCATCGATGCGAAAGACTTCACAGTGTCAACACGTCGTAGTTTGATGCCGTTGAACGTTTTGCTTACAACATTCGATACGCAACATTCACCAATTTTGCGAACTTGGTCACAGTTCACAGTTTCGTCGGCCACAAGCCCGGTCGCTATAGAGACTAATTGTAGTGGATCTCTATTCTGAAAGGGGGAATGCACTCTGAGCCAGTTCAATAATTTGGTGATATCATTGGCATCAGTCAATTGTGAACTTTGACGGAGATCCCGATGTTGTTCGCCATGACCAGTGTGAACATGAACAAAATTTTCGAGAGCATTACATATCGGAAGGCAAAGAGGTAGTCCATGTACCCATTTCGCAACAGTGCTATCGGTTATTCCCCCTCCATGTGTGAGACCACCAGGGAGCTTGAACATTCTCATTAAACACTGCTCTATGGTCTGATCAGAATATATCCCGTCCCAGAATTTATCTGAGCGCCTTATGGTAAAGTAACCTTTCTCAGTGAACAACTTCAAATCATCCTGTTGCATTATTTCTGTTAGCTCATTCATCTGCTGCAAATAGAGATGAGAACTTTTTGCGTATGCAAAATGACCACCTGCGTGAAATACTGGAATCATATTATATTACGAACACAATATGTGTGGAGTTCCCAGTCGCCTGTGTGCTCTGCTCTCAAGAACAACTGGAGAAGACCTATTTGCTCGTAGTATTGTACCCAAAGCTTTCCTGTGCGTCCTACGGACGCATTCTGGAGCAGTTCGTGTAATTTTGACAGTAGATGGTTGACACTTTCTTGATTGACAGTGTCAGCTGTTGTACAGTCACCTCTGGCAAGTCCACAAAATATTTCATTGACTTCTGTGCAGTCTATGTTATCTAGTGTTCGGCTTTCTTCAAACACAAGTTTTGTAATGGCAATTTGTGTTAGCAAATGGGCACGAACTGCTCTTGAATATGCATGACCACTGATCAAATGATGGATTGACCCACCAGCATAAACAGTCCCCCAAAGTTCATCCAAGCCGCTACCAGCCATGATCGAACCAATTGCCCCTAAATATGACATAATCATATGGAAGCCGCCGAGTCTAACGAAAACTTTTGTCAACTTATCTGACGAAGACATAATCTCCACATTATGTGATTTAATCGAACATGGAAATTGAAACAATGATGCTATAATACGGTATTTGAATGAGAAAAGTCGATGCCGTTTGAATCTGAGTTTAGGGGGTATGGTTAATATTTCACACGTTTCACCAGTTCATTATGGAATAAATGACTATTGTTATATATCATTATAAAGCCACTGCTTTTCTGCAATTTTTGATATATAATTTAACTCCCAAAGTAGTCGTAGATTTGATTTAATGAACGTTGTGTGTATGAAAACAATAAATTTTTTTTCGTAATTTTGTACATTTTCGTGAATATTTCACCATTGAGTGTGAGGATTGGTACAAAGTTGGCATTTTCTGTTGGGGATATGTATTCTCAATATAATTCAGCACGATATTTATGATTCTCACCCTACTAAGGCGAATAAGAATGAGAAATATGGAGCTGGGTCGAATTTTTTTTAAATTTTTTTTTTTCATCAAAAAACGCTATAACTAAAAAAGCTCAACTCGGATTCGCGGGGACTTTTCACACTTTATCCGCAATGTGTGTCCCGGAAACATATAAAAAAATCAGCTTTCTCCGATTTTTTTCCTTACTTTCTCATTTTTATGTCTAATGTGCCTGGACTATAGGTTCTCTCAGCCCATTTAGGTTTTCTGTTGCTTTTTCCCATCTGACGCGATTGTCATCAGCTATGGCCTTTTTTACTTCTCCGTGTAAGCGATTATACGCGGTTTTAAGTTCTGCTCTTTTCATTTGATCATTCTCTGATTGGTAAGCCCGGAAGGCTTTTCTTTTTTATTTGATTATTTGAAGAGTTGTTTGGGTTATTCTGTTTATCCACGTCTTTACTGTTTGCTTGGGGCAAATTTCATCTAGTGTACTGTTGATAACCTCGTTAAGATGGGTGGAGGCTTTTTCTAGTTCATGAGCATTTAAGGGGTCATTTGCCTTTATTTTTACTTCGATAATGTTTCTGAAGAGGTTCCAGTCAGTTTTTGATAGGTTCCTCCTATTCTCGGGAGGATACCTTGCGGGACCAGTATTACATTTCAAAGAGGCGTGAACCGGCAGGTGATCACTGCCTAGCTCATCATCCCCTACAAATATGTCTTGCATTTGGCTGGTTAGTGATTTGCTGGTGATAATCAAGTCTAGGATATCTGATTGATGGAGTGGGTTGTTGCTTATGTATGTTACTCCTTGATCGTTATTTACCACGAATAGATCGAGTTCTTCAATGGTGTTGAAAAGGGCGTCACCAATAGGCTCAGACTTATGACAACCGAATACCTGGTGTTTGGAATTGAAATCACCCAAGAATATGCAGTGCTTGTACTTTTTGGTAAAGAATTCAAATAGTTTACTGTCTACTGTTGCTTGCGGCTTGTTATAATATGATATAATAGCCACGTGTTTTTGGTCAAGTGCAATTTCAGCTGCAATCACTTCGGCATTGAGGCGGTCGCATGGTATTGTTTTGTATTTAATCTCCTGTCTTCTTAGCAGAGCGACACCGCCACCTTTTTGGACGGGGCGATCTTTTCTAATAATATCAAAACCACATAACGAGAATTTTTTGTTTGGTTTAAGCCATGTTTCACTAATTCCAATTACGTCCCTATTTTTGAGATAATGTGACATTTGCAAGTTTTTCTGATTAACGCTTCGAGCGTTCCACTGGATTATTTTAGTGTATCCATGAATGGTTTAGGAATAACTGCACTAAGTTTATTTAAGTTTAATTACTATGTGTAATATTGTTACATAATTATATTTTGTTGACGGCCGCTTCTAATAGCGTGTGAGATATTTGAGTTTTATATAACTTAGAGGCTGTTTTACTAATCTCTTTGCAAACGTCCGAAAGACTGGTGTCCATGTGTTTCTTCATTATGCTGAAAATAGAGCCAGCCATTAGAGTACACGTGGAATAAGGGGAGGGTGAGTTCTCGACATTACTTACATTTAAAGCTTTAAGCTGGATGTTTGATTAACTTTTTTGAAGAGGCTACACCCCCGGTAGTTACTGGGGTGTTGATCACCGCAATTGGGTTATTTCAGAGTTGTAGCATTACATGCCTTCGCGATGTGTTTGTCACCGCATTTCACACATCGTTTCTCCCCATTGCATTTGTGTGACAAGTACCCAAATTTCTGACACTTGTGACATTGAACGGGTTGCGGAAGAACACGATATTCCTCGGTTTCGTATTTTTCGCCGTTGATAATCATCCCTTTGCTTATCAGATTTAATTTCGTTGCTCTATTAGGGCATTTTACTTTTATCTTCCAAGTATGGTTGCCCGTGGCTTTGAAGATTAGTCTCTCCCAGGAGCATCCTGAAGGGCTTTATCAATCGATTTTTTTCCGTTTTGGGCAAAGCCAAGAACCTTGTCTCTATGGAAATAAAACAATGACTTGTCATTGGTCGATGTGCGTGGGGTGATTGAAGTAGAAACTAATTTCAGATGGAAGTTGTCAAGTTCAAAGTTTGCAAACGGTGCATCAGCTAAGAACTCCCATTTGAAATTTGTTCCGACTTTGAACACGCACACGTGAATACAACTCAGTCGGACTGTCAATTATTGGAGACATCAAAGGATGTGAACAACACGGTGGTCTTGATTGATGCATGTTTTGCGAAGCACTTCTATAAGGTTTTCCCTAATGTAATCCCAAGGTATTCAGTTATATCAAGTTCAAGCTGAGCTATTGCCGTCACTTCTCGTCCGTCGGCGTACATACGTACATCCACAATTTCCTTTCGCACACCGCACAGATCGCATTTATGATCAAATCACTTTGAAACCTGATATGCTTGTTTGGGGTGACTTCTAGATAGGAGCTATCGATTTTCTTCCATTTCCGTCAAAAATGTTGTCGCTGGCAACGTTCTTTGAACTTAGTTTAGTCAGATCTCAATTTTTCCCTTTGGCACATCCTACAGGGCACATTTTTTATAGACGTGGCAAATTTTTTACTAACTTTATTTTGATAATTTTAAGTAAAAAACAGACAATTATGGAATATTAATTTATGTACTTACCTTCAATAATAAGAAAATCCTGTTTAAAATAAATAAAATCCTTTATGCAAATTTAGAATCCACTACACAAAGCACGCGTGAAAGAATAATAATTCCATTTCAAGAATATCAAATTTAACACAAAAGTTAAAAAAAAAATCGTATTCACTGACTGAGGAGAAAATTATCCTTTCAGTACCCGGGCATCTAACTTAATGATTCATAAATAATAATTCTAATTTGTGTTTGTTTAAAAAGGCAATCTGAGCAGTGAGAGTGTATGTGGCAGACGATATTTCCTTAACAGCTCCGAAGAGTAATCATAAATAACTTTTTTGTTTAAACAAGCAATCTGATGAATGAGTTTTTTTGGTGGATTGTGATTGTGGCCGACGACTGTTCATCAAGATCAGCAGGAAACACCCGACAACAACAACAACACAAGTTCTGTTTTGGATGCACCTGAAAGTCCAGACGACAACACATCTTTAAATGTATCTTTTTAGAGATAAGTGTTGACATGCCACACCGTAATCTACGCGTCTTCGTCCATTCGTCATAGAAACATCAATTGAGCAGTTCGATTCACCAGAGTTTACCAGAAGATGGACCAACAATATACACAGAAATGCCCTATGGAAGTCAACGTGGAGGTCGACTTTTGGTATCCAGTGAAGGTTATTCTTATGCTGTGAATGTAAGTCATTCATCTTAAGCGTAAGATCGTTATGATACGCGATCAGAATCTACAGAGCGATCTCGATTTCCCATACATGAATTACAATCTTAAATTTTAACACTATTGTTAATTTCTTATATTTATATAACATTTATAACAAAATAAATTATATAAACCACAGATAGATATTGATGTAAATTATGAAATGAATAGTTGTATATATTTTGATATTATGTTCTAGTTTTAATAAATAAAAAAGTTGTGTATATTTTGTTATTATGTTCTAGTTTAAATAAATGAACAAGCCAAGACCAATGCCGGATCTGGACCTGCGTCGCTGCATGCAATTGATTACAGAGATGAACAGACTTCAAAGTACCGGCAAACAGGAACTGGCTGCACGGCAGAACTGAAAATTAGATGCACGATACAACTCATCATTATGAAGCAGCAGACCAAATATAAAATCATTCCCTTTCATAGAAGCCAAGAAAACTTTGACGGAAGAAGTGTTTCGGGCGGACTGACGGACGGACGGACTGACGGAGTCGAGCGGTAACTAGACCTGCTCTGCCGCTGGCGACGCAGGTAAAAATACGTATTTAATCAGACCAGCCTTACGTTATAATTAAGTCTTCCCAGTTCAACACTTTTTTGGGGGGGGGGCGACTTGACCCGGTGGAAGGGTGCGACTTGACCCGGTGGCGAGTTGACCCGGGGGCGACTTGACCATGAAAATGTTTAGTTCCCCTTAATCAACCACTAGTCATATGATAATTCTGTGACAACAACTAAAAAAACGTGCATATTCTTCATACACTTCAAAATATATTGTAAAGTTGCTCACACAAGCGGACCCGAAGACGTGTGGGGCAGGGAGGGGGGGGGGGGGGTGTACGCTCCTTACTTTCTTAAAACAAGTTTTTTTTTCACACTGACATGCTCTTTTTGAAAACTTTGGCTGATGAATAAGAGAATTAGTTTATCTTAATTGCAAATGCAATGGGTTAAAATACTGCGACACTTCCTTTTGACAAAGAATAAAAATCATCGTTGGGGATTATTTCGGTATATATTGAGGGTGTTCATTGAGTGTTTATTGATGCATTAAATTTACGGTTCACTGTGTGCGTAACTTGATTTCAGTGCTTAAAGGGAGCAAGTTCGTAAAACGTGGGAAAACCAGAATCCGTGTCAAATTTGAAACAGACTATAGTAATCAATGCCGTGTCTATTTGTACATGTGATCAATGACGTTTTCGAGTTGTATGCAGAAATGGCAGCATCGCCCAAATGGACAGCTTTACCCAGTGTTATTATCGTTGAAATACTGTCGTATCTGCCATCGAAAGACAGACTTAAAGTTGCTGCAATTTCTAAACGATGGAGAAGCTGTCTGTTTCACCCGAATTTGTGGAAAACTATACAGTTTGATCTCAGCAAATCTTGCAGACAGCGAGCAAATTTTCTAGCTGTGAAATGTGGCAGATTTGTTCGTGAAGCAGTAGTCAAGTTTGACTCGGAATGTTTTGTCGAAGTGAAGGAATGCAATAGGATATTGAACATTTTATCAGAGAACAGAAATCTACGTAGTATCAGTTTGGTACCAACAAGCTGTCGCATCCAATGGGAAGATAACGAACCTGTCCATATTATTGACAAGTGAGCAGAAATGTTGACGTTTTTTAAAAATGTCTGCGCACTAACTAAAGCGAAAATAGTTGAGATTTTGTCGCTACGATCCAATCGTTCTATAAAATTAAACGATAGGAGAATAATACCTTTTTTATATTTTTGGGGAATATTTGACTGGAAACAAGGGCTTTTACAGAAGTATGAGTGCAATCGATGTTGCACTGGTCTCAATTCTCGTCTTGTTTGTAAACAAACATTTCACGTAAACAGCTGTTTGTAAATTTTCGTAAATTGGTCAAGGCCACTGTATGGCTTGGTTGCAAAGACCTCAATATTACTCGTAGCCGACACTGCAAAGGCTTTCTGTTTAACAATTTCCCAGGCGGTGGCTGGATTTTTTTTTAAACGTGAGGTTGGGGAGAAACATCAGTTGAGGAGTTCGGTTATATAACATTTATGGGTGGGTACCTGAAACATTTTTTTTTGATTGTGCATTTTTTTCTATTGAGCCTTTTTGAACTCGATAGACCTTTCCTACATTACCCCATTCCATTTGCATTATGGGTTGTCATCCGGGCAATCTTCCCCCTATGTAAACATGGCACCCAAAGGAAAATGGTACTGCAAAAATTGCAAATGATATCTAACCAACACTTAATACAAAAAAATAAACCCATTTAACTGACCAAGTGCTTAAATTTTCCCAAAATTGATTTGTGAAGTGTTTTTTTTTAAAAATAAGATACAGTATGCGGAGGTTGAATTGTGACTACAAGTAAATCATTATACAGTAGCTTTTTCCCCTTGTGATAATTTGAAAATTTAACTACTCTTACATGTACACTCTGATGTGAGAATCCAACATTTTATAACATTTGATTACTCTCTCTCTGTAGACAGGGATTCAACAATTTATTTTATATCTCATTTCACATAGCGCAAAGTGCTCTATCAGTTGAAACCTTTTCACATGTAAATCGCTTCCGTGTTTACATTAGGGATTTTAGTCACGTGACTTTATCTGTTGTCAGAACGTAAACAATTCAATTTTTTGCATTCAAAGTGCTATAAAACTGAAAATAAAAAACATCCACCAACCCTAAAGATGTGTATTTGTTCATTAGATCTTTTTTAATAATGTGTGTAAGTGTCATTGGTGACAAAGTTATCTTCATCGAGATATTATTGCTGAAAGATGTCGAGTTGACGTTCGCTGTAAAAATGGCGATCTGTGCCCGTGTTTTTCAAGTCTGCTGATTTCGGGGTGCTTCACTTATGCAAATCTCCGCGCGAGATGACATCATGTGCCATCAAAATCTTTTTATAGTTGACCTCTCCGATCATTGGGCAAGACAACGGTGAATGTTGCATATTTCTGCGAACAGAATATCCATGTTTACGGAAGTTTCAAAGTTTTCAATTAATTTTTTTACCCTTAAAATGAATTTTAAAAAATATGCAACATCCAGAATAATGAACTTGGATATCCCCTCTAACCCTCCAAATAATTATTTTATCATTTGTTTCAGCCACTTCGCGCGGAAATTCAGTTGAAAATGGTAGGGCCCTGAATTTTCAGCGTGTAATTTCCAAGTTTGCCAATCCAGGCATGATGACGTCGTGACAACACTTGGATTCTCCCATACAATGACGCGTAAAGTGGGTCAAGTTTCACTTGCATTTATTTCAGTTTTCGTCGGTTAAAAGCGTGATTATTTCACAAAAATACATTTAAAGGATTTATGCCATTGCTACAAAAATAAACAGCTTTCAAATCGAAGTTGACAATATTGATAATTCATTTTAGATTTTGACTTTGGTGCATTGTGTACTGGAAGCTGAACTTGATTTGAATCGAGAATTGGCTGGCGAAAATGAGGATGCAAATTCTCTTTGCTTTTTTAACTGATATTTTTTGCTCTTTCATCATATATGCCCTCCTAATTTGTGCACTGTGCACCCCATGTTCCAAAGGCGTGCTGTTTGTTGGGCAAAGCCAATACCAATGCAATCGTATTTTCTTTAGATGAGGTGTTAGTCAAAAGGTATTCTGCTACTTCTGGCAAATTGTTTTCAGGTGAGATTTTTGGAGACTGTTTCTTGTACATATCTCAGGTTCCCAATGAGCTTTTTTGGGGGGGGGGGGGGACATTGGGTGTTTCCTGACAATGGAGGTTATGTTCACCATAGGGGTTGGGTGTGGGGTATTCCCCCTGAACCTGAACTATCCACAATAAAGGACTAGGAGGCAATTTTTTCTGGTGAAGGAATAGTATCCCCCCCCCCTCAAACTGCAATGCATGTGGGTAAAAAGAGCTCTAAGCCCATCCACTTGGGCACCACCCGTGAACATGCCCTCTTTCAATTTCCCCTACCTTTTGTGATGTGGGCATCAGCCAGTCACTGCCTAATAACATACTCCTTTCTGTGTCAGGTCTGACTGGCTGTGTGTTTGAACTGCTTCCAAGTTCCAACACTGCACATTGCTGCCATTGTGGTCATTCAAGAAAATAAAACTTACCTTATTGACAAATATTTCTCTTAAAAAATGAAAAAAAAATACAACAAATGAGTTGAACAATAAAAAAAAAAAAAAAAACAATTTTAGAAGAAGCAGGCTCTTTGTAGTAACATTAACAAATTAAATTTAATTCTCACTCTGTTAAATTTTGTGCCCCTTCCTTGGCTCACCCGCATGCATCTGGGGTCCTAGTTGGTGTGAAGAAACAGAAATGCTATGGCGTTAGGGAATGCTATCGGTGCGCCTTTTAAAAAACAAATATCTGTGCCCAGGCACAACCAGTCAGTAATCTGATAATCATTGGGTCGAGCGATCTCAGCGTCTCTTCCTTTTTTCAAAAACTACGTTCTCAAATAAGGTGCTGTTCTTTTCTCAGGTTTTTTATGCCTTATGACCCCTTATTGGCATTTGCTCCTGTTAGATTCGTTTGATTAAGTATTTTGGATGTTGCTATATTTTTTTCTGTGCAAAGAAAGCTGAAATACTTATAAATACCAAAATATATGCACTTTGTTGTTTTGAATGATGTTGAGAAAAGTGCTAAAAAATAACAGTATTTTTTAAATATATAAATTTAATATGCAAATTAATTTGGAACTGTTCATATTAAATTTTACTTTTTTCTATTTATTTTACTTAAAGAACTTGTTATATGAGAACATAATGCCAGGTTGACTAATATTTCAAATGAAAATTCCATTCAAATGTTGGAAATAGTGTTTATTTAAAAAAAATTGAAATATGCAAATTAGCTGTGAACAATATGCAAATTAGTTTGTTGCTATTGTTCCAGGAGGTGGCAATACACTTTTAGAGGTTGTAACATCAAATTACATGTCTACAGAAGTGAAATAAACAGGACCAAAGTAAAGGTTAATCAGTGGAAATTTGACATTTAAAATATGTAAATTATATGCAAATTAATGGTCTATTTTTAATGCTACCTACATTTTTTTTATTTTCCAGATAGAATAATAGATTTTCCATGACAGACAATCGCAAATAATGAATGTTGTGCAAAATACACCACTTTCAAGTGTTTAAATTACAAAAATGAAAAATAGTTAAATTTTTTATGCAAATTAGATTGAAAAGTCTCATTGAAAATTTTTTTAAAAATATGTGGAAGAATTGGTCTCCTCAATTCCAAAATATAACCAAAAATTTTATGAACCTATCTTGTGTACTTTTTAGTTTATGACTGTTTTTGTCTTCATTATTTGCATTTTTCAGCATTAAAATTGTCAGTTTGGAGCACATTTTAGTTCTGGGAAAATAGTAGTGAAGCACTAAGCTCCAGTGATAAAAAAATCAGTCAATCACCAACCTTTAAATGGCCATATCTTGAAAAGTATTGAGAATTTTTTAATTCTGTAAAAAGTTTATTCTTTCTTAAGCATTGTAGAAAGATTTAGCAGCAAAATTAAAGAGGTCTGTGCACATTAAAAAAATCATGTAAAATCCCTATATGTAACATAGGGGGAAGATTGCCCGGATGGTAACCCATAATGCAAATAGAATGGAGTAATGTAGGAAAGGTCTATTGGATCATATTTATTGTTTTTTTTATAATGATTGCCTGTTATGAGAAAAGGAGTGAGGCATCCATGATCAATAATGACAATATCATGAATGATAGTATGGCCACCATGTATTATTGTTTGAAGAAAAATTGGTTTCATCAAGTCATTTGTGTGTGGGGGGGGGGGGGGGGGGGTACCGATATCAGAGAAGAAATTCTTTGCATGCATTTTTGAAAAAAAATTCCAGATTTTGCAGGATGTTTCAGGAATATGCTTTGGTTTTTCCAAAAGAACATTCTTAATTGTTTAAATGGTCGAAACTAACTTGAAAAATGTCTGATTCAAGTATTAGGATCAAACAATTAAGACTTATCTCATTTTAAGCCTAATGGCTAGGGCACGGACTTTTAAATATATATATAGATTCTAAGGCCCAAAAATGGTTTGGTTCAGGTTACATAGCAGAAAAAATTGGGTTGTGACTGAAATATATTGCTTTGATATTCTGTTGAGTCAGAATTGTAAAATTAACCCCAAAAAGGCAGTTTATCAGCAGATGCTTTTTTTGTGATTGCAGCAGACATTTCAGGTGTAATTCCGCACCTTAAAAATGAAAAGGACTTGGAGGTGTCGTGATAATATCATCAGCTGTCCTCAGATTCTGAAGTAAAGTGTGCGTTCGCACGTCTCACTTTATCATGAGAAGTGATAAAATCAGCACACCTCAGTACATGAAAGACATTTTAAGTGATTGTGGTAATGGACTGGTTAATTATCGTATTTATCTTGGCAGAGGAAGCACAAATGACTTGCTTTTGTTTATTTGCAGTAATAAAGAAAGGTCCCATAGTCTGCGAGGTTAGACAGGTAAAAAGGGAAGGACTCAAATTTAAACCAACAGTAATCCGGACCAGTGAAGTAAATTCACTTCTTGTAAACCGTGATAAACAAGTTGGAATTTGCATACCGTTAAAACAACTTTGGTATATAATTACCAGTTATGATTCAATTTGCCGATGACAGTTTTAAACATGGTACTGATTTCATATATAAATTGGTATACCAAAAAACTGCCCAGCACAATTTCTGTCATTTGTTGTAAAAGTTGGTGTTTGTGTGTTTTTTGTGTTTCTTTTTAAATTTCAGTAAAAAAAAAGTGTAAAGGTCGGGTCGCGAAATTAGAGTCTGTAGGGTAACCGGAACCAAACCATTATTTTTTTTTTGCCTAATCAATAACATTTTATAATTTTTTTTTTAGAAACAAAAACAGGCAAAATCCCATAAAATCGGCAGATTCGAGGGGTGATTTGGGAAGGACTAAATTGTCCTTCAAACAAAACCTCGGTTAACTCAAAGTCCAAGATGGACTCAGCTTCCGTCAAGTCCACAGGAAGTGGCTCGCTTCCATCAGAAGTCCAGTCTCTTCTGGAATGATCGCGATAGAGATTGTAGAAACCCAGGAATTTCCAGGTTTCTACAACCATCCTTTTCTGGTTCCAAACCAGACTGCTCGTTCCGTCCACTCATAAATCTGAGCTGGATAAACAAGCTGATTGTGGCTCTTAAGTTTCTGTATGGAGTTTTACAGTTTTGACGGATGCCAATCAAACAGGTTGGGTCGCATCATTGAGCCCAACGGATTTGAAGTGCCAGGGTCTTTGGGATCCGTAGTTCCTGATCAAGCACATAAACATCAAGAATGATGTCATTTTGGCTTGCGCTACGTTATTGGATGAACGTTATTCTGAATGCTCACGTACTAATTCTGTCCGACAATTCGACGGTATTAGCGTATTTTCGGAACTAGGGAGGCACTCATTCCATTCTGTTATTCATGTTAACAGAATGAATCTTTCTGTTTGTACTAGAACATCAAGTTCTATCGGTCCGTCATATTCCGGGTCGTCTGAACGTATTAGCGGACTCCCTTCACAGAGGGGCCACGTGTTGCCGCCAGAATGGACTTTCAACAAACGAGTATTCAATCAGATTTGCTACCAAGGAGAGTGGCCAATGATCGACTTATTCGCGACGCATCTCAAGAATCAGTTGCAGACATATGTGTCACAATGTTCAGATCTTCGTGCGTTTGCAATAGACGCTCTATCGATCTCGTGAGACGGAATACTAGGATATGCGTATCTTCCAGCACCGTTGTTTCAGCAGATATTGCTCAAGTTAAATATCTCAATGCAAAATTCTGTTGGTAGCATTTCTAGCTCCACAAAGACCGTGGGTTAATCTACTCAGGCATCTGTTGTGGGACATGCCATGGAAGCTTCCTCCACATTTCGGTCCATTCTATGGTCAGATGGATTCAATTTACTATCAGTACTGCTTATGATAATATCTTCAATCAGCAGTCTGTGCTTTAGTTTTAAGCTCATGAAGTAAGAGTTCTTTCTACTTCATGGGCTTACGCTAATAATGTTGCTATTACAGATTTAATGAGGCTGTATATTGGTCTTAGCCCTCCACTTTCACGAATTTATGTCTGAGAAATATTGAGTCCATTTCTGCAGATCTGCATTGTTTAGGTCCATTATTTTTCACTCAGAATGTCGTCTACTAAACAGTGGCAACTATATGTGTGTAGGCTTTCGGTTCCGGCAGTGACTCTGTCCTGCTGCCCTCTTCGCTCTGGAGTATTTGATCCAGGGCAAGGGGAAGGGTGGGTGGGGGGTGCTCCATTGGGTCACCTGCTTTATAGTGTAAAGCAAGGGAATACCTCCCTTAGAGTCAGTAATTCCGAGTCGATACCGGGATGGTTTTACAGTGTAAAGCTAATGTTTACTCATCTATGTAATATTTTTTAAGTGTTGCTCGGTGTGAGGCATTTGTATATGTCACGGGTTAATCGGGCGTTAATATACAATCCTCGGACACTTTTAAATGAGTATATAGAGTCTCATTTCTCTGGAGTTCCTTATTTATTGGCTTTCCTTTAAAAAATATGAGTATAAAGGGTTATACTGGATGTTAATAGAGATCATTGATGTTAATGTGCTCATATACAGAATGGTGTTGTGTCTTTACTTTTTGATACAAATAAGAAAGATACATGTAAAGCCTCTCTCTCCTTTTCTCCTTGCGGGGATAGTCTGTTATATGTAATTGAGCCTATTGGATTTTCATTTATGTCGTAGGCCCTCCAACTCTTTTACAATTCAGCTAAGTCTGGGTCATTGGTACAGTATAAAAATGTAAAAAAATTTATAGTAATTTATATATTTTTTATACTTAGCAATGACCCAGACAGGGATGGCCCTCCCATGAGTTGGGAACTCTTACGTCCCCGCTGAGTACATAATGCTTACCAGGTACTGGTTGTAAGAATGATTTTTGGCGCCAATTTCGAGACCTCCTTGACACTGCGCATGTGCAATGGAGTAAAAGTATGGAGGACCATCTAGGACATGTAATTTTCGGCTTTAGATGCAAATTTTGGGGATTGGGGGGTAAAATTTGCGTTTGGCCCTAAATATTTTAGAGTTAGCACCAGCTAAGTCTGGATCATTGGTAAGTATAAAAAATATATTAATTACTATAAATTTTTTAACTTTTTGATAATCTTCTTCTTATGAACCACCAGTAGCAGAGACTTGATATGTAGTATACAGAGTCCTTTTGAGGTTTAGAATCAAGTTTGTTCAAGGGAAGTTTGTTGGGCATTATTTGCCTTCGTTTTGGGAGGGGCAAGAATTTTTGCCACTCCCATAATTTCTATTTTCCAAACCGAGAGGCAGATTTGAACCAAATTTGATATGAGGGCTTATTGGGTCATAAGTACTTAATTTATACCCCAATTTTTGTTCACGTCGCCCCATGGGAACCGGAGGAGCTAAAAATAGAAAAAAAATTAAAACACCCATATCTCCAAAACTTTTCGGCACTGAGAATTCTTATTTGGTGTGAAGCTTCCTTAGGACCAACAGAATGGAATGGTAAAAAAAAATTGCTATCGATTTTATCATGGGGTACTTTTTGGGGACTTTGAAAAAGTGCGGAGTCAGCATTTTTTAACACTGTGGGTAATGGGGAAAACATATAAGACTACTTTTCTCCCAAACCACTGCTCCAAAAGCTTTCAAATTTCACATATAACATCTTTGGAAGATTGTTTCACATATTTATTGAAATCAGTTGCCTGGGTCCATATTTGGGCTTTCTTTGGGAGCCCAAATGTTTAAATTATTGCAGTATGAGGAATATTTTTTAAAAAAATCTTCTTCAGATCTACCAATAAGAATCTTTTGATATTTGGTATGCAGCATCCTTAGGAGGGCGAGATTCAAGTTTGTTCAAGACAAGTCCCTGGGTTCATATTTAGGCTGAAAATTTGGGGCTCCGTTCTGGACTTAGAAATTTTGGACCAAAATCCAGAATTTTTTTGTTTGTTTTTTATGCGTTTCGTTCGGTCAATTTTAAGACAAAAAAAAATAATGTTTTTTTACCCTGAAAATTTGGGGTCCGGGTGGGACTTGGAAAATTTTGGACCAAAATCCGGAATTTTTGTTTGTTTGTTTTTTATGCGTTTCAGTCAATTTTAAGACAAAAAAAAATTTTTTTTTTTACCCTGAAAATTTGGGGTCCAGGTGGGACTTAGAAAATTTTGGACCAAAATCCGGAATTTTTGTTTTGTTTTTTATGCGTTTCGGTCAAGAGAAAATTTAAAAAAAATTTTTTTTACCCTGAAAATTTGGGGTCCAGGTGGGACTTATTAATTAGTTTTTTGGTTTTTTATGCGTTTTAAGAAGAAAAAAAAAAATTTAGGCTGAAAGTATTTTGTTTGGGAAAAAAATCTCTTTTTTATGTGTTTATCTCAATTTTGGGACGAAAAAGTGCAGGAACTGAAAATAGAAGGAAAATCCTGTGTATTGTGTGGGCACAATCGCTTCATCTAATTGGTATATGCTTTTCTTAGGAGGGGCATATGCAGCTTATTCAAGTCCCTGGTTTGATATTTAGACTACCATGTCAGTTGGGCGCCCTCAGGCTCCCTGGGACCTCTTGTTTTTTAGCTCATCTTGACAAAGTCAAGCTGAGGTAATCTCATCGCTCTCTGTCCATCGTCCGTCATCTGTCAACACCATGTTTTGGTCTTCTCCTCCAAAGCCACTGGGCCAATTCAAGAGAAAGTTTGTGTGAGTGATGGTCCCAAAGGGGCATTTCATTTTTGTTCAACTCAACATGCCCAGCCCCATAGGGAGGGAGTGGGGGAAAATGCTCCAAAATATTTTTAAAATCTTCTTCTCAAGAACCAGTGTGTACAATGACTTGATATTTGCTATGGTGCTTCCACATGAGGTGTAGAATCAAGTTTGTTCAAACGAAATTTGTGAAGTGATATTTGGCTTTGTAATAGGAGGGGTAAGATTTTTGGCCCCACCCAAAATTTATATTTTCTGAACTGATGGTCCGGTATGAACTAAATTTGGTTTGTGGTATTATTGGGTCATAAGTACTTGACCCAAGCATAAAAACAAAAAATTCCCGCATCCCTATGGGAACCCTGGGAGCTAAAAATAGAAATATTTGAAAACGCTCATATTTCCCAAACCACATGGAACAGAGAGCTGTTATTTTGTATGAAGTATCCTTAGGACCAGTAGAATTGAATGGTAAAAAAAATGCCATCGGTTATGTTAGGGTGTTCTGTAATGGGCATCGAAAAAATGCTGATTCGGCATATTTGCAAAAATTTAAAAAAATCTTTTCTCCAGAGAACCAATCATCAGAATCTTTTGATATTTGGTATACAGCATTCATAGGGGGGTCAGATAAAAAAGTTTGTTGAAATAAAGCTCATTGGTTCATATTTGGGCTCTCCACAGGTGCCCGAAGTTTTAACATAGGGTAATATGGGGAATATTCTTTGAAAATCTTCTTCTTCAGAACCGCCAGTCAGAATCTTTTAATATTTGGTATACATCATTGTTATGAGGGTCAGATTCAAGATTGTTCAAACCAAGTCCCTAGGTTAATATTTGGGCTTCCTACGGAAGCCCAAATTTTATCTTTGTTCAATGTGGAGGGTAATTTTAAAAAATCATCTTCTTCAGATCCACCAGTAAGAATGCTTTCATATTTGGTATGCAGTATGTCAAATTCAAATTCAAGATTGTACAAATTGGGTCCCTGGGTTATATTTGGGTTCTATTGGAGCCCAAAGTTTAACTTAATGCAATATGAGGAAATTTCTTTAAAAATCTTCTTCAGATCCACCAGTTAGAATCCTTTCGTATTTGGTATCCAACATCTTTAGGGGGTGGGGGGAGGGGGGGCGTCTGATTCAAGTTTGTTCAAATCAGGTCCCTGGATTAATATTTGGGTTCCGTATGGAAGCTCGTAATTTAATAAGTTAGTGAATTATGAAGAAATTTCTTTAAAAATCATCTTCAGATCCACCAGTCAGAATGCTTTCATATTTGGTATACAACATCTTTAGGGAGATGAAATTCAAGTTTGTTTGGCTCAAGTCCCTGAGTTAATATTTGGGCTCACTATGGTAGCCCAAACTTTTACTTAATGCAATATGAGGAAATTTCTTTAAAAATCTTCTTCTTCAGATCCACCGGGCGGAATGCTTTCATATTCGTTATACAACATCTCTAGGGGGGTCAGATTCCAAGTTTTTAAATTCGAGTGCTTAGGTTAATATTTAGGCTCCATATGGGAACATGAAATTTAACTTAGTACAATATGAGGCAATTTCTTCAAAAATCTTTTTCTTCAGATCCACTCGTCAGAATGCTTTCACATTTGGTATGCAACATCTCTAGGGGGGTCAGATTCAAGTTTGTTCAAATCGGATCCATAGGTTAATATTTGGGTTTGCTGTGGTAGCCCAAATTTGCACTTAGTGCAATTTGAAGAAATTTCTTTACAATTTCTCTTCTTCAGATCCAACAGTCAGAATGCTTTCATGTTCGGTACACAACGTCTCCAGGGAAGTCAGATTTAACTGTGTTGAAATCAAGAGCCTGGGTTAATATTTGGGCTCTCTATGGGAGCCGGAATTTTGCTGAAGAATTAAAAATTTTGTATTCAGTACCCTCTAGAGGTGTGTAACTAAAATTAATCCACATAGGTTGTATCAAGGGGCTTCATAGGGGAGCTCTACATTTTACTTTATGATCAACTGAAGAAAAGGCTTGATGCCCAGATTATTTTTGTCACTCCTGAGGGACTCAAGGATTGACAGTGTAGCCTATGGAGATGGCTTGCTTAATGTAGACTCATTCTTGGACTCTGTTTAAATTGTGTTCTGTTCAAGATGAGCGCTTCAGGCCCCGTGGGGCCTCTTGTTCAGTTTTACTTTTAAGAGGTTGTGTTTAGGTCAGTTTTGTCGCATGTTATGGGCCTGTTTGATACAGTTCTTGTGTTTGCCAAAGTTACTATCAACGAGGAATGTTGGTGAGCTATTGGTTGTTGGCGTCCTTCTTGTTCCAGTGGTGACGCTGATGATTAAAGTCGGCATTTTGAACAACCATTTTATCTTTTCCATTTTGGATGTATTTTGTGTACAATAAAATTACTAACAAGTACAACATATTTTTATACCCCCGCAAACAAAGTTTGGGGGGGTATATAGGAATCACCCTGTCCGTCCATCTGTCCGTCTGTCCATCCTTATAAGCGCAACTCCTCCTAAACCGTTTGAAGAATTTTCATGAAACTTTACACAATGGAAGAACTCCATATGAAGATGTGCATGAAGCAATATAATTCCGTTCTGACATTTCCAAGGGGAGATAATCTAACTTATACACTTTAATGTACCAAAAAGGCTACAAACTGAGGCACGGGGGTATCACTTTTTGAGCTTGCTCACAATACCTCTAGTTCAAAATTGTTAAAAATTTCCACCCACATCTGCTGTCGGCGTGTATTTTGGCCATTTTTAGCTCACCTGACTGAAAGTCAGGGTGAGCTAATCTGATCACTTTTCGTCCGTCGTCCGGCGTCCGTCGTGAAGGTGGTGTTTGGGCTTTTTCTCCCAAACCACTGGCCGCATATTAATGAAGTTTCATGTGAGAAGGGGTTATGTGTGCGGACTTTGATTTTTTGTCAAATTAGGTTTCGGCTCACATTGAGCAGAGGGATGGGGCCAAAATGCTCCCATTCTTAAAAAATCTTCTTCTCAAGAACCAGCAATAGCAGAGACTTGATATTTGGTATGCAGCTTCCTTTTGAGGTGTAGACTCAAGTTTGTTCAAGAGAAGTTGGAGGGGCTATATTTGACGATGTTAAAGGAGGGGCAAAAATTTTGGCCCCGCCCCAAATTTCTATTTTCCAAACCGCGAGGCCGATTGGAACCAAAATTATTGGGTCATAAGTACCTAATTTGTGCCGATTTTTTTTTACCCATAGCCCTGTGGGAACCACAGGAGCTAAAAATAGAAAAACATGAAAACGCCCATATCTCCAAAACTACACGGCACTGAGAATTCTTATTTGTTGTGAAGCTTCCTTAGGACCAACAGAATGGAATGATCAAAAAAAAATTGCCATCGGTTTTATCATGGGGTCGTTTTTGGGGACTTTGAAAAAGTGCTGAGTCAGCATTTTTTAACACTGTGGGTAATGGGAAAAACATAAGACTACTTTTCTCCGAAACCACTGCTCCAAAAGCTTTAAAATTTCACATATACCATCTTTGGAAGATTGTTTCACATGTTTATTGAAATCAATTGCCTGGGTGGATATTTGGGCTCTCTATGGGAGCCCAAATGTTTAAATTAGTGCAGTATGAGGAGTATTTTTGAAAAATCTTCTTCTTCAGATCTAGCAATAGGAATGTTTTGATATTTGGTATGCAGCATCCTTAGGGGGGTGAGATTCAAGTTTGTTGAAGCCAAATCCCTGGGTTCATATTTAGGCTGAAAATTTGGGGTCCCGTTGCGGACTTCGAAATTTTGGACCAAAATCCGGAAAAACTTTTTGGGGTTTTTTTCCGCCTTTCGGTCAATTTTAAGACAAAAAAAAAATTTTTTTTTTTCCCCCTGAAAATTTGGGGTGCGGGTGGGACTTAGAAAATTTTGGACCAAAATTGGAAAAAAATTTTTTTTTGTTTTTTCTGCGTTTCGGTCAATTTTAAGACAAAAAATTTTTTTTTTTTTTTCTCCTGAAAATTTGGGGTCCGGGTGGGACTAAGAAAATTTTGGACAAAAATCCGAACAATTTTTTTTTTGTTTTTTATGCATTTCTGTCAATTTTAAGACAACAAAATTTTTTTTTTTTCCCCTGAAAATTTTTTTTTTGTTTTTTCTGCGTTTTGGTCAATTTTAAGACATTTTTTTTTTGCCCTGAAAATTTGGGGTCCGGGTGGGACTTAGAAAATTTTGGACTGAAATCCGAAAAATTTTTTTTTTGTTTTTTATGCATTTCTGTCAATTTTAAGACGAAAAAAAAAAAAAAATTTTCCCTTGAAAATTTTGGGTCCGGGTGGGACTTGGAAAATTTTGGACCAAAATCCGGAATTTTTTTTTTGTGTTTTTCATTTATTTCTGTCAATTTTAAGACAAAAAAAAAAAAAAAAATTTCCCCCCTGAAAATTTGGGGTCCGGGTGGGACTTAGAAAATTTTGTACCAAAATCCGGAAATTAGTTTTAGCTTTTTTTTTTGTTTTTTATGCATTTCTGTCAATTTTAAGACAAAAAAAAAATAAAAAATTTTTTACCCTGAAAATTTGGGGTTCGGGTGGGACTTGGAAAATTTTGGACCAAAATCCGGAATTTTTTTTTTTGTTTTTTATGCATTTCAGCCAATTTTAAGACAAAAAAAAATTTTTTTTTTTACCCTGAAAATTTGGGGTCCAGGTGGGACTTAGAAAATTTGGGACCAAAATCTGGAATTTTTGTTTTTTTGTTTTTCATGCGTTTCTGTCAATTTTAAGACAAAATAATTTTTTTTTTTTTTTTTACCCTAAAAATTTGGGGTCCGGGTGGGACTTAAAAACTTTTGGACCAAAATCCGTAAATTTTTTTTTGTGTTTTTTATGCGTTTCTGTCAATTCTAAGACAAAAAGAAATTTTTTTTTTACACCGAAAATTTGGGGTCCGGGTGGGACTTAGAAAATTTGGGACCAAAATCTGGAAGTTTTGTTTTTTTGTTTTTTATGCGTTTCTGTCAATTTTAAGACAAAAAAATTTATTTTTTTTTTTTACCCTGAAAATTTGGGGTCCGGTGGGACTTAGAAACTTTTGGACCAAAATCCATAATTTTTTTTTTTTTGTGTTTTTTATGCGTTTCTGTCAATTCTAAGACAAAAAGAAATTTTTTTTTTTACACCGAAAATTTTGGGTCCGGGTGGGACTTAGAAAATTTGGGACTAAAATCTGGAAGTTTTGTTTTTTTGTTTTTTATGCATTTCTGTCAATTTTAAGACAAAAAAATTTTTTTTTTTTTTTTTACCCTGAAAATTTGGGGTCCGGTGGGACTTAGAAACTTTTGGACCAAAATCCGTAAATTTTTTTTTTGTGTTTTTTATGCGTTTCTGTCAATTCTAAGACAAAAAGAATTTTTTTTTTTTACACCGAAAATTTTGGGTGCGGGTGGGACTTCGAAAATTTGGGACCAAAATCTGGAATTTTTGTTTTTTTGTTTTTTATGCGTTTCTGTCAATTTTAAGACAAAAAATTTTTTTTTTTTTTTACCCTGAAAATTTGGGGTCCGGTGGGACTTAAAAACTTTTGGACCAAAATCCGTAACTTTTTTTTTTGTGTTTTTTATGTGTTTCTGTCAATTCTAAGACAAAAAGAAATTTTTTTTTTTACACCAAAAATTTTGGGTCCAGGTGGGACTTCGAAAATTTTGGACCAAAATCTGGAAATTTTTGTTTTTGTTTTTTATGCATTTCGGTCAGTTTTAAGACAAAAAAAAAAATTTTTTTTACCCTGAATATTTGGGGTCCGGGTGGTACTTCGAAAATTTTGGACCAAAATCCATAATTTTTTTGTTTTTTGTTTTTTATGTGTTTCTGTCAATTTCAAAACAAAAAAAACATTTTTTTTTCACACCAAAAATTTGGGGTCCGGGTGGGACTTGGAAAATTTTGGACCAAAATCCGGAAATTAGTTTTAGCTTTTTTTATGCGTTTTAAGAAGAAGAAAAAAATTTAGGCTGAAAGTATTTTGTTTGGGAAAAAAATCTGTTTTTTATGTGTTTATCTCAATTTTGGGACGTTAAAGTGCAGGAACTGAAAATAGAAGGAAAATCCTGTGTATTGTGTGGGCACAATCGCTTCATCTAGTTGGTATATGCTTTTCTTAGGAGGAGCGTATGCAGCTTATTCAAGTCAAGTCCCTGGTTTGATATTTAGACTACCATGTCAGGTGAGTGCCCTCAGGCCCCCTGGGGCCTCTTGTCTAAATTTTTGTACACCAGAAAATTTAATTATTTTCTAGCGTCTGAATATTTAGATGAAATATGGTATAATGTTGCATTGCGAGAGTCCGTTGACGTATGTGCCACCAGTATTTAGTACACAAACAATAGAGATAGGAAACTTACATTATGCGATGTTATTCCAAACATATATGACATTCTAACATGTTGGGTAACATTTGACGAACAGGTGTTAATTGAACCTAATAATTGGATCAGAATAGGCTGATTATCTGCAACAAGGGAGCATGGTGGTGACCTCGGTTCGAATCCCACCTGCGGCAACCGCGTTGTGTCCTTGGGCAAGACACTTCATCTCCATTGCCCGCATGGGGGCACGGTGGCGCCGTGTACTAGGGCGTACTGCACGTCGATGGTACGCATGTCTTCAACCAATCTAACCCTGCCTGTGCTGCAGTGCGGAGTTACGATGTTGGGGAGCTGGCAGCTGCTCGTCGTTGCTCGGTGGTTCTCTCCGGGTACTCCGGCTTCCTCCACCTGTAAAACTGTCAAGGTCATGATTAGCCATTGTGCATAAATATGTGACCTTAAACATCAATAAATAAATAAATATCTGCAACAAAAATCGGTAATCGGTTCTTTGACTGGGCCATGATCACAATCGGCCCAACACTATATTTCATATAGAATGGTTCAAAGTATTCTTAACTGCATATGCACTGCATCTTCTCTCTGGCTATCACCATCAAATATGAACGTTAATATCAACACAAGTGTACTCAACAACACATCTGGCATAAATGTTTGTCTTACATGAATACATCAGTGATGGTTCATAATCTGCCTGATTGATAATTATCAATCATGATATGGTGGGAATTGAATTAAGTTAACAACCAAACGGTTCAGAAACTGTCATAATTCAGCCCTACTTGGCTTTGAAATTAAAATAAACTGGGCAACCAGGAGGCCACCATTACGCTGAAAAGAGTTTTGTTTTTTCACATATCCTTCTTCTGCACACCAATACACCCTCTGTTCGAAGTTTACAATAATAACAGCGAAAATTCTGCGAATCTCAGTATCTCATTTCATGATTGGTATTGATTAAATTTAATTTGGTCTTAAAGAATAGGTACCATCAAAGGGTGTAAGGAGCACACACAGTCCAGTTATTTTCCCCGAATGTACGTCTGTTTTTTTAAGCTATAATTTGAAACTTTCCATACTTCTTTAGTATGGTAGGGAAAAGAGATGCCAAAAATAGGTTTAATTTGAATTTAGGTCACCAGGTGGTGCCAGTGGCACCACTTAAAGACTGAGCTAAAACACTGCTTTCCAACAAAAGGCTCCTAGGATTTGTAATTTTGATTGTTTAAAGTGTGTTCATATGTTCAGCTAGTAGAGATGTGTGATTAACCGAAAATTTTGTTTGGGTTTTGGATTTGTTATCAAAACCGAAACTGAAACAATTACAGAAAACCTGTAGTCACAGTTTCCAACTTTAATGTTGAAAAACTCTGATCATGTATTCAATTCTCAGAATAATGAGAGAAACAACCTAAAGTTAACCTTGTTTTCAAATTTTAGAGTCGCGAAACCCCTTTTTCAGAACAGCTGCACTAACTAATTGGTATTGCGTTTGAGCTTGGCATTTACCACGAAAATGGGTGAGAAAATTATTTCTTATGCATCATCTTTGCAACATTCATCAGTTTATCAAATGCAGTTTCCTTTGCAGAACTGGAACTTGTCACTTGTTCCACATTTATAATGTCCAATATATTTATTTCTACATGTTATTTGGAAAGCTTGAACTTGAAAAACGGCTTCAAAATCACAGCTGAAGTCAGATGGAAATTTAGGGTTACAATGACCTGAATGAGTGACTTTTACTCGATAAAATTTTTAGGGCCGGTATAATTTTTTAGCGTTGGTAGGGTTACCCTAAACACAGGTATTTGGGGGTGGGGGTGGGGAGGGGGCTAATTTTGGAACAGACTCAAGGCAAAAATCATTTTTCTCCAAATTGAAACTCTTCAGATAATTTATGCAAACACATTATGCTCAGGAAATCAGAGTACTGGTATATTACACAAGTGCATTGCCCTGGAAAGGGTATCCCTCTCGACACTGACTGGTGCCTAAATTACCACCTCATAAGATTTTCTACCCAAAAATATATTTAATCTTTTGCATAAAAGCACAAGAAGCACTTGCGAACCTTTTACCTGGATTATACCCGGTGACCTATGAGATGACAGTTTGCAAATACTTCTTGTGTTTTGTTCTCAGAAATTTTGAATCATTGCCGGTGGAAAATGTATCCAGCCGCAATTTAGTAATTCACCATCCAGCATCCAGCTACTATAGTTCCGCCAGTTGAATAAATTTGAGTTTGAAGCAATTCAAGACAGAGAGTTCTGTTATAAAAGATGGAATTTGACTTGGATATCTCAACAAAGTGTCATGTTCTGTTTTATTTTATAAATGGGTCTATTTGAAGTTCTTTGTTTCGATACAAATGCATGTACTGCCAAATACATCTTCCTATATGCAATTGCAATGTATGCATTGTTATGTTTGAACATTGAAAACTGAAACTGAAAACCTAACTCTTTCAATGAAACCAAAACTAGAACCGACATGAAATTTGAAAACCACTCATCTCTTATCAGATAGGGTCTGTACATGTAGATGTGCATAAATGTTTCAGTTGTTTGATGTGGCCGCCATGTGGCACCTATAGCGCCACTTTTATCGTTAGAGAATCGGTTTCTGGCAAAAAGCCCCTAGGGTTTTTTAATTTGAAATGTTGAAAGTGTGTTCATATGTTCAGGTAGGTCTTCTACATGTAGATGTGCATAAAGGTTTTGAATTTTTGATTAGGGCCCATGTGGCTCCTGTGGTTCCACTTTATTGTTAGACATCGGTTTCCGGCGAAAGGCTCCTAGGGTTTTTAATTCGAAACATTGGAAGTGTGTTCATATGTTCAGGTAGGGTCTCTAGATGTGCATAAAGGTTTGGGATTTTTGATTCAGCCTCATATCTTGTTTATAGATGTAAACCAGATTCAAAACATCTGATCTAGCTTGGAAATCAACGTGCGTTCTTGAGAGTACCGCCAAACATTCCTATGTCTGACACCAGCGTAACATCTCTTGAGTGATAAAGGTTGCTAAAACGTTCTTCAAAACACCTTTAGCGGTGTCAAACATTTTCTCTTTATAGTGAACAAAACAGTACCACTGGCATTTTTAAAAATTTATTTATTCAGTTCCTCTAAAGTTAAGATTCCACCTGTTTGGGCTTCAGGTACGAAAACGTCCCCAGAGAGACAAAAAGTAGCTTTGTGATTGTTATTTCGTATTTATTTTTTACATACATATGAAAATCGTGTCGCATTTCCTGAAGAGAATAACAATACTGCATCAATATATATGACATATTGCATCGCAATTCATAATTTGGTACCACTGAAATTACTCCCTGTGATGGTTTTATACATTTTGAATTTTGCTTCCGAAATAAATTTGACGAACGCGGACCAAAAAACGAATGCGCCGCTTCCAGAGAATCAAAAGATTCATTTTGTTTAGCCTAAAGAAATACCAAAACGAATGTACTTGTATTCACACGATTTTCTCCACATGAATATTTACACAGATTTGCATAGAATTTTACGGCCTGTTGTTTGTAAAAAGCAGTGGCAGTCAGTTGGGTCGTTACGGAGGGCATCTTCTCCCGGGGTGACAAAATAAGTCAATAAAGCTTCAACATGCAGAATGTCTATAGGAAACCAGCAACCAAAAAATGCATAGTGATGGTTGTTGGAAATAAGATGGTACCCAAGGTTGTCCCCGTGTGGCTGGCACCTAATGTTGGCCCCAGATGGCAATCTATACTTATCCCCCCACCTGGTGAAAGATCAGTTGGTATGTAAGTAGAATTTCAGTTTCTTAAAGACACCAATACACATTTTTGTTCTCTAGGAGGGGTGTCAAAGGTCACATTCACTGTGACTGAACATATAATTTTTAGTTTTTGGGTGGTAACTGTAGCGGTCTATATCCATGAGGAATGAGTGTTTAAGATATCTTCCGGGATCGGTAGGTGTAAGTTCGAAGCTACCGTTTATATAAATTAAAAATCAATTTTTTGTCAGTTCTTTACTGACTTGATTAACAAGTTGATTTCAAGAGAAGATTGTTTGAGATGGTCGTGCGGGCAGAGAAAGGGTACACCTGCATTGGTTCCATTCAATTTGTTCTTATTCCTACAGTAATGCTGATGATATGCCATGCCATTAAATTCCCCCAAAATTGTACCAGGGACCAGCCGTGAGGGCGACTAGGGCGATTAAGTCGCCCTTCTAAGCCCAAAGTCGCCTAGAAAAATAGTCGGGGCGATTACAAGTCGCCCTCTAAAAATTGGCCAAAATGAGAAAAGGCTGAACTGAGTGATGCGAGGTTTACATGAAAACGAGTATTTTCAAAAATCGAATGTGCTCGAGTGTGATAAATGGGCATTTTAATTCGTCAAATAAACGTCCATTTATTTGAAATCACACGACAAGTAATTGTCCATTGTCGCTTTCGGCGGATTTTTTTTTATTTCTATTTTGTTGCGTTCCAGTCGGAGCTTCAAGTGTCGAAACGAAAATAAGTGACTTACGCGACTCAACAAAACAACCCAGTTTGAAAGTAGGTTACGTCGCTTAGGGTGCCGAAAATGTATACACAACGGACGTATTTTATAACACATTATTTTCATTTCGATTTGCTGACGACTGTTAACTGTTGGGCTGTCTATTCCCAGAAAAACACGAATGGAATTGAAACACATGAAACAAAGCTTTAGTGATGTCAAGAAAAGCTTTGTACAGGACACAAGTGTGCATGTGGACGATCTTGAAAAAGGGTCCTCCTAAACATCGGAATGACATGAAATGACGCGGAATGACACCGGAATGCCATAAAAATGATGCGGAATGACATTTCTTTTACAAAATACTCGACCCCAGAATGTATTTTGTTTATTAACTAACAAAGTACCTCCCAAACAACCTTCTTACATCTGGTCCTGTTCACACTTTCAGACTTAGGAAATTATTAGCTTAGTAGACTTTGTTGAAAGGCAACCACAGGAGGGTGATGTGGATTGGCACGAAGAAGAGGTGAGGGGTCATGAAGGAGAAGGTAGCAGTGGGGGATTTTCAGTCAATAATTACATTGTGATTTTTTAACCTGGCACAGATGCATCATAGACAACTGGACCTGGATTATTTGTACGTTAATGGAGGACCATAAATTGAAAATATGAAGGGGCGGCGGGGGTGGTACATGAATATTCTTAATTTTCCCCACTTGCCTATGAAGTCTCCCTACATGACTCTGCAGTCTCCCTATTTTTTCTGGAGGGAGACTTGAAGTCTTCCTAAAATTCCCCCCAAGGCTGGTCCCTGAATTGTACCATTAAACGATGTGACCTGGGGCCAGTACAATGGAGCCCGCTTAATTGGATATCTTTTAACTGAATAACCCTGTTAATTGGATATAATTTCCCAACACAAAACCATTTACCACACCTCCAGTACAAATTTGACCTTTAAATTGAATATAGGTTATAGAGTAAACTCCTGTTAATTTAATAAAAAAAAATCTATTATCCTTTCGAGAAATTACCTTGCCTCTCCCCAGTTTTTCTTTCATAGACCTAATTGGCCTCAGTATATCCAATACAGGCATTTAATCTATTATATCATGTTTGACAGAGCTCATGGAGATCTGTCAAACAAGATATAATATAATAAATGCTAAGTTTATCGCTAGAATACTGAAAAGTGACACAACCCATGTTAATTGAATACTCCTGTTTATTGAATAATTTTCATTGGCA
Source organism: Pictodentalium vernedei (assembly GCA_031216915.1). Taxonomy (NCBI): domain Eukaryota; kingdom Metazoa; phylum Mollusca; class Scaphopoda; order Dentaliida; family Dentaliidae; genus Pictodentalium; species Pictodentalium vernedei. Next base: position 333,653,235 of record CM062293.1, on the reverse strand, counting down.
AAGTGGCTATTCAATTAACAGGGTACCACTGTACTATAAAATGTTTACAGTCATATTTTCTAGAATTGTATTTTCTAGTTACATCTTTAAATGGATTGAAATGAATCATCAGCATTTTCAAAGATATGGCAATTTGCCAGTTAGCAAATTGCCATATCTTTTAAAATGCTAATGTTTCATTTCAGTCAGTTATATTAATAGGTAGGGAATACAGTTCTAGAAAATACAATAGAAAAAGTTCTATAGTTTTGGCTCCAGGTTGGCAAAATCTGTCCAAATTAGGGTTTATGCAAACAAGCTTTTAGTTGTGGAAAGACGTACAGCTCCTCCTACAATGCCTTTCTCAACAAATAGCAATGAAAACAAGGAAACAAGAACAACAAAATGCCGTTGAGAAGCAACTCTTCCAAATATTTAAAGTTTGTGAATCGCTTTCACTTCACACACTTCATGCAAAAGAGCTACTTCCTGACAATTTTTCATCATTCCTGCTTCCCTGCTATGATGGCTTTGATGATATGAAAAATATCGCAGGTGAAAAATTGTATCTTTTTTTATCAATGAAAGTCTCTTAATAGGGCCGAACCATAGTGGGCTGTTGGTCTGTGGTCTCCTGGTGTGCCCAAATTAAAAAAATCAAAAGGGTTGCACCCTGTGCTATTATGTGACTCGCACATGGTTATATTTATTTTCCAAACATAAACAAATTTCTCCAATTCTTAAGGAGGTTGAGTGCAAGAGTGATAACACCATGTATATACATGTAGCATAGCACTCGGGGAAGCAGAGAGTTTTAGTTTTACATGCGTTTTTGAAGACTTCATTTTCAAAATCCTACAGTTATTAATGTACCTCAGCATTCAAATAAGCAGTTTGTCATGGACAGTGACATGCACAATTTGCATGTTCGACAGACACCATTGCATAGGCCAGTATAGTGACCAGTACTATTTTTAAGTCACCTGACGAAAAGTCAGGGGGAGCTTAAGTGATCATTTTTTGTCCGTCTTCCTCCCGTTATCCGTCCGGCACGAACTATACATTTTCAACTTCTCCTCATAAACCACAGGACCGAATTGAACCAAATTTGATGTGCATGTTCCTTATCATATGTCAATTCACGTTTGTTCAAATAAAGTTGCCACGCCCACAGGGGGCACCACAAAGGGCATTACTTTGATAGCACCCATAGATTGTTTTCCAAATTAAAAAAAAATCTTCTCCAGAACTATCAATTAGAATCTTTTGATATTTGGTATATAACATCACTAGTGAAGTCAGATTCAAGTTTGTTCAAATCTAGTCCCTGGGTTAATAATTGGGCTCCCTGTAGGAGCCCGAAATTTTAACTTGGTGAAATATTAGGAAATTTCTTTAAAAATCTTCTTTTTCAGATCCACCAGTCAGAATCCTTTCATATTTGGTATACAACATCTCTAGTGGGGTCAGATTCCAATATGGTCAAATCGGGTCCCAGAGTTAGTATTTGGGCTCTCTGTTGGAGCCCAAAGTTTATCTTGGTGCAATTTGAGGAAATTTCTTCAAAAATCTTCCTCTTCAGATCCACCAGTCAGAATCCTTTCATGTTTGGTATACAGCATCTGTAGGGAAGTGGGGGATGGGTGGGTGGTGTCAGATTCAAGTTTGTTCAAATCGAGTCCCTGGGTTTTTATTTGGGCTCCCTATGGGAGCCTGAATTTTAACTTAGTGCAATATGAGGGAATTTCTTTAAAAATCTTATTCAGATTCACCAGTCAGAATCCTTTCATATTTGGTATACAACATCTCGAGGTGGGCCAGTTTCAGTTTTGTTCAAATCGGTTACCTGGATAAATATTTGAGCTACCTATAGGAGCCCGAATATCAACTTAGTGCAATGTGAGGAATTTTAAAAAAAATCATTTTCTTTGAACCCTTTTGTCAGAATGCTTTCATATTTGGTGTACAACATCTCTAGGAGGGTCAGATGCAATTTTGTTCAAACCTAGTCCCTGGGTTGATATTTGGGCTCCTGATGGGAGCTCAAATTTTTATATAACTTTGTGCAATATTAGGAAATTTCTTTAAAAATTTTCTTCTTCAGATCCACCAGTCAGAATCCTTTCATAATCTGGTATACAACATCTCTACGAGGGTCAGATTCAAGTTTGTTCAAATCTGGTCCCTGGGTTGATATTTGGGCTTCCTATGGGAGCCCAAATTTTAACTTAGTGTAATATGAGGAAATTTCTTTAAAAATCCTCTTCCCCAGAACCATCAATTAGAAACGTCTGATATTTGGAATACAACATTTATAGAGGGGTCAGATTCAAGCTTCCTGGGTTGATATTTGGGAGCCCAAATTTTAACTTATTGCAATGTGAGGCAATTTCTTTAAAAATCTTCTTCTTCATATCCACCAGTCAGAATTCTTTCATCGTCGGTATACAACATCTCTAGGAGGGTCAGATACCAATTTGTTCAAATCGAGCCCCTAGGTTATTAATTTGGGCTCTCTATAGGAGCCTGAGTTTTAACTTAGTGCAATATGAGGGAATTTCTTTTAAAATCTTCTTCAGATCCACCAATCAGAATCCATTCATATTTGGCATACTTCATCTCCAGGTGGGTCAGTTTCAATTTTTCTCAAATCGCGTCCCTGTGTTAATATTTTGGCTCCCTATTTGAGCCAAACTTAGTGCAGTGTGAGGACATTTTTAGCTTAACTTCACAAATTGACTATTGCCATCACGCGTGTGGAAGTCTGTTAGTCTGTGACTGTGAGTCTGTTCACATTTTCCTTTAGCACGGGCTACACCATGCAGCTCTTGTCTGATCATCACAAAATTTCATATGTATGTTTGGGTTCATGTCTAGATGAGAACCTCCTCTTTTGGTCGCGATTGGTCATCCGGTATGGCTGCTTGAGCCCAAAACTCGAAAACCATTAGCACAGTCTACAGGTCGTATTTATGAAGGGATTTCATTGTAACTTGGTAGGATGCCTCTGTATAATGCCTAGATAAGAATATCCCCTTTTGGGCATGATCTGTCAACCGTGATGGCTGCCCAAACCCCAAAAACTTTTAGCACAGTCTGCAGGTCATGTTTAATATGGAGGAATTTCATTGTAACTTGGTACGATGACTCCTTATGATGTCTAGATGAGAATTTCCCCATATGGGCGTGATCTGCCAACCGTGACGACTGCCCGAGCCCAAAACCCGAAAACCTTTAGCACAGTCTACAGGTCATATTTATTGAGGAATTTCATTGTAACTTGGTGGGTTGACTTCATATAATGTCTAGATGAGAAAGTCCCCTTTTGGACGTGATTGGACAATTGTGATTGCTAAAGGGGCCCGAAGCTCGAAAACCTTTAGCACCGTCTACAGGTCATATTTATGAAGGGATTTCATTGTAACTTGGTAGGATGACTCCAAATAATGTCTAGATGAGAACGTCCCATTTTGATCGCGATCATTCAGCCTTGATTGGTGCCCGAGCCCAAAAACCTTTAGCATAGGCAAAAGGTCATATTTATGGAAGGATTTCATTGTAACCTGTTAGGTTGACTCCATATAATGCCTAGATGACGACATCCCCTTTTGGTCGTGATTGGTCAACTGTTATGTCTACAGGTGCCCGAAGCCTGAAAACCTTGAGCACAGTCTACAGGTCATATTTATGAAGGGATTTCATTGTAACTTCGTAGGATCACTCCAGATGATTCCCAGATGAGAATGTCCCCTTTGGTTGCGATCATTCAACCATGATGGCTGCCAGAGCCCAAAGCCCCAAAACCTTTAGCACAGTCTACAGGTCATATTTATGAAGGGATTTCATTGTAACTTGGTAGGTTGACTTCATATAATGTCTAGATGAGAACGTCCCCTTTGGACGCAATTGGGAAACTGACGGCTGCAGGGTAAAGGGTTAAAGAGAGCTTTCCAATAAATGATACAACTTAATTTTGATAATTATAAAATATATACAAAAGCGTGTGTGCACTATTAACTAAACATGCCAAAGATTTTCCTTTAGCATTTGGGAAAAAAGTGACAAGCTGAATTGGGGACACATGAAAACTATTTTTTGCCTCTCATGGTAACTGGTGGACTTGAAAAAAATGTCCATTCCATTTCTAAAATGAATCGATCAAACATATCTCACAAAGGAAGCTAGATGTACCGTACTGTGATCACAAAAGAGGTCTCTTTCTCGTTCAGATCGTAATCTGGCTGTGATATGTGATACACATAATCCTTTACCCAACTTACAGGAACTCAAAATTTATTATTTTAATTATTGTTTTTTCAAATTTTTCAAAAATTTTCAACAAAACCATATCATGTGACCTTCACTGAAGTGAGCTCCACAAGCTCAATCCAATGAGGATGTCACATGATATGGTTTTTTTGAAACTCTTTGAAACAATTTTTTTAGCTGCTTAATTTGTAAATTATGCATGTGGATACAACCGATTCATTAGGTAAAGGGTTAAACCAGTGGGCCAAGATTTCATAAATAGAATATTGCAAAATCAAGAAATACAGACAGAAAAAGCACCTGAGATTCACCTGTCTTTCAGTTTAACAAGTGAGATTCTTCAGTGTTGTGGGGGCGTGGTGGCACAGTAGGTAGAGGTGCAGGCCAAGAGGTCCTCGGTTCGAATCCCATCTGCGGCAACTACAGTGTGTCCTTGGGCAAGACACTTCACCCCCATTGCCCACTTGGGGGCACAGTGGCATTGTGTACTAAGCTGTACTGCACGTCGATGGGTCCCTTGTCTTTAACCAATGCTAACCCTACTTGTGTGGCTTTAGTATGACGGGGAACCTGACAGTTGCTCGCCGTTGCTCGGTGGTTCTCTCCAGGTACCCTGGCTTCCTCAACCCGTAAAACTGTCCAACACGAGGTGACGCTGGCTGTCGAAAGTGTCATTAAACCCCAATAAATAAATCTTCAGTGTTGTGGGAGGAAAGCAGACAGATACTTTTGATCGGATCACGACCCAGTCACAATCCTGTCAAAATTAGTCTAACTGCTTTGCACTGAAAGTATTGTACTTGCAAATAGTAGAGCATTTCTGCTACATGCACAAGAGTAAAAACTGTTTGTCACAGTAATAGAACACCATACTATTGGGTCATAATCACTTGTGACAGGTACCACTTTTGGAATGATGAGCAAAGAACTTTTGGCACCAGTGGTGTAGCCATTGGGGTGCTAGGGCCCATGCCCCAATTTCAGTCATCCCCTCCTCAAATGTTAACCCATATAGGAAACATTAGGAAAGAAATTTTAATTTCTTATCAACCTACCTTAGAATTGTTTACACCAGGCTTGCACTACAGTGGAAGTCCCTAACACGGAAAAATACTCTCTATTTTCTTCTTTCCCAAGCGATTTGGGAAAGAAAAGTGGTGCAAAAGCATCAAGAAAAAATAAGTCAAAACTGGGTTGAGTGCGACCGGCGCACACCCAGTAGGGGACACTTTTCTCCATGTACTAATCCATGGCTTCCGGAACCACTGCGCAGACGTATAACCAACGTGTCATTCTATTTTTTTCCCGCCATCCTACAAGGTACGAATCGTCTCGCTCTTCAACAGTGATACCTTTTGACTTGATGTTAATGATGTTTCCTGTTCTGATATGTGGATTCTTAGTTGTTTCTTCACTATTCAGATATATAGGGCTGTGTTTTTATATATTCTCTCGATTATTCACTGTATTTTTGGTGATGAATCTCTATACCGATTTCGCGTGTGATTTTTGCGTACCATGCCGATTCAGTCTTTTGTTCATTAATGCTAACTCTTTGGGTTCTGCTTTTAACTGAGTTAGGTGTCAGCCGGGGGCGGTTGTGGCAGCTTTTCTCCCCTCTCTTGAGGGTAGAATTTCTGCCAGTTGCCTTTTGGCTATTGGGTACTTTTCTGTTCCCGTTGGGCCTTTGTTCCTGCCATCTTACTCTTATAGCTGGGGGTGTCCTGATTTATTTTTTCTTTGGGTTCACCTTCCCATCAACATTGCTCTCGCCAGATATGCCTAGGATGATACCTTGCGGGCCATTTTTGTTGTCTTAGCATGTTGAAGTTTGCCCATTATTCATGCTCCACTTTTTATAACTCACCGAAGGGAGCTTAACTTATCACTTGCCGTCCGTCGTCGTGAACATTTTTCAAATGACTTCTCCTCTGAAACCACTGGTCCTATTTTCACGAAACTTCATGTGGATGTTCATTACTATATGGCAATTCATGTTTGTTCAAATGAAATGGCCACGTCCCTTGAGGGCTCTGTATGGAGCATAGCTCTGATAGCACCGTATGAATTATAGAAAAATTATTAAAAAATCTTCTCCAGAACCAGTGGGCTGAATCTTTTGATACTTGGTATGCATCATCTTGGTATGGGTTTGATTCAAGTTTGTTCAAATCGGCCCCCTGGATTCATATTTGGGCTCACTATAGAAGCCCAAATTCGAACTTAGTGCATTTCAGGCAAATTTCTTAAAAATCTTCTTCTCTAGATCCAGCAGGCAGAATCTTTTGATATTTGGTATGCAACATTGTGGGGTGGATCTGATTCAAGTTTGTTCAAATCGGCCCCCTGGATTCACATTTGGGCTCAGTATAGAAGCCCGAAATCGAACTTAGTGCATTTCAGGCAAATTTCTTAAAAAAATCTTCTTCTCCAGATCCAGCAGGCAGAATCTTTTGATATTTGGTATGCAACATTGTGGGGTGGATCTGATTCAAGTTTGTTCAACTCGGCCCCCTGGATTCATATTTGGGCTCACTATAAAAGCTCGAATTCGAACTTAGTGCATTTCAGGCAAATTTCTTAAAAAAATTTCTTCTCCAGATCCAGCCAGCAGAATCTTTTGATATTTGGTATGCAACATTGTGAGGTGGATCTGATTCAAGTTTGTTCAAATCGGCCCCCTGGGTTCATATTTGGGCTCAGTATAGGAGCCCAATTTGAACTTGGTGCATTTCAGGCAAATATCTTTAAAAATCTTCTTCTCAAGATCCAGCAGGCAGAATCTTTTGATATTGGTTATGCAGCATGTTTAGGGGGGTGAGATTCAAGTTTGTTCAAGCCAAGTCCCTGGGTTCATATTTAGGCTCACTATGGTAGCCCGAAGTATAACTTCGTTCAAAATGAGGAATTTTCGTTAAAAATCTTCTTCAGATCCAGCAGTCGGAATGTTTTGATATTTGATATGTAGCATCCTTAGGGGGGTGAGATTCAAGTTTGATCAAGCCATGTCCCTAGGTCCATATTTGGGCTCACTGTGGGAGCCTGAATGATAACTTAGTTCAAAATGAGGAATTTTCTTTGAAAATCTTCTTCTTCAGATCCAGCAGTCGGAATGTTTTGATATTTGGTATGCAGCATCCTTAGGGGGGTGAGATTCAAGTTTGTTCAAGCCATGTTCCTAGGTCCATATTTGGGCTCACTGTGGGAGCTTGAATTGTAATTTAGTCCAAAATTAGGAATTTTCTTAAAAAATCTTCTTTTTCAGATCCAGCAGTCAGAATGTTTTGATGTGTGGTGTGTAGCATCCTTAGGGGGGAGAGATTCAAGTTTGTTAAAGCCAAGTCCCTGGGTCCATATTTGGGCTCCCTGTGGGAGCCCAAATTATATCTTAATCAGTATGAGGAATGTTTAGCTCACCGAAGGAAGCTCAACTTATCACTTGCTGTCCATCGTCGTGAACATTTTTCAAAAGACTTTTTCTCTGAAACGACTGATCCGATTTTCATGAAGCTTCATGTGGATGTTCATTACTATATGGCAATTCATGTTTGTTCAAATGAAATGGCCACGTCCCTTGGGGGCTCTGTATGGGGCATAACTCTGATAGCACCATATGAATTATAGAAAAATTATTAAAAAATCTTCTTCTCCAGAACCAGTGGGCAGAATCTTTTGATACTTGGTATGCAGCATCTTGGTATGGGTCTGATTCAAATTTGTTCAAATCGAGTCCCTTGATCAATATTGGGGCTCCCTATAGGGGGCATGAATTTTTCCTTAGTGCAATTTAAGGAAAAATCTTCTCCAGAACCAGTGGGCAGAAGCTTTTGATATTTGGTATACAGCATCTTGGTATGGGTCTGATTCAAGTTTGTTCAAATGGAGTCCCTTGATCAATTTTGGGGCTCACTCTGGGGACCTGAGATTTTACTTAGTGCAATTTAAGAAAAAAAATTTCAAAATCTTCTTCTCCAGAACCAATGGGCAGGATCTTTTGATATTTGGTATACAGCATCTTGGTATGGGTCTGATTCAAGTTTGTTCAAATTGAGTCCCTCATTCAATATTGGGGCTCACTAAAGGGGTGTGAATTTTTACTTAGTGCAATTTAAGAAAATTTCTTTTCCGGAACCGATGGGCAGAATCTTTTGATATTTGGTATACAGCATCTTGGTATGGGTCTGATTCAAGTTTGTTCAAATTGAATCCCCTGTTCAGTATTGGGGATCACTATGGGGGTGTGAATTTTTACTTAGTGCAAGTGCAATTTAAGAAAAAATCTTTAACAATCTTCTTCACCAGAACCAGTGGGCAGAATCTTTAGATATTTGGTATGCAGCATCTTGGTATGGGTTGGATTCATGTTTGTTCAGATTGAGTCTTTTGATCAATATTGGGGCTCACTATGGGGCGTGAGTGTTTACCTTGTGCAATTCAAGGAAAAATCTTCTTCAGAACCATCTTGCAGAATCTTTTGATATTTGATCAGCAGCATTGTCCCATTCAGTCCTGTTGATGTTTTAGCTCCACAGAGAGTATAGATTTACTCTGTAGAACCTTAAGAATAGCTTTTGATAAAATATGTGTCTTAACAGTATGGAACATTTGGTGAGCGCCTTAAGCCCCCTGAGGCCTCTTGTTTGGGTGTTCTATTGAAAGATTCTGTGGGCTGGGTGGTCTTCCACCTTTTGGGCTTCCGTCTATTGTGTAGTTCAGACACGTGACGTTTTCCTCCCGCGTCTGTGGGAAGGGGAACGTAGTCATTCGGGGCCTTTGTCTGGAGAGAGTTATATCCCCTCCTGGGGTTTTGTAGTCTTTTTATGGTGTGGATACCACGGTAGCTGCTGACTTTCTGGCGAAGAGATGCCTGGTTCCGGGACTACTGTCCCCTGCAGTCGACTTCTGAGGCTGTCACTAGGGTTGTGACTCCTCTTTTGGAGCCGAGCTCGGTTGCTCTCTCCACATTTTTGCCGTTGTCAGCAGCTACTGATGTATCCACTCCTGCTGCTGCTCTGTCGGTGATGTCATCGGTCTCCATTTCATCTAGCCACGGCTTATCCCTGCAGGGGTCTGCAGGGATTTCTGCTTCTTGGACGTGGGATATCAGCCTCAACCTTCCCTGGCTTCAACTCGGCGAAGTTGGAAGTGGTTGCCGGCTGATCCCTCTGCTGTGGTCTCTCAGCCGTCGAGCCCAGCAGGTTTTGATTTGGATTCAGATGTCCATGGTGGGGTCACTGTGGACTCTGTTGCGCTTCCGTCCACACACTCTGGTCCTTCGGCCAGTTTTGCTTGACCGTTGCATTTTTGTGCAGCCTGGACCCTGGACCTTCTGTCCCTCAGAGTTCCGCGGTGACTCTCTGGAGTTCCCGCACTTCAGATCTTTGGGTATTTCATACCTCTATAAGCATCAGTATTCAGATTTTTCGGCTGCCACCTGTTGCCCTGCATCGGGTGTTCTGGAAGATCATGACCCTTCACTGGTTTAGAGGGTCAGATGTGAAGCCACTTTGCCAGACCGTTCCCACGTCGTACCAGCAGATACGGGTTGTGAGCTTAGGGAGGCCTCTCCTTGCTCACGTAGATTCTTTTCAAGAGCCTTCCAGCTGCCGCCAGCCAGGCTCCTAGTGGCTTCCAGGCACCCTCTGCAGCGCTGCCTCCCAGGATTGGAAGCAAGGCACTGCTTTTTGATCCCCCTGGTGTTCCTACACCATGGGAGGCATCGGCTGGTATGCCCGACATGGGCTATGTGTCTTCTGACTCGGGTGATGGGTCAGACACACCTGACGTTGAGAGCCATCAGTCTTCTGACTTGGGGATGGCTCTTGACTTTGTGTTTGAGTTCCTTCAAACCGTCAGACCAGCCAGAGGTTTCAGCCAGGCCGCGATCATCTGTCACGTGCCTACAGCCTGTGGAGCACCTGGGTGCCTTCGACTGTACCAGTTGGTATAAGTGGTCGAAGATTTTTGACTCAAGCTGAGTACCAAGGCTATGAAGACTTTGTTCTTCACTAGGCTGATACCTTTTTGCCCCTTGTGCATTATCGTTCCTACAATTCCGCCAATCCATCGGTCTGCAAGACTTTGACGGTCTTGGATCAGGACTCCAAGCCAAAGTTGACTGTTATTCCTATGGCGACTTTGGAGTCCATGTTGGGCTTATCAAAAGAGATGCTAGGCATGCTTTCTCTCTTGGATCACGTCGTCTCTGCCTTGGCTGCTTATCCGCCTCCAGATAAGTTTGATGACATACAGGCTCCTTTGCGTGTGATCTCTAAGACGCTCATGCATCTTACTCATATGCATGCCTGTAACACGGATATTTTGGAATTAGTTTGCCGGGACGCTGTGTTGGTCACAAGCCATTCCCTTCCTGAAGTGCAGGGCGCTGCTCTTCAATCTGCTTCTTTCGTGGGTCCGCAACTATTCCATGATTCCGTGGCGATGGTCCGGGATGATGTCCTGCGTCATTCCAAAGATCAGCTGCTGCCGCACCAGCTTGATTCGCCTTCTGTTGGAGGCTGGGGCCATTTCAAGCCTAACAAATGCACTTCTGCTTTCTCTGTGAAGCCAAGGGCTGATCCTAACGTTTCTTCTTAATCAAGTGGTAAGGGTAAGCATCGGCAGTTGAGATGTTTGGTCCAGTCTGTGGATATACTTTCGGAGGCACCCCATTCTGTCGAGAGTGCCTCTTCCAACCCAAGTTCCTTTAGATGTTTCACGTCGGGAACTTTTGATCATGGAGATAGACAATCTCCTGTCAAAGGGGGCGATCGATGTCGTCAAGAACCTGGATTCAGTGGGATTTTTTTCCCTCCTGTTCTTGGTGCTGAAGAAGGACAGCCGACTCTGACCTGTTATCGATCTGAGTATCCTGAACCAGTCTATCATTGCTCCCAAGTTCAGCATGGAGACTTTCAGGTCGGTTCGCCGCTCCATTTACCAGGGAGATTTCTCTTCCAGCAACGGTGAGGCACTTACTTTCACGTTCTGATTCATCGGACATTGCAAAAGTATCTCTGGTCCACTTTTCCGAGGCGAACTTACCAGTTCAAGGCCATGCCTTTCGCCCTCAACCTAGCTCCTTGGGCCTTCATCTGACTGATGTCGCATGTGATTACCTTCCATCGCACTCAGTTCAGGGTGACTACTTCAGCGTATCTGGACGATATCCTCCAGAGGCACTCCAATGCTGCTCTTCTGGAGACAGATGTCGACACACTGTTGAGCCTGCTCATGTCGCTAGGGTTTAGAGTCAACGAAGAGAAGTCGGGCCTGGTCCCTTCTCAGTCGTTTTGTCATCTCGGGATGGACTTCCGTACTCAGCTGAATATGGTGGCGATTCCCCGGGCGAGAGCTCTGATTCTCTAGGCATTTGCTCTGACTCTGACCCAGTCCATGTCCACGACAGCTCAGAGTATTCTCCAGCTGCTCGGTCTCTGCAGTTCGGTGACGGACCTCATTCCTCTAGATCGGCTGCAATTCAGACCTCTCCAACACTTTCTCAGTCATTGGAGGCCGAATGTCGATCCTCTGGATCTGGTGCTTCATTTACCGGCATCTTTTTATCGTCACCTTCTTACCTGGACTGGTGTTCAGTGGATTATGCAGGGAGTTCTGTTGGACTTGCCCATGTCTGATCGTGTTCAGGCTGGCTAATGCCAATGGATGGTGCGCGACGTTGGATTTTCTGGTCTTTCTCGTCACGGTGTATGGGACCAGAATCAAGCAGCACTTCACATCAACCAGAAGGACCTTCTTGCTATTCTTCTGAGTTTCCGGCAGTAGATCTCCCACCTTTCGAATCGTCAGGTCCTTCTGTTGTCCGACAATTCGACAGTGGTCACTTACATTTGGAACCAGGGCAGCACGCACGCAGTTCCCATGTACGAATTGGTTTGGGATCTACTGCTCGCTCAGGATGTCAACGCCAGGGGTAGTGGTTCGTCACATTCCTGGTCGTCTGAACATCCCAGCTGACTCCCTGTCCCAACGGGGCAGGTTCATTTCCACCAAGTGGATGCTTCACAGGGCAGTGTTCTAGTCGCTTTGCGATCTCTGGGGTCATCCCCACATTGCTCTTTTTGCGACCCATTGGAACTCTCAAGGTGTACACTTTCGTGTCCCTGTGTCTAGATCCTCTGACTTTTGCCGTGGATGCTCTGTCACTCGATTGGAACAGTCTAGTTGGCTACGCCTTCCCACCGGTTCCAATTCTGCCTCAGGTTCTAGCCAAGATACGAACCTGCAGTTGTTGAATCATTCTGATCTCTCCCCTGTTGATCAGCGGGTGTTGATCAATCAACTCCGCTCTCTATTGGCGGCAGTTCTGGCACATATCCCTCTGCATCACAACCTTCTTTGCCAAGGTCACCCGAGGAGTTTTCATGTCGACCTGACTTCATTGTGCCTTCATGCATATCTTTTGTCCGGTCCTGTCTTCTCCGTAGAGGTTTTTGAGATGAGCAGTGGAGTGCTTTTCTTCTTCAAGACGGCACTGCACTGGTTTAGCCCATGTGGCTAAATGGAAGGTCTTCTGTCAATGGTTTGCTAATCACTCTGTTGATTATGCTGATTCTTCGACAACACAGATTGCGAAGTTTCTGGTATATCTGCTTGATTCTCGGGGTCTCCAACCTGTTACCATCTAAGGGTACAGGTCCATGCTTTCAGAGACCTGTTCGTTTGTGGGAAAGCATTGTATCGGCACTAATCCGTACCTCTCCAAGCTTATTCGGCACTTTTCTTTGAAAAGGCCTAGGATTTTGCAACTTACCCCAAGATGGTATCTTTCTTGGATGCTGCTTTGCTGGGGGGGTGGGGGGGAGAGGCGTTTCTCACATACAAGACGGCTTTGTGTGATGGCTTTTGTGATGGCTTTTGCCTCAGCCAGAAGGGTTAGTGAGCTTCACGCCTTCTCTGTTGATCCGGCCTTTTTCAGTAGCTCCGCCAACAGTGTTACTTCACCACTGATTGCTCCTTTCTGGCCAAGAATCAGATACCAGAAACTACTCAACCTCCAATCTGTATCAGGGCTCTTCCTTTTGCTGAGGGTAATCGTCCTTTGCTCTGTTTGATTTGTGCAATTCGCATTTACTTCAACCAGACACACTTCATTAGGAAAGACGGGAACAAATATATTTCTGTCTCTTACCCCTGGTCGACAGAAGATCTCTCCTCAATTCATTTCTAGATGGATTTGTCTTGCTATTCGCATGTCATACGCTCATCTAGCGACTGACGATTGTATTACCAATGGTTTTCCGCCCACGAGGTGCATGCATTGTCTACCTCCTGGGCTTATGCTAGCTCTGTCAGTTGTCAGACGTTATGCAGGCAGACTACTGGAGAAATGCTTTGACTTTCTCCACCTATCTGCGTAAGTTGCAGGAGCAGTCTGAGGACCTTTTTTCTTTAGGCCCTCCTTTTCTTCTGCTCTGGCTGTCATCATGCAAGGTCAGTTCCAACCCTGTTCTTGGTACTGTCCTTTCTGTCTATGTGCCAGACAGGGCCATATGCCTCATCTCCCATTGTCATTTACTAATAATGGTTGTGATGCTATGGTTTTAGCTCAGTCGGGTTATGTGGGGGTTGGTTATGTGATTCCCTCCTCCTGTTGTCTATTCAACCTGTTGTAAACAATTGTAAGGTAGGTTGATAAGAAATTTAAATTTTATAGTAAATTTCCTTTCTTTTTATACCTCCCGCAATTGTTTACGTGGAGGCCCTCCCATCTTCTTTTTCGGGTAAGAATCCCCACTAATCACTCAACTCCAATGTTGGCAGATTCAATAGAATGACATGTTGGTTCCGGAAGCCGTGGATTAGTACCTGGATAAGAGTGTCCCCTACTGGGTGTGCACCGGTCGAACTCGACCCAGTTTTGCCTTTTTGCACCACTTTTCTTTCCCAAATCGCTTGGGAAAGAAGACAATGGAGAGTATTTTTCCGAGTTAGGGACTTCCACTGTGGCCTAATTATTGATGCCTTTCACAACTTGTTAGGCTACATTGCGGCCTAATTATTGATGCCTTTTACAACTTATAAATTATGGTCACAAATGAACTCGAGTCATGAAAATTGCATTTTTTTTGTCTCAAATTTCAAAATATTCAACCCCCTCCAACGAAAGGGGGACACTCACTTTTGTGCTCGCCCCCATCTTACTGCTGCAAGGCTTGGTTGATTCAGCAAATCATATTCTGTATGCTCTTTCCCCCTAACTTTGATATCCTGGCTACGCACCTGGTTGGCACCGATCTCCATGATAGGCTCCAAAAATATTACAGACTTGATAATATTGTTTCCTCTTGTATGTTTTCAGATACCTTGATAGCATTGAATCCTTAATTAGACATAGCAGAAAACTACAGCACATGTCATTAGGCTGTGTTGAGGAGCTGTTGGACCATTCCGTCTCTCTGTTGAATCTTCTTGCAAAACACCATTCCAATTCTATAGAATCTCTCCACCTTGCCAGTCTGAAAGAAGATGCAGATAATTATGGTATAATAGAACTGGATGCCAGAGAGCTTGAACCATTCACTTCTCTCAAAGTTTTAAGTGTTGATTATGATCACCTCAGCAACGATTTACTTGAAATATTTTGCAGCAACTGCAAGAGTAAACTACAAAAGCTATACATTCATGTTCATGGTGTTGAGGAACATCATGAAATTATCAAAAATGAAACATGGAGAAAGCTGCAAGTGTATAATCCAGATCTTGAGGTCACACTCAGTCTCATTCAGTCAGTTGATGGCGTAGCTGGTCTACTTGATATTTTGAAGCCTTGCATGCCGCTTGTCCATTTTCGTCAGTTCTGTTGCTCACAATTGAATATTGCTTCAATTAATTATATGTCCACAATGTACAACTCTAGACTGAAAACATTTCAAGTAATGGACACAATGGACATGGGACGCCCCAATACCTATTCCAGTGATACAGATGAAGATCCTTTTGTAATGTTGGCATGGAGGTGTCTCAAGCTAGAACACTTTTCACTGATTGGTATGTTTATTTCTGTAGTTACATTTTCGGTTGTCAAAATGAGACATTCAATTTGATCTATTTTTTTTTCTGAGTGAAATGCTATTTATCAAATTTAGAATATGTAGTTAATTGTATTTTTTACAAGAGAAATTCTGTCTAAGCAAGGGTAGAAAATTGAAATATTTTTGGTTATTCCATGCATTACCATGTTATTGAAATCTGGTGACACAAACTAAAATGTGTTACTGCAGAAAACTTTAAAAATCTTCTTCAGATCCTCCAGTCAGATTCTCTTGATATTTGGTATACAATATCTCTTGGGGGGTCAGATTCAAGTTGTTTCAAATCGAGTCCCTGGGTTAACATTTGAGCTCCCTATGGGAGCCTGAATTTTAACTTGGTGCAATATGGGGATTAATCTTTAAAAATCTTCTTCTTCAGATCCACCAGTCAGGTTCTTTTGATATTTGGTATACAACATCTCCAGGGTGGGGAGGTTCCAATTCAAGTTTGTTCAAATCAAGTCCCTGAGTTAATATTTGGGCTCTCTATGGGAGCCCAAAGTTTATCTTGGTGCGATATGAGAAAATCTTCTTCCTTGGATCCAGTCAGAATCCTTTCATATTTGGTATGTGACATCTGTAGAGGTGTCAGATTCAAATTTGTTCAAATCGAGTCCCTGGCTTAATACGAGAGTTCTCTATGGCCATTGAGGGGTATAAGCTTTTCTGAAGCAAAACAGTTTTTGTAGTTTTTCGTATACCCTGATTCATGACACCTGCTTCCAAAGTGTCTTCCAAAAGAATATTTAGAAACAAAGTCTATCCCACAGCTGAATCTATCAAATTCCAGCAAGGCCTTCCCTCTCACATCAGTCGGGGGCGCGGTGGCTCAGTTGGTAGAGGTGCAGACTGCAAGCCGAGAGGTCCTCGGTTCGAATCCCACCTTGCGGCAACCGCGTTGTGTCCTTGGGCAAGACACTTCACCCCGATTGCCTACATGGGGGCACGATGACGCTGTGTACTGAGGCGTACTGCACGTCGATGGTGCGCATGTCTTCAACTAATCTAACCCTGCCTGTGCTGCGGTGCAGAGTTCAGAGTTACGATGTTGGGGAGCTGACAGCTGCTCGTCGTTGCTCGGTGGTTCTCTCCGGGTACTCCGGCTTCCTCCACCCGTAAAACTGTCACGGTCACGATTAGCCATTGTGCATAAGTATGTGACCTTAAACACCAATAAATAACTCACATCAGTCCTCACACGGTCAGAATACTTAGCGCATATTTTGCACCAAATGTTTTCAACAAAAGTTTTTCCTGTCATTTCATTGAAGTGTGCTTCATAACCTCTCAAGTCTTTGAATGTCCACTTTAAAGGTGTTAACAATAACACCAACATGCTGCTTGTCTTATAACAAAAATAATAGTATTTATAGTACACATGTATGCATTTTAGTCTTGTCTCTTGTGTAAAATCAAGGAGTATGAAAGACATTTATACACCTTGGTAAAATTCAGTAGGTCATAGTATTCAAATTGTTTACTATTCTACTCAAAGTTTGCTAAGCACCAAATATTTGACACATCATTGTGAAATTTGCTTGTGACATATTTGCAATATTTTTGGTGGATATGATTGGAGAATGTATTGAAATGGTCCCCAGCGTTTACATTAGCTCTCTTGACAGGCAGACTTTTCGTGACAGTCATGGAAAGCATGTACCCCTTGATTTTCATGATGTTTTCGTGTACTGTCTACATGTACATGACATGTGAAGGGTATTCAATCTTCATTTCAACACAAACCCTTGTGATTTAATGATTGAATATGGGAAATGCAAATGTAAGAAGACATTTGTCTGAAGCAGAAATGTGTTGGGCTGTAGTGATGTTGGAGCAAGGGTCTACCCATCGTCAGGTTGGTGAATCCCTTGGGTGTGCACCATACGGTTATCACCAGAGCCTGGGCAAGATTTCAGCAGTATGGCACACCAGTAAGACGGCATAGTGGTGGCAGAGACAGTGCAACACCTGCAGCTGAAGACCGTTTTTTGATCATTCGGGCCCATAGGAACTGCTTCGCCACAGCAATCCAGCTTTGCAGTTACCTTCAGAATGCATCTGGGGTAAATGTTTCGACACAGACTATCTGGGCAAGGTTGCACGAAGGTGGTCTCTGATCGAGAAGACCATGTCTTCGCATTTCGCTGTCCCAGAACCACCGCCAAGCATGATATGAATGGGCCATGGACCATGTTGGATGGATCAGAGAAGATTGGCAACCTGTCCTTTTTTATGTGTACCCATACTATGTATGGTACACATAATGCCGGCATCCGGGGTGACCATCCGTCGTTCGTCCATCCTTTGTCCATCCGTCTGTCCGTCCGTCCATCCGTCCGTCCGGTGTCCGTATCCATTTTCTTTGGCATTCGATAACTTGAAAAATATTGCTTGGATTGTCAAGTTACTTTATATTTGTGTTCAGGTTACTGATGTGCCGAGCTGTATAGTTTTTGGTGTAAATCGGATAATTTGATCCTGAGATCTTAACCCTTTATCCTTCAAATTGAAAATTCCTCCAATCCCTTTGGCATTCGATAACTTGATAAATATTGCTTGGATTGTCAAGTTACTTTATATTTGTGTTCAGGTTACTGATGTGCCGAGCTGTATAGTTTTTGGTGTAAATCTGTTATTTTGATCCCGAGATATTAACCCTTTATCCTTCAAATTGAAAATTTCTCCAATCCCTTTGGCATTCGATAACTTGAAAAATATTGGTTGGATTGTCTAGTTACTTTATATTTGTGTTCAGGTTACTGATGTGCCGAGCTGTATAGTTTTTGGTGTAAATCTGTTATTTTGATCTAGAGATATTAACCCTTTATCCTTCAAATTGAAAATTTCTCCAATCCCTTTGGCATTCGATAACTTGAAAAATATTTCTTGGATTGTCAAGTTACTTTATATTTGTGTTCAGGTTACTGATGTGCCGAGCTGTATAGTTTTTGGTGTAAATCTGATAATTTAATCCTGAAATATTAACTTTTTATCCTTCAAATTGAAAGTTCCTCCAATCCCTTTGGCATTTGATAACTTGAAAAATATTGCTTGGATTGTCAAGTTACTTTATATTTGTGTTCAGGTTACTGATGTGCCGAGCAGTATAGTTTTTGGTGTAAATCGGATAATTTGATCCTGAGATATTAACTCTTTATCCTTCAAATTGAAAATTCCTCCAATCCCTTTGGCATTTGATAACTTGAAAAATATTGCTTGGATTGTCTAGTTACAGATGTGTCAAGGTACTGCCTAGACTACACAGATAGGCATTCTAGGGTATGGAGAAGACCAGGAGTGTGATTCCACGCAGCCAACATTGCTGAGCATGACTGCTATGGTGGAGGGTCAATCGTGGTCTGGGGCGGCATCAGCTGGGATGGACGTACAGAGCTCTGTGTCCTTGAACATGGTACATTGACTGCACAACGGTATATTGATGAGATCCTGGATGTCCACGTCAGGTTGTATGCTTGTGCAGTGGGTGATAGATTCATTCTGATGGATGATAATGCCCGTCCTCATTTTGCCCATGCTTTCAGGGAGAACTGACAGAGGGAGGGGATTGAGCGTATGGATTGGTCAGCAAGATCCCCTGACCTCAGTCCAAACGAATATGTCTGGAATGAGTTGCAGCTTGCAATTTCAGCCTATCCAGTCCAGCCAAGAAGTGTCCAGGAGCTTGGTGCAATGCTGGTCCAAGAATGGAACAACATCCCAGAAAGGACCACCAGGAACCTGATTGGGAGCATGAGAGTGCGTTGTCAAGCTGTAATTAACAGTAATGGGTCTCATACTCGATAATGAAGCCATACCAGTTCACTTCGTCAACTTTTTGGCATATTGAAAAATTGCCTCTTTTACCTATAATATCCATTGTCCATGGTTATCGTATTCAAAAGCTAAAAAAATACTGTAAAACACAAATAAAATCTTAATTTCTGTACTTAAATCATTAAAGATATAATTAAATAAAAAATAGATACACTTTTCATTAGAATATTTCAACTAAAACGTAAAACAGGTAGTTGGATGTACTTGGTGCTTTGCAAACTTTGAGTAGTATATGTAAAATATGATTGGTTGAACAAATTAATCGATGGCTGACACTATAATTTCCCAACCAATATGAAAATCTGTTCAACCAAATTTTTTTTAAAGGTCATGAACCATAATCGACCCATGTTATCTAATTAAAATTAGCATCTAGAAAGTGTGGCTAAAATGTTCATTGTGATTGGTAGTCATTCTTCAGATGGAAGAAATTTGACAATGTTGACGATTCCCTTTCTGCAAAGTAGACAGAGTTGGCAGGTTCATTAAAGCAGTCCCACTTTACAGTGATGTACAGGTAAATCCAGTTTATTTGCAAAACATCGATCAGATGGATGCCATGTACAAACTCTCATTAAAAATATACAACAACCCTTTAAAGCTTAAATTCCTCTTGCTAGAAACTTTTAACAGTCGAAGATTTATTAAAATGTTACACAAATTGTTACCAATTAATTCTATTCAATAGGTAATATTTTTAGTCGAGTTGTGACGAAGTCAAACTCGACTTATAGTTTGGTGAATGTCTGGCGGGCGGGTGGGCGGGCGGGCGGGCGGGCGTAAACAATTGGTTTCCGGATGATAACTTGATAGTGGTTCAACTCACATTCATTAAACTTCATACGTAGGTTGGTCTTGGTGGGAGGAAGAACCCTATTGATTTTGGACATGCTACGTCGTAGGTCAAGGTCACAGTGACCTTGAACGTAGTAAATCTTAAACAATTGGTTTCCGGATGATAACTTGATAATGGTTCAACTCACATTCATGAAACTTCATAGGTAGATTGGCCTTGGTGAGGGGAAGAACCGTATTGATTTTGGACTCGCTACGTCAAAGGTCAAGGTCAACGTGACCTTGAACATAGTAAATCGCAACAATTCCTTTCCGGATGATAACTTGATAGTAGTTCAACCTACATTCATGAAACTTCATAGGTGGGTTGGCCTTGGAGCGAGGAAGAACTCTATGGATCTTGGACTCACCAGATCAAAGGTCAAGGTCACAGTGACCTTTAACATAGTATATCGCAACAATTGGTTTCCGGATGATAACTTGATAGTGGTTCAACCTAGAGTCATGAAACTTCATAGGTGTGTTGGCCTTGGTGCAAGGAAGAACCCTATTGATCTTGGACTCACCAGGTCAAAGGTCAAGGTCACAGTGACCTTGAACATAGTATACCGCAACAATTGGTTTCCGGATGATAACTTGATAGTGGTTCAACCTAGAGTCATGAAACTTTACAGGCATGTTGGCCTTGGTGCGAGGAAGAACCCTATTGATGTTGGACTCACCAGGTCAAAGGTCAGTCCAACAGTGACCCTGAACATAGTATATCGCAACAATTGGTTTCCGGATGAGAACTTGATAGTGGTTCAACCTAGAGTCATGAAACTTCATAGGTGTGTTGGCCTTGGTGCGAGGAACTGTTGTCACAACTCGACATTGGATCGGTGATCCTGAGCGGCATTTTTATACTGTATACCAATGGCCCAGACTAGCTGGTGCTAACTCAAAAATATTTAGGGCCAAACACAAATTTTGCCCCCCCAATCCCCAAAATTTGCATGCAAAACCAAAAATTAGAAGTCCCATCCGGCCCTCCATACATTTACCCTCTGTGCATGCGCAGACGCTAGGAAGCCACCGAATCTGGCGCCAACATTCTTTGTTTGGCCCTTGTCAGATAACAACAAACTGACATTTGTGCTTTTTTAAATCTCAATTAATAATGATGCCAGACACAAATCAATGGGTAAATTGGTGGATCCAAGGACACAACTGGAAGAAGGAAGGAAGAAACGGTGGTTTGAAACGTTCAGGGCTGTAATTTTATAATATTTATAAAAATTAGTTCATGTTCTCCAATTTCA
Organism: Pictodentalium vernedei; assembly: GCA_031216915.1. Lineage (NCBI taxonomy): Eukaryota > Metazoa > Mollusca > Scaphopoda > Dentaliida > Dentaliidae > Pictodentalium > Pictodentalium vernedei. The sequence goes on along the minus strand of CM062293.1, from coordinate 333,632,003 downwards.
GGATATGGGCCTGACGTCATCATTCATTGATAATGATTTGTCCACTGTTTGTTTAGTATTCCTTCCTTTCCTTTCCTTGATCCCCCCCCCAGTTAAGCTTTCAAGCTTTTTGGCTTGTTTTATTGAAACTTTTTTATAAAATTTCTTGGGAGTTTGACGTATTATACAGAAAATATTGTGGACATCCCCAGGGTTACGTCCTCATAAGGCTTCCACGTTTACACGTGTAAACGTGAACGTTTCGTTTATGGGCATTAAATGTTTACAGTTCTGGTAAACGTGTACACGGAAAAAAAATTTCCAACTTTGCAATGCAATATTTTGGTAATGCTTCAGAAAAACTGTGTACTGGTTCCGACTAGCGCCGCCGCCACAGTAACCGAACGAAATCATCTTCAAATCATGTGATATCATATGTGACACAGTCACGTGAGCTGCATGGCACGTGCTTATCTTTGGTGTTTCCTTCGAAACATGTGTGGGATGTTTTAATTTATTCAGATTTACATGTATATTCCCAAAGTGATACACAATTGTTCTCGATGATTTCGTTCACTTGACATGGATTATTAATTTATTATTCACACATGGGATGATCTTAGGATCGATTTATGGAGTTTGACAGACAGACTGGCACTTGCGTGTTTGAAAATTTGGATTCCCCTGCATGGTTTGTAGACTTTGTTTATTTTTGCGACATTGCATTCCACTCCCAAGTCCCGTATTGTCACAACTCGCTCTAACATTACTGTTTGAAAAAACACAAGGAATTTCACCCTGAACCCACCAGAATGAGCTCAGAGACCCCGATAAATTTCAAAATTTACCTGGGGGAGAATCCCCCAGACCCCTCCCCCCCTCCACCCATAGACCGAGCGACTTTGCCTTCGGCATCTGCATGCTGTGATCGTTCGTCTACGTCATTTTTGGTCGAACTGTAAATCGGCTGTCTCAATAACATAAATTGTATGCCCTGTATGCAAAGATATGATGAACTTACTGTGTATTATTACACACTTCTATCAAATATTGACTACTTGCATTGTTACTGTTAGTACGTGTAAATGTTTCCGTTTCATTTACAGACAGTCGTTTAAACGTTTACAATTTTGTCTAAACGTGGAAGCCTTACGTCCTCACCCTTAGGGTGTTTAGGTGTTTTGGTCATGCATCATTTATCCGATGTATCATTTTTTCTTCTGATGAAGATCTTGCTTTACATTGGATAGTCTTGTTTCTGTTACTGACTTCGGGCCATGTTGCCTGGGGTCTTGTTTACAGTTTTGAAGTTGTTTACATTGACTCTACTCTGGGTAGTTTCCTATTATTTTTAAGGAACGACAGCTGTAAGTAACATTAAATATCCTAATAGTGTGGTAGTTAATTTTATGACATATTATTATAATTTTGTCCACACTTAGGCTTTTTTGAGCTCATCGTTCCCTTTGGTGACTTGGGCTCTTATATAAAAAAACTTTTAAAATTTTTTTAAAAATTTTTTGAAGGAATTTTTTCGTTTGGATGTATTTATTTCATCGATTGTACTTTAATGTTATCTTATATTTATGTAGATGTGGTAGTAGTACAATTGACCTTTGTTAGATTTTAGATATAATATTTAACTACTAGTAGAGCAAATAGACGGTGTGTTAGGCGAGTGGACACTATCGGTCCCATCGCGGCGAGGGGACACTGCTGGTCCTCTCGCCAAAAATGTCTCTATAGTTTTTTGCTCACCGTCCGTCGTCATGAACATTTTTCAAACGACTTCTCCTCTGAAACCACTGGTCTGATTTTCACCAAACTTCATGTGGATGTTCATTACTATATGGCAATTCATGTTTGTTAAAATGAAATGGCCACGTCCCTTGGGGGCTCTGTATGGAGCATAACTCTGATAGCACCATATGAATTATAGAAAAATTATTGAAAAATTTTCTTCTCCAGAACCAGTGGGCTGAATCTTTTGATACTTGGTATGCAGCATCTTGGTATGGGTCTGATTCAAGTTTGTTCAAATCGGCCCCCTGGATTCATATTTGGGCTCACTATAGAAGTCCAAATTCGAACTTAGTGCATTTCAGGCAAATTTCTTAAAAAATCTTCTTCTCCAGATCCAGCAGGCAGAATCTTTTGATATTTGGTATGCAACATTGTGTGGTGGATCTGATTCAAGTTTGTTCAAATCGGCCCCCTGGATTCTTATTTGGGCTCAGTATAGAAGCCTGAATTCGAACTTCGTGCATTTCAGGCAAATTTCTTCAAAAATCTTCTTCTCCAGATCCAGCAGGCAGAATCTTTTGATATTTGGTATGCAACATTGTGGGGTGGATCTGATTCAAGTTTGTTCAAATCGCCCCCCTGGGTTCATATTTGGGCTCAGTATAGGATCCCAAATTTGAACTTAGTGCATTTCAGGCAAATTTCTTTAAAAATCTTTTTCAGATCCAGCAGTCAGAATGTTTTGATATTTGGTATGCAGCATCTTTAGGGGGGTGAGATCCAAGTTTGTTCAAACCATGTCCCGAGGTCCATATTTGGGCTCACTGTGGGAGCCTGAATGATAACTTAGTTCAAAATGAGGAATTTTCTTTAAAAATCTTTTTCTTCAGATCCATCAGTCGGAATGTTTTGATATTTGGTATGCAGCATCCTTAGGGGGGTGAGATTCAAGTTTGTTCAAGCCATATCCCTAGGTTTATATTTGGGCTCACTGTGGGAGCTTGAATTGTAACTTACTTCGAAATGAGGAATTTTCTTTAAAAATCTTCTTCTTCAGATCCAGCATCCGGAATGTTTTGATATATGGTGTGTAGCATCCTTAGTTGGGTGAGATTCAAGTTTATTAAAGCCAAGTCCCTGGGTCCATATTTGGGCTCCCTGTGGGAGCCCGAATTATAACTTCGTCAATATGAGGAATTTTTCTTTAAAAGTCTTCTTCAGATTCAGCAGTCAGAATGTTTTGATATTTGGCATGCAGCATCCTTAGGGGGTGAGATTCAAGTTTGTTCAAGCCAAGTCCCTGGGTTCATATTTGGGCTCACTTTGGGAGCCCGAATGATAACTTATTTCAAAATGATGAATTTTCTTTAAAAATCTTCTTCGTCAGATCCAGCAGATGAATGCTTTTGATATTTGGTATGCAGCATCTTTAGGGGGGTAAGATTCAAGTTTGTTCAAGCCATGTCCCTAGTTCCATAAAATTTGTCTCTCATGACTTCATTCCTTTGTGGTGTTGATGAACCATATCTAACTGAATGTGACCCCAAATACTTCTTTGAACCACTTTGTTTGAATCACTTTGCCCGGTGAGCGATTAAGGCCCCTTGGGGCCTCTTGTTTAGTTTCTATTTACAGAGGAACAAGAGCATGGTGTGGTTTCTTGACGCTGTCAGGGAGTGTGCTTCCGTCATCGCATTATACTATTAGAGCTAGCGGAAAAGTGCTCAATGAGATAAGACAAGGGCTAGGCTTTTGAACTAAGGTTTACGTCCCTTGTTTCCACCTAGCTCAACCAGCAGATCTATCATGTCGAATGTGGTGTGACGCTGGGTATGTCCGTAGCGGTCGAGAAGAGGAATAAGGGTGTAGCGAGCACTATAAAAATACGAACATGCTCACCCTGCGACGACGGAAAGGAGGAAGCATGGGAAGGAGGAAGCAGACAAGTTCTGAGGTATGCTTGTCCAGGTCTACCATGATCGCGAGCAAGAGAGAGGCCCCTCTCTCTTATTACAACATCTGGGGTCAGAGGTTGTTGGTAGGAACTTGTGTCAGTTGGAGCTTACGTCCATGCCTTCCTGTCAGGGACGCTCCTTCTAATAGGCTGCTGGGGTAGGCTAGTCTTATATCTTCCTCTACGTTCGAAAAGCACACACTACCACACAAAGTCCGTTGTCGCCAGCTAGCTCGACCGATGAAGTGGTTACTCGGGCCTCTGAGAACTTCGACGCCGGGCATGTCTGCTCTGGGCTAGTAGATGATATAAGGTGGAGTGAGCACTATAATCTGCAACCAGGCTCACCCACCGACGACGGAAGGAGGAAGCCTACAAGTTCTGAGGTACGCTCGTCCAGGTCAGCCAGGACCGCGAGCAAGAGAGAGGTCTCTCTCTCTTACAGCATCATCTGGGGACAGATGTTGTTGGTTGGAACTTGCGTCAGTCGGAATTTACGTCCATCCCTCCTGTCCGGACGTCCCCTCTAATAGACAGCCGGGGTCGGCTAGTCTTACGGCTTCCTCTACATACTGATAAAGTATTCTTTATATTGCACAGGGCTATAAACCGCGATGAGTGGTTTCAGTTCCCTGACCCCGGTGAAACTTTTAAGATTGAATATGAGGACCGTGTCACTGGATGTGTCACATGTGCATGGTATTCAGAGCTAGTGGCATAAGTGCTCAATGATATAAGACAAAGGCTAGGCTTTTGAACTAGGGTTTACGCTCCTTGTCTCCAGCTAGCTCGACTGGTGGATCGTTACTTAGAATATGGATAGTGTGACGCCAGGTATGTCCGTAGCGGTCGAGAGAGAATAAGGGTGTAGTGAGCACTATTAAATCCAATCATGTTCACCCTGCGTTGATGGAAGGAAGAAGCCGGCAAGTTCTGAGGTACGCTTGGTTAGGTCTCCCTGGACCGCGAGCAAGAGGGAGACCCCTCTCTCTCTCTTTTAACAACATCTGGGACCAGGTGTTCTTGGTAGGAACTTGCTTCAGTCAGAGCTTACGTGCATAGCTATTGTCCGGTACGCTTAGTTCAATTCTTAGCCGGGGACGGCTACAGTTTGGCTTCTTCAGCGTCTACCAAGCACTCCCGACCGCACCTTGGCTAAGTGACTTAGGATATCTAGTCTGCATCGTCAAATGGTCCATCTTTTGTGAAGAAAGTCGCACCATCTAATAGCCAAGGAGATGAGGCTTCATTCATCGGGACGTCCGCTTAAGAGCCATCTTGGACTCGCTGTTCCAGGAGCAGCTGGTGGACAAGCAATTCATGACCGCTGCTCCTCAGGCCTCCGTAATGAACTTGCTGTCGCAAATTGCGCAGCTCATTTCTGTATTCTTGCTAAGGCAGAAGCACTCAACGTCAGTCTAAAAACTTGAGCTGTTGAATGGTGCTTGATCAATCCAGTCATCGGCTTGTTCAGATGCCGGTGACTGTGATTCTAACTAATTTAGACGAATGATGAAAGGGATACGGAGGAGGATAACTTTCCCTTTCGGAACAACTCATGGAAGATATGGATGCTACACATTATCATTTCCGTGAACTTGTTCCAGTGAATCACAAGGCTGCGAGTAATTGTGAGAAACCGTTAGCGTTGTTAGATGCTGACTTTATCTGGACAAAGAGCAGGATAATAACATCTCTTTCCGGTCAAGTCTACATGGGTGTCACAGGTCTTCGATTGTGTAGACGACACCATATTTAACTTCCTGTGGGAAGAAGTAATACGGTTTCTTATCATCATCTTCTTTATGCTTAACCGTTTTTTGTTCACATACATTTAAAAAACGACCAGGGAAGATGTGTTGAGAGTTTCTCTGCGTTGAATGAGCAGGCTAAGATCTTAGTGGTAGCCTTACCTTCATCATTTCGCTGTTCGCTTGGACACAATTGAGAAGATAATTTCTTATTCAGAGCGAATTTAGACTCATGGTCTTATGTACTTCATTTTTAAGTACTGTGATGCAACGTCTATTTGGAAAGGAATTTTGTGGACGTTTGTACCTTTTAAAAATTCGTTCCAGACCTATTATAATATATACTCGCCCAAAAAAGAAAGTGTGCATTGCAGAAATTGATCAAACTCCAAAAAAATAATTTCGTAGGTGTAAAGAGTGTTAACCTGTTCATGAATAAGTTATATTGAACACAAAAACAGCTTTCCCCGTTAAAATTGCATTAACGTTAAATGACGTGCTGCACGTTGTGAAAAGGCATGTTTTGCACGTGGAGAGTCTGAAAATTCATGCAGCAGTGTGAATCCTTGGGTATTTAAACACTAAAGTAAGGCCTTCCTATCGTTCACATTCAAACTTGCGCTGCTGTTAAAACAACTCCACATTAGCATCCCAAGATTGACAATGAATCAACATCTCCTTGCCCTGGGTATGATTAGAGCTGGCAGAACACACAGAGAGGTTGCCCAGCATTTGAACTGTCACCGTAACACTGTAGACAGGCTAGTCCATCAACATGCACAACATGATGACGTTCGAGACCGACCCCACTCCGGGAGACCCCGAGTTACCACCCCTGCACAAGATCGGTATATCTGTGTCGTCCATCTCCGGAACCGGCAAGAAACCGCAATGACGACAGCCAGGAACATCCCTAACCTGAGACGGATACATCCTCAAACAGTAATCAACCGGCTGAGAGAATACGGCTTACGTCCTCGAAGACCTGCAATTCGTCCGATTTTGACGTTACGTCATCGTCGTGCTCGACTGCAGTGGTGTAGACAACATCTCAGGCATCCCTTACATTGGTGGCGACGTGTTTTATTCACAGATGAATGTCGTTTGCATCATTCATCATTGGATGGCCGCCAGAGAGTGTACAGACGTCGAAACGAACGCTACGCAGATCCATGTGTCGTGGAGCGAAACCATTATGGGGGAGGGTCTCTCATGGTGTGGGGTGGCATCACTTCCCGTAACAGAACTGAGCTGGTCATTATTGATGGTAATCTCAATGCAGCCAGATATCGTGATGAAGTGCTTACACCTGTTGTTGTCCCATTTCTGCAACGTCATGGCCCTGGCGTCATTCTACAGCAGGACATCGCCAGACCCCACGCAGCTTGTGTTGTTCAACAGTATCTGCAGCAACAACAAGTGGATGTTCTTCGCTGGCCCGCAAATTCGCCCGATATCTCACCCATTGAACACGTATGGGACGAAATGAAACGTCAGCTAGGCCGGCTTCCCCATGCACCGTCAACGCTTGTGGAACTCCAAAGACAGCTTATCAGAATATGGAACAACATCCCTCAACACTTCCATGCTAACTTGTTCGCTTCCATGAGGCGTAGATGCACAGCAGTAGTCAATGCAGACGGAGGTCATACCAGATATTGAGTGTGTGACTTTTGTGTTTGACCCTTAGTGTCTTTGACTCTCCATGGCACCAAGAGTATTCGTCGTAGCTTAATGAAATTTCTCGTATTGATCACAAATTGATTCATCTGTGATTGAATAAAATTTCCATGAATGAAAATGATATATATCTTTTTTTAGTGTTATTTTTTAGCATGCACACTTTCTTTTTTGGGAGAGTATATATCTCTGTCTTAACAAATGTTAAGTGGGAGCTATTCTGATGTGACGAAGCCTTGCGTCATCATCTTTAACATTTGATTAGGTGGAAAACTTGCTACAGGTTGCTTTAGTTTTCCAGACACTAAGTCTTTGATAGAAAGCATTAATACTTGACCCTTTAAGTTACTCGACTCTTCAAGTTGGGGTCTATTCGACCAACGCCAGCAGAAAGAGTAGGAGAGGTTGTCCTAGACTTAGATCATCTATTAGGACTCATAGCGAAGGTATAGGTATCTCTCCCATATATTACTTTAGGGATTGACTATACAGCCACTTGGATAGGGGGGTTTAGGTCTGTTTGAGTTTACTGATCAGACACCCCTGAGCCAGTGGCTCGAGGCTCTTATAGAGCTCGGTGCGCCCGATTTTGACTGGAACTGGATAATTAGGTTATTTATGATAATCTTTCAATCTAAAAGTAAGCGTTCGGCGATATAGCGTGTATAGTTCTTTAGATCACTTGAATTATGAACTAGATAATGTCTCATGGGATGAATGGTAAGATACACATATTCTACAATTCATTTTCAACAGGCTGGTTCGTCTGTTGTTTCACAGAGCGAATTAGCCAGTTGTTTGGCTCGCTTTTATCTTTTATCTGATGCATTAACCCTTTACCCAATGTAACGGACAAAACCAGCCAGTGCTATTCACAAAAATCGCCAAGTAATTTTCATTATTTTTTTCATTTTTTGTCTCAAAAACATAGGTTATGACCCCTCTTTGGAACGAGCTCGTTGAGCTCGTTCCAAAGAGGGGTCATAACCTATGTTTTTGAGACAAAAAATGAAAAAAATTAGTTATTCAAGAATTTTGTTTGCAAGTGTCGTCTGATTTTCATGTTAGGTAAAGGGTTAACACTGAAATTTTATGCGTTGGATGGAGTTGTGCGGAGTGGCTATGAATGTTATTTCGATGGGTCGTTTACGCAAACGTCCCCTCCAGTTATTCTTAACTGGAGTGGTAGACATTTTTCACTCTAGACCTGTTTTGTTTTAGAGAATCTTATAACATAAGGTCAAGTTTGGGCATATATTTATCGGTTTTCTCAATTATGACGGATGTGAGTTCATATATTGGGTTACAATCCTGAGTCTGATGGTCTCTCTATGCAGGGATCTTGAGACCCTTGGTTCTTGGAGACCACATATTATTACCGTTCATGTTTTTATAGACGCAGATCAGAGTTTATCAGTAGAGAAGAAACGCTTCATTTGTCATTAATTTCCAATAGAAGGGACATTTCAGTTCATTCTATTGCTAGATGGAGTCAGTTAGCTATTCGTACTGCTTAGGAAAATTTATCTTCCAATCAGCAGTCAGTGCTTAAGACTTCAGCGCATGAAGTAAAGCACTGGCAGCATGTTGAGCTTAATCTATCTGTATGGCTCTTACATAATCTTATGTAGGATCACTTTAGGATAGTTAAGTTTGCGGCGCACAGGAATAATAGTTTCCATTATTTGTGTCGCCAGTGTTAGGCTTTTGAACGCATACATTTGAAGCTCAGCCGTTTTCATGGGAATGAATGATAGGATATGTGTATCCTTCTATTCATTTGTTTTTATTGATTACATTGCCGTTAAGTGTCTGTTATTGAACAATCGGCAGAAGCTTCCCCCATGAGAGGGTTTTCTTCCTCAAGGGAAGTTTTCTTCTTCACGTCATTCTCCGCTCTCAGTGGCATAATGGAGTATGTCAGACGTGAGGGTGCTTTGTGGTTACTATATTATTGCTGTTTGGACCAGCAATGATTAAGTAATGTGGGTGAGGAAATTTCGACATGAAGTCAAATTCCCCCTCCCCCCCCCCCCCCCCCTCCCCACAAACACACACTCACACACTGTCGCATATATATATCTTAATACATACATACTATGCATTTGGGTCATGTTGCATGGCACCCTCATAGACATATACGCAATTCTGTTGCATTAGTTTCTGGTGTTTATTTTCTGATTTCTAATATACAAGAACTTATTAGTCCCCTACGGGAACCGTAAGGTGACTATTGGATTGCACTCCATCCATCTGTCTGTCTGTCTGTCCGTCCATCCATCCATCTGTCCGTCTGTCCGTCTGTCCGTCCGTCCGTCCATCCATCCGTCCGTCCGTCCGTCCGTCCGTCTGTCTGTCTCTGTCTGTCTGTCTGTCTGTCTGTCTGTCTGTCTGTTTTTTATGTTACCACCTCTCCCTCCAACATGCTTTAAGCTACACCTTTCATATTTGGTACATAGATAAATGGTTCTGAGGGGATGATGCACGCTCAAATTTTTTTTTTCAAAATCCAAGATGGCAGCATGGCGGCCATTTTTGTTGTGTTTTTAAGCTTTTTTCTCTATTTTATGTTACCACCCCTCACTCCAACATGGTTCAAGCTACACTTTTTATATCTGGCACATGGATAGAGGGTTGTAATGGGATGTTGCACGTTCAATATTTTTTTTCCAAAATTCGTCCGTCCGTCCGTCCGTCCGGTCGTCCATCCGTCCGTCCGTCCGTCCGTCCGTCCGTCCGTCCGTCTGTCTGTCTGTTTTTTATGTTACCACCTCTCCCTCCAACATGCTTTAAGCTACACCTTTCATATTTGGTACATGGATAAATGGTTCTGAGGGGATGATGCACGCTCAAAATTCTTTTTTCAAAATCGAAGATGGCGGAATGGTGGCCATTTTTGTTGTGTTTTTTAAGCTTTTTTTTCTCTATTTTCATGTTACCACCCCTCCCACCAACATGGTTCAAGCTACACTTTGCATATTTGGCACATGGATAGAGGGTTGGTAGGGGATGATGCACGTTCAATATTTTTTTTTCAAAATCCAAGATGACGGCACGGCGGCCATTTTTGTTGTGTTTTTTAAGCTTTTTTCTCTATTTTATGTTACCAGCCCTCACTCCAACATGGTTCAAGCTACACTTTTTATATCTGGCACATGGATAGAGGGTTGTAATGGGATGTTCCACGTTCAATATTTTTTTTCCAAAATTCAAAATGGCGCCACGGCAACCATTTCTGTTGTGTTTTTTAAGCCTTTTTCTCTATTTTATGTTACCACTGCTCCCTCCAACATGGTTCAAGCTGCACTTTTCATATATTGTACATGGATAAAGGGGTTGTGAGGGGATTATGCGCGCTCAATATTTTTTTTCAAAATCCAACATCTGTCTGTCTGTCCGTCTGTCTGTCTGTCTGTCTGTTTTTATGTTACCACCTCTCCCTCTAATATGCTTCAAGCTACACCTTTCATATTTGATACATGGATAAATGGTTCTGAGTGGATGATGCACAGTCAATATTTATTTTTCAAAATCCAATATGGCAGAATGGCGGCCATTTTTGTTGAGTTTTTTTAAGCTTTTTTCTCTATTTTATGTTACCACCCCTCCCTCCAACATGGTTCAAACTACGCCTTTCATATATGGTACATGGATAAAGGGTTGTGAGGGGATTATGCATGCTCAATATTTTTTTTTCAAAATCCAAGATGCTTATATACTCTAGTGTCTTTTGTGACAAAAACACCTTATGTCACAAAAGCGCCGTAGGGGACTAATACCACCTCGGTGGTCAAAGACTTGTTTAATCATCATATTTGCTTCTATTTGAGTTCATAGGTGACTGCATAACCATTTAGTGGTTTTTAGATGATTACAGGCTGGATTTTAATGCACTCGCGCAATATTTTATTACACTATCACTTTGATGGGCCTAGAAATTATTATATATTTCAGGGGCGGTCTGTGTTGGAGCCAGATAATCCTACCTATCTCCATTTCTAGATCCTGATCTCTATTTTGTCGGTTCTCAAATTGCATATTCTCACGTGTTTATAATTGTAGATACCAAATAGTACACGTTGGAGAGTGTTCTTACAGGATTTAATTGTACAGAGGCCTCCTGTGAATGATCTTTGAAGCGTGTTTTCTCTGCAGAGATTGTTCATCGTATCTCGCTTTTGTTTGTGTATGTGTATATTATTATTTCACTGATTTCGTCTTACCTGTATACGCCGTCTGTAGTGCATTTTTTGTAGCGAGTAATGTTATTCACCAAATTGTCGCTATAGCCTTGGCTTGTGAAGTGGCATTAAGCACCATTTTATTATTCATGAATTAATTTTTGAGTGCCTGATCGATAATTATTTTTATCATTTCAAGGTACCGCTTATTGATTCCAGAGCTCTTCCCTCTTTCTTTTGAAGATATGTTCAAAAAAAGGGGGGGGGGGTGGGGTCATTTTTAGCTCATCTTGACAAAGTCAAGCTGAGCTAATCTCATCGCTTCCCGTCCGTCGTCCGTCGTCCGTCAACACCATGTTTTGGTCTTCTCCTCCAAAGCCACTGGGCCAATTCAAGTGAAAGTTTGTGTGAGTGATGGTCCCAAAGGGGCATTTCATTTTTGTTCAACTCAGCATGCCCAGCCCCATAGGGAGGGAGTGGGGGAAAATGCTCCAAAATATTTTAAAAATCTTCTTCTCAAGAACCAGTGTGTACAATGACCGTGGGGCCTCTTGTTTTCATTTCTCTGGCTTATTGGGTATGTAACTATGAAGGAAGCTGTTTTTGTCCGTACTATATTCGGCGTTCAGCTGTAGTATTATTGTATGACATAGGTTTATGGGCAATTTTCTCTCATTCTCAAATATGCCATCCTAATTTTTAGGACTTAGTCCAGACTAGCCTTAAAAATTTGTGAACTGGTTACATTAAGGCTTCCACGTTTAGACAAAATTGTAAACGTTTAAACGACTGTCTGTAAACGAAACAGAAACGTTTACACATACTAACAATGCAAGTAGTCAATATTTGATAGAAGTGTGTAATAATACACAGTAAGTTCATCATATCTTTGCGTACAGGGCATACAATTTATGTTATTGAGACAGCCGATTTACAGTTCGTCCAAAAACGTCGTAGACGAACGATCACAGCATGCAGATGCCAAAGGCAAAGTCGCTCGGTCTATGGGGGGGGGGGGGGGGGATTCTCCCCCAGGTAAATTTTGAAATTTATGGGGGTATCTGAGCTCATTCTGGTGGGTTCGGGGTGAAATTCCTTGTGTTTTTTCAAACAGTAATGTTGGCACACAATAGTGACAATACCGGACTTGAGAGTGGAATGCAATGTTGCAAAAATAAACAAAGTCTACAAACCATGCAGGGGAAACCAAATTTTCAAACACCGCAAGTGCCAGTCTGTCTGTCAAACTCCATAAATTGATCCTAAGATCATCCCATGTGTGAATAATAAATTAATAATCCATGTCAGGTGAACGAAATCATCGAGAACAATTGTGTATCACTTTGGGAATATACATGTAAATCCGAATAAACTAAAACATCCCACACATGTTTCGAAGGAAACACCAAAGATAAGCACGTGCCAGTGCGGCTCACATGACAGTGTCACATATGATATCACATGATTTGAAGATGATCTCGTTCGGTTACTGTGGTGGCGGTGCCAGTCGGAACCAGTACACAGTTTTTCTGAAGCATTACCAAAATATTGCATTGCAAAGTTGGAAATTTTTTTTTTGTTTTTTTGACTTTCTGCATTAATCTGCAAATTTTGCAAGTGTTGATTGTGCCGATTGTAGCCCTGGCATACTTTACACTGTGTTCTGTAGTGCCGATCCAATTTAACATCAATCCAAAAAGATGTGATTTCCTTGCACAGAATTGCAGACTGCAGAGTGCAGATATTCGCAACCCATCTCACCATCTTCGCGAATAAATGGCGGCGTGGGCTACTGGGCTACGTGTCAAGGGGTGGTTGGTCCTCCACACATCGCTTTTCAGCTTTTTATCGTCGGTTACTTGAGACGCCATATTAAAAATGGAAAACATGAAATTCGTGTTGTAAAGGGACTCAAGGGAAATTACTCTATTAAAACTTCATTCCGTGTACACGTTTACCAGAACTGTAAACGTTTAATGCCCATAAACGAAACGTTCACGTTTACACGTGTAAATGTGGAAGCCTCAGGTTACATCCTATTTAGCATGATTTCATGCTCAGATTTAGGATTTACATAATTGGGACCCATATTAGGATATGTCTTTTCTATTATGGTATAAAGAGACATACATGTAAATTCTAATTATTCTAATTTTCTTCATCATGGATTGAAAGATTTGATCTATGTTGATCTACTATCCGGAAGTTCTAGGCCCTCCACCTTTTTACGATTCAGCTTGTCTGGGCCATTGGTATACAGTATAAAAATATGAAAAAATTTAAAGTAATTTATATATTTTTTATGCTTACCAATGGCCCAGATGGGAATGGCCCTCCCATGAGTGGGCAGTACTGGGCACTCATACCTCCCTGCTGAATTATTATATTATAATCTTTTTACAAAGAATGATGTTCGGTGGCTTCCTGGCATCTGCGAGTGCGCGGAGGGTAAATGTATGGAGGGCCGGATGGGACTTCTAATATTTTTATACTGTATCCAATGACCCAGACTTAGCTGGTGCTAACTCTTAAAATATTCAGGGCCAAACACAAATTTTGCCCCCCATTCCCCAAAATTTGCATCCAATTAAAAAAAACTGATGTCCTATATGGTCCTCCATACTTTTGCCTACTGCGCATGCGCAGTGTCAAGGAAGTACCGAAATTGGCGCCAAAGCCTCATTCTTTGTTTGGCCCTTCTGTCAGTAACATCTTCTGACTTCTGTGCTTATAAATCTCAGTTAAAAACATGCCAGACACAATATCATGATGGAAATGGTGGATCCAAGGAAGCAATAAGAGAATGAGAGGAAGAAACAGTGGAAGGATGTGCTCAGAGCTGTAACTTATAATGTTTATACAAAATTATTTCATGTTCCCTAATTTCGGGGCATGGGCCATTCTTGTTATGAAATCTCCGCTGTTTGTTAAGTGTTTCCTCTCTCCCTTTCATTTGAACCCCCCCTAGTTAATCTCCCATGCTTTTGGAATAATTTTTGAAATTTTTTTCTGGAAAATTTCTTGGGGGTTAACTTAGTTACAGAATGTTTATTCTGTTATCCCCATGGTTACGTCTCATCCTTTGGGTGTTTAGGCATTGTTAGTCATGCATCTACCATCAGTTCATTCTATTGCTAGATGGAGTCAGTTAGCTATTCGTACTGCTTAGGAAAATTTATCTTCCAATCAGCAGTCAGTGCTTAAGACTTCAGCGCATGAAGTAAAGCACTGGCAGCATGTTGAGCTTAATCTATCTGTATGGCTCTTACATAATCTTATGTAGGATCACTTTAGGATAGTTAAGTTTGCGGCGCACAGGAATAATAGTTTCCATTATTTGTGTCGCCAGTGTTAGGCTTTTGAACGCATACATTTGAAGCTCAGCCGTTTTCATGGGAATGAATGATAGGATATGTGTATCCTTCTATTCATTTGTTTTTATTGATTACATTGCCGTTAAGTGTCTGTTATTGAACAATCGGCAGAAGCTTCCCCCACGAGAGGGTTTTCTTCCTCAAGGGAAGTTTTCTTCTTCACGTCATTCTCCGCTCTCAGTGGCATAATGGAGTATGTCAGACGTGAGGGTGCTTTGTGGTTACTATATTATTGCTGTTTGGACCAGCAATGATTAAGTAATGTGGGTGAGGAAATTTCGACATGAAGTCAAATTCCCCCTCCCCTCCCCCCCTCCCCACAAACACACACTCACACACTGTCGCATATATATATCTTAATACATACATACTATGCATTTGGGTCATGTTGCATGGCACCCTCATAGACATATACGCAATTCTGTTGCATTAGTTTCTGGTGTTTATTTTCTGATTTCTAATATACAAGAACTTATTAGTCCCCTACGGGAACCGTAAGGTGACTATTGGATTGCACTCCATCCATCTGTCTGTCTGTCCGTCCATCCATCCATCTGTCCGTCCGTCTGTCCGTCCGTCCGTCCGTCCGTCCGTCCGTCCGTCCGTCTGTCCGTCCGTCTGTCTGTCTGTCTGTCTGTCTGTCTGTCTGTCTGTCTGTTGTTTATGTTACCACCTCTCCCTCCAACATGCTTTAAGCTACACCTTTCATATTTGGTACATAGATAAATGGTTCTGAGGGGATGATGCACGCTCAAATTTTTTTTTTTAAAATCCAAGATGGCAGCATGGCGGCCATTTTTGTTGTGTTTTTAAGCTTTTTTCTCTATTTTATGTTACCACCCCTCACTCCAACATGGTTCAAGCTACACTTTTTATATCTGGCACATGGATAGAGGGTTGTAATGGGATGTTGCACGTTCAATATTTTTTTTCCAAAATTCGTCCGTCCGTCCGTCCGTCCGTCCGTCCGTCCGTCCGTCCGTCCGTCTGTCTGTCTGTTTTTTATGTTACCACCTCTCCCTCCAACATGCTTTAAGCTACACCTTTCATATTTGGTACATGGATAAATGGTTCTGAGGGGATGATGCACGCTCAAAATTCTTTTTTCAAAATCGAAGATGGCGGAATGGTGGCCATTTTTGTTGTGTTTTTTAAGCTTTTTTTTCTCTATTTTCATGTTACCACCCCTCCCACCAACATGGTTCAAGCTACACTTTGCATATTTGGCACATGGATAGAGGGTTGGTAGGGGATGATGCACGTTCAATATTTTTTTTTCAAAATCCAAGATGACGGCACGGCGGCCATTTTTGTTGTGTTTTTTAAGCTTTTTTCTCTATTTTATGTTACCAGCCCTCACTCCAACATGGTTCAAGCTACACTTTTTATATCTGGCACATGGATAGAGGGTTGTAATGGGATGTTCCACGTTCAATATTTTTTTTCCAAAATTCAAAATGGCGCCACGGCAACCATTTCTGTTGTGTTTTTTAAGCCTTTTTCTCTATTTTATGTTACCACTGCTCCCTCCAACATGGTTCAAGCTGCACTTTTCATATATTGTACATGGATAAAGGGGTTGTGAGGGGATTATGCGCGCTCAATATTTTTTTTCAAAATCCAACATCTGTCTGTCTGTCCGTCTGTCTGTCTGTCTGTCTGTTTTTATGTTACCACCTCTCCCTCTAATATGCTTCAAGCTACACCTTTCATATTTGATACATGGATAAATGGTTCTGAGTGGATGATGCACAGTCAATATTTATTTTGCAAAATCCAATATGGCAGAATGGCGGCCATTTTTGTTGAGTTTTTTTAAGCTTTTTTCTCTATTTTATGTTACCACCCCTCCCTCCAACATGGTTCAAACTACGCCTTTCATATATGGTACATGGATAAAGGGTTGTGAGGGGATTATGCACGCTCAATATTTTTTTTTCAAAATCCAAGATGCTTATATACTCTAGTGTCTTTTGTGACAAAAACACCTTATGTCACAAAAGCGCCGTAGGGGACTAATACCACCTCGGTGGTCAAAGACTTGTTTAATCATCATATTTGCTTCTATTTGAGTTCATAGGTGACTGCATAACCATTTAGTGGTTTTTAGATGATTACAGGCTGGATTTTAATGCACTCGCGCAATATTTTATTACACTATCACTTTGATGGGCCTAGAAATTATTATATATTTCAGGGGCGGTCTGTGTTGGAGCCAGATAATCCTACCTATCTCCATTTCTAGATCCTGATCTCTATTTTGTCGGTTCTCAAATTGCATATTATCACGTGTTTATAATTGTAGATACCAAATAGTACACGTTGGAGAGTGTTCTTACAGGATTTAATTGTACAGAGGCCTCCTGTGAATGATCTTTGAAGCGTGTTTTCTCTGCAGAGATTGTTCATCGTATCTCGCTTTTGTTTGTGTATGTGTATATTATTATTTCACTGATTTCGTCTTACCTGTATACGCCGTCTGTAGTGCATTTTTTGTAGCGAGTAATGTTATTCACCAAATTGTCGCTATAGCCTTGGCTTGTGAAGTGGCATTAAGCACCATTTTATTATTCATGAATTAATTTTTGAGTGCCTGATCGATAATTATTTATATCATTTCAAGGTACCGCTTATTGATTCCAGAGCTCTTCCCTCTTTCTTTTGAAGATATGTTCAAAAAAAGGGGGGGGGGGGTGGGGTCATTTTTAGCTCATCTTGACAAAGTCAAGCTGAGCTAATCTCATCGCTTCCCGTCCGTCGTCCGTCGTCCGTCAACACCATGTTTTGGTCTTCTCCTCCAAAGCCACTGGGCCAATTCAAGTGAAAGTTTGTGTGAGTGATGGTCCCAAAGGGGCATTTCATTTTTGTTCAACTCAGCATGCCCAGCCCCATAGGGAGGGAGTGGGGGAAAATGCTCCAAAATATTTTAAAAATCTTCTTCTCAAGAACCAGTGTGTACAATGACCGTGGGGCCTCTTGTTTTCATTTCTCTGGCTTATTGGGTATGTAACTATGAAGGAAGCTGTTTTTGTCCGTACTATATTCGGCGTTCAGCTGTAGTATTATTGTATGACATAGGTTTATGGGCAATTTTCTCTCATTCTCAAATATGCCATCCTAATTTTTAGGACTTAGTCCAGACTAGCCTTAAAAATTTGTGAACTGGTTACATTAAGGCTTCCACGTTTAGACAAAATTGTAAACGTTTAAACGACTGTCTGTAAACGAAACAGAAACGTTTACACATACTAACAATGCAAGTAGTCAATATTTGATAGAAGTGTGTAATAATACACAGTAAGTTCATCATATCTTTGCGTACAGGGCATACAATTTATGTTATTGAGACAGCCGATTTACAGTTCGTCCAAAAACGTCGTAGACGAACGATCACAGCATGCAGATGCCAAAGGCAAAGTCGCTCGGTCTATGGGGGGGGGGGGGGGGGGGGGGGGCGTTTCTCCCCCAGGTAAATTTTGAAATTTATGGGGGTATCTGAGCTCATTCTGGTGGGTTCGGGGTGAAATTCCTTGTGTTTTTTCAAACAGTAATGTTGGCACACAATAGTGACAATACCGGACTTGAGAGTGGAATGCAATGTTGCAAAAATAAACAAAGTCTACAAACCATGCAGGGGAAACCAAATTTTCAAACACCGCAAGTGCCAGTCTGTCTGTCAAACTCCATAAATTGATCCTAAGATC
This sequence comes from Pictodentalium vernedei, assembly GCA_031216915.1. Taxonomy (NCBI): domain Eukaryota; kingdom Metazoa; phylum Mollusca; class Scaphopoda; order Dentaliida; family Dentaliidae; genus Pictodentalium; species Pictodentalium vernedei. The sequence goes on along the minus strand of CM062293.1, from coordinate 333,613,637 downwards.
ATCCCATGTGTGAATAATAAATTAATAATCCATGTCAGGTGAACGAAATCATCGAGAACAATTGTGTATCACTTTGGGAATATACATGTAAATCCGAATAAACTAAAACATCCCACACATGTTTCGAAGGAAACACCAAAGATAAGCACGTGCCAATGCGGCTCACATGACAGTGTCACATATGATATCACATGATTTGAAGATGATCTCGTTCGGTTACTGTGGTGGCGGTGCCAGTCGGAACCAGTACACAGTTTTTCTGAAGCATTACCAAAATATTGCATTGCAAAGTTGGAAATTTTTTTTTTGTTTCTTTGACTTTCTGCATTAATCTGCAAATTTTGCAAGTGTTGATTGTGCCGATTGTAGCCCTGGCATACTTTACACTGTGTTCTGTAGTGCCGATCCAATTTAACATCAATCCAAAAAGATGTGATTTCCTTGCACAGAATTGCAGACTGCAGAGTGCAGATATTCGCAACCCATCTCACCATCTTCGCGAATAAATGGCGGCGTGGGCTACTGGGCTACGTGTCAAGGGGTGGTTGGTCCTCCACACATCGCTTTTCAGCTTTTTATCGTCGGTTACTTGAGACGCCATATTAAAAATGGAAAACATGAAATTCGTGTTGTAAAGGGACTCAAGGGAAATTACTCTATTAAAACTTCATTCCGTGTACACGTTTACCAGAACTGTAAACGTTTAATGCCCATAAACGAAACGTTCACGTTTACACGTGTAAATGTGGAAGCCTCAGGTTACATCCTATTTAGCATGATTTCATGCTCAGATTTAGGATTTACATAATTGGGACCCATATTAGGATATGTCTTTTCTATTATGGTATAAAGAGACATACATGTAAATTCTAATTATTCTAATTTTCTTCATCATGGATTGAAAGATTTGATCTATGTTGATCTACTATCCGGAAGTTCTAGGCCCTCCACCTTTTTACGATTCAGCTTGTCTGGGCCATTGGTATACAGTATAAAAATATGAAAAAATTTAAAGTAATTTATATATTTTTTATGCTTACCAATGGCCCAGACGGGAATGGCCCTCCCATGAGTGGGCAGTACTGGGCACTCATACCTCCCTGCTGAATTATTATATTATAATCTTTTTACAAAGAATGATGTTCGGTGGCTTCCTGGCATCTGCGAGTGCGCGGAGGGTAAATGTATGGAGGGCCGGATGGGACTTCTAATATTTTTATACTGTATCCAATGACCCAGACTTAGCTGGTGCTAACTCTTAAAATATTCAGGGCCAAACACAAATTTTGCCCCCCATTCCCCAAAATTTGCATCCAATTAAAAAAAACTGATGTCCTATATGGTCCTCCATACTTTTGCCTACTGCGCATGCGCAGTGTCAAGGAAGTACCGAAATTGGCGCCAAAGCCTCATTCTTTGTTTGGCCCTTCTGTCAGTAACATCTTCTGACTTCTGTGCTTATAAATCTCAGTTAAAAACATGCCAGACACAATATCATGATGGAAATGGTGGATCCAAGGAAGCAATAAGAGGATGAGAGGAAGAAACAGTGGAAGGATGTGCTCAGAGCTGTAACTTATAATGTTTATACAAAATTATTTCAAGTTCCCTAATTTCGGGGCATGGGCCATTCTTGTTATGAAATCTCCGCTGTTTGTTAAGTGTTTCCTCTCTCCCTTTCATTTGAACCCCCCCTAGTTAATCTCCCATGCTTTTGGAATAATTTTTGAAATTTTTTTCTGGAAAATTTCTTGGGGGTTAACTTAGTTACAGAATGTTTATTCTGTTATCCCCATGGTTACGTCTCATCCTTTGGGTGTTTAGGCATTGTTAGTCATGCATCTACCATCTGATGTATTCCAGTTTCTTCAGATGAGGATTCTGTTTTACATCAGATAGTTTTAAGAATCTGTTACTGACCTCGGGCCGGGTTTATTAGTGCCTGGAGTCTTGTTTCCGGTTTTTATTATTATTTGTTTACGTTGACAACGGTTACTTTCCTTAGTAATTTCCTGTCATCTGTTAGGATATATATGTAGTCAGATATATTAATTTAATCAGTAAGTGTTACATTGATTTTTTAGATGGTTTAAAAATTTTTGTCCACACTTAGGCTTTTTTAGGATCCATTTGGGCTCATCGTTCCCATTGGGAACTTGGGCTCATGTCAAAATTTTTTCGAAAATTTTTTTTAAAATTATTTTTCGAAATTTTTATATGGATTGTATTATTTCATGTATCTTTGTATTATAAGGGTTAGTGCAAGTGTGCTACGGCTTAATAAAATTATGGAAGAATTTTGTTCAAATTGTAATTCGAGGAAGTCTTCCTCGGATTCTCATTGTGTCTGCAGTAGTCATTGTACTGGTACTAACTCTTGTTCTGTTTGTTCCAATTGGGATGACAAACGTTGGAGGCGTGTGTCACGGTACATTTTTAGTGGTGAGAGATCGATGCCTGTTCTCTCACCACAAGGTCACTCAAGTTTTTCAGTTTCTTTTACAGAGGAACAAGAACATGTTGATGTTTCCATGATGTCTGCAGGAAGTGTGCTGCCGTTGTCTCTAAGTAATGAAGAGCTAGCAGAAAAAGTGCTTAATGAAATTAGACAAGTGCCTAGGTCCCAAAAGGTATTTACGGCCTTGTCGGCAATTAGACAAGTGCCTTGGTCCCAAAAGGCATTTACGGCCTTGTCGCCAGCTAGCTCAACTGGCGGTTGCATCACCACTCAAATGGGTGGTGTGGCGTCGGATAAGTCTGTTGCGGTCCAGGAGAGAAATACGGGTGTTGCAAGCACTATAATCTCGGATGACGCACACCATGCGATGACGGAACGGAAGATGGAAAGGAGGAAGCCACTCACTTCAGTAGTGAGCTCGTTCAGGTCATCACAGACCACGAGTGAGAGAGGCCCGTCTCTCGTGCAACAGCATCTGGGACCAGATGTTGTTCATGTTTGTCAGTCCGAGCATACGTCCTCACCTCCTGTTCGGGACGCTTCGTCTTATAGACAGCCAGCCTCGGCTAGTCTATCGGCTTCCTCTTCCACACATCAGCACACATGACCGCACCTTGGCTTCGTGACCTCAGATATCCAGCCTGCTTCGCCGACAAAGGATTCCATGTCGTCTAGGTCACGCCATCCAGTAGCCAAGGATTCGAGGCCTCATCAGTTGGGACGTTCACATAAAAGAATTATGTTGGACACACTGTCCCAGGAGCTTCCAGCGGCTAAGCAACAGAGGACCGCTGCTCCACAGGCCTCTGTGACGGACTTGCTATCACAAATAGCGCAGCTCATCCCAGCATCCTACGGAACATCCTACAATGGTTTCAGATCAGGAAGTGTTGGATGAAGCTGGGTCGGTTCGTTCCTATGCTAGGCCAGACAGGGACGACCGAGATTCTCATCTGGTCCACTTGGATGGAGAAAGGGAAATAACGGAGCTGGATTTTTCCCTTTGGGAACAACATAAGGTGGAGATGGAGTTTATCCGTCAAAACCTTCCTGACGTTCCATCGGACCAGGTTGCTGCAACAGTGGATAAGAGACTGATAGCGTCACTGGATACTTACTTCTTTGGCCGGGTTAGGGAAGGAAGATGTTCCTGAATATCCAGTCCAGTCCAGCAGTGTCTCACGGACGTTTGAATTTCTGAATGACGCTATTTTTTATTTAGCCTCTAAGACAGGCAAAAACAGTTACTTATCACAAACTGCTCTGCATCTGCCGTTCATCAATAGTAATAATAGATTTGCAACGGCAGGACAGGGCATACCAAGAGTTCCTCTGCATTTGGATAGTCAGGCTGAGGATTTGGATATATCTCTGCCTTCGTCTTTTTCGATCCTCCCTAGTACTATGGGGACGACGATTTCGTCTAATAGGGCGAATTTAGACACACTATAATATGCAGATCACCTTACCAGAGCATTAGTGCAATGTCTCGATGGTAAAGAATTTGAGGATGTTCGTTCCTCATTAAGAGTTCTTTCGAGGGCTATTGCATTCTCCACGTACAAGGCTTTATCCAATATAGTGGATTCAAAGGTGAAAAACTCTCTTCGAGTCGCTCCGGTTTCCGGGGATTTTCTCTTTGATGGTAAGCTTTCGGTTATCTATGATCAGATTACCAAGAAAGCTTCAGATTTTCTGCTTTTTAAGTCAGTTTCTAAAAAACCTGACATAACAGAGAAGAGTAAGACAGGAGCTTCTGGTGCAAGTACGTCTAAAGGACGCTCCTATAAAGGATATAAAAAATCCTCTAGCTCTTACTCTAGAGACTGTCAGAGTAGCAACTCAGGTAGGGGACGTGGTTTTGGCCGAGACAACCGGTCAGATGCCCCTAGGTCGACAGGACGAGGCACTGGACAGGGAGGATGTAGTTTCTCTTCCCGTAAGCCTCGTAGGTCCAGGAGGTGATGGTCAGGACCTCTATTGCAGTCCAGTGGGCGGAAGACTGACAAAGTTTTTGACAATTGGTTGTCAATTACAGACGACCATTGGGTAAAGGAGGTTATCTCGGATGGCCTAAAGCTATCTTTCCGAGAAAAACCTCCGCTAACACGAAGTCCACGCTGGACTCAGCTTTCAACAAATCTTCAAAAAAGAGATTCACTTCTAGCAGAGGTGCAATCTCTTTTGGAGAAGAATGCAATAGAGGTCGTGCAAAACCAGGAATCCCTGGGTTTTTACAGTCACCTGTTCCTGGTACCGAAGCCAGACGGCTCGTTCCGTCCAGTTATAGATCTGAGCTGAATAAACAAGCTGATTGTGGCTCCAAAGTTCTATATGGAGACCATTCGATCAGTGAGAGCGAGCATCCGAGTGAACGACTATGCATCAAGCATAGATCTCAAGGATGCGTACTTTCATGTCATGGTACATCCGGCATTCAGAAAGTTCCTTCGCTTCACTGTCCTAGGAGTCGTTTATCAGTTCCGAGCGATGTGCTTCAGACTCAATCTAGCGCCTTGGGCTTTCACTCGAATAATGAACTCGGTAATGGCTTATTTCCGAGCTCATTTGTCTGTGATAACGTCGGCTTACTTGGACGATATTCTTCAGAGGTATGGCATCAAATCAGTTCTTCAGAACGATGTTTCAGAGTCTGCTTCAATTACTCTGACGTCTTGGTTTCATAGTAAACGAAAAGAAGTCGGATCTAGCTCCGTCCAAGTCATTCATTCACTTGGGAATGAGCTTCAAGACTCACAACAATCTAGTTCATCTTCCGTTACCCAGAGCGAAGTTAGTCAATTGTTATGCTCGCTTTTGTCTACACTCAGACGTAGTAACAGCGAGAGAATTCATGCGACTGATGGGATTGTTCGGAGTGGTGGCGGATCTCATTCCGATGGGCCGCTTGCGTGCACGTCCACTCCAGATATGTTTCACTCAAGTTTGGAGTGTGAGGTTCATTCGCTCAAAACAAACATCGTTTTAACGGACCAAGTAAAACTAAGGATTCAGTGGTTAACTCAGGGAGTTCCACTGTAACTGCCAGATCTGTTTTTTACGATTTTGACGGATGCGAGTCAAACAGGTTGGGGTGTGACATTGAACCCAACAGACTCCAAGTGCCAGGACCCTTGGGATCCAGAGTTCCTAAACAAGCACATAAACATCAAAGAGATGATGTCATTTTGGCTTGCGCTACACTATTGGATGAACATAAATCAGAATTCACATGTTCAAATACTGTCGGACAATTCAACGGTAGTAGCGTACATCAGGAACCAAGGAGGCACTCATTCGTTTCCGTTATTCAATCTAACGGAAAGAAGTCTTCAGTTTGTTCTAGAACATCCTGTTCTTCTGTCGGTCTGTCATATTCAGGGTCGTCTGAACGTTCTAGCAGACTCGCTCTCGTGGAAAGGTTGCATGTTACCATCTGAATGGACTCTCAACAAGCAAGTGTTCAATCAGATTTGCTACCAATGATAGACTTGTTTGCGGCACATCTCAACAATCATTTGCAAACGTATGTGTCACCATGTCCAGATCCCTGAGCGTTCGCTGTAGATGCTCTCTCAATCTCTTGGGCTGGAATGATAGGATATGCATATCCTCCAAATCTTCTCTTTCAGGGGAAATCTCGCACACTGCATCACAACCCGCAAGGTCTCAACCTTCACATGTTTCCGTTGTGCGGTCCTTCTTGCTCAGGAAGTGCTTTACAGGACGAGCAGTGGACGCAGTTTCTAACTGTAGGAGGACTTCCTCTTCGCTAAATTATGCGGCAAAGGGGAAGTTTTTTTCTCGGTGTAAGGATCATTCTATTGACATTTTTGATCCTTCCATTCCAGACATTGCTAATTTTTTGGTCTACTTGTTTGACGAGATCAAACTGCAACCAGTAACCATTAAGGGTTATAGGTCTATGCCATCGGACACATATGCTCATCATGATAGCTTACAGATTGGATCGAATATTTCTTTATCTAAGTTAGTAAAGAACTTTTCGATAAATAGGCCTAGAACTCTTAAGTTAATTCCTAAATGGAATTTAGCTTGGGTTCTATTGAAGCTCAAAGAAGCTCCTTTTGAACCTCTTAATACTGTAGACTTCAAATTCTTGTCATATAAGACAGCTTTTCTCTTAGCCTTTGCTTCTGCAAAAAGAGTTAGTGAGCTTCATGCTCTGTCTATTGATGATTCACATTATCGTAGTGTTGGAAATACTATTACTTTAACTACTAATGTGGGATTTTTGGCTTAGAATCAGGCTCCTAATAAGTATCCTGAGCCTATTGTCATCAAAGCTCTTCTGTCTTCTGATGGCTGTAGGCCTTTACTGTGTCCAGTTAGAGCTATGCGTATTTATAAACACAGATCAGAATTTATCAGAAAGGGGCGTAAACGCCTCTTTCTGTCCTTAATTCCCAATAGAAAGGACATATCTGTTCATTCTATTTCTAGATGGATTCAGTTAGCTATTTGTACTGCTTATGAGAGTTTATCTTCCAATCAGCAGTCTGTGCTTAAGATTTCAGCGCATGAAGTTAGGGCACTGTCAACATATTGGGCTTATTCTAACAGTATTGCTATTACAGATCTCATGAAGGCTGCTTACTGGTCACAGCCTTCTACCTTCACTAATTTTTACCTTAGAAATATAGACTAAGAGTCTATTTCTGGCGACCTTAGGTGTTTCAGTCCATTATCTGTTGCTCAGAATGTTGTCCACTAAACGATTACAGCTATAGTTATATTGGCTTTCTATCCCAGCAGTGACGCTGTCCTGCTGCCCTCTTCGTTCTGTGGTGATTTGGCCCAGAGCAAGGGGAAGGGAGGGGGATGGTGTTCCCTTATATCAGCGGCTTTATAGTGAAAAGCAAGGGAATATCTCCTCCGGAGTCAGTAATTCCGAGTCAGTGCTGGGATGGTTTTAAAGTGTAAAGCTAATGTTTATCTCATTTATGTAATATTTTTAAAGTGTAGCTCGGTGTGAAGCATTTGTATATGTCATGTGTCATAAGAGCGTTAATATACAATCCTCAGACACTTTTAAATGAGTATAAAGAGTCTCATTCTCTGGACTATCTTTATTTATTGGCTTTCCTTTAAGTAATTAATATAATGGGTTATACTGGATGTTAATAGAGATCATAGATGTTATTCGGCTCAATTATTGATTGATGATGTGTCTTTCTTATTTTTAATAAACAAGAAAGACATATGTAAATCCTTCTCTCCTTTTCTCCTTAAGGGGATTATTCTTTATGCACAATTGAGCCTATTGGATTTTCCTTTATGTCCTAGGCCCTCCAGCCTTTTTAGCTCACCTACATCTGTAAGATGTGGTGAGCTATTGTCATAACCTCGGGCGTCAGCGTCGGCGTCCGGCGTGTCCAATATTGTAAGATTTAATGTTAAGGTTAATTTCTCAAACATTAGTGGGCTCAGGCCTTTGATATTGCATATGTAGGTTGTGGGGGACAATCAGAACAGTATTTAACCCTGATACTACGACTTTTTTCCAAATTTCACCTAAAATTTTCTGCCAAAAGTTGTAAGAATTTGCGTTAAGGTGTTGTAAGAATTTGTGTTAAAGGCAGCTTTTGTGCAGATTGTGCTGCTTTAACTTCTCATTACTGTTCATTTTCATATTTCAATAACAACTGTAGGTATTAACCCTACTTATGCAGAAATTTAACGAAAATTTTCTTTTTTTTCACTCAAAATTTTCATGTTTTTCTCGGACTTAGTAAATTTTAAGTTTTAAAACTTTGTAAACTTTGTGTTTAGGTGAGTTGTATTTCTATGTGTCTTTCCAAGCGATTAATATCTACACTTGGGTTACTGAACTCCATTGCAGTAATATTTAACCCTCATTACATGCATATTTGAGGAATTTGAGGCTGATTTTCTGCCAAAACTTGTTGTAAGAATTAGCGTTTAGGTGTTGTAAGAATTTGCGTTAAAGTCAGCTTTTGTGCAGATTGTGGTGCTTTAACTTCTCATTACTGTTGATTTTCATATTTCAATAACAACTGTAGGTATTAACCTGACTGTATGCAGAAATTTAACGGAAATTTTCTTTTTTTTCAGTCAAAATTTTCATGTTTTTCTCGGACTTAGTAAATTTTAAGTTCTAAAAGTTTGTGTTACGGTGAGGTGTTAAGGTGAGTTCTCAAAGATCAGTGGGCTCAGGCCTTTGATATTGCATATGTAGGTTGTAGGGGACTATCAAAACAGTATTTAACCCTGATACTACGACTTTTTTCCAAATTTCACCTAAAATTTTCTGCCAAAAGTTGTAAGAATTTGCGTTTAGGTGTTGTAAGAATTTGCGTTAAAGTCAGCTTTTGTGCAGATTGTGCTGCTTTAACTTCTCATTACTGTTGATTTTCATATTTCAATAACAACTGTAGGTATTAACCCTGCTATATGCAGAAATTTAACGGAAATTTTCTTTTTTTTCAGTCAAAATTTTCATGTTTTTCTCGGACTTAGTAAATTTTAAGTTGTAAAACTTTGTGTTTAGGTGAGTTGTGTTTCTATGTGTCTTTCCAGGTGATTAATATTCTACACTTGGGTTACTGAACTCCATTGCAGTAATATTTAACCCTCATTACATGCATATTTGAGGAATTTGAGGCTGATTTTCTGCCAAAACTTGTTGTAAGAATTAGCGTTTAGGTGTTGTAAGAATTTGCGTTAAAGTCAGCTTTTGTGCAGATTGTGGTGCCTTCACCTCTCATTACTGTTTATTTTCTCATTTCAATAACAACTGTAGGTATTAACCCTACTGTATGCAGAAATTTAACTGATTTCTTTTCTTTTTTCCAGTCACAATGTTCACGTTTTTCTCTGACTTACTCAATTTTAAGTTCTAAAAGTTTGTGTTAAGGTGAGGTGTTAAGGTGAGTTCTGTTTCTATGTGTCTTTCCAGGCAATTGATATTGTACGCATGGGTTACTGAACTACATTGCGGTAACGTTGTGCCCTTATTACATGCATATTTGAGTAATTTGAGGGGGATTTTTGGGACTTATATTCACTTTCTTTAAAAAAAAAAATTTTTAACTTTTTTTTTTTATTTAATAATTTCTCATACTTGTTACTAGTAACATTAAGGCTTATTTTAGATGTTGATGTGATATATTTTTGTTGGGACTTATAGTCACTTTCTTGAACGAATGTTTTTCCGCAACTCCTCTTTAACCAATGAATGTTCTTCAATTACAATTTCAGTGATTTATGAAAGCCTTTCCTAATTCTTATTTATGATTTAATATCTGGCCTCACGATTCATATTCTTAATCATAAACATTTCTAAAAGAAAAAAATGCTTTTATATCCAATGATTCTATGTTGAATTGATATATAATAAATGCAGAAATATAGACTTTCCAAAGCCATCACATAAACCACATTAATCATTTGATGCCCAGTTAATGATTTATATCAACTAAATATTAGGCATGTTACATTGGAACAACATTATCAAGCGCGAATGTAGGTGAGCATTGGGATGTAACATCCCTCTTGTTTCTATTCAGCTAAGTCTGGGTCATTGGGTACAGTATAAAAATGTTAAAAAATTTATAGTAATTTATATATTTTTTATACTTACCAATGACCCAGACAGGGATGGCTCTCCCATGAGTTGGGAACTCATACCTCCCCGCTGATTATATAACATTTAGCAGGCACTGGTTGGAAGAATGAGGCTTTGGTCCCAATTTCCGTACTTCCTTGACACTGCGCATGCGCAGTAGGCAAAAGTATGGAGGACCACATAGGACATCAGTTTTTTTATTTGATGCAAATTTTTGGGATTGGGAGGAAAAATTTGTGTTTGGCCCTGAATATTTAAGAGTTAGCACCAGCTAAGTCTGGGTCATTGGTAAGTATAAAAAATATATAAATTACTTTAAATTTTTTCATTTTCGGTTTTGCATGCAAATTTTGGGGATTGGGGGTGCAAAATTTGTGTTTGGCCCTAAATGTTTTTGACCAAGCACCAGCTAGTCTGGGCCATTGATAAGTACAAAAAATATATAAATTACTTTAAATTTTTTCATTTTTTATACATCCATTTGATAAAAAACGGTTGTATTATGTAATCAGTCTGTCTGTTCGTATGTCCATTCATCTGTCTGTCTGTCTGTCCATTCGTTAACATTTTGGTTTCCTCCAACCGATAACTCCAGTTTGGATTATTTGCTCTCAGCCAATATGTATATTACTCTTGTGCTCCTAATAAACATACTTGTATGTTTATTAATTTTGTGGAATGTTTCCACCCTGTATGAACCTTATTTGGGCAGGGAGGAGATCTTCTAATTAATAAATCCTCACTAGAGTGTGTGATTGTCTTTTGTTTAGCACAGTGTATTCATTGTTGTATTCATGATGCCTAAATGCCTCTTAGTTTTCTTTAATAAAAGTAACTGCAATACTGGAAAATAAGTTGGCTTTTAGGTAAAATTAACTAGCATTACTCTCCCACCCACCATGTATTTTCACCCTGTACTTTTATTTGGGTCTGTACTTTTATTTAATTATACCCCACGCAACGAAGTTGTAGGGGTATAATGTTTTTGACTGGTCCGTCCCTCAGTCAGTCGTACTTGTTTTCCGGACTTTTTTTCTACACGCTTCCCAGGGACCAGCCTAGGGGGAATTTTAGGGAGACTTCAAGTCTCCAGAAAAAATAGGGAGACTGCAGAGAAATGTAGGGAGACATCATAGGCAAGTGGGGAAAATTGAGAATATCCATGTACCATCCCCGCCGCCCCTTCATATTTTCAATTTATTGTCCTCCATTAACGTCCAAATAATCCAGGTCCAGTTGTCTTTGTCTCCTTCATGACCCCTCCCCTCTTCTTCGTGCCAATCTCCCAGCACCCTCCTGTGGTTGCCTTTCACCCAAGTCTACTGAGCTAATAATTTCCTAAGTCTGAAAGTGTGAACAGGACCAGATGTAAGAAGGTTGCTTGGGAGGTACTTTGTTAGTTAATAAACAAAATACATTCTGAGGTCGGGTATTTTGTAAAAGAAATGTTATTCCACATCATTTTTATGGCATTCCGGTGTCATTCCGCGTCATTCCGGTGTTTAGGAGGACCCCTTTTCAAGATCGTCCACATGCACACTTGTGTCCTGTACAAAGCTTTTCTTGTCATCACGAAAGCTTTTTTTCATGTGTTTCAATTCCATTCGTGTTTTTCTGGGAATAGACAGCCCAACAGTTAACAGTCGTCAGCAAAATGAAATGAAAATACTGTGTTATAAAATACGTCCGTTGTGTATACATTTTCGGCATCCTAAGCGACGTAACCTACTTTCAAACTGGGTGATTTTGTTGAGTCGCGTAAGTCACCTATTTTCATTTCGACACTTGAAGTTCTGACTGAAATGCAACAAAATAGAAATAAAAAAATCCGCCAAAAGCGACAATGGACAATTGATTGTTGTGTGATTTCAAATAAATTGACTTTTATTTGACGAATTAAAATGCTCATTTATCACACTCGAGCACATTCGATTTTTGAAAATAATCGTTTTCATGTAAACCTCGCATCACTCAGTTCAGCCTTTCCTCATTTTGGCCAATTTTTAGAGGGCGACTTGTAATCGCCCCGACTATTTTTCAAGGCGACTTTGGGCTTAGAAGGGCGACATAATCGCCTAGTCGCCCTCACGGCTGGTCCCTGACGCTTCCAGATATTGAGCTGATTTTTAGTATGTGAGTCTAACATGGTGGCCTACAGATCAAGTTTGCATTTTTTTCCGCTCCACTGATTTTTACCGAAATTACGGCCCTTGGACTCTGAAAAATTCATCAAAATTAGTTTTCCAGACTTTTTTTCTACACGCTTCCAGATATTGAGCTGATTTTTGGTATGTTAGTCTAACATGGTGGCCTACAGATCAAGTTTGCATTTTGTTCCGCTCCACTGATTTTTACCGAAATTACGGCCCTTGAACTTTGAAAAGTTCATCAAAATTACAGTTTTCCGGACTTTTTTTCTACACGCTTCCAGATATTGAGCTGTTTTTGGGTATGTTAGTCTAACATGGTGGCCTACAGATCAAGTTTGCATTTTGTTCCACTCCACTGATTTTTACCGAAATTACGACCCTTGGACTCTGAAAAATGCATTAAAATTACAGTTTTCCAGACTTTTTTTCTACACGCTTCCAGATATTGAGCTGATGTTTGGTATGTTAGTCTGACATGGTGGCCTACAGATCAAGTTTGCATTTTGTTCTGCTCCACTGATTTTTACCGAAATTACGGCCCTTGAACTTTGAAAAGTTCATCAAAATTACAGTTTTCCGGACTGTTTTCCTACACACCTCCAGATATTGAGCTGATTTTTAATATGTTAGTCTAACATGGTGGCCAACAGAACAAGTTTGGGTTTTGTTCTGCTCCACTGATTTTTACAAAAATTACGGCCCCATAGACTTTGAAAAGTTCATCAAAATTACAGTTTTCCGGGCTTTTTCTCTGCTTGAATTCTTTCAATACCGTTGAAAGTACAGAACACTGTTTTCTGCAGTATTCCTAGAATCTATGTTTATTTTTAAAAAATGATTAGAGCTTGAAATATCGGGGCGCGTGGGGTATGTGAGTGTGCTCACTAAGGTTCTATATTTTTGATAAATGTTCCACCCCATACCTTTATTCCCACCTGTACTTTTATTTGGAACGTACCCAGCTAGTAGTACAGGACAAGTTCAAATATGGGTTCCGTCCAATTATTTTTACACAAGTTATGGCACTTTTTTGCCTTAGAATTTGACAGTCTATTAATATTTTTGGTTTTCAACCGATAACTCCAGTTTGGATTATTTGATCTCAACCAAAGTTGGTATGTGTATTACCCAGCTAGTAATACAGGCCAAGTTTAAATATGGGTTCCATCCATTTATTAGTTCAACTTTGACGAAGTCAAATTTGAGCTATTGTCATGGCCCGTCGTCCGTCGTCCGTCCGTCCGTCTGTCCGTCTGGCCGTCTGTCCGTCTGTCCGTCTGTCCGTACGTCAACAATTGGCTATGGCTCGGGCTAGAGGTCGTATTTATGAACCGATCTTTACGAAACTTCTTGTGTACCTTTGTTATGACCCTGGGACGGGAACGAGTGTTTTTAGGTGTGGTCCGAAATTCAAGATGGCTGCCAGTGGCCATTTTGTACCGATGATGCAAAAATCAGTTTTTTGTACAGAACTTCTGTATGAAAGTTCTGATTTGAATAAAGTTTTGTATAAATGTTTAGTGCCATGGGATACATCACATATAATACGGGTTTTTTTCTCGTGCGTAAATTATGCAGATTAGACTGACTTTGATTTATTTAGCGTTACTTTCAGAGCTGTAAGTGCCAAGCTGCTATGGCTCAGGCTAGAGGCCGTATTTATGAACCGATCTTTACGAAACTTCTTGGGTACCTTTGTTATGACCGTGGGACGAGAACGAGTGTTTTTGGGTGCGGTACAAAATTCAAGATGGCTGCCAGCTGCCATTTTGTACCGATGATGCAGAAATCTGTTTTTTGTACAGAACTTCCATATGAAAGCTCTGATTTGAATAATTTTTTGTATGAATGTTTAGTACCATGGGATACATCACATATAATACGGGTTTTTTTCTCGTACGTAAATTGTGCAAATTAGACTAATTTTGATGTTTTTGGGGGTTACTTTCAGCACTGTAAGTGCAAATGCCAATACGGCTCGGGCTAGAGGCCGTATTTATGAACCGATCTTTACGAAACTTCTTAGGTACCTTTGGACGAGAACGAGTGTTTTTGGGTCCGGTCCGAAATTCAAGATGGCCGATGGCAGCCATTTTGTACAAAATTAGGTGCAATCAGATTTTTGCACAGAACTTCCATATGAAAGCCCTGATTTGAATAATTTTTTTGTGTGAATGTTTAGTACCATGGGATGCATCACATATAATACGGGTTTTTTTCTCGTGCAGAAATTATGCAAATTAGATGAACTTTGATTTTTTCAGTGCGACTTACACACAGTAAGTACACATGTCAATACGGCTCAGACTAGAGTCTGTATTTATGAACTGATCTTCACGAAATGTCTTGGGTACCTTTGTTATCACCTTGGGACGAGAACGAGTGTTTCTGGGTGCGGTCTAAAATTCAAGATGGCTGCCAGTGGCCATTTTGTACCGAAATTAGGTCTAATCAGTTTTTTGTACACAACTTTTATACAGCTCAGACTAGAGGCCATATTTATGAACCAATCTTTACGAAACTTCTTGGGTACCTTTGTTATCACCGTGGGATGAGAGCGAGTGTTTTTGGGTGTGGTCCGAAATTCAAGATGGCCACCAGCAGCCATTTTGTACCAAAATTAGTGCAATCAGTCTTTTGTATAGAACTTCTGTATGAAAGTTCTGATTTTAATAAATTTTTGTATGAATGTTTAGTAACATGGAATACATCACATATTGTAAGGGGTTTTTTTTCGTGCAGAAATTATGCAAATTAGATGAACTTTGATTTATTCAGTGCAACTTACACAATGTTAAGCACACATGTCAATACGGCTCAGGGTAAAGGCTGTATTTATGAACCGATCTTCACAAAACTTCTTGGGTACCTTTGTTATCTCCTTGGGATGAGAATGAGTGTTTCTGGGTACGGTCCAAAATTCAAGATAGCTGCCAGTGGCCATTTTGTACCGAAATTAGGTCCAATCAGTTTTTTGTCACAAGTTCTATACAGCTCGTATTTATGAACTGATCTTCACAAAACTTCTTGAGTACTTTTGTTTTCACCTTGGGACAGGAACGAGTGTGTTTTGGGGTGCCTTTGTTATCACTGTGCTATGAGAACAAATATTTTGGGGTTCAGTCAGACCCACTCTGGGACTCAAAGATTTTTTCTAGTTCAGCATCTGACTGTCACCCACCTTTACAATACTTTACCTATACATTTGTTAAGGCAACGGTCAGTATTTATGTACAGACCGTTACAATACTTTATATGTACCTTTGTTATCAGGTCATTACCTAGATGTTTGTCATTGCTGTGTCACATACTATACATGTACATGTCTTTGTCTTGACAAGTTGAGCTACAGTGTCATTGACACTTTCATTTTTACATGAGTTATGGCCCTTCTTAGCTCAGCATGACGAAGTCAAGCTGAGCTCATCTAAATGCTCTCCGTCTGTTGCCCATCAGTTTCCCGTCAGTCGTCCGTCAACACTGTGTTTTGGTCTTCTCCTCCAAAACCACTGGGCCAATTCAAGTGAAAGTTTGCGTGAGTGATGATTCTGAAGGGGCATTGCATTTTTGTTCAACTTGTCATGCCCAGCCCCATAGGGAGGGGGTGGGGGAAAATGTTCCAAATTTTTTTTAAAAATCTTCTCATGAACCAGTGGGTACAATGACTTTATATCTGGTATTGAGCTTCCTTTTGTGGTGTAGAATCAAGTTTTGTTCAAACGAATTCTGTGGAGCAATACTTGTGTTTGTAATGGGAGGGGCAGGATTTTTTGCCCCGCCCAAAATTTCTATTTTCTGAACAGATAGTCCAATTTAAACCAAATTTGGAAAGTGATATTATTGGGTCATAAGCACTTGACTCATGCAAAAAAAAAAAAAACAATTCCCATGTCCCTGTGGGAACCTCAGGAGCTAAAAATAGAAATAATTTCCAAAGCCCATATTTCCCAAACCACATGGAACAGAGAACTGTTATATGGTATGGAGCATCCTTAGGATCAGTAGAATTGAATGATAAAAAAAAAGTGCCATCGGTTTTGTCAGTGTTCTGTAGGAGGGGGATATAAGATATATATATATTTGGGCTCAGTGCAGGAGCCTGAATTTTTAACTTGGGGCAATATGGCAATAATCTTAAAAAATCTTCTTCTTCAGAACCACCAGTCAGAATCTTTTAATGTGTGGCATACATCATTGTTATGAGGATCAGATTCAAGATTGCTCAAACCAAGTTCCTAGGTTAATATTTGGTCTTCTTATGGAAGCCCTAATTTTAACTTGTTGCAATATGGGGGATAATCTTTAAAAAATCTTCTTTTTCAGATTCACCAGTCAGAATCCTTTCATATTTGGTTTACAACATCTCTTGTGGAGTCAGATTCAAATTTGTTCAAATTGGGTCCCTGAGTTAATATTTGGGCTCCCTATGGTAGCAGTATGAGGAAATTTCTTTAAAATTCTTCTTCATATCCACCAGTCAGAATGCTTTCATATTTGGTATACAACATCTCTATGGGGGTGAGATTCAAGTTTGTTCAAATCCTGGGTTAATATTTGGGTTCCCTATTGGAGCCGGAATTGGCCATGTAGCTGAAGAATTAAAAATGTTTTTTATCAATTACCTTCTAGAGGTGTGTAACTAAGATTAATCCACACATGTTGTATCAAGGGCCTCCAAAGGAGAGATGGGGGCGCGGTGGCTCAGTAGGTAGAGGTGCAGGCTGCAAGCCGAGAGGTCCTCGGTTCGAATCCCACCTGCGGCACCCGCGTTGTGTCCTTGGGCAAGACACTTCACCCCCATTGCCCATGTGGGGCGCGATGACGCCGTGTACTAAGGCGTACTGCCCGTCGATGGTACGCATATCTTCAACCAATCTAACCCTGCCTGTGCTGCAGCGCGGAGTTACGATGTTGGGGAGCTGGCAGCTGCTCGTCGTTGCTCGGTGGTTCTCTCCGGGTACTCCGGCTTCCTCCACCCGTAAAACTGTCACGGTCATGATTAGCCATTGTGCATAAATATGTGACCTTAAACATCAATAAATAAATAAATAATTACAAAGGAGAGATCAACTTTTTACATTATGATTAACTGAAGAAAAGGCATAATGCTTGGTCTATTTTAGTCGCTCCTGAGGGGCTCTAGGATTGACAGTGGATCCTATGGAGATTGATTGCTTAATGTAGATCATTCTTGGACTCTGTTAATATCGGGTTCTGTTCAAGGTGAACGCTTGAGGCCCTATGGGGCCCCTTGTTAAACGAGTTTAAAAAACACCATAACTCCTAAAATACTTGATGGAATGACACCATGCTTGGCATGCAAGTGTATCTTCATGATGTCTACACCCTCTCAATAGTGCATGTCACTCGGATAATTTCTGTCACATTTATGGGCTTGTCACCAACGAGTTTTAAAACATCATTGGCTTTGCACGAATCATCGCAGCTTCGGCACTGTGACAGTGCTTCTGGTTGGTTTCTGACCGATAACTCCAGTTTTGATCATCTGATCTCAACCAAAGTTGGAACAATTCAAAATGGCTAAAGGGTGTATTTAGCCATGCCTCGCAGTGCTCGTTTGTAAATCTGTTGATTTGCTGTCACACACTAAATTTTGGCGAGTGCAATTTTCAGCGCTTGTAAATTCCAATTTACAACCACTTATGAGCACATTTGCACGTGTGTCTGTCTGGAAAGGACTGCTCATCAGATCTTTTTCAAATTTTCTATGTAGCTTTGGTGTGATGTCGAGATGGGACTATCAAATTTTTTTGAATTTCATTGAAAAACATGGCCATGAGCAGCCATCTTAGATTTGGCATATAAATTGCCAACAATTCCATTAGCATACCCTACAGACCACACCTCTCACCCGATCTTTTTAAAATTTTTAGCTTAACTTGACAAAGTCCAGATAAGCTATTGCCATCACGCATGTTGAAGTCTGTGAGTCTGAACGTCTGTTCACATTTTCTTTGGCAAAGTCTACACCCTGTAGTTCTTGTCTGATCATCGCGAAATTTCATATGCAGGTTCGAGGTTATGTCCAGATGAGAACGTCCCATGTTGGTCGTGATCTGTCAACCGTGAAATCTGCGAGAGCCCGAAACATTTGGCACAGTCTACAGGTCGTATTTATGAAGAGATTTCATTGCAACTTGGTAGGATGAGTTTGTATAATGTCTAGATGAGAATGCCCCTTTTGGTTGCGATCGGTCAACCGTGATGGCTGCCCGAGCCCAAAATCCCAAAACCATTAGCACAGTCTACAGGTCGTATTTATGAAGGTATTTCATTGTAACTTGGTAGGATGCTTCTGTATAATATCTAGATGGGAACGTCCCTTTTTGGTCATGATCTGTCAACCGTGATGACTGCCCAAGCCCAAAACCCGAAAACCTTGAGCACAGTCTACTGGTCATATTTATGGAGGCATTTCATTGTAACTTGGTAGGTTGACTCCATATAATGCCTAGATGATAACGTCCCCTTTTGGTCGCAATTGGTCAACTGTGATGGCTACAGGGGCACGAAGCCCAAAAACCTTTAGCACAGTCAACAGGTCACATTTATGAAGGGATTTCATTGTAACTTGGTAGAATGACTCCAGATAATGCCTAGATGAGAACGTCCCCTTTTGGACGCGATCATTCTACTATGACTGCTGCCCGAGCCCAAAACCCGAAAAAACTTTAGCACAGACTACAGGTCATATTTAGGGAGCGATTTCATTGTAACTTGGTAGGATGACTCAGTATAATGTGTAGATGATGACATTCACTTTTGGTTGCGATTGGTCAACTGTGAGGGCTACACAGGCCCAAAGCCCAAAAACCTTCAGCACAGTCTTCAAGCCGTATTTATGAAGGGATTTATGGTCACGATTAGCCATTGTGCATAAATATGTGACCTTAAACACCAATAAATAAATAATAAATATGAAGGAATTTCATTGTAACTTGACAGGATGACTTGTTTTGGAATAATTTCACAGTAACTTGGTAACTTTCGTTGACACACATTAACTGTGAGTAACTGTGAGGGCCACATACATTAACTGTGAGGGCCGCATTAACCCACCCCTCAGTTCATTAGTACAGTCTACACCTCATATTGTTTTTATTGAAAACATAGCATACAGGGAACAGAAATTAACATATTCCCAATTATCCCAATTCTTGGGGTGTGGTGGCTCAGTAGGTTGAGGTGCAGGCTGCAAGCTGAGAGGTCCTCGGTTCGAATCCCACCTGCGGCAATCGCATTGTGTCCTTGGGCAAGACACTTCACCCCCATTGCCCACGTGGGGGCATGGTGACGTGTACCAAGGCGTACTGCACGTCGATGGTGCACCTGTCTTCAACCAATGCTAACCTTGCTTGTGTGGAGTTAGTATGTTGGGGAGCTGACAGTTGCTCACCGTTGCTCGGTGGGTCTCTCCGGGTACTCCGGCTTCCTCCACCCGTAAAACTGTCGAGGTCATGATTAGCCATTGTGCAGAAATATGTGACCTTAAACACCAATAAATAAATAAATAAATAAATAAATCACAATTCTTGTCTTATTTCATAATCCTTTCATAAACATTGAACATTATCCTTTTCATCAAACTCAACACACAGACAAGTTGAAATGTGGCCGGCAACATCCATCTTGGATTGGGCATGTAAATTGTCAACAATTCCTTTAGCACACACACCCTATGGGGTGCATCTCTCACTAAATCTTTTTCAGCTCTCTCATGTGGCTTTAGGGTGATGTCTAGATGGGACCTATCATGTTTTTTTTAATTTTGTTAAAAAACATGGCCGTCTGTGACATCTCAGATTCTGCTGTCAGATAGGCCAGGAATATAACATTCTTATATATTATTGATATAATGCTGGGAGTCGCCTATTTTCAGCTCACATGAGTGAAGCTCAAGAACTTGGTTGATCATTTTCTGTCCATGGTCTGTCTGTTGTCTATCATGAACTTTACATTATTGACCTCTCTTCAAATTCTACTTAAACCAAATTTGGTATGCTGGTTCCATATCATATGGAAAGTCAGATTGCCGTTTTTTTTTCAAATTAAGTCCCTGGGTTCATCATTGGGGTACCCTGTGGGAGCCCAAATATTGACTTAATGCAATCTGAGAAGATCCACCATTCAGAATCTTTTGATATTTGGTATACAACATCCTTAAGGGCAGATTAAAATTTGTTCAAATCAAGTTCCTGTGTTCAAATTTGGCTCGTTATATGAGCCCAAAAATTAACCCGGTGCAGTAGGTGTAATATTCTTTAAAAATCTTCCTCTTCGGATCCACCAGTCAGAAATTTGGTATACGGCATCCTCAGGCAGGGAGCAGATTCAAGTTAATTCGAATCAAGTTCCTGGCTTCATATTTGGTCTCCTTATGGGAGGCCATTGGTCAGAATCTTTTGATATTTGATTTTCAGCATCCTTAGAGGGACAGATTCCAATTGTTTTTAAATCAAGTCCCTGGATTCATATTTGGGCTCCCTGTGGTATTCCTGTTTTCAATTTAGTGCAATATGAGGAATTTTCTTCAAAGATCTTCAGGTCAGTGTCGCCCAGATGACCGCATAGAGTTTTGAGTGTTATTTTAACCTGACAAACAACCCCCTCCTTCCCCGGGTCAGTTGGGTGGAATTTTTGAGGGCAAAAAATCTGGTTGGTTAGAGGAGCTGTTTTTGTTTTAAAATGAGATTTGAAGGATTCCAAGTGATTTTAAGAAAATAAAAATCACCTGGATGACCCTGTTGGATGGATGGGTGGAGTGGGAGTGCATATGTTTTTTTATACCCCCACTTTTTAAAAAAAAAGTGGGGTATACTGGATTGCGCCTGTCTGTGCATCCGTCCATGCATCCATCCATGCATCTGTCTGTAGGTCTGTCCATCCGCACTCAGAATCTGTTCGTGTTATAACCTCAACATTACTGCTCAGATTTCGATGAAATTTGATACGGATGTTCATTATCAAAGATCTTTAAGCAGCATCAGCCGTTTTGATGTTGGAATATTTTTTCTGTGAGTTATGGTCCTTTGAATAGACAAAAATAGGCTATTTTTGTCTATTCGCCTCGTATATCAGGTTTGGGTTATTGGATCTCAATGAAATTTGGAATGCCAGTTGTTTATAGGAAAGGCTTTCAAATGAGTCTCTTATAATATTTCTTTGGGGGCGAGGTGGCTCAGTTGGTAGAGGTGCAGGCTGCAAGCCGAGAGGTCCTCGGTTCGAATCCCACCTGCGGCAACCGCGTTGTGTCCTTGGGCAAGACACTTCACCCCGATTGCCTACATGGGGGCACGATGACGCTGTGTACTGAGGCGTACTGCACGTTGATGGTGCGCATGTCTTCAACCAATCTAACCCTGCCTGTGCTGCGGTGCAGAGTTCAGAGTTACGATGTTGGGGAGCTGACAGCTGCTCGTCGTTGCTCGGTGGTTCTCTCCGGGTACTCCGGCTTCCTCCACCCGTAAAACTGTCACGGTCATGATTAGCCATTGTGCATAAGTATGTGACCTTAAACACCAATAAATAAATAAATAAATAAATATAATATTTCTTACTTTTCAGTTTTTAGACTTATCGCCTTTTTTAACCCTTTACCTAATATGAAAAGCAGACGACACTTGCAAAAAAAATTCTTGAATAACTAATTTCTAGCTCTACTTTGGCGAAGCCAAATTTGAGCTTTTGTCATGACCCATCGTCCATCTGGCCGTCTGTCCGTCTGTCCGTACGTCAACAATTGGATACGGCTCGGGATAGAGGCCGTATTTATGAACCGATCTTTACGAAACTTCTTGGGTACCTTTGTTATGACCCTGGGACGAGAACAAGTTTTTTTGGGTGCGGTCCGAAATTCAAGATGGCTACCAGCTGCCATTTTGTACCGACGATGCAGAAATCAGTCTTTTGTACAGAACTTCTGTATGAAAGTTCTGATTTGAATAAATTTTTGTATGAATGTTTAGTAACATGGAATACATCACATATAGTACGGGTTTTTTTCTCGTGCAGAAATTATGCAAATTAGATGAACTTTGATTTATTCAGTGCTACTTACACAATGTAAGCACACATGTCAATACGGCTCAGGGTAGAGGCTGTATTTATGAACCGATCTTCACAAAACTTCTTGGGTACCTTTGTTATCACCTTGGGATGAGAATGAGTGTTTCTGGGTACGGTCCAAAATTCAAGATGGCTGCCAGTGGCCATTTTGTACCGAAATTAGGTCCAATCAGTTTTTTGTCACAAGTTGTATACAGCTCGTATTTATGAACTGATCTTCACAAAACTTCTTGGGTACTTTTGTTTTCACCTTGGGACAGGAACGAGTGTGTTTTGGGATGCCTTTGTTATCACTGTGCTATGAGAACAAATCTTTTGGGGTTCAGTCAGACCCACTCTGGGACTCAAAGATTTTTTTCTAGTTTAGCATCTGACTGTCACCCACCTTTACAATACTTTACCTATACATTTGTTACAGGCAACGGTCAGTATTTATGTACAGACCGTTACAATACTTTATATGTACTTTTGTTATCAGGTCATTACCTAGATGTTTGTCATTGCTGTGTCACATACTATACATGTTCATGTCTTTGTCTTGAAAGTTGAGCTACAGTGTCATTGACACTTTCATTTTCATTTTTTGTCTCAAAAACATAGGTCATAACCTATGTTTTTGAGACAAAAAATGAAAATATTTTGAAAATTAATTGGCGATTTTTGAGAATAGCGCTGGCCGGTTTTGGCCATTACGTTGGGTAAAGGGTTATCTTTGAAAATTTGCTGTTTGCCTTGTAAAATAGCCAATTTTTTGTCTGTTTGCCTCATATTTCAGGTTTGGGTTATCAGATTTCAATGAAATTTGGAATGAATATTGTTTACAGGAAAGGCTTTCAAATGAGTCATGTCCCTGCCATAAAACAAAGAAAATACTTGTAAATCACCTCCCCACATGTAACATTATGTCTTTGTACTATAAGGTTTGGGTTATTAGATTTGAATGAAATTTGGATTGAAGAAGATTGTTTGTGGGAAAGGCTTTCAAGTGAGTTTTGTCCCTGCAGTAAAACAAAGAAAATACATGCCAATCACCTCCCCACATATGGCATTATGTCTTTGTTCTACATCTCATATGTGAATGGTCTGATTGTCACAAGACTTCAGTAACAGGTGTTTCTGCCTTCACAATTACCTTGCTGTAAAACAAAGACAATAATTTTGCTGTTTGCCTCCTAAAATAGCCAATCCTTTGTCTGTTCGCCCCTTATCTCTGGTTTGGGTTTAGCGGCTCTTGATGCAATGTGGAATGAAGACTGTTTATGGGAATAGCTTTCACAGTATCATGGTTCATTTCTTCTCTTGTCATTGTTTGCCCCCCTCCCCTTATTTTATTGGGGCCTCCAGACCAAATTTTAAGAGTTTTGAGTAATTTTATGCACAGAAAGTTCATCCTATTTCTGTACCTCATTAACACCACATGTAAAATGAAAAATCAAAAACCTCTTGTAGTTTGGGTTTTTTTGTTTAGAAATTTGAGACATGCTTCTACAGATGTATTCTTTCTAAAGTTTTTAACAGTCTTAGCTACCCTTTTCTTTTTTGTAGCAATAATTATAGCACTTACATCTGGTTGGCACAGTCCAGCAGTTGCTGCCAGTATCTACTCACCTTTTATATTTAGACAGTGGTTTTAAGTTTCCATTGCTTTCTTTTAGGTTATGAAGTTGCAGATGACGATGTTATTGCTATAGCTCGATTACGTGGAGAGAAATTGAAAACATTCCAGATACCACGTTGCTGTATATCATCAATAGAGGAAGAGGAGGATGCAGCCTGGCTTAATTTTGGTTTGGTTGGTGAAGATTTTTCGAACAAGGTACATATATGAATTTATCCACAATGGTGCTGAAACAGGACTGTCAACACTCTCAGTGGAATATAGAAAAGGCAGCTCAATTCTATTTACAGAGCTTGTACCAGGAAAAGAAATGGGAACACACTTGTACAGTAATGGTAATGTGATCAGAAAAACAGACAAAGTGTTTCAATTGGATGACAACTGGATCGTGATCTGATCGAAATTATCGTTCTGCTTTTCTCTCTACTACATTCTGGAATCTCACCATTGGAAAAGAAATTTTATTAAATTGAAGTTGCTGTTCCCCATGGGGAGTTTGGGATGGCTAAAATTCTCACAGTTTTAACAAAATCTTCTCATGAATGAACTATTGAACACAATGTCTTGATATTTGGTATTCAGCTTCCCTTTAGGACCAAGGGTACAGTTTGTTCAAAGGAAGTTTGAGGGGCAACATTTGCAGTCATTTTTTTGAGCGACAAGATTCTTGGCCCCATGCAAATTTTCAGTTTTTCAAAACCAGTGGGCACTTTTGTATAAAAATTGTCTTGGGTGAGTCTTCTAAAATGGGCAGCAGTGGCATAGAGAGTTGACTAAATTGGACTTTGTGCTTGTATTACTGTCATGATATAGCCATAGAAACTGATAGTGATCTTAAATACTAATAACAAACAAACAAATTTGACTAAAAGTCGGGTCATATTGTTTCCCCTGTTTTCAAGCTAGAACCTTTTTATTTCATAGGGTATTTATATATATACCAAAGGTGTGCATATTGCTAGGAATTTGATTTTGTTCAGTTTTTCACAAAATTACAGGTTTTTGAACTTAGTAAATTTTTGTAATTTTTGAATATAGGGTACATGATTTGTCCAGCTAACTCCTCCCACATTACATATGTAAATCAAAGTACATGGTAGAATTTTTGTAGGCATCATATGTGTCTTACAGTCACAGCACATGTACGAGTAACAAATCACTGTTTGCTCTTCAATCGCCTGTGTTCATGTGCTGTGTAGAGGCATGATTCAGTCTAGTTTCAAATTTAATTTGGTAATACCGTAAAACCCTGTTTAATGAATAGCCACTTGGAAAAATTGTGAAAATTATTTAATTAACAATGCAAAAAATTGCACTCGGAAATGAAACCGTGAGTGCAGATCACACTCGCAAACTTACAGAAATCATCAGTTAAGTTTTGCATGTATACAAATACTTTAAACAACATTTTGAAGTGTGTGGAAGGATGGTATTGATGAAAATGAGTGTCAATTCGGATTTGTTTTGGCTTGCTTGATGTATCCTGATTCCCATCAGTGTAACAATCAGAGGCAATTGGTGAGGGAGCGGGGACTTCACCCTCTTGGGTAATGTCAACTCATTCTTTTTAAAAAAACAAAGCGAGTTCATGGCATTTACTTTTTAAATGTATATTTACTAAAAAAAAATCAATCCCCATGACAAACCAATCAAACTCAGAAAGAGCCCTCCCTCTCAGCCGAGCTCATGCATTATTAGAATGTGCAACACATACCTTGCACCAAAATCAGTTAACCATCCTTTTTCCACCTTTGGTGTTTGTTTCAAATCCGATAAGGTCTTTAAATTACCATTTTAGCAATGTAGAAAGTGTGACAATTGGCATTTTAATTTGAAGTAAACAAATGTAAGAAAACAACAAAAATGTTTGCACGTATTCCTGACACAGATTTCAGTTATTTTATTAACTTCACACACTAGAGAAGATGGTAAAATTATTTGGTGCACAACAATTGATTGGTTGTAGCAGACGATTTTTTCACTATTGATTGGCCAATAAAATCACACCTTACTATCAGATTCGTAAAATTTACCAATCAGGATACAGCTTGCCATGCGCATTGTGCAAAAGAAACACTGATAATGTTTTCACTAATAAAGTGGACCCAGCAAAGTATACAGTCTATATTTTTATACTGTACCAATGACCCAGACTTAGCTGGTGCTAACTCTTAAATTCTAGGGCCAAACACAAATTTTGCCCCCCCCCCCCCCCCAATCCCCCAAATTTGCATCAAACTCCAAAAAATAGATGTCCTATGTGGTCCTCCATACTTTTGTCCACTGCGCATGCGCAGTGTCCAGGAAGTACCGAAATTGGAGCCAAATCCTCATTTCGTTGTTTGGCCCTTCTATCACTAACTTCTCACTGATATGTGTGCTTATAATCTCAGTTAAAATGATGCCAGACACAAAATCATGAAAGAAATGGTGGATCTAAGGATGAAATAAGAGGATGAGAGGAAGAAACAGTGGAAGGATGTGTTCAGGGCTGTAACTTACAATTTTTATGCAAAATTATTTCATGTTCCCTAATTTCGGGACACAGGCCTGATGTTTACATTCTTGTTATGAAATTTCCACAGTTTGTTCAGAGTTTCCTCTCTCCCTTTCCTTTATACCCCCCTTGCTATTCTCCCATGCTTTTGGCATAATTTTTGTAGTTTTTTTTACTGAAATTTTTTTTGAGTTTCGGCTTGGTAACAGAATGTTTATTCTGTTTTTTCCCCATGGTTACGTCCTAACCCTAGGGTGGTTAGGCGTTTCGGTCATGCATCTACCATCCAATGTACTGCAGTTTCTTCTCAGGAAGCCTCTGTTTTACATCGGATAGTGTTAAAATTGGTTACTGATTTCGGGCCATATTTTCAGTGCCTGGAGTCTTGTTTCCAGTTTTTATTCACTTTTGTTTATGTTGACAACAGTTACTTCTGACAGTGATTCCTTGTCTTCTATTAGTTCTACTCATCGCCAGATACATTAATATTGTTAAAAAATTTTGTCCACACTTAGGCTTTTTGGGGATCCATTTGGGCTCATCGTTCCCATTGGGAACTTGGGCTCATCTTGAATTTTTTCGAAAATTGTTTTTTTTTTTTGAATTAATTTTCGAAATGTTTGTAATGGATTATTATTATTATGTATCTTTGTTTTCAAGGGTTGGTGCGAGTACGATGACTGTTTTATATTTTTAGCTGCGACTCGTGGCTCTATAAGTGGCAATGTCGTTCTGTCTGTCGGGCTGTCTGTGACCAACGAGTTTCAAATGTCTGTCCAATGCATGTGTTGTTCCAAATATGTTTCTTGGAGTTATGGCCCTTGATGAACTTAGAATTTTGTGAGATTGCACCACCCGTCGCAGCTACGGCGTCGATGTCGCGATTTTTTCAAAATGAAAGAATATTGTTCAGTTGTAAATTGAGGAAGTCTTCCTTTGGTTCTCATGTTCATTGTATTTGACATAGTCTGTGTACTCGCACTAATTCTTGCTCAGTGTGTGCCAATTCAGATGACAAACGTTGGAGACATGTGTCATGGTATATTGTTAGTGGTGAGAGGTCCATGCCGGTCCTCTCTCCACAGGGTCACTCTAGTTTTTTTCAGTCTCTTTTTCAGAGGAACAAGAACAGGGTGATGTTTCCGTGATGTCTTCAAAAGTGTGCTTCCGTCGTCGCAATAATGAGCTAGCGGCAAAGTGCTCAAAGGAATGCAGCAAGTGCCTAAGAGGTCCCAAGTAGGATCGACGGTCACTTGTCGCTCGCTAGCTCCCCCGGTGAAGCAATCATTCACGAAATGGTTGTGACGCCGGGTTCGTCCATTGCGATCCAGGAGAGGAGAAGGGGTGTTGCAAGCACTATAATCTCGGATCACGCACACCCGGCGACGACGGATTGGAGGAAGCCAGTCAGTCTGGTAGCTAGCTCGTCCAGGTCTACCCGGACCACGAGCCAGAGAGTTTCTCTCAACATCTGGGCCCAGATGTTGTTGTATGTAACATTCGTTAGTCGAAGCATATGTCCACTCCTCCTGCTCGGGACGCTCAGTCGCATAGACAGTCCGACCAGGGAGTCCATGTCGACCAGGTCACGCCATCCGGTAGCCAAGGACACGAGGCCTTTCCAGTTGGGACGTTCGCATATGAGAAGTATGCAGAAATTAACGTCCCAGGTGCTTCCAGTGGCTAAATTACGTAAGACCGCGGTTCCACAGGCCTCCGTGACGGACTTGCTATCACAGATAGCTCAATTCATCGCAGCATCCCAGCAGCCATCAGAAACTTTTTCAGTAAAGAAACTGTCTGAGGAAGCTGGGTCGGCTCGCTCCCCTGCAGAGTCAGAAAGGGACTACCGAGATTCTTATGTGGTCCAGGCGGATGGTAAAAGGGAATCGGCGCAGCTGAAATTTTCCCTTTCCAAACAACTTAAGGTGGCCATAGATTTCATCCGGCAACACCTTTTAGAAGTTGTTTCTCCGGACCAAAATGCTGCGTTACCTGATAAGAAACTGAAAGCGTCACTGGACACAGATTTATTCGGCCGGAATAGGGACATTGAGCCTGACTTTCTGACCCAGTCCAGAAATGTCACAGACATTTATACTTCTTAATGACGCTATATTCAAGCTAGCCTTTAAGACTGGCAAATCAGGTTTCTTATCGTCTCATGCTCTACAGCTGCCTTTCATCAATCATAGAAATAGATTTAGAACAGCAGGACAGGGTGTGCCGAGAGTTCCTCTGCGTTTAGACGACCAGGCAGACGACTTGGAATTGTCATTGCCGGCGTCTATGTCGATTTATCCAGTACGCTGGTGATGACTATCTTGTCTAACAGAAAAATCAGTTTAGACACATTATCTTACGCAGATCACCTTACCAGAGCGTTATCATTACGTCTCGAAGGAAAGAATTCCAGGATGTTCAAAACTTCCTTGAGAGTTCTTTCGAGGGCCATAGCATTTTCTACGTATAATTCTGCCCTTTCAGTGGCAATATGGAGTTAGTCAGACGTGATGCTGCCCTGGCTGCATCCACAAGAGTGGATAGTAAGGTGAAAAACTCTCTTCCGGTCGCTCCGGTCTCAGGAGAACTTCTCTTCGACGGTAAGCTTTCTACAATCTATAATCAGATTACTAAGAAAGCTTCGGATTCTCTGCTTTTAAATCCGCTTTGAAAAAGTCGGACTCAGCAGGGAGGAGTAGAGCAGGCACTTAGGGGGCGAATACGTCCAAAGGAAGTTCCTATAGAGGATCTAAGAAAGCCTCTACATCTTACTCCAGAGACCATCAGAGTAGCGACTCAGATAGGGGTCATAATGCTGGCCGAGATAACCGGTCAGATGCCCCTAGGTTGACTGGGCAAGGTGCGGGTCGTGGAGGACGTGGTTTCTCCTCCCGCAACCCTCGCAGAGCCAGGAGGTGATGGTCTAAACCTCTATTGCGTTTCAGTGGGCGTAAGGCTGTCTAGATTCTTAACCAATTGGTTGTCAATTACGAACGACCCATGGGTGCAAGGGGTTATTTCTGAAGGTCTAAAACTGTCCTTCAAGGAAAAACCTCTGTTAACTCGAAGTCCACGCTGGTCTCAGCTTCCGTTAAATGTTCAGAAGAGAGATTCGCTTCTATCAGAAGTTCAATCTCTTCTGGACAAGAATGCTATAGACGTTGTAGAAAACCAGGAATCTCCAGTTTTCTACAGTCACCTGTTCCTGGTTCCAAGATCAGACGGCTCGTTTCGTCCAGTTACAGATCTGAGCTGGATAAACAAGCTGATTGTGGCTCCAAAATTTTATCTGGAGACCATCCGATCGGTCAGAGCGAGCATTCGAGTGAACGATTATGCTGCGAGCATAGATCTCAAGGATGTGTACTTTCATGTCATGGTACATCCGGCGTTTAGAATGTACGTTTGCTTCGCTGTCCCAGGAGTTGTTTTCAGTTCCGAGCAATTATGCTCTGGTCTGAATCCAGCACCCTGGGCCTTCACTCGAATAATGATCTCGGTAATGACTCATTTCCGAGCTCATTCATCTGTGGTAACGTCGCCCTACTTGGACGACATTCTTCAGAGTTACGGCAGCAAGTTAATGCTTCAGAACGATGTTCAGAGTCTGCTTCAATTGACATCTCGGTTTTATAGTAAACGAAAAGAAGTCGGATCTAGTGCCGTCCAAGTCATTCACCCACGTGGGAATGAGCTCAGAGACACACAACAATCTCGTTCGTCTGCCGTTAACCAGAGCGATATTAGTCAGTTGTTATGCTCGCTTTTGTCTTCACTCCGATGTAGTAACAGCGAGAGAATTCATGAGACTGACAGGTTTGTGTGGAGCCGCTGCGGATCTTATTCCGATGGGTCGGCTACGCACTCGTCCACTCCAAATATTTTTTACTCAGAATTGGAGTGTGAAGACTCATTCGCTCGAAACGGACATCGTCTTGTCGAATCATGTGAAACATGAGATTCAGACTTGGGCAGATATTCAGTTGTTAACTCGGGGAGTACCACTGCAACTGTTGGATCCGATTTTTATGATATTGACGGATGCGAGTCAAACAGATTGGGGCGCAACTTTGAGCCCATCAGATTTGAGGTGCCAGGGTCTTTGGGATCCGCAGTTCCTAAACAAGCACATAAACATCAAAAGATGATGTCAATTGGCTTGTGCTATGCCAGTGGATGAACATCATTCAGAATTTGCATGTTCAATTTCTGTCCGACAATTAGACAGCAGTAGCGTATATTCGGAACCAGGGAGGCATTCATTCCATTCCGTCGTTCAATCTAACGGAAAGAATCCTTCTGTTTGTCCTAGAGCATCAAGTTCTTCTATCGGTCCGTCATATTCCGGGTCGTCTGAACGTTCTAGCGAACTCCCTTTCTCGGAAAGGTCGTATGTTGCCATCAGAATGGACTCTCAACAAACGAGTATTCAATCAGATTTGCTACCTATGGGATCGCCCTATGATAGACTTATTTGCGTTGCATCTCAACAATCAGTTGCAGACGTATGTGTCGTCATGCCCAGATCCTCGTGCGTTTGCAGTAGACGCCCTCTCGATCTCTTGGGACGGAATGATAGGATACGCGTATCCTCTAGCTCCGTTGATTCAGCTGATATTGCTAAAATCAAGCAATCTCACTGCAAGATCCTATTGGTAGCATCTCTGTCCTCCCAGAGACCATGGATAAATCTATTCAGGTGTCGGTTGTGGGACATTCTGCGGAAGCTTCCTCCACGGGAGGACCTTCTTTCGCAGGGGAAATCGCATTTGTTTTGGTCCGTTATCTGTTGCTCAGAATGTCGTCCACTAAACAGTTACAGCTATAGTTATGCAGGCTTTCTGTTCCGGTAGTGACTCTCTCCTGCTGCCCTCTTTGTTCTGGGGTATTTGACCCAGAGCAAGGGAAAGGGGGGGGGGATGGTGTTCCCTTTTTTCACCTGCTTTATAGTGAAAAGCAAGGGAATACCTCCTCTGGAGTCAGTAATTCTGAGTTGGTGGCGGGATGGTTTTAAAGTGTAAAGCTAATGTCTATCTCATTTATGTAATATTTTTAAAGTGTAGCTCGGTGTGAAGCATTTGTATATGTCACGTGTCATACGAGCACTAATATACAATCCTCAGACACTTTTAAAAGAGTATAAAGAGTCTCATTCTCTGGACTATCTTTTTATACCCCACGCAACAAAGTTGCGGGGGTGTAATGTTTTTGACTGGTCCGTCCGTCAGTCCATCAGTCCGTCAGTCTGCCGGTCCGTCAGTCAGTCCTACTTGTTTTCCGGACTTTTTTTCTACACGCTTCCAGATATTGAGCTGATTTTTGGTATGTGAGTCTAACATGGTGGTCTACAGATCAAGTTTGCATTTTGTTCCACTCCACTGATTTTTACTAAAATTACGGCCCTTGGACTCTGAAAAATTCATCAAAATTACAGTTTTCCAGACTTTTTTCTACACGCTTCCAGATATTGAGCTGATTTTTGGTATGTTAGTCTGACATGGTGGCCTACAGAACAAGTTTGCGTTTTGTTCTGCTCCACTGATTTTTACCGAAATTACAGCCCTTGGACTCTGAAAAATGCATCAAAATTACAGTTTTCCAGACTTTTTTTCTACACGCTTCCAGATATTGAGCTGATTTTTGGTATGTTAGTCTGACATGGTGGCCTACAGATCAAGTTTGCATTTTGTCCCGCTCCACTGATTTTTACCGAAATTACGGCCTTTGAACTTTGAAAAGTTCATCAAAATTACAGTATTTTTATACTGTACCAATGACCCAGACATAGCTGGTGCTAACTCTTAAAATTCTAGGGCCAAACACAAATTTTGCCCCCCAATCCCCAAAATTTGCATCTAAAACCAAAAGAAATCATGTCCTGAAGGTTCTCCATACTTTGCCCTCACTGCGCATGCGCATTGTCAAGGACGTCCCGAAATTGGCGCCAATTATCATTCTTTGTTTGGCCCTTCATCAGTTCACATCTGACTGATATTTGTGCTTGTAAATCTCAGTTTAAATGATGCCAGACACATAAATATTAGAGAAATGGTGGATCTAAAGTTGATATAGAAGGAGGAGAGGAAAAATGAGTGACAGAAAATATTCAGGGCTGTAACTTAAAATTTTTTAATGAAATTATGTTAAGTTGCCTATTTTCGAGGCATGGGCCTGTTGTCATTTTTGCTATTAAGTTTCACTGCTTGTTCAGTGTTTCCTCTCTCCTTTTCCTTTAAGTCCCCCCTTGCTATTCTCCCATGCTTTTGGCATATTTTTGAGTAATATTATTACTAAAATTTCTTGGGAGATTTAGCTAGGTAACAGAATGAATTCTGTTCTTTTTCCCATGTTTATGTTCTCACCCATGGGTGTTTTGGCGTAGTGTTCTGCATCTACCATCTGATGTTCTGCAGTTTCCTCCCTGGAAGTCTCTATTTTGCATCAGATAGTGTATTATTGGTAACTGATTTCGGGCCAGGGTTATCAGTGCCTGGAGTCATGTTTCTGGTGTTTATACACTTCTTGTTTACATTGGCAACAGTCTCTGTGGAGGGGGATTTTTTGTCTTTGTACTAGTTTAATTCATTACAAGATACATTATTATTATTCGTAAGTGTTGCATTAATTTTTTAAAATATGTTTGAAATTTTTGTCCACACTAGGGCTTGCGATCCATTGGGGCTCAACGTTACTTTTCAGAAACTTGGGCTTTGCTGAAAAAATATTTTTTCAAAATTTCTTTTTGATTTCAATTATTTTTTCTATGTTAATGGATCATGTTATTATGTATCTTTGTTTTCAGGGGTTCGTGCGAGTACTAGGACTTTTTGTATTCTTTTCACTATGAAAGGATATTGTTCAAATTGTAATAAGAGGAAATCTTCCTCTGACTTTCATGATCATTGTATTAATTGTAGTCAGTGTACTCGCACTAACTCCTGTTCAGTATGTGAATATTGGGATGACAAACATTGGAAACGTGTGTCACGGTATGTTGTTAGCGGGGAAAGGGCCATGCCGGTCCTTTCTCCGCAGGGTCACTCTAGTTTATCAATCTCTATTTCAGAGGAACAAGAACAGGGTGATGTTTCCGTGATGTCTTCCAATAGTGTGCCTCCGTCGTCACAATTAAATGAAGAGCTAGCGGCAAAAGTGCTCATGGAGATACGCCAATTGCCTAAGAGGTCCCTAGTAGGATCGACGGCATTGACGTCCGCTAGCTCGCCCGGTGTAGCGTCCATTCATCGAATGGTTCGGCAGCCGGGTTCGTCCGTTGTGGTCCAGGAAGGAGATTTGGGTGATGCGAGCACTATAAATATTCAAGGTGCACACCCAGTGACGGCGGATAAGAGGAGAGAACGGAGGAAGCCTAGTAGTCCGGTTCCTAGCTCGTCCAGGTCCATCCGGGCTGCGAGCGAGAGAGGCCCCTCTCTCGTACAACAACATCTGGGACCAGATGTTGTAGTACAAAATGATTCGCATTCGGAGCATACGTCCGCCGCTCGGGACGCTCCGTTATTTAGACAGTCCGGAGAGACTGTCCAAAAGGCTTCCTCATCCTCTCAGCAGCGCACACGACCGCACCTTGGCTACGTGACCGAGGATATCCAGCCAGCTTCGCCAATCAGGGATTCCACGGCGACCAGGTCACGCCATCCGGTAGCCAGGGATAAGAGGCCAGTAGACTCCGGACGTTCGCATAAGAGAAATATGCAGGAGTCAGTTTACACGGAGCTTCCAGCGGCTAAGCAGCGTTAGACCACTACTCCACAGGCCTCAGTGACGGACGTGCTATCCCAAATAGCACAAATTATCGCAGCATCCCAGCAAACGACAGAACGTATGTCGGATCAAGAATTATCCGACGACGCTGGGTTGGTACGCTCCGCCGAAGCATCGGGTACGGACGACCGAGAACATCATGAGGTCCGACAGGATGGCGAAAGGGATACCGAGGATTTGGAGCTATCCCTTTCGGAACAACATAAAGCCGCCGTAGATTTCATCCGGCATTACCTTCCACAAGTTGTTCCGTCGGGCCAGACTGCTGCGATGCCGGATAAGAGACTGATAGCGTCATTGGACACAGAATTCTTTGAGCGGTTCAGAGACATCGTCCCTGAGTTTCCGACACAGTCCAATAATGTCACAAGAACATTCAAATTATTGAACGACGCTATCTATAAGCTTGCTTCCAAAACAGGCAAGGCTGGTTTCTTGTCCGCTAATGCTCTCAATCTGCCTTTCATCAAATCAAGGAATAAATTCGAAACGGCAGGACAGGGCATACCGAGAGTTCCTCTGCATCTAAACGACGAGGCGGAAGACTTGGAATTGTCGTTACCGTCGTCTATGTCTATTCCAACCGCGATGTTGGAAACGACAATAACGTCTAACAGAGCAAGCTTAGACGCTTTATCATACGCAGACCACCTTACTAAGGCGTTATCATTGCGTCTTCAAGGGAAAGAATTCCAGGATATACAATCCTCATTAAGACTTCTTTCAAGGGCAGTAGCTTATTCCACGTATAACTCCGCCCTTTCAGTGGCAAACCTGGAGTTGGTTAGACGTAACGCAGCCCTAGCTACATCCACGCGTGTGGATAGTAAGGTGAAGAACTCTCTCAGAGTCGCTTCGGTCTCCGGAGAGCTTCTCTTTGACGGCAAGCTTTCAGCAATCTATGATAAGATAACTAAGAAAGCTTCGGATTCTCTGCTTTTTAAATCCGCTTCCAAAAAGTCGGATACAGCAGATAAGAGTAAGACAGGCACTTCTGGGACAAGTACGCCCAAGAGAAGTTCCTATAGAGGTTCTTATACGTCCTCTAGGTCTTATTCTAGAGACCGTCAAGGCAGCGACTCACATACGGGACGTTATTCGGTCCGAGACAACCGGTCTGACGTCCCGAGGTCGACGGGATGAGGTGCGGGTCGTGGAGGACGTGGTTTCTCCTTCCGCAGGCCTCGCAGGTCCAGGAGGTGATGGTTTGAACCTCTATTGTGTTCCGGTGGGCGGAAGGTTATCGAGTTTTACAGACGAGTGGGCGTCGATTTCGGACGACCCCTGGGTCCGAGGGGTAATTTCGGAAGGACTAAGAATATCCTTCAAACAAAAGCCTCCATTAACTCGAAGTCCAAAATGGAGGACTCAGCTTCCGTTAAATCCGCAGAAAAGAGATGCTCTTTTATCGGAAGTACAGTCTCTTCTGGTGAAGAACGCAGTAGAGGTCGTAGAAGACCAGGAATCACCGGGTTTCTACAGCCATCTGTTTCTGGTTCCGAAACCAGACGGCTCGTTCCGTCCAGTCATAGATCTGAGCTGGATAAACAAGCTGATCATCGCTCCGAAGTTCTATATGGAGACGATTCGATCGGTCAGAGCGAGTATTCGGGTGAACGACTATGCTACAAGCATAGATCTCAAAGATGCGTACTTTCACGTCATGAGACATCCGACATTCAAAAAGTATCTATGCTTCGCAGTCCAAGGAGTTGTATATCAATTCCGGGCGATGTGCTTCGGATTGAACCTAGCACCCTGGGCTTTCACTCGAATAATGAACTCGGTAATGATACATTTCCGAGCTCATTCGTCTGCGGTAACGTCAGCCTACCTGGACGACATTATTCAGAGGTACGGCAACGAGTTAACGCTTCAGAACGATGTGCAGAATCTGCTTCCATTACTCCGATGTCTCGGTTTTATTATAAACGAGGAGAAGTCGGATCTGGTGCCGTCCAAGTCATTCACTCATCTGGGAATGAGCTTCGAGATGCACAACAATCTCATTCGTCTGCTGTTAACCAGAGCGAAGTTAATCAGTTGTTACGCTCGCTATTGTCTTCACTCAGACAAAGTCACAGCGAGGGAGTTCATGAGACTGATAGGTTTGTGTGGAGCCGCTGCGGATCTCATTCCGATGGGGCGGTTGCGCACTCGTCCTCTCCAAATTTTCTTGACTCAGAATTGGAGTGTAAAGATTCATTTTCTCGATATAGACGTTCTCTTGTCAAATCAAGTGAAACAAGAGAGAGTCAGTGAGCTTCATGCACTATCGGTGGATGATTCTCACTATCGTAGTGTCGGGGACACTATTACCTTTACCACTAATGTTGGATTTTTAGCTAAGAATCAGGCTTCTAATAAATATCCGGAACCTATTGTTATTAAGGCCCTTCTGTCTTCAGACGGGCGTAGGCCTTTACTCTGTCCTGTTAGAGCCTTACGTATTTATAAACAAAGATCTCAGTTTATCAGAAAGGGACGAAAACTTTTTTTCTGTCTCTGATGCCTAATAGAAAGGACATTTCGGTCCATTCTATTGCTAGATGGATTCAATTAACTATCCGTACTGCTTATGATAATCTATCTTCATCTCAGCAGTCTGTGCTTAAGATTTCGCCTCATGAAGTAAGAGCTCTTTCTACATCTTGGGCTTACGCAAATAGTGTTGCTATTACAGATTTAATGAAGGCTGCATATTGGTCTCAGCCATCCACATTCACAAATTTTTATCTCAGAAATATTGAGTCCATTTCTGGAGACCTGCATTGTTTAGGTCCGTTATCTGTTGCTCAGAATGTCGTCCACTAAACAGTTGCAACTATAGTTATGCAGGCTTTCTGTTCCGGCAGTGACTCCATCCTGCTGCCCTCTTTGCTCTGGACTATTTGACCCAGGGCAAGGGGAAAGGGGGGGGGGGGGGGAGGGTGTTCCCTTAGGTCACCTGCTTTATAGTGAAAAGCAAGGGGATTCCTCCTCCGGAGTCAGTAATTCTGAGTCGTTACCGGGATGGTTTTAAAGTATAATATTAATGTTAAAAATTCATTCATGTCATATTTTTAAAGTGTAGCTCGGTGTTAAGCATTTGTATATGTTACGTGTCAAACGGGCATTAATATACAATCCTCGGACACTTTTAAGAGTCTCAATTCTCTGGACTAACTTTATTTATTGGCTTACTTTAAAAATAATTAGTATAAGGGGTTATACTGGATGTTAATAGAGAACATGAATGTTATTATGCTCAATTATGAAGGGTGTTGTGTCTTTCTAATTTATCATAAAATAAGAAAGATACATGTAAAGCCTAATACTCCTTTTCTCCTCGAGGGGTTGACTCTATTTATATAGTTGAGCTTATTGGATTTTCCTCTATGTCCTAGGCCCTCCAGCCTTTTTACTATTCAGCTATGTCTAGGTCATTGGTACAGTATAAAAATGTTAAAAAATTTATAGTAATTTATATATTTTTTCTACTTACCAATGACCCAGACGGGGATGGCCCTCCCAGGAGTTGGGAACTCATACCTCCCCGCTGAGTACATAGCGCTGACCAGGCACTGCTTGTAAGAATGATAATTGGCGCCAATTTCGGGACGTCCTTGACACTGCGCATGCGCAGTGAGGGCAAAGTATGGAGGACCTTCAGGACATGATTTCTTTTGGTTTTAGATGCAAATTTTGGGGATTGGGGGGCAAAATTTGTGTTTGGCCCTAGAGTTTTAAGAGTTAGCACCAGCTATGTCTGGGTCATTGGTAAGTATAAAAAATATATAAATTACTATAAATTTTTTAACTTTGCGGACTTTTTTCCTACACGCTTCCAGATATTGAGCTGATTTTTGGTATGTTAGTCTAATTTGGTGGCCTACAGAACAAGTTTGGGTTTTGTTCCACTCCACTGATTTTTACCAAAATTACGACCCCATAGACTTTGAAAAGTTCATCAAAATTACAGTTTTCTGGGCTTTTTCTCTACATGCTTCCAGATATTGAGCTGATTTTTGGTATGTTTGTCTAACATGGTGGCCTACAGATCAAGTTTTCATTTTGTTGTGCTCCACTGATTTTTACCGAAATTACGGCCCTTCGACTTTGAAAAGTTCATCAAAATTACAGTTTTCCGGACTTTTTTTCTACACATTTTCAGATATTATCGAAATTACGGCCATTTTAGTATGTGAGTCTACCACAATGACTTACAGATCAAGTTTGCATTTCGTTCTGCTTTGCTGATTTTTGGCAAAATTACGGGCCCTGGACTCTGAAAAATACAAGTAACAGATTTCCGGGGCATTTTCCTAAAAATTACACTTTTCCGAGCTTGAAATATCGGGGCGCGTGGGGTATGTGAGCGTGCTCACTAAGGTTCTATATTTTTTATTGGCTTTCCTTTAAAAAGATTAGTATAATGGGTTGTACTGAATGTTAATAGAGATCATTGATGTTATTGTGCTCAATTACGGAATGGTATTGTGTCTTTCTTTTTGGTATAAACAAGAAAGATACATGTAAAGCCTGTTCTCCTATGCTCCTGGAGGGGATAATTCTGTTTACATGTAATTGAGTCTATTGGATTTTCCTTTATGTCCTAGGCCCTCCAGCCTTTTTTCTATTCAGCTAAGTCTGGGTCATTGGTACAGTATAAAAATGTTAAAAAATTTATAGTAATTTATATATTTTTTATGCTTACCAATGACCCAGACGGGGATGGCCCTCCCATGAGTTGGGAACTCATACCTGCCCGCTGATTACATAATGCTTACCAGGCACTGGTTGTAAGAATGAGGATTTGGCTCCAATTTTGGAACTTCCTGGACACTGCGCATGCTCAGTAGACAAAAGTATGGAGGACCACATAGGACATCTATTTTTGGGATTTTGATGCAAATTTTGGGGATTGGGGGAGCAAAATTTGTGTTTGGCCCTAGAATTTAAGAGTTAGCACCAGCTATGTCTGGGTCATTGGTAAGTATAAAAAATATATAAATTACTATAAATTTTTTAACTTTCGGAAGACTAATTCAAATTATAAAAAGTGTTATAATTTATGTTATATTGATCTGGCGAATTAAAAAAATAATTTTATTCAACCGATGGCAGGGTATTGGTTGACTGGATTCGCATCGCAAAATGCTATACAAAAATGTCCAAATGCTAACCATTTTTCTTTCATATTGGCCTTATATTCACTATTTATCATCACTTTTTGAAACCAAGATGGAAATTGTTAATCAAATTTTTAGAAACAAAAAATACCCTGGATGGCATCTGGTTCCCACATGATATGTTCTTTATACCCCGCAAATGAAGTTCAGGGGGGTGCATAGGAAACACTTTGTCTGTCTGTCCATCTGTCTGTGTCTGTCTGTCTAATTCGTGTCCAGCTCAGAACTTTTCATGGCCTTGATGGGTATTAATGATACTTAGTATTAATGTTGCCCACCACCAGAGGGTGTGTCGTGAATAAAGTTGGAATACCTGTCTACAAGGTCAAGGTCACAGCTTTAGTTCAAGTTCACATACCCCTCAAATCTAAATCCAACTATAACCAGTCGTGTCTGGCTGCAAACTTTTAATGGCCTTGAAGGATATTAATGATACCTCTTATTAATGTTGCCCACCACCAGAGGGTGTGTCGCGAATAAAGTTGGAATGCTTGTCTACAAGGTCAAGGTCACAGTCTCAGTTCAAGTTCACATACCCCCAAATCCAAATCCAACTATA
This sequence comes from Pictodentalium vernedei, assembly GCA_031216915.1. NCBI lineage: Eukaryota > Metazoa > Mollusca > Scaphopoda > Dentaliida > Dentaliidae > Pictodentalium > Pictodentalium vernedei. The sequence goes on along the minus strand of CM062293.1, from coordinate 333,573,704 downwards.
ACAAGTCGGCTCAGAACTTTTGAATGTGTCTAAGGATATTAATGGTACTTGGTATTATTGTTGCCCACTATCAGAGTGTGTCGTGGGGGTATTCTTGGTCCTAAGTTGGGACAGGCCACATCTAGTTTATATCAAGTATTGACAGGTGTATCTTTGATATATGATCACTTCCAAACTATTCTGCATCCAAAACAAAAAGTCAAATATTTTGATTTTCTTTGGAAGTGCATTTTAATTGAATTCATTGCTTTGATTCGGCCTTTATGATTTCAAGTTGTTGAGCAGGCACTGACATAAGGTGATGACATTACACACAAGTGCCCTACAGACTATAAATAACCTATAGCAGCGCTTATATTTCATCTAAATTTGGGAGAATCCATTTGGATTCTCGTGAAAATGGTTGTGAGAATCCATACCTGCTCTGAGGGTCCCAGGATCCCATTAGGCCACCATGGTTGAACCCCTGTTGTATACTGATAACACATGTTAACACTTTACCCAGAGTGCAGAAGTATGTGCCCTTAAACACCAAAAAAATAAATAAACCCAACACAGCTTTTTAGCTCACCTGACTGCAAGTCAGTGTGAGCTATTGCCATCACTTGGCATCCGTCGTCTGTCATCTGTTAACTTTTGCAAACTTGGCTTCTTCTTCACAGCCATTCAACCAAATTCAAACATATATTGCACAAACCATCCCTGGAGTATACCCTTTCTATTTTGTTTAAATGAAGCAGCTGCCTTCTTCAGGCTGTGGTCAGTGACGCCAAAGCCTAAAATTTTTTAAAAATCATCTTCTCATGAACCACCAGAGAGATTGCCTTGATATATGGTATGGAACACTCTTTGGTGTTGAAGATTAAAGTTCGTTCAAGGGAAGTTGGTAGATCAGTATTTGGGCTGTCTGTGGGCACATACCCATTTTGGTCTCTGCCCCAAATTTCTATTTCAAGAACTGAAGGGCCGATTTGAACCAAATTTGGCATGTAGTATAAGTCGGATCCAAAGTACTTGATTGATGCCCGAAATATTTTTTTTCGTAGCCCCCCGTGTGTACCCAAGGGGCTAAAAATAGAAAAAAATTCAAATGCCCATATTTCCCAAACTACACGGAACAGAGAACTGTTATTTGGTATGAATCATCCTTTTGACCAGTAGAATGGATTAAAATGAAAAATGGCCATCGGTTGTGTCAGGGTGTTCTGTAGGGGCAATTTAATAAATGCTGAGTCAGCATATTTGCAAAAATTAAAAAAAAAGTTTCTTCAGAACCGCTGATCAGAATCTTTTGGTATTTGTTATACAGCATCCATAGGATGGTCAAATACACGTGTGTTCAAATTGAGCCCCTCGGTTCATATTTGGGCTCAACACAGGAGCCCAAATAATTAACTTAGGTGCTATGGGGAATAAGCTTTAAAAATCTTCTTCTTCAGATCAAACAGTCAGATTCTTTTGATACTTGGTATACAGCATCTCTACAGTGGTCAGATCGAAGTTTGTTCAAATTGAGTCCATAGGTTAATATTTGGGCTTCCTATGGGAGCCTGAATATTAACTTGGTGCAGTATGGAGAATATTCTTTAAAAATTTTCTTCTTCAGATCCACCAGTGAGATTCTTTTGACATTTGGTATGCAACATCTCTAGGGGGGTTAGATTCAAGTTTGTGCAAATGGGATCCCTGGATGAATATTTGGGCTCTTTATTGGAGCCCAAATTTTAACTTCATGCAATATGAGAAAATTTCTTTAAAAAATCTTCTTTTTGAGACCCACTAGCAAGAATCCTTTCATATTTAGTATGTGACATCTCTAGAGGTGTATGATTTGAATTTGTTCAAATTGTGTCCCAGGGTTAATATTTGGGCTTCCTATGGGAGCCTGATTATTAACTTGGTGCAATATGGGGGATATTCTTTAAAAATCTTCTTCAGATCCACCAGTCAGATTCTTTTGATATTTGGTATGCAACATCTTTAGGGGGGTTATATTCAAATTTGTTCAAATGGGATCCCTGGGTGAATATATTTGGGCTCTATTGGAGCCCAAATTTTTACTTAGTGCAAAATGAGAAAATTTCTTAAAAAATCTTTTCTGACCACTAGTGAGAATCCTTTCATATTTGGTATGTGACATCTCTAGAGGTGTAAGGTTTGAATTTGTTCAACACAAGTCCCTGGGTTAATATTTGGGCTTCCTATGGGAGCCTGATTATTAACTTAGTGCAATATGGGGGATATTCTTTACAAATCTTCTTCAGATCTACCAGTCAGATTCTTTTGATATATGGTGTGCAGCATCTTGGGGAGGTGGGGGGGGGGGGAGTGTTTAGATTCAAGTTTGTGCAAATGGGATCCCTGGATGAATATTTGGGCTCTTTATTGGAGCCCAAATTTTAACTTAGTTCAATATGAGAAAATTTCTTAAAAAATCTTCTTTTTTCAGACCTGCTAGTGAGAATTCTTTCATATTTGGTATGTGACATCTCTAGAGGTGTAAGATTTGAATTTGTTCAAATCAAGTCCCTGTGTTAATATTTGGGCTTCCTATGGGAGCCTGATTATTAACTTGGTGCAATATGGAGAATAATCTTTAAAAATCTTCTTCTTCAGATCCACCTGTCAGATTCTTTTGATATTTGGCATGCAGCATCTCTAGGGGGGTAAGATTCAAGTTTGTTCAAATGCGGTCCCTGAATGAATATTTGGGCTCTTTATTAGAGCCCAAATCTTAACTTAGTGCAATATGAGAAAATTTCTTAAATCTTCTTTTTTCGGACCCACTAGTAAGAATCCTTTCATATTTAGTATGTGACATCCCTAGAGGTGTAAGATTCAAATTTGTTTAAATCGTGTTCCTAGGTTAATATTAGGGTTCCCCAAGGGAGCCCAAATATTTACTTAGTGCAATATGGGGAATTATCGTTTAAAATCATCTCCTTCAGATTCAGCAGTCAGATTCTTTTGATATTTGGTGTACAACACATCTGGGAGGGTTAGATTGAAAGTTGTTCAAATCAGGTCCCTGGGTTAATATTTGGGCGTTTTATTGAAGCCCAAAGTTTAACTTAGTGCAATATGAGAAAATTTCTTGAAAATTCTTCTTCTTCAGGTCCACCATTGAGAATCTTTTCATATTTGGTACGTAACATCTCTAGGAGTGTCAAATTCAAGTTTGTTCAAATCGAGTCGCTTGTTTTTTCTTGTTTTTTTTTTCTTATTGTTTTTTTTTTTTTGGAGTGGGGGAGGACTAGGAAAACAAAACAAAAATTTTGTTCGTTTTTTGTTTTTTAATACTTCACAGAACAGAACTCACTAGGAAGCTTTCCTAGGACCAGCAGAAATGAATGGCCAAAAAAGTTGCCTTTGGTTGTGTCATAGCAAATCAAAAAATTGCTCTTGCTGCTGATCACTTACTGATACACTCATCTCTTTTGACAATTTGAGCCAGCTGAGCATTTTAGGCTCACTTGAGCCTCTGGTTAATTTATAACATATAAATTGAATTTGATAATTTAAAAAAAAAAAATAAACAATATTTATCAATAATTCCTTACATATATGGATGCCATTGGAACTGGCTCATTGAGAAAGTGTCTGTTGTATTGGTTGTATTGGTAAATTGACTCAATTCTTTTAACGTGAATCCTAGTAGAGGTACAGTGAGAATATACATGGATTCTCATTGGCTTCATTGTGCAGATCTTAGCATGAATGAATTCTCAGATTCTCATCTAAATATAAGCCCTGTATAGTCTGTGTCTGCCCTCTGCAGTCACCTGTGCTTATTAACTTCCTGCTCGATAAAGTGTGTTCAGAATTATTTTTCTGGTAAAATCCCCCCCCCCCCCCCTCCCCCCCCCCCTCCAAAAAAAAATCAAACATAGTGGTCTAGGATAGAGGCGGTATCTAAATACACATTCAAATACCGACACAAGCCGCATCTCCCATCCTTAGATTTTTATTCAATTAACAGGAGTTTACTCTATAACCTGTATGCAAATAACAGGTTAAATTTATACTGAATGTATGGGTAGATAGTTTTATGTTTGGAAGTAATATTCAATTATCCCCATGGGAACCCTGCAAAGTGAATCAGTGCTTGTTTACAGTGGTAAACAAGCTCTGTTCTACTGGTAAAATAGGACCCAGTCACCAATGCTTGGGATGGAAGTCCTCTAAAATGGGCAACGTGGGTATAAACGATTGACTAAACTTGGCCTTATCTCCATGTTGTGGTCATGATTAGCCGTTGTGCAGAAATATGTGACCTTAAACACCAATAAATAAATAAACCCAACACAGCTTTTTAATTTGTAACATATAAATTGAATTTGATAATTTTTTATATAAAAAACTAAGCAATATTTATCAATAAAACCTTAGAAAAATGGATGTCATTGGAACTGGCTCATTGAGAAAGTGTCCGGATATTTCAGGTCCTGTTAGCCTTGTATTGGTTAATTTACTGCTGCTGCTATGTTAGGTAAAGGGTTAATTGACTCAATTCATTTCATGCGAATCCTAGTAGAGGTACAGTGGGAATATTCATGGATTCTTGCTGGCTTCATTGAGCGGATCTTTGCATGAATGGATTCTCAGATTCCCATCTAAATATAAGCCCTGTGTAGTCTGTGTCTGCCCTCTGCAGTCACCTGTACTTATTAACTTCCTGCTTGATAAAGTGTGTTCAAAATTATTTTTCTCGTGAAATTCCTCCCAAAATTAAACATGGTGGTCTAGGATAGGGGCGGAATCTAGATACATATTCGTATCCCGACACAAGCCGTATCTCCCATCCCTAGATTTTTTATTGAATTAACCGGAGTTTTCTCTATAACCTGTATGCAAATAACAGGTTAAATTTGTACTGAAGGTATGGTAAATGGTTTTATGTTTGGAAGTTATATTCAATTATCCCTTCGGGAACCCTGGGAGGTGAAGCAGTGCTTGTTTACTGTGGTAAACAAGCTCTGTTTTACTGGTAAAATAGGACCCAGTCACCAATACTTGGGGTGGAAGTCCTCTAAAATAGGCAACATGGGTATAAACAATTGACTAAACTTTGCCTTATCTTCATGTTGTGGTCATGATTAGCCATTGTGCAGAAATATGTGACCTTGAACACCAATAAATAAATATATTCAATTAACAAGGTTATTAAATTAAGCAATATCCAATTAAGTGGGCTTCTCTGTAATGTTTTTCTGATTGATTTTCAGGTTTCGAATAGTTTAAAAAGGGATTGGATCCCGTTAGAAGACGATGGCTTTCCAGTTTCAATTTTAGATGAGAATGAAGATGTGGAGATGGCCTACATTGATGTTTTATTGCAAGATCAGCTTTATATTAAATCTCAATAATTCCAGTCTGAGGTCCAGAAATAGCAAAAGCAAATATCAGTACAGAATTTTATCCTATCAGATGAATATATATGTTTAATCTACATCTAGTCAATATAGTGCTGCAAATGTGCTTTTGATAATGATTTGTTTATAGATATATTAATTTTAAAGGAAGTATCCTGGTAACGGCAAAGAAATTTTGTTTCCATTCACTGCGTTATCACAGATGAAGCTTCATCCTTTTATCATCTTTACTATTGAAATCATCTTAACTCAAGTTGTTTTAGACATATTTATTGGGGAAAACGGGTATGAAGAGAAAGACATTTTATCTTTTGTGTACAGATAGGTGACAATGTTGACAAAAAATAACAGATTTACTAATTTAAATTATGTGCGGTCATTATGAAAACTGGTTACTTTGTTTATGTGCAGGTGTGACAAGAATGTAGTTCCAGTGTATATTTTTGAAGTATTAGGTAATAATGTCACACATCCTGTGAAATGAATCTAACCCCTTGCCTAATAAGACAACTAGATGATACATGTAAAAAATGTCTTTAACCCTTAAAGGCCTATTTCCAACTTTTACAACTTCAGAACAGGTGGCCTTAACATGCCATCATGAGTAGATCCTGCTGTCAATAAACAAATTACGTAGGCAGTGGTTTCTGGTCAAGTCTTGGCTGCCTGTTAAGGCATACAAGACTTGACTAGAAATCACTGTTCAGCCACTGAATGTGCACATGCTGTGGTCAGGTGTGAATTCAGGTAAATTGTCCAGGCCCTTAACCCTTAAGGGCCTGGAGAATTTTATATATTTTTGCTACACTTTGACAGTCTACATCCTGTGGCTTTATAGTTGTTTTTAGGCAAGTCTTGGCTGCCTATATAGGTATCCAAGACTTGTCTAAAAACAACTTCCAGGGTGCTTAGACTGTAATTTGTGAGTTAATCCTGTACTGCATGTTTGGGCACCTGTTCTGTTGCAGTAAAAGTGTTCAAAGTCGGAATTAGGCCCCTATAGGTTAATATGTAAAATTTCCATTTTTTGCCTCTGAAACTAAACTTGTGACCCCTACATTAGAACAAGCTTGATGAGCTTGTTCCAGTAAGGGGTCATTAGTTATGTTTTGGAGACAACAATTGAAAAAAATATTTAATTTTAAGGACAGTGTTTGTGAATAGTGCATGACCAATATTTCCATTATGTTAGGCAAAGGGTTAACTTCTTCAAAAAGTGCTGAGCTTTATTTGACCCACTCAGAATATCACATTTGCTTTTAGTTAGAGATAAATTTTTAGAAAATTTTGCTGTTTTGACATCAGTGATTGTTTGGATAAAAATCATCCCATCACATGGTGTATTGTTGACAATCCATCACCCACAGCCACCCACATAATTTTGAAATTGAGCAGTTAAAAAAAAAAAAATCTGAAAGTTTCAAGAAAACCATATCATGTGACTGCTCATTGGAATAAGCTCATTAAAATTGTTCTGATGAGGGGGTCACATGATACGGTATTGTTGAAAATTTTGAAAAACAGTAATTAAAATACTAAATTTTGATATCCTGTGCATTTGATAAAGGGGTTAACCCTTTACCTAACTTAAGGTGAGTTGACAATTACAATTGTTTCAGAAATAACTGGACAATTGTATTTTTCTCCCAACCATAGCTTTTTTACACTTCCTCAGTGGAACAGGAAAGAAATTTTTTTAAATTTTCAAGTATCGTATCTGGTACCGGTTTATAAAACTTGGTATTGCAAACTAATCATTGGTCCTGTATAAAGGATACAAATGCTTGATTGACACCAGTTTATTAAACCATTAAGAAGTAATTTCTTGATTCTCCTTTGTAATGTGTTTTTAGCTCACCTGACTGCAAGTCAATGTGAGCTATTGCCATCACTTGGCATTTGTCGTCTGTCGTCCGTCATATGTCATCCGTTAACTTTTGGAAACTTTTCTTCTTCACAACCTTTAAGCCAAATTCAAACATATATTGCACACCCTATCTATGGAGTATACCCTTTCTGTTTTGTTCAAATGAAGCAGCGGCCATCTTTGGGCCCCAAAAGCCTAAAATCTTTAAAAATCTTCTCATGAACCACCAAACAGAATGCCTTTATATTTGGTATCGAACATCTCTTGGTGTTGAAGATTAAAGTTTGTTCAAGAAAGTTGGTAGGTCAATATTTGAGCTCTGTTGGATCATATCCATTTTGGGCTCTGCACAAAATTTGTATTTCCAGAACCGGTGGGGTGATTTCAACCAAATTTGGCATGCAGTATAAGTGGGTCAGAGGGATTGATTGATGCTCGAAAAAATTTTTTTACAGCCCCGTGGGAACCCCAGGGGCTAAAAATATAAAACAATACTCATATTCCCCAAACCACACAGAACAGAGAACTGTTATTTGGTATGAAGCATCCTTAGGACCATTTGAATGGAATTGTAAACAAAAATTGCCATCGGTTGTGTCAGGCTGTTCTGTACGGGTGTGCAGAAAAAATGCAGAGTCAGCATATTTGCAAAAAATTTAATTTTTTTTCTCTTCAGAACCACTGATCAGAATCTTTTGATAATTGGTATATAGCATCCATGGGGGGAGGGGGGGGGGGGGGGCAGATACAAGTGTGTTCAAATTAAACTCCTTGGTTAATATTTGGCCTCAATACAGGAGACGAATGATTAACTTAGGGCAATATGGGAAATAAGCTTTAAAAATCTTTTTCTTCAGATCCAACAGTCTGATTCTTTTGATTCTTTTGATATTTGGTATACATCTGGGGGGGGGGGGGGGGGGGGGAAGAGGGGAGTGGGGGGCCATGTCAGATTCAGGTTTGTTCAAATTGAGACCCTGGGTTAATATGTAGGCTCCCTATCGGAGCCCATATGTTAACTTAGTGCAATATGAGGAATAATCTTTAAAAATCTCCTTCAGATCCACCAGTCAGTTTCTTTTGATATTTGGTATACAACATCTCCAGGGCGATCATATTCAAGTTTGTTCAAATCGGACCCCTGGGTTGATAATTGGGCTCTTTATTGGAGCCCAAAGTTTAACTTAGTGCAATATGAGAAAATAAAAAATCTTCTTCAGATCCATGAGTCAGAATTCTTTCATTTTTGGTATACAACATCTCTAGGGGGGTCAGATTCAAGTTTGTTCAAATCGAGTCCCTGGGTCAATATTTAGGCTCCCCATGGGATTCTGAATTTTAACTTAGTGCAATATGGGGAATAATCTTTAAAAATCTTCTTCAGATCCACCAGTCAGATTCTTTTGACATTTGGTATACAACATCTTTATGGGAGTTAGATTCAAGTTTGTTCAAATCAAGTCCCTGGGTTAATATTTAGGCTCCCTAAGGGAGCCCAAATTCTAACATAGTACCATATGAGGGAATTTCTTTAAAAATATTCTCACATTTTCCAGTCAGAATATTTTCATATTTGGTATACAACATCTCTAGGGGTGTCAGATTCAAGTTTGTTCAAATCAGGCCCTTGGGTTAATATTTGGGTTCTTTATTGGGGCCCATAGTTGAACTCGGTGTAATGTGAGAAAATTTCTTGAAAAATCTTCTTCAGATCCACCAGTTCATATTTGGTATGTGACATCTCTAGGGGTGTCAGATTCAAGTTTGTTCAAATCGAGTCCCTGGGTTAATATTTGGGCTCTGTATGCTGGTCACTTACTGATACGCTCATCTCTTTTGACAACTTGAGCCAAGTGAGCATTTTATGCTCACTTGAGCCTCTGGTTTGATTTATCCATAACATATCTCAATTTGACCCTTAAGTTGCCATACAGCCCAAAACTGTAATTTCAAAATTCAGTTGAAAAAGTTGCTGCAAGTATATTCTTCATGGAAAATTCTACGGGTAGGGTGCATTTATCTTGACAGTTTTTTTATTATCATTGTTGGTTTCGTATATAGGCAGCCAACAATAATGTAGAAACATTGTTAAGTCATCTTCAGCTGTGTACATGTATAATGGTAGTTATTATCATAAACTTAATCTTGAGGATTCAAGTGTTAAAGCAGTTTTGTTGAAAAATTGGTGGTGTTGACCAATGATACTATTTTTCAATTTCGGGTAACACACATCAAATATTTTGTGTCCTCACATTATTGCCTGATCTGTCTTTATGACCCCTGGAGTGGCAGAAACTTGTTTAGCATGTTCCAGTGAGGAGGTATAACCCTGATCTCTCTTCAACTGGATTGTTTGAATGCTCATTGATAACAAACAGAAAATTGTCCAGCTTTCACCATCTTGGAGGTGGGGGGGGGGGGGGGGGGGGGGTATTCATTCTTATAAATAGACAATACTCAACAAACATTTTTCGTGATATCGATAGTGTTCATTTTTCAGATGCTTTGCAGTCGCAAATTGCTTTTTGAAGAACAGTGTTTGATATTTATGAAAAATGAATTTTCACAGCATATTTTAGTTCCACCAACAGAAAACGTGTGCTGATATTGAAAAGTTGATACTGTGGTACTGGCTTTCATGCCAGAAATCCATTTGATGTTTGATAATGTAAAAGCTGTTGTTTGATAATATGAAAGTTGTTACGCTGTGACTGCAGTCACAGCATAACAGCTTGCACATCATCAAAAGCCTCTGACTGGAGGAGTTGCACACATGGATTGACTTGACGACGCATTGAGTAATGAAGTTTTTTAGTGACATTCTAGCAGTCCAGTTGTATGGAGATCAGTGGGTTATGAACTAAGTTGGGATGAAAAATAGGAAAAATAAAATAACAATATTTGATTTCAATAATCAACACTGAGTGGGTTTAGTCATTGGTTAAAGGTTGGAATCAAAAGATAAGTTACAGTAATTCAGAGTTGAATTTTGAACAGGTTAAATATAAGGGAGTTTATCAAGATTCCAAGAAGTAGCCGATTTTCATTTTGGCTGTACATTGTAAATTGCATGTTTGCACACATGTAATCAACATGTTGTTTGATCTGTTTACTCTTTATACAATGACAATCATCAACAAGAAAATACATGTTTATTCCAGTCTGTGATATCAAGGGGCCATTTTATAAAATATCACAACATGAGAAACAAAAAATCAGAAAGGATTTTATCATCATGTGTGTGCCAATGTTAGTTACCTTTGCCTTCATTGCAACATCCAGATACCAATGTCTTTCAGTGGACTGAGAACAGACGTTCATCATTGTTATTTCATATACTGTGTCATTGCTTGTCTGAAATCTACAGTATTACCATCCAAGACAGAAAGTAATTCCAAAGTATACAAAGACCATAGCTGTATGCATTTAACACCGAATGTCTTTCAAAGGAAGCAACTTGAGTTGTTCATGAAGCAGTTCAAGATATTTATTATAGAGACCTATTAAAAAAGTTAAGAACATTCCATTGTTTTTGTTACATCACTTTTCGGAAGCTTCAGATTACGAAATTGTCATTAATGAAGATTATCAATTAGGATTTGTACAGAAAAAGAAAAAAATTGAAATGTAATTTTTATTATTATTATTATAATTATTATTAGTGTTTTTATGATATATTATTTAATTTAACCCTTAAGGCTTAATTTCCACTTTGTTCAATTACACCATCTGAGAACATGTGCTCACTGTCGATAGCATTTCAGTAAATTTGTCAACTGAGATTATACCATTGATTTCTTGTCATGTTTTGGCTACCTTTGTAGGCAGCCATATATATGTCTTACTATCACCAGTCATCCTAGAAGACAGTATATAGTCTGGTAGAGCAAATTAAGAAAACCATTCCTGTAATCTTTATGTCAGTTTTTGACATAACCCTTCAAGGTCTAATTCTGACTTTGATAACTTTGTTTTGCAACATAACAGGTGCCCCAACGTACAGACTTTGGGTAACCTTGTATGTTACATTCTAACTGCCATGGCAGTTATTTCTAGGCAAGTCTTTGCTATCGATATAGGCAGCCAAAACTTGCCTAGAAACAACTGGAAAGCCATAGGATGTAGACTACTGAAGTGTAGTAAAAATGTACAAAAATCTCCAGGCATTTAAAGATTAAAAGAATATAAACCAAGAATTGTCTTTTATCCATTATTCAATTAGAAATTTATTAGGCTGTGATTGTTAAGTGTGTTAAAATCCACGTACCTTCAAGGATTTAATTGAATAGAGAGAGGTTGCAGTAGATCTCTTAGCATGCTAAAACATTACTTTTTTCATTGAACAATCCTGTTATATTCAAATAAGTTAGAAATTAAGTAATTTTATCCTTAATGGGAATCCTGGGAAGTTAAGCAGTGCCTGTTTACCATAGTAAACAAGTGCTGTTTTACTTTTAAAATAGGATCTGTTAACAAACACCTGATTCCGAAGTCCACAAAAGCGGGCATCACAGGTATAAATGATTGGCTAAACTTTACTTTTTTCCTATATTGCAGTCATGATATAGCCATAAATGCTGAAAGTGATCTTCAGCATAAATAAATAAATAAATAAATAAATAAATAAATAAATAAAATAAAAAAATAAATTGCTTGTCTGGAACACAAGCACATTGACTGTTTTACACAAACTCTTTTGAAAAGTGAAGAAAAAGAATTCAAATTCCAGTGTTCAACAAATTAGAACACTTGGTTGAATCAGTGTTTTTCAGAAATATCATAAATAGAAACGAGAGCTTTGGGGTGCGGTCCGAAATTCAAGATGGCTGCTGGCAGCCATTTTGTACCAAAATTAGTGTAATCAGTTTTTTTGTACAGAACTTCTGTATGAAAGTTCTGATTTGAATAAATTTTTGTAGGAATGTTTAGTAACATGGAATACATCACATATAATACAGTTTTTTTTCTCGAGCAGACATTATGCAAATTAGATGAACTTTGATTTGTTCAGTGCTACTTATACACAGTAAGTGCACATGTCAATACAGCTCGGGCTAGAGTCTGTATTTATGAACCAATCGATCTTCACGAAACTTCTTGGGGTACCTTTGTTATCACCTTGTGACAGGAACGAGTGTTTTTGGGTGCCTTTGTTATCACTGTGCTATGAGAACAAATATTTTTGGGTTCAGTCAGACCCTCTCTGGGACTCATAGATTTCTTTTCTAGTTTAGCATCTAACTGTCACCCCACCTTTACAATGCTTTACCTATATATTTGTTACAGGCTATGGTCAGCATTTATATACGGACTGTTACAATACTTTACATGTACCTTTGTTATCAGGTCATTACCCAGATGTTTGTCATTGCTGTGTCACCTTCTATACACGTACATGTCTTAAACAAGTTGAGCTACAGTGTCATTGACACTTTCATTGTTGGGTAACTATTGTATAGCTTCTTTGAGTTCTGGAACCTTAGCAGACTACAGACCCAATTTATGTTGAGAAATTTCACTTGCCTTTTGTGATGCATCGCTAGGTTTTTGCAGTATCACTGTATAGTTTCTTTTCAATCATATCTGAATTAATATACCTTTTTGAAATCTTAAAAGTTTTCCTGCTTGAAGTTTTCGTCTTGGAGTTTTCACTCTCGTCATTGCAGAGTTGAGACTTATAATTTAGGGAAAATTACAATTTTTTCATTTCACATATCTTACTTAGCTACAGTATGCTTTAGTACCATTTTTTGAACCATTTGAACGGGAATGACTGCTTTTCTGGTACAGAATCATGATGCAACCTGAAATCATAAAGTGGATGGTTGCTCAGTGAATTTGTGTGGTAGACCAATCAATATGTTCAATGTACAGCTTCGAGGCTGCACAACATTGAAAATATTATTATACCATTGAAATGAAATGGACTATACCATCAGGGTTCAAAGGGTTAACCCTTTACCTAACATTATGGCCAAAAACGGCCAGGAAATTGACCAAACTAAACCTACCATATCCTAAAATATGTTACAAATATCTCAATAAAACCATACAAATATGGATATCATTAGAACCAGCTCGTTGAGCTGTATGGTTTTATTGGAAAATTTTGAGAATTTTTTTCAAAAAATGTGAAATTTGATTTATTTTTTAAAAAAGCTGTGTTAGGTAAAGGGTTATCACTGCAAAAAATGACAAATATTGACCAAGTTTGATTCTGCAAATTTTCCTACCTCATTCTGTAGATCGTTGGTTTCATTTATTCATTCTGTGTGTCTTTTTTTTAAGTTTAATTTATCGGTTGGGTTAAAAGAACACGGATAAAATACAGTTTTGTTTTGCTTCTTTTCTCACATTATCGTACACATGCTTTGTGAAACATTTCCTTGTGAGTTTTGTTTTTGATTTCTGCATATTTCCTGGAACATTTTGTAGTTTTCGTACAGTGTTAAACATTCAACTTACAATTCCATGTGTACTCATAAAAAAGTGCAAAAGTGGTTTTATTTTTTTAATTTTTTCTTTCAACTCATAGCTCATGACTTCATATTAGAATGAGCCTATAATAAACTGTAATAGCACCGATTTGGAGGAAAAAATTGAGTTATCAAGGAAATAATATAGGTCCATTCATTTCTAACTTGTGTCAGCTAAAGTGGTATTTGTGACAAAACCCTAATGAAGTTGGAACTGTTTTAAACATATTTTGTTTTTATTCTAGAGTATGGGTGGTTATGGGCATTTATTATTTGTTTGTAGAATGCTTTTCATGACTTGTTGTTTCAAGAGAGAGTTTTTAGATCTTTTGCTGTGCTCGTTTACGGTGACATCAGTTTTCTGCTGAAGAAATTAAATATGGTTATCAGTTGCCAGGGTACAAGTCTATATTTTATGTCATCACCGATTGCATGGCTAAATGGACCTGGTGCCTCTGATTTAATGCTCATATACCAGTTGTGAAAATTTGTATTATAAACATGGCGTTATAAATTTATTATTTGAGAGGATTTATTTTAACTCTTAAAGGCTTAATAAAAGTCTTGGTTAAGTTTCCTACATCAGAACTAGTTCCCCGACATGGAAGCTTTCAGTTAACCTGGTTAAATTCAAATTAATGTGGCAGTGGTTTCCAGATAAGGCTTGACTTCCTGTACAGGCAGCCAAGACTTTACTGAAAACCACTGCAAACCCACAGGCCAAAGGTCATGCATGGCAAAACTTGGAAAATTGTCCAGGTCTTTAAGGCTCAACTGGTTGAATTCTATATTAATTTTTGTAGTCAGTATTTGTTAATCAATAAGTGTTTCATTGTAATTTAATAAGAGTGTTTTTGCAGGTAGGAATTTTGCAATAATTTGTAACAACACAAATTCGCATGATCCAGATGATGGTGACATCTAGTCTTGAGACTTAAAATACAAAAGAAAAGTATTTTAAGTTTTGTCGGAACAAGACTTCTATTATTATAAGAGATTAACTGTTAAATGATATTTAGCATGCTGAGAGTAATATGTGTCATTGCTTGTTTATATATATTGTATGTTCAAATGTTTATATAGTTGTTATACACAAATATAGGGAATTAACTGTTCTACCCTTTTCTCTTGCATTTTCCCCATGAGTCCACAAATGGGACACTGCAGTTCTTACATGAAAATTTAGATGGTCATGTGACAATTATACAGTGTTAATATATTGCCACTGTAAAAATCTTACCACATGCAAATATTAACTGGTAGAATGCTAAATGTTTTTTCAAAAGTGGTTTGTTACATTGTGATTTTTTCAAAGATACCATGCTAGCGGCAATGGGAGTCTTAGTGGGAAAGATTTTGTTCTCAAATATATTTTTTGTCAAAATTTATTAGAGAGTGTTTCAGTATTCAATAAATTATAAGAGAACAATTGAATATAAACCTTTTCTTCTACTTCCAAGTACACAATAAACAAATGCATACAGTGAAAAGCCACTAAAGTGGCTTTCAGCACTTTTCAACAGAACCATGGTAGTGGCTTCTAGGACTCAATCAGTTAACATTCATGACAGTGCATTTTGAATTTTTAGCTCAACTTTGGCGAAGCCAAATTTGAGCTTATGCCATGGACCGTCGTCCGTCTGTCCGTCTGTCCATCTGGCCGTCTGTCTGTCTGTCCATCAACAATTGGATACGGCTTGGGCTAGAGGCCGTATTTATGAACCGATCTTTACGAAACTTCTTGGGTAACTTTGTTATGACCGTGGGATGAGAACGAGTGTTTTGGGTGCGGTCCGAAATTCAAGATGGCTGCCAGCCACCATTTTGTACCGACGATGCAGAAATCTGTTTTTTGTACAGAACTTCCATATGAAAGCTCTGATTTGAATAATTTTTTGTTTGAATGTTTAGTACCATGGGACACATCACATATAATACAGGTTTTTTTCTCGTGCAGAAATTATGCAAATTAGATGAACTTTGATTTTTTCAGTGCTACTTACACACAGTAAGTACACATGTCAATACGGCTCGGGCTAGAGTCTGTATTTATGAACCGATCTTCACGAAACGTCTTGGGTACCTTTGTTGTCACCTTGGGACGAGAACGAGTGTTTCTGGGTGCGGTCCAAAATTCAAGATGGCTGCCAGTGGCCATTTTGTACCGAAATTAGGTCTAATCAGTTTTTTGTACACAACTTCTATATGGCTCAGGCTAGAGGCCGTATTTATGAACCGATCTTTACGAAACTTCTTGGGTACCTTTGTTATCACCGTGGGATGAGAACGAGTGTTTTTGGGTGTGGTCCGAAATTCAAGATGGCCACCAGCAGCCATTTTGTACCAAAATTAGTGCAATCAGTCTTTTGTACAGAACTTCTGTATGAAAGTTCTGATTTGAATAAATTTTTGTATGAATGTTTAGTAACATGGAATACATCACATATAGTATGGGTTTTTTTCTCGTGCAGAAATTATGCAAATTAGCTGAACTTTGATTTATTCAGTGCTACTTATACACTGTAAGTGCACATGTCAATATGGCTTGGGCTAGAGGCTGTATTTATGAACCGATCTTCACGAAACTTCTTGGGTACCTTTGTTTTCACCTTGGGACAGGAATGAGTGTGTTTTGGGGTGCCTTTGTTATCACTGTGCTGTGAGAACAAATATTTTTGGGTTCAGTCAGACCCACTCTGGGACTCAGATTTTTTTCTAGTTTAGCATCTGACTGTCACCCACCTTTACAATACTTTACCTATACATTTGTTACAGGCAATGGTCAGTATTTATGTACAGACCGTTACAATACTTTATATGTACTTTTGTTATCAGGTCATTACCTAGATGTTTGTCATTGCTGTGTCACATACTATACATGTACATGTCTTTGTCTTGACAAGTTGAGCTACAGTGTCATTGACACTTTCATTTAAAGCTATTTTTAGAGAAAAGAATGTTAATGAAACTGAAGGAATTGATGTAATAAATTTGCATAAAGTGAAGAAATCCATCATCAATACATCTCTGGGAAATGGAGTAGTACTTGTTTACCTCTGATAAAGAAGTACTGTTTTATTGGTAAAATATACCTTGTAACTCTAAAGTCATCTAAAGTGGGAAGCATATGTATAAGCAATTTGTTAAATTCTACTTTATAATTGTGTTGACATCACTGTATAGCAACAGATCCTGAGTGATCTCAAACATAATAAATAATGATATAATTGCACAAGAAGTAAGTCAATGCAAGTCACATAATAGATTGAAGCAGTGTTACAATCAGTAAAGCCAACAGCCCTTTCAATATTTATGATTTTCAGGTTTGTCATTCTGAAGTTGTGTGACTTTATTCATAAAAAAATGGCAATTTTTCACATGTCATATTATTACTCAAGTTTGTTTTGACCGATTCTCATAATTTATATACACACTATTGAGATTGATCAAACAAAGCTCCCTTTCATTTTTTGACAATTTTCAGGTTTGTCGTTCCAGACTTATGGGACTTGAATCGTCAAAAAAAGCAATTTTTAGGTCATCAGTGTTGAAGGAGTAGTGTGGACTTGGAAAAATTCTGACCTGTTTCGTTCTACATGATTGCAGGCAACCAGTGGTATCCTAGGGCATTCAAATTTCATATGTGGGTATTATAATTGCTTCAATATAAGTTAACATTAACCCTTGACCAGACAGTTTTTACAGATTGTGGAGATTTTTAATACACTGCTCAACATTTTTTCTTAGTTTAAACTTTAAAATTCTGACTGTTTTGCTAAATATGAATGCAGGAAACCACTTGTTAACAAAGTTTTTGTGAGGGTGAACCTGATCTGCTTCATTTCTAAGAAGCCTGAAGATATGGTATGAGATACTGTTGGTGAGCTGATGGGCATGGACCCCTCCCCCACCTTATTTCATTTCCATTCATTTGTTTATAGAAGAGTGATTGCCCTTGAACTTAAAAATTTCACATATTTCCTGTGGTCTTAGCTCCTTATCCATCATACTGACTGCTGTTGTTGGAAATTTGACTGGAAAACAAGAGTTTTCATTACAAATATCTCTTTTATGAAATAATATAATAATGATATAAATACCCTGGACCCCCCCCCCCCCCCCCCCCAAAAGAAAAAAAAAAAACAAACAAAAAAAAACAAAAACAAACAAAAACAAAACAAAAAAAAACAAAACTAAAAAAACAGAAAAACATCTATTCAGTACATCATTCCACTGGCCTATCAAAACAGATGGTCTCTCAAGGAAGGTTTTACTGTAGCGTATACTCTTCGAATTGCAAACTGTTTCACTTTGCATCTAGTTGAATAGCCAATATTCAGTTAACAGGAATATACAATTAATGGGAATTTTCCTGTCTTCTATTGATAATCTAAGCATTTATTGTTTTATATCTTGTTTGACAGAGCTCATTGAGTTATGTCAAACAAGACAGATCAAATACCTTTAATGGATGTTGAGAATTCAGTTGTAACCAGAGTAATTCTTTGCCAGATTATCAGATTAACAGGGGTTTTCTCTATAACCTACATCCAATTAACAGGTTGAATTTCCCTGTGGGAACCTCGGGAAGTGAAGCAGTGCTTGTTTACTGTGGTAAACCAGCCATTGTGCAGAAATATGTGAACTTAAACACCAATAAATAAATAAATATAACAGGTTGAATTTGTACTGAAGGTATGGTAAATGATTTTGTATTTGGAAGTTGTATTCTATTAACAAGGTTATTCAATTAAGAGATATTCAGCAGGCCTTTAGATTACCCCAAATTCAAGGCGGTAAAAGCTGCGCCCAAAATAGGAGACGTGCTAAAATAGTGTCCTGGATATGTTGCGGCCAAATGTATTTCAAATTTTTCAGCTGGAACAGTGTTTTTTCTTTCATTTTTATGCTTTGTAACGTTGCTTTCAGCTTTAAAAATCAACAATATTTCAAATTTAATGTAATTTTGAAGCTTCACGGGGGTCTACTCAGTTTTACTATTTGTGGACTTAATGTTATGTAAAGGCTTTATAATATACATAATTATCCATGTGTATCTTTGGTTTGTACAAATATTTTTTTGTGTAACTTGTATGATCATTGCTTTCCTGCCTTGCCTTTTGCTGAAATTTTATCCACCCTATGTCTCCCTGAGAATATGATTTATTTTTATATAGCTTCAGTATCTTGTCTGAAAACCAAAAGTACTTTGTTTTCTTATTTTGTCTCAAAAATTTGAAATGTTTAATTTTAATGATCATTCAATTTAAATTAAAGTAAATTTAACGAACCATTCGCTATATAATATCGTTGTGATAATAATTAATTGCATAAAGTTTTGTTTAACCCTTTACCTAACATGGCTGGGAGATGACATTTGTCAAAAACATTTAACGAATATTCTCACAGTGTTCTTTTTTCTCTCAAAACATTGACTATGAATACTTAATGGAATGAGCTCGTTGAGCATGTTTTATTTTTTAACCCTTCACCTAACAGTATTTAAAAAAAATAAATTTCACATTTTTTGAAAACAAATATTACAATTTTTCAATAAAACTATACAGATATGGGTATCATTAGAACCAGCTCCATGAGCCGGTTCAAATGATATCCACATTTGTATGGTTTTATTGAGAAACGTCTAGTATATTTTAGACAGTTGTAGGCTTATTCTGGTTAATTTTCCGGCCATATTTGGTCACTGTGTTAGGTAAAGGCTTAATAATACTGGCTCCATCTAACCATTATGTTGAGTAGGGATTTACCTTTTTTATTACTGATAATTCTTTTTTCCTATGATAATGGAAGGTTGGTAAACCTCAGCCATTGTTGATAAAGTGCTGTTGTGTTATATGCTTCTTTTTACAACTGTGCATCAACTAACAGCCTATCAGAAGTTTGATGGAAAAAAACTCAAGGGTGAGCTATGGAACTATATGATTATCAAAAAAGATAGGCATTGAAACAGTGCTTTACCTAGCATTATTCAAGGATGATCTGACAATAATTTTTTCCAAATAATTGAACATGTTTCTTTTTTGCTTCCAACAAATAACTTATGGTATCTTGTAAGAATTGGCTCCACAAAACTTATTTCAGTGAAGTGCCATAAGTTATCTTCAGAAATGAAACTGAAAATAGAGCAAAATCTGAAAGATGATTTTTATATATAATATTTAGGTGTGTTTAGTTAACAAAGAAGATCTATATCCATATGTCTCTCCTCGTTGATGTATTTCTTGATCAAGATACCCCAAGAACTGAATCTCGCCTAGTGGATATCCTTTGATGTTGAGTAGTGCATGAGAATCCTCTCAAAAATGGGTAAAATAATGATAAACATTTGGCTGAATTTGATTTTATAATTGCATCACGGTTGCAATATTTCCAAAGGTGCTGAAAGTGACCTTAAACTTCAGTGTTTGGGAACCAAAAATTGAATAAATAACAAACCATATTTTGTGTTTTGTGCTGGGCAGATTTGGTTGATATGTTGGGTAAAGGATTAACCCTTTACCAAATGTACTCAATATCAAAATTTCCAACAAACCATATCAAGCCCTCAGACATCATTCCAATGAGAGGTCACATGATTTTCTTTTTTTCAACTACTCAGTTTGTAAATTATGTGGACGGATGCTGCCATTTCGTTGGTAAAGGGTTAACCAATTAAGGAACGAGAACCCAAACTAAGCAAGCACGTTGGCTTGTTCAGCATGGAGTTACATGGTATGGTTAACAAAAATATAATTTGACCTTATTCCTTGTTGAAAAGTTCTTGTAATAGGAAGCTTAGATATTTTTAGCTCACCTGACTTTCAGTCAGGAGAGCTATAGTGATCACTCACCGTCCGTCGTCCATGGTCGTCCGTGAACATGGTGTTTGCGTCTTCTCCTCCCAAACCGCTGAACCAATTTAATTGATATTTGAGATAATAGTTTGTTATGACATCGCAATTTGATTTTGTTCAAATCAAGTTGCCTCGCCCATGGGTAGGGCCACACCCAAAAAGTGTGCTGAAATCTTAAAAAATCTTCTTCTCATGAACCAGCAGTAGCAGAGACTTGATATTTGGTGTGCAGCTTCCTTTTGAGGTGTAGACTCAGATTTGTTCAAGAGAAGTTTGTGGGGCTATACTTGGCGTCGTTATAGGAGGGGCAAAATTTTTGGCCCCACCAAAAATTTCTATTTTCCAAACCGAGAGGCTGATTTGAACCAAATTTTATGTGAGGGCTTATTGGGTCATAAGTACCTAATTTATGCTGATTTTTTTTTCCCTGTAGCCCCATGGGAACCGCAGGAGCTAAAAATAGAAAAAAATTAAAACGCCCATATCTCCAAAACTGCACGGCACCGAGAATTTTTATTTGGTGTGAAGCTTCCTTAGGACCAACAGAAAGAATTGGTAAAAAAAAATTGCCATCGGTTTTATCATGGGGTACAGTTTCGGGACTTTGAAAAAGTGCTGAGTTAGCACTTTTTAACACTGTAGGCAATGGGAAAAACATTAAAAAATCTTCTTCTCCAGATCCAGCTGGCAGAATCTTTTGATATTTGGTATGAAACATTGTAGGGTGGATCTGATTCAAGTTTGTTCAAATCGGCGCCCTGGGTTCATATTTGGGCTCAGTATAGGAGCCCGATTTCGAACTTAGTGCATTTCAGGCAAATTTCTTAAAAAATCTTCTTCTCCAGATCCAGCAGGCAGAATCTTTTGATATTTGGTATGCAACATTGTGGGGTGGATCTGATTCAAGTTTGTTCAAATCGGCCCCCTGGGTTTATATTTGGGCTCAGTATAGGAGCCCAAATTTGAACTTACTGCATTTCAGGTAAAAATCTTTTGATATTTGGTATGCAACATTGTGGGGTGGATCTGATTCAAGTTTGTTCAAATCGGCCCCCTGGGTTTATATTTGGGCGCAGTATAGGAGCCCAAATTTGAACTTACTGCATTTCAGGCAAATTTCTTTGAAAATCTTCTTCTCCAGATCCAGCAGGCAGAATCTTTTGATATTTGGTATGCAACATTGTGGGGTGGATCTGATTCAAGTTTGTTCAAATCGGCCCCTTGGGTTTATATTTGGGCTCAGTATAGGAGCCCAAATTTGAACTTAGTGCTTTTCAGGCAAATTTCTTAAAAAATCTTCTTCTCCAGATCCAGCAGGCAGAATCTTTTGATATTTGGTATGCAACATTGTGGGGTGGATCTGATTCAAGTTTGTTCAAATCGGCCCCTGGGTTTATATTTGGGCTCAGTATAGGAGCCCAAATTTGAACTTACTGCATTTCAGGTAAAAATCTTTTGATATTTGGTATGCAACATTGTGGGGTGGATCTGATTCAAGTTTGTTCAAATCGGCCCCCTGGGTTTATATTTGGGCGCAGTATAGGAGCCCAAATTTGAACTTACTGCATTTCAGGCAAATTTCTTTGAAAATCTTCTTCTCCAGATCCAGCAGGCAGAATCTTTTGATATTTGGTATGCAACATTGTGGGGTGGATCTGATTCAAGTTTGTTCAAATCGGCCCCTTGGGTTTATATTTGGGCTCAGTATAGGAGCCCAAATTTGAACTTAGTGCTTTTCAGGCAAATTTCTTAAAAAATCTTCTTCTCCAGATCCAGCAGGCAGAATCTTTTGATATTTGGTATGCAACATTGTGGGGTGGATCTGATTCTATTTTGTTCAAATCGGCTCCCTAGATTCATATTTGGGCTCACTATAGAAGCTCGAATTCGAACTTAGTGCATTTCAGGCAAATTTCTTCAAAAATCTTCTTCTCCAGATCCTGCAGGCAGAATCTTTTGATATTTGGTATGCAACATTGTGGGGTGGATCTGATTCCAGTTTGTTCAAATCGGCCACCTGGATTCATATTTGGGCTCACTATAGAAGCCCAAATTCGAACTTAGTGCATTTCAGGCAAATTTCTTCAAAAATCTTCTCCAGATCCAGCAGACAGAATCTTGTGATATTTGGTATGCAACATTGTGGGGTGGATCTGATTCAAGTTTGTTCAAATCGGCCGCCTGGGTTTATATTTGGGCTCAGTATAGGAGCCCAAATTTGAACTTAGTGCATTTCAGGCAAATTTCTTTGAAAATCTTCTTCTCAAGATCCAGCAGTTGGAATGTTTTGATATTTGGTATGCAGCATCCTTTGGGGGATGAGATTCAAGTTTGTTCAAGCCATGTCCCTAGGTCCATATTTGGGCTCACTGTGGGAGCTTGAATTGTAACTTTGTTTGAAATGAGGAATTTTCTTAAAAAATCTTCTTCTTCAGATCCAGCAGTCGGAATGGTTTGATATGTGGTGAGTAGCATCCTTGGGGGGGGGGGGGGGGGGGGGATTCAAGTGTGTTAAAGCCAGGTCCATGGGTCCATATTTGGGATCCCTGTGGGAGCCCAAATTATAACTTAGTCAATATGAGGAATTTTTCTTCAAAAATCTTCTTCAGATTCAGCAGTTGGAATGTTTTGATATTTGGCATGGAGCAACCTTAGGGGGCTGAGATTCAAGTTTGTTCAAGCCAAGTCCCTTGGTTCATATTTGGGCTCACTATGGGAGCCTGAATGACAACTTCGTTCAAAATGAGGAATTTTCTTTAAAAATCTTCAGATCCAGCAGATGAATGCTTTTGATATTTTTTATGCAGCATCCTTAGGGGGGTAAGATTCAAGTTTGTTCAAGCCATGTCCCTAGGTCCATATTTGGGCTGATTGTGGGAGCTCAAATTGTAACTTGGTTCAAATTGAGGAATTTTCTTTAAAAAATCTTCTTCCTCAGATCCAGCAGTCGGAATGTTTTGATATTTGGTGTGCAGAATCCTTAGAGGTGTGAGATTCAGGTTTGTTAAAGCCAAGTCCCTGGGTTCATATATGGGCTCCCTGTGGGAGCCCGAATTATGACTTAGTTCAATATGAGGAATATTCTTTAAAAATCTTTTTTTAGATCCACTGGTCAGAATATTTGGATATTTGGTTTCAGCTTTTCTTAGGAGGAGCAGATGCAACTTGTGGAAATCAATTCTCTGGGTTGATATTTAGGCTACCATGTCAGGTGAGCGCCCTCAGGCCCCCTGGGGCCTCTTGTTGAATTTATTTGTTAAAAATGTTAACATGGCAATGAAGGTGAACAGGTCACCACTTCCAGCCTGGAAGGTGTGAAAATATGTATGTGTTTTTTTCTTTCCAATCTTTGTGATGATGGTTTTATGGGAGGTAACAGTGTGGAAACTCAGAAATAAAAGAGTTTTAAGAACCATGCATCTTGACTGCTTTCAGATTATATAAAACAGAATTTAGGTGAACTTAGTTTAAATCAGGAGATGTATCTCCACAAAATGTGATTATAAAATAGTTCTGTGATAAGTTGATTAAGGCTTCAACAAATTCTACATTCAGTGTGATTACATAGATTGTTATCTCCATGTAAACTCTTGATATAAAGTACTGCTTGTTCATTTTAACTAACTAATTATACTCTAGTGGTGGTAAAATGGTTTTCAGTGTTGCAAGCAATAGTTTTCAGTATGCAATATACAGGTAAAGAATTGGCTGAATTTGATTGAATGGTGTTGTCACATTGTACTGCCAGCTTCAAGTTTTGAAAGTGCTATTAAAATTCTTGTGAATCCATTGACATAAAATGGATCAGTCTTGTTACTTAAGCTTACCTAATCACTGAGGCTGGAATTCTGTGTCCAGTTTTGTAAAATGTTATAACTTGTTGGAGAAGATACTAAAATATTCAAATTGTTGAACACAAAAACTTAAAAAACAAGCGGTCTTTTCTCTTCTCATATGTATCCAGTTTTTCACTGTTCAGTGTCTGAAGTTTTCTGAAAAGTTTAAATTAATTTATGTTTTCTTAGATATTTCTTGTGGTTTAATTGAAATGTGCTCTCATTCAGTCATTTAATATGCTTTGTAACAGAAGAATACAAAGAAACATATTCTATTTAATAGTATGCATATTGATGAAAAGGAGAAACAAGCTATTTATGTGTATTGGAGATGGTCACATGATAAGTATTGGAGCAGCAGTTTTAAAAAAAAAGAGAGAGTGGTGGTTGAGTTGATAAGTGCGCTGGTTCCTCATGCCAGAGGTCCCGGGATCGATCCCCGGTTGGGGAAAGTTCTTTAGGTGTCCGAACACTTTCTGTCAGCATCAATTGTGGGGTTGATGCTGTCACAGCGTACCGTCCTATCGAGCGGGGAAGTAAAATGGCTGTCCTCTGTGCAGAGAGAGACACACTCAGTGCAGGCTAAAGATCCCTTCGAAGTATTCGAGAAGAGCGAGGCCACAAAGTTGCTGCTACGAAGGTCAACCCACACACCTGCACCATTCTGCTAAGGAAAGGCATTAATATAAGTTGCATAACTTGTTTGACAATCTTTGTAAAACAAATAAGATTAAATAAATAAAATCAATAAACATAAAGAGATGTGTCCAAACTTGAATTGTCCTCTGTTTGTATACGATCATTGCTGCACACAGTTTTTTGTGGTTGCAGAACCCAACCATACATAACCGAAGACTCTCCACAGGATAAAGACAAAGCACTGTTTGCAAATGTAAACAGCGAAGCAAATATTCATGTTGGGTTTTGGATATATATACACAGAACATCCAAACCTTGAAATAAGTAGTCTGACATCTGCAGAATGAGATGTGAAATTGGTGATGCTACCTTGCACAGCAGGGTAGCATCACTAAATTTACCCTCTCTGAATCTGAATCAGGGTCTCGAGCCTAAACAAAAAGAGGAACCCAGAGGATATATTGGGAGATTCGTGCCCACTGTATAGGATAGCATCAGCAAATTCACCCTCTGGGAACCTTCACCTGCAAATGACAGATGGCTTATTTCCAGTCTTGAGAACATAATGTGTGAATGCATTCGTCAATATGGCATGAGTGCCAGTGCAGAAAGATAGAAAAAGAGGTGTGGCCTCGGGTTCTATCCTTCTGCGATGGCATGAGTGCTGTATTGTTGAACACATTCAAACATCGTGGCATTCTGTGTTCATTACACACCTCTATGCCATAGAATCCATTAATTTAAAAATTTGGTCTTATTTGCAGAATTTGACAGTTCTGACATCTGCTTGAAATAAAAATAAAAAGAAAGCTTAGGGGTGACTAACAAACGTGTGACAGATCCAGGAGATATTCACTTCAAAGTCTGAACTAGATTGTTATAAAATCATTCCCCATTTATAGAATGAGTTTAATTTCATTAATTTTGGTAGATTTGAACAAAAAAAACTTTCCGATTGATATTCGATTTATCGGCTGTCACTGCAGTTTCTGAATTGATCTACGTCAGAATGTGATGTTTCAATTGGCCAATTACAAAAATAGGCAGAGTTTAGTTCTTTTGATGAATTCATGACATCAGGTTGAAAAATAGTCGGTCAGTGGAAATCCATATGTAATACATATTCCATACGGATTTCTAAATATGGAACTGGAGGAAAAGTAATAGTCATGTGTAAATCAATTCATTGAAATTTTTATATACGCCACATATTTATATTATAATGGTCTCTGTATAGCCAATACAGTTTAACAAAAGTAGCGAGCAGTATGCCCAAATCATAGATTAATGTGCAAGATAAAATAAAAGATAAAGAAATTATAAACATAAAAGCAGAAAAAGTTGTATGTCTGGGTCATCACGATAAAAATGACAGAGGTTGGAGAAATTTGTTTGAACACCAACCTTATAATTGAATTCAATTTCTCTCCAAAGTAATATTTCAATGTTGGCCCCTGCTGTATTAACTTTATTAACTTTATGCTGTTAGCATGTTTTTTCAGGTTTTTTGGGGTATGGATGGCATTTGGATGATATATTTCTTTATCTTTACAGTTTATTAAGTTATGCGTTTTGGATCTCTCTAGTAAATGGTATCAAGGCTATTTTTTCACTGTATACTCATATATACCTTAAAGATCTGTTGATACATTGCTGACGGCATGCAATGAAAGACACTCCTATTTCAGTTAACTCATGAACTAACATAAATAATGCGTATATTCTCCACTCTTGTTTTATTCCAGTTTTATTTTTTAAATGTTTGCTTCCAAAAATAGCATCTGACCCCCTCACTGCTATATGCTTGTTCCAGTTAGTGGTCATAAGCTATGTTTTGGATGCAAAAGGGTTCAATCCTAAAAGTCTTTGTATCATTAAACTTCCAAAATTATAACTTCCCATACTTTGAAAACATGATACTTTACCCCATTGTTCAAGTCTGAGCAGACTCAGAATTATGGAGCACACTTTAAAAGTTTGTTCCACTGAGCTATTGATATGCTGTTACAAGGCACTTTGTCAGTAGATTGCTCAGAGAGGTATTTCTTACAGTATATTTCATAATAGCATTTTTTCTTTGAAAGTAAAAGCAGCCTGATGTAAACGTAGTATAAAATGAGCTATGCCTCCATAAAAATGAGCTTTGCCTCCAGTCTGTTAAAAAACATTTCTATGAAACTCTGCCTGAATGATACCATGTTGACCCCTCATTGGAACAAGCTTAAGCTTGTTCAAGTGACAGCTGACATGATATGGTTTTGTGGAAACTTTTTGAAAATGAAGAAAAAAAACAAACTAAAATAACAAAATTTGATATCATGTGCTTTGGGTAAATTGTTAAGGGCTTGGACAAGTTCCAACAAATTACACTAAACCAATTCATGCAAATTCAGAACCTTGGCAGTAATTTCTGGTCAAATCTTGATGCCAGTGTAGGTAGCCAAGACTGGACTACAAATTATTGGTAGGGTTGTTAATATTGTCTTGAAGACTTCTTTGTGATTGCATTATGGGC
This sequence comes from Pictodentalium vernedei, assembly GCA_031216915.1. NCBI lineage: Eukaryota > Metazoa > Mollusca > Scaphopoda > Dentaliida > Dentaliidae > Pictodentalium > Pictodentalium vernedei. Next base: position 333,546,145 of record CM062293.1, on the reverse strand, counting down.
ACGTCTGTTGGGAGGTCACAAAGTCAGTCAATGTCATAATAAGGCCCTAAATCCCCATGGACACACTTAGGAAATGGAATAGTGCCAGCTCACTGTGGTAAACAAGTTCTGTTTTACTATCAAATTAGAACAGGTAACCAATGCTTGGAGTGGAACTCCTCAACAGTGGGCAGCAGAGGTATGAATGATTGTTGAAACTTCACATGTCCATAGCCATAGATGCTGAAAGTGACCTTAAAAATAAATAAATAAGGCCCAGAAGGGTTAAATAAAAAATATTGCATAAGGACTTCATTGCTGAACATCCATATATATTTTAGCCTTAGTCCTTATGTAATCACCCTGTTTGTAATGCAGTTTAAAATTTAACATTAAGTTATCCCTTTGCACACTTAGGTCAAACTATCAAAATTTTAACTTGCAAATATTTCCTATAATGAAACTAGGAATTTAACCATTTCATTCTTGTTTAACCTTTTACCCATCGTAACAGCCAAAACTGGCCAGCGCTATTCACAAAATTCACCATTCAGTTTTTATTACTTTTCATTTTTTGTCACAAAAACGTAGCTTATGACTCCTCATTGGAATGAGCTCAACGAGCTCATTCCAATGAGGGGTCATAAGCTATGTTTTTGATGCAAAAAATTAGTGCTTCAAGAATTTTATTTGTAAGTGTCGACTGCTTTTCGTGTTAGGTAAAGGGTTAACAGAGCTCACTGTGCTCTGTTTGAACAAAACTAAATTGGTTAAATTCATTATTCCATTGTGGGAAAAATGTAACACTTGAGATTTTTTTTTTTTTGACATCAGTGTGCAGGAGGTTAATTAGTTACATATGATATTGTAGACACTTTTTGTTCATTTGCTGCTCTTGTGTAAGTATTGTAGAATATGGTGAATTATAAATCAGTTGTTTCTTTCATTTCTGTTAATGCTTTTCACATATCTTCATGTTTTAATAATTATGTGTTTCTCTTTTTTGTCTTGTATTGATAAGTATGTAGTTTATATATTGTTCTTGTCATGTCATAATGATTTTGTCCACAGATAGATGATTCATTGTCCCTTTAGGTACCTTTACAAGTATCCACATGCAGACTCCTAACTGGAGCTGTGCTTGTTCACTACATCAGAGAACTCTTTGTGTCACTTGAAAAACTTTTGTCAAATTATTTTAATATAGCATTGGTAAGGGGCTACTCGCTGTGTTGGATAACAAACATCCCATGCATTCGTTTTTAGCTAAATCTGCGCAACAGTATATGCAAAGAAGCTTCCCAGCAAAGTTTTCTTGGAATTTTTATTTCTATCCTCCAAATACAGCTTCTGATCAGCCATTTTTGGAATAAAGTCTTTGTGTTCATATCGCTAATGGGTCAAAAACTGTATTTTGGATAAAAAAAGAAATACTATTCAGTTCAGTTCGTTAAATTGCATAGTGTGTTAAGTAAATTGTTGAAGAAATTTATGCTAAAAGAACTATGTTAAAAACAGAGTAAAATTGAAATTTTGTAATTAAAGTATCATGGTATTTTTTAATGTTAGTCTTCCAATTCTGTACAAAAAAGAGAACATTTTATAGATTGTGACATGTACCAGATATTATTCCAAAAACAGCTCTTTCACATGTATCATCTATCTGTGGATCAGGGGCTTTTTATGAGACTTGCAGTATCTGATCATATGCAGAAGAGTGTTGTAGGGAGTTAATTTCAAGATGTTTTTCAGTTGCAACTTAATTCCAGATGTATTCATTTTTTTTTTCATTTTACTGCTTCAATCAAGCAGACCATATGCTTTATATTTTCTGATGTCATAAAATCCTGAATGTCATCATTTAAACAAGTTGACGAAAGTTGAAGATAACAGGGAACAACATGACATTGAGAAAGCTTGTTAAATGCTTTCTTCCAGATATATAGCTAGAATTGATCATTTTGTTTCGTTGAGGGGCAACTTCTGTAGACACCAAAGTTATATAACTACAGTGGAGCCCAATTAATTGGCTAGCTATTCATAGAATAACCCTGTTAATTGAATATAATGTTTAAACACAAAGCCATTTACCATACTTTCATTACAAATTTGACCTGTCACTTGCATATGGATTGTAAAACAAACTCCTATTAATTGAATAACAAGTTTTGTAATATGCTGAAAAATTACCCTGGAAATCACTGAATTCCCCTCGTTTATATACATATGTGGCCTCAGTATATCCAATACAGGCATATAATCTACTATATTTTGTTTGACACATGGGTATTAACACCAATAAATAAATAAATAAATAAATAAATAAATAAATAAATAAATATCTTGTTTGACTGAGATTCAAATAAATAAATAAATAAATAAATAAATATCTTGTTTGACTGAGATTCACGAACTGTGTCAAACAAGATATAATATAATAGAATAAATTCTCAGTTTTTTTGTACAATATGGCAAAGTGATCAAATCCCTTTTAATTGCCTACTGTTAATTGGATAATTTTCTCTGTCAAAGTGGCTATTCAATTAACAGGGTTCCACTGTATTTCTTTTACTGGGCTTTAACCCTTTACCTAACGAATCGGCCGCATGTGCCCACGTAATTTACAAAATGAGCTGTTGGAAAACATATATTATTCAAAAAATTTCAACAAAACCCTAACATGTGACCCGTCTCTGGAACGAGCTCATCGAGCTCATTCCAATGAGGTGTCACATGATAGGGGTTTGTTGAAATTTTTTGAAATATCTGAAAAAAATAGTATTTAAAATAATAAATTTTATTATCATCTGCATTGGGTAAAGGGTTAATAGCTTTTGTCCCCTGTGGGAATCCCAGGAAGTGGTGCAGTGCTTGTTTACTGGGGAAACTAATGCCTGGGTGTGGAAGTCCTTAAAAAGGACAACATAGCTACAGACGATTGGCTAAACTCGACTTCTTATCTGTGTTATGGTCATGATAAAGCCGAAGATGCCAACAATTACTTGTCTACAGAAATGATTTTTACTTTACAGATTATTTGTTGGATATGTCTTGTAAAAATAATTTCTATTACTGTATGTTTTTAAATGGAGGCCTTCAGATTTTTATTTTAACCCTTTACCTGACACGAATATTAGACAGTTATAAAAAATAAAAGAATAAAAAAATTGTTGAATAACAAAACATTTTAATTGCCTCACAAACACAACCGAAGAAATTCATTCCAATGAATGGTAAAAAATGGAGGCAGAAATTGAAAAAAATCTTTACTAGTAAAATAGGACCCAGTCACCAATGCTTGGGGTGAAAGTCCTCTACAATGGGCAACATGTAGATCAACGATTGACTACACTTGACTTCATCTCCATGTTGTGTCACGATTAGCCATGGTGCATAAATATGTGACGTTAACCACAAACAAACAAACAATTGAAAAAAATAATAAGACACAACACAGGGGTGGAGTACAAGGAACTGAAACCAGTGACTTGAGTTGAGAGTTTTCCTGTATTTCACGTGCCCCTTGTAAGACAGAACACAACAGGGGTGGAGTACAAGGAACTGAAATCAACAACTTGAGTTGGGAGTTTTCCTGTATTTCACGTGCCCCTTGTAAGACAGAACACAACACGGGTGGAGTACAAGGAACTGAAATCAGTGACTTGAGTTGGGAGTTTTCCTGTATTTCAGGTGCCCCTTGTAAGACAGAACACAACAGGGGTAGAGAACAAGGAACTGAAATCAATGACCTGAGTTAAGAGTTTTCCTGTATTTCACGTGCCCCTTGTAAGACAGAACACAACAGGGGTAGAGAACAAGGAACTGAAATCAACGACTTGAGTTGGGAGTTTTCCTGTATTTCATGTGCGCCCTTGGCGCACATGAAATACAGGGAAAGGGCGCACATGAAATATAGGGAAACCTCCAATAAGGGTCATTGTTTCCTGTCCCCCACACTCTTCTTGAGTTGTGATCTGTATTTATACAATGATTAAACTTGATTTAAGGGAATGGTGGTAATATTTTTAAAGACAAATATCAGCTTGTTTACTTTCTTGCTTGGTTCTGTTTTGGGTCAAGTATTTCATTCACGTCATAATGTCAATCAGATGCATCACAGCCAATCAGATGCATTCTTACATGACGTTCTTACACATTGGTCAGATTCCATGCATGGGGTATCTAGTACATTTCTCAATGTCTGTATTGTATCTGGTAATGTTGAATACAATCAGCAGTCATGGTATAATAAAACTGGAATGGCAGTTTTGGGAATATTGCTATCCATATATGGCTTTTGCATTGGGTAAAAGGTTTAAAGCTGCAATGAAAGAAAAATGCTATTGGATATTATCATAACACTGGGTAGCAGATAAATTGTATAAGTATGCAGGAAAATTATCATTTACAGAGCCCCAGGAATTGAAACAGTGGTGTTTACTGTGGTAAACCAGCTCTGTTTTACTGGTAAAGTAGGACCCACTCTTCAATGTTTTGGGGTGGAAGTCCTCTAAAATGGACAACATGGGTACAAACAATTGACTAAATTTGACTTTATCGCCATGTTGCAGTCATGATTAGCCATTGTGCAGAAATAATGTGACCTTAAAAACCAATAAATGAACAAATAAATCATTTACTGCAAGTCATTTTTTTTTCATTGAATTTTGTAATTTTATTGTATCCATATTCTGTAATTAGTTTCTGTGTGGTGGGCTTTGTTTTGCTCTATGTTATAATGGAGCACATTGATGCTGAAGTGAAATATCAGGTGTTGATAAAGTACGTAAATGAATATGGTTTATTGCATATACTTATAACTGAAAATACCTTGAGATATTTATACGTGATTAGATGAGAAGTTAGTTTATTGTCTTTGAGAGTTGTACAACCACATTGTATTAAGAAGCCATCATGTGTATATTGTGCATTACATCAGATCCACAAGGTTATGAGTTATGCTGCTCAAGATGTGATATATGGAATTTTACAGTTCTCCACCTTTGTTTTTTGGCTATCTACAAACATTTATGTAACTCTTTACCAAAGAATGAGTAAAAGACAACACTTGCCAAAATTTTTCTTTGAGAACTAAAATTTTCATTTTAACGAGCTTGTTATCAACGAGAGATCATAAGCTTCATTTTGGAGGGAATTTGAAAAAAATATTAAAATTTGAATGGCAGTTTTTGTGAATAGTACTGTCCAAATATGATCATTAAATTAGGTAAAGGGTTAATACCTGTTCCACTAATGTGCTGGGGTGGATGGGGGGGAGGGGGGAGGGGGGGGGGGCTACCCAACCTGCCCCCTTACCCCAATAATTTTTCAAGTTCTGACATTTTAGTTTCGACTGGAGTCTTAGATATCATGTATTTTCTTAATAAGAGTAGATGAGAGCACATTGGCTCATTATTTAGAGCAGCAGAGTTTAAACTGAAAGGTTGATGGTGCAATCCAGACCCACAACATCTGCGGTGTGGTAAACAAGTTCTGCTTTGTTTGTTAAATAGCATCTGGCAACCAATGCCTGGGTGGAAGTCATGTGTGAAAAGTGGGAAGCATCGGTATAAAGCGATTGGCTGAACATGACTTCGTACTTATGTTGTATTCATCATATAGCCATAGATGCTGAGAGTGATAACAGACACCAATAAATAAAACTGTTTCACTGTATGCATATGCATGCAAGCCAATTCAGGTTGGGGAATTCAGATAAGATAATGGTAGCTCTTTATGTTAATCGATCCAAACAATGTTACTGCTGAAGAAAGTTTTGCCATTTTCTTATGTGTGTATCTCCATGTAAGTGTAGGGATGAAGAGCATTGTTTGCCTCTCAAGACTCTTGTCAAAAACACAACTCTTTAAGAAATGCCTTGCCTTGGTGCAATGTCTTCTTTAATCCTTCCTGATGGGCTTGAAGGGTGCTGTGTATTGACTTATTCAAACCCTTTCTTGTAAAACAAACTCAAACCAAGATCTTTAGTGTCAGACTGCAGAAGCAGAAATAAAAGCAGTTGGTAAAATGAACAAGGTGTTGGTCCTGTTTTACTGGTAAAATAGGACCCAGTCACCAATGCTTGGGGTGGAAGTCCTCTAAAATAGGCAACATGGGTATAAATAATTGACTAAACTTGACTTTATCTCCAATTTACGGTCACGATTAGCTATTGTGCAGAAATATGTAACCTAAAAAATTAAATATATAAATAAAAATGAATCATACTACTTGGTTGTTTCTATGAGATGGTGTTAAATATAGAGTAACATTTTCCTGGCCTGTACATAGATTTCTCAGTTGGGAGTTGGAACACTGCTTGTTTTTTTACAGTAGACATGTGCCTAAGGAGAGACCTGATAACCAGTGCCAGGAGTGAGAGTTCACTATAAAGTGGATATCAACTCTGGCGTCAAACAAGACAAGATAGAATGGCCAAACTCTGGTAAATTATAAATCCTGTTTACTAAATGTGTTTTCCCTAAATAACTAAAAAATCCCCAGTTTATTTTTCCCCATAGCTTATGACTTCTCATTGGAATAGTTACTGCAGGTTTGTTCAACTGAAGGGACAAAAGTGATGATTTGGAAGAAATTATGAGAAAAAAGTTTTTTGAATAATCTTTACATATTGTGGATTTAGAGATTTTGTTATTTTCCTCTGCACAAAATTCAGGATTTAAAATGGTCTAGCAGTGAATTAGTTGGATTTTAGGTGGGTTCTAAATTGATGATTGAAGCCTGAGTTATCTTCTCCTTTACTGAAAAAACTGCTGTTATGAGGTGCATTGTTGGAAAGGGCCCTTTGAACCCTTCTTGACAGTGTGTTTCATAACAGAATGTCAGCAGCTTCATAACTCAAAAAATCTCTCAAATAATGATTTTACTATACGTTGCTAAGATCCGCTAAGGCAATGAAACACTTATTGAATGCCCAGTTCACCCTTTACATAATGCAATGGCCATATTTGGTTAGCACTATTCACAAAAAACAAAATTCAGTTTTCTTTCTTCAACTTTGGCCTCCAAAACATATCATATGACCCCCTCAGAAGTAACACATAAATAGGGCTTTGCTAAAGTTCGAAATTTAATTCAAACTCACACTGATAATTCAATTTGTTTCAACTGAAGTCAGACTGATTCTGAAATCTTCAAATCATTCAGATGTTGTAAAACTCTTATCAAGTGACTTCTCTTAAAGTCTTCTTCTATCATCAGATCTCCTATACAGGAAACCTGATGTCTCCTATACAGGAGACCTGATGATACAAGAAGAATTCAACGAGATTCCGCTTCAAAATTACTTTGATTCCATTTTTGAATGTTCGACTTTTTGATTAACCCTTTACCCAACGTAACAGCCAAAACCGGCCAGCGCTATTCACAAAAATCGCCAATTAATTTTCATTATTTTTTCATTTTTTGTCTCAAAAACATAGGTTATGACTCCTCATTGTAACGAGCTTGACGAGCTCGTTCCAATGAGGGGGTCATAACCTACGTTTTTGAGACAAAAAATTAGTTATTCAAGAATTTTGTTTGCAAGTGTTGTCTGCTTTTCAGGTTAGGTAAAGGGTTAATTTGCCAGATTCAGCTTGAAATTTGATTGGATTCCAAATCCTCTGTTTGATTTGATTCAGGATTTGATCTGAAATTTGAGATTCTACTCATCAAGCTCATTCCATTGAGGGGTTATAGAATATGTTTTGCAAATCATAAGCTGTTTCACGGGAAGAAGTAGAACATTTGCATTTATTTAAGAAGAATTGTTGCAACTGTTGACCAGTAGTTGTGTAAGGTACATTCTTGGGCTTATTATTCTGAGATGCAATAACTCGTAATTTTTAGAAGTATTTTTGAAACCATCAAATATTATTACCTTTCAGTGTGGTTAACAAATTAAACCTGTGGATCTGTACTTTTTGCTTCATTGATAAAGAGTATTATCAAACTATGTAAAGTTGTGAATGATTTTCTTGTAATGAACTTCTATAGAGGATGGTGATGAATAATGAAAATGATGCAATGACATCGCAGTGGCTTAACCTTTTTGTAATTAACCCTTATTCTTTCAATAACAACTGTTGTTGCATATTTTATTATGATATTCTGTCTTGTGCAGATTACCTTGTATCATCTGATTAATTGTTGGAAAGGGAGGATGGTGGCTCATTGGTTAGGGCATTCAACTTCAAACCAAAAGGTCTACGATTTGATCCTGGCCACTGGTAACTGTGTTGCATCCTTGGGCAAGACACTAAATCCTGAATGCTCACGCACTGTGGCGCTGTGTATGAAGGTGTGTTGCTCATCAATGATGCACATGTCTTCAACCATTGCTAACAGTGCTTGTGCAGAGTGAGATCATTGGGGAGTGTGTCCATTGCTCGCCACAGTTCTCTCCAGGTACACTTGCTTCGTCCACCTGTAATCTGTCCCATTTGAATTGACCCTGGCTGTCGGAAGTTGTTAAATCCCAATAAATAAATTGTTGGAAAGTGCTTAAGATAGCTCTTGCCAACCGTTAATCAGATGAAAGAATAGCAAAAATTTAATTGAACTTCCCCACAAACAAGCATATATCGATGCCATTGAGCAAAACCCTGTATCGCTGTGTGTTATTAGCTCACCTGACTGAAAGTCAGGATGAGCTATAGTGATCACTCACTATCCGTCAGCCGTGAACATGGTGTTTGCACCTGCTCTTCCTAAACCGCTGAACCAATTTTAGTTATATTTGAGGTGATTGCTTGTTCTGACTTCGCAGTTTGTTTTTTTTCAAATCAACTTGCCCAGCCTCATAGGGAGGAGGTGACGGAAAATTCACCTAAATTCTTTAAATAATCTTCTCATGAACCAGTACGTACAGTGACTTGATATTTGGTATGGAGCTTCCTTTTGAGGTGTAGAATCAAGTTTGTTCAAACGAAGTTTGTGCATCAATATTTGCCTTTGCAACGGGAGGGGCAAGATTTTTGGCCCCGCCCGAAGTTTTTATTTTCTGAACTGGTGGTCCGATTTGAACCCAATTTGATATGTGGTATTATTGAGTCATAAGTACTTGATTCATACAAAAAAAAATATTCCCCTGTCCCTGTGGGAATCCCAGGAGCTAAAAATAGAAATATTTTCAAATGCCCCTATTTCCAAAACCACACGGAACAGAGAACTGTTAATTGGTATGAAGCATCCTTAGGACCAGTAGTATTATTGGTAGAAAAAAATGGCACCGGTTGTGTCAAGGTGTTTTATAGGGGGTTAACAAAAAAAAAACGGAGCATATTTGCATAAATTAGAAAAAAAAGAAGGTTTTTCCACAACCTCTGATCAGAATCTTTTCATATTTGGTATACAGTATCCATAGGGGGAGGGGGGGGGGGGGGGAGCAGATACAAGTGTGTTAAAATGAAGTCCCTTGGTTCATATTTTGGCTCAATGCAGGAGCCCAAATTTTTAACTTACAGTATGAGGGAATTTCTTTAAAAATCTTCTTCAGATTCACCAGTCAGAATGCTTTCATATTTGGTATGCAACATCTCTAGGAAGGTGAGATTCAAGTTTGTTCAAATTGGGTCCTGGGTTAATTTTTTAGCTCCCTATGGTAGCCCAAATTTTAACTTAGTGCAATATGAGTAAATTTCTTTAAAAATCACCTTCTCCAGATCCACCAGTCAGAATGCTTTCATATTTGGTATACAACGTCTCATGGGGAGGGGGGGGGGGGGGGGGGGGGGGGATATTAAAATTTGTTCAGATCAGGACCCTGGGTTATTATTTGGACACCTATGATAACCCGAATTTCAGCTTAGTGCAATATGAGGAAATTTCTTTAAAAATCCTCTCCTTCAGATCCCCGAGGCAGAATGCTTTCAAATTTGGAAAACACCATCCTGGTGATGGAAGGGAAAGACTCAGACTCAAGTTTGTTCAAGTTAAGTTCCTAAGTTGATATTTGGACTTCCAAGTTTTGTATTCCTGGAAATCGGGGCATTATTTCTGTGGTAGCATCCCAGTACTAACTAAAAAAAATCATTTGGCATGGACAACAAAGTTATAAATAATGAAATAACTTCATTCCTCTGTAGTGTTAACAAGCTGTAGAAGTTAATTAAATCCTTCTTTAAACAACTATTGTCAGGTGAGTCCCTCAGGCCCCATGGGGCCTCTTGTTATGTATATTGATACTGAGTTTTAACTCTAATATCTGCCCGTGGGAACCCCGGGAAGTAAGCAGCACTTGTTTACTGTGGTAAACCAGTTCCGCTTTACTAGTAAAATAGGACCCAGTCACCAATGCTTGGGGTGAAAGTCCTCTAAAATGGGCAACATGTTGATCAGCGATTGACTAAACTTGACTTCATCTCCATGTTGTGTCCCGATTAGCCATGGTGCACAAATATGTGACGTTAACCACCAACAAACAAACAAACAAACTCTAATATCAAGATATAGGGCATGTATATATGGTAAAAGTGGGTGTGGCAGGTTAAGGGTTAAAATTATAGCAGGAGTATTTCAACTAGTTCCTCTGTGCAGGTGTCTTTGGTGACCCTGCATAATGGCAAGTCTTCCAAGTGAAGTCCTTTACAAACTGAACTTGTCTCACATGGCAATATAGTTTATAATGGTACAAATGGTGGGCATTGTGTGGGTACAGTGCCTTCTTTGAATCTACCTAACCATTTCATGTAACTTGATAGAAATAAAATATCTGCCTATTAATAATTTAACTATATATCTTTTCCATGGGAACTTGGGGACGGTAAGCAGAGCTTGTTCATAAGGCCAAACAAGTTTTGTTTCACTGGTACAGTGGGAACAAGTAAACAATTCTTTGGGTTAAGTCCTCTAAAGTTGGTATAAATAACTGGGTAGACTTGAACTCATATTGTGCTCTACTGTGCTGCAGTAACAATATAGCTATAGATGCTGAAAGTGACCTTATACACCAGTAAACAAACTATATAACCTTTTTGATTTTGAAAAACATACTTTATCCAAATTTCTCCGTGAGAGAGGCAGTGCTTGTTTACTGTGGTAAACAAGCTCTGTTTTACTGGAAAAACTAGGACCCGGTCACCAATGCCTGGGGTGGAAGTCGTCTAAAATGGGCAACATGGATAAAAACGATTGGCTGGACTTGACTTTATTTCCATATTATGGTCGCGATTAGCCATTGTGCAGAAATATGTGACCTTAAACACCAGTAAATAAATTTATCCAATTTTTTCTTTTAAAATATGAAAAGTCCAGTTCTTTCAACTAATTTAGTTGCAGACAGCTCTCATGCATGAGTCTTCCAAAGAAAGACCCAATATCTGTTGCGAACTGCAATTGAAATTCCTTCTTTTTTTTTCTTTCAGGACATTCCCTGTGGGAACTTTGGGAAATGACCAATTCTTGTTCAGTGTCTTTAAACAAATTTTTTTTTCTTATTTAGTAAAATAGGTTCTGGTAACCAACACCTAGAGTGTAAGTCCTCTAAAGTGGAGAGCACATGCACAAACGATTGATAAACTTGACCTTTTATTTATTCTGTGGTCAGGAAATACTGGTGGCTATAGATAATGGAAGAGACCATGCACACTAATAAATAAATAAATAAATAAATAATTAAATAAATAAATAACTTCCAACACAGCTTATGACTCTTCATTAAAATGGTCTGAACAATCTTGTTCTGCTGAGGACATAAGCAAAATGGGGAAAAAAATTGGATGTGAAGAAATTAGGAGGAAACAAAATAATGCGTTGTGATTAAAGATTCAAATTGAGCTAGTAATCTTAGAATTATTGCCTATGATAAAACATTATCCATCTTGAAATAGCTTAAGTTTGTATGTTAATCTGAGTTTGAACATGTGAAGTTAAGTCATCAAAAGTTCCTAAAATGTTTGATCTGAATATTGGAGCCTGTGTGATATGCTTAAATCCAGATTTCCCTTCTGCATCGACCTTAATATCCTCACATGTACTGACCTATAAATGTGTTTTTAAAGCAATGCATTTGAGTTTGCATGTTTTGTTTATATTCCTCTGTGATACTCTGGGAAATGGAGTAGTCCTCGTTTACTGTGGTAAACAAGTTCTGCTTTATTAGTAAAGTAGAACCCAGTAACCAATGCCTTGAGGTGGAAGTCCTCCAAAGTGAGCAGCATAGGTATAAACGATTGGCTAAACTTGACTTCAGGTGATCATTTCACCACCTGGATAATCTTCATCAACATGTTATAAAGTTTTAACAACAGTGTGTTTATAGTGAGAGTTGAAAATAGAAAGGTTTCAAGAACCTCAGGTTGAGTACATGTGATGTCAAACTCCATTACAAGAAGACCATATTGGTGAGAGAAATTTTTTGTTTGTACCATACAATATTATTATGTGAAAATATTAAAATCAAAGTGCAATGTGATAAAATGATTTTATATACCTCAAAGAGGAAGTGTTTATTTAGTTGTTACAGCACATTATGAAAATCGGAAGATAGCTGCATGACAAACACAAGCCAAATGAGAAAAAAAACCTTTGCATTTATACAGTTTTATTGAATTTCTGGAGTACACTTGAGTAATCGGCAATAAGAATATACCTTCAAGTAAAATGAAGTAAATGATCAGAATTCATTGATAAATTGAGACAACCATTTTATGAAGTGCACTGTTAATACTGGTCAGTGAAAATTTCTAATGGTAACTCACATTTTTGCCTAGCACAAATCCTTTTGCTTATTGCTCAGTACAAATTAGAGTGGTTGCTATGGTTACAAAAAACTGCTAAGTGAATATATGAATTTTTATATTCTGAAGAAAAAATTCAATTTTTTAAATTTTTTTAATACATGTATTACCATTTTGCCTCAAAAGTGAAGAATTGCCATTTTAATTTCCTTGTATCTTGCCGGTAAGTTAAAATAACTTCATTAAAGTCTGTGTTATGAGAATTCATGTAGTAACATTTTGTTCATGTTTTTACAAGAAAGTACAGCAGTATTTGTTTACAGTTGTAGACAAGTTTTGCTCTACTGATATATTATTTAGTTGAGTGCAAGAAGCCACTATCAAGGCTCATGTTTCATATTCAGTCAAACGCAACTAATATTTTGTTCATATAAATTTGTTCTATTACCGGTACAACTTATTGAAGAGAGCCTCATAATAAAACAAATTTTGAATTACAAATTCAGACCATCAAAAATAATCTAGCCCTCAACCAGTTAAGACCTGGTAACTAATTTTCTGGGTTAAGAAGCCTCTGTAGCGGGCATCATAATTATAACAGCTTAGCGTCCTAAGTAATTTGGGGCAAGTGTTGAGAAAAACAAACAATATGAAGGCTGCACACCATTTGCCAAATATCAAGTGCTGTATTGATGATTTTATAAATTCAGTTACAGTCCATTAGAACACAGGTTGTGCCAGAAAAAGTAGTTAATAATTACCAATGAAATAACAGGCATTTGTGATATGAGATATCATTTTTATGTGTATCCATACCATGTATGGTACACATAATGTCGGCATCCGGGGTGGCCCTCCGTCGTTCGTCCATCCTTTGTCTGTCTGTCCATCTGTTTGTCTGTCTCCGCTCGGCGCATGTATCCATTTCTTTGGCATTCGATAACTTGAAAAATATTGCTTGGATTGTCATGTTACTTTATATTTGTACTCAGGTTACTGATGTGCCAAGCTGTATAGTTTTTGGTGTAAATCTGATAATTTGATCCTGAGATATTAACCCTTTATCCTTCAAATTGAGAATTCTTCCAATCCCTTTGGCATGAGATAACTCAAAAAATATCAATCCAATTGTCATGTTACTTTATATATATCTTCAAGTTGCTGATGTGCCGCGCTGTATAGTTTTTGGTGTAAATCTGATAATTTGATCCAGAGATATTAACCCTTTATCCTTCAAATTGAAAATTCCTCCAATTACTTTTTGAAACATATTGCTTGGATTGTCATGTTACTTTATATATATCTTCAGGTTACTGATGTTCCGAGCTGTATAGTTTTTGGTGTAAATCTGATAATTTGATCCTGACAAAATGCCCTCACATGGATTTTACCTGTCCACAAAATTGGTCCTGAGATAATAACAGCTTTCTACTAGTTGCGCGTATGGGTACACATCTGATGATTTAATTGGCCTATTTTTTTCATTGTAAACGAAAGGGATCACCCTAAATTTCATTGCTTTTTGTCAAGTTATCTCAATGGAAATTCATTATTTGTCCAGGCCCGAAGCTAGGATCTCAAAATTTTCCTCATGTTGGCTGAGAGCGATATTTTCTGACAGTGTTCCTGTGTGTTTGATTGTCTGTGCAAATTTGAAAACTAAGTCATATACTTCTTTAAAACAGAAATAAACAAAACTGGCCCTAAACGTTTGTTTACAGGGATGAGAATTTCCAGCTGTTTAGCTCTCTCCAGATTTTTTCATTGTAATATAATTTTTTTAAACTTGCTTGAGTTGGACTGTTACATATGAAAATGAAAGGATTTTGTAGGGGTTGGAGTTGAGTTTCCAGTTTTCTTCATCATTTGGAGTTCTCATCCTTGTGTTTATCATTATTAGCTCACCTGACTGAAAGTCAGGGTGAGCTATTCTGATCACTTTTCGTCCGTCGTCCGGCATCCGTCGTGAAAGTGGTGTTTAGGCCTTTTTCTCCCAAACCACTGGCCGCATATTAATGAAATTTCATGTGAGTAGGGGGTATATAAGGGCATTTTGATTTTTTGTCAAATTAGGTTTCAGCTCATATTGAGCAGAGGGATGGGGCAAAAATGCTCCAATTCTTAAAAAATCTTCTTCCCAAGAACCAGCAATAGCAGAGACTTGATATTTGGTATGCAGCTTCCTTTTGAGGTGTAGACTCAAGTTTGTTCAAGAGAAGTTTGTCGGGCATTATTTGCCTTCGTTACGGGAGGGGCAAAAATTTTGGCCACGCCTAAAATTTCTATTTTCAGAACCGTCAGGTCGATTTGAACCAAATTTGACATGAGATGATAATGGGTCATAAGTAGTTGATTGATACAAAAAATTTTTTTCTCATTGCCCCTTGGGAACCTCGGGAGCTAAAAATAGGAAAAACCTTAAAACTGCCATATCTCCAAAACTACACGGCACAGAGAATTCTTATTTTGTATAAAGCTTACTTTTATCCAGTAGAATAGAATGGTTAAAAAAAATCCCTATCAGTTTGATCACAAGGTACTTTTTTCAGGACTTTGAAAAAGTGCTGAGTCAGCACTTTTTAACACTGTAGGCAATGGGAAAAAGATTAAAAAATCTTCTTCTCCAGATCCAGCAGGCAGAATCTTTTGATATTTGGTATGCAACATTGTAGGGTGGATCTGATTCAAGTTTGTTCAAATCGACCCCCTGGGTTCATATTTGGGCTTAGTATAGGAGCCCGATTTCGAACTTAGTGCATTTCAGGCAAATTTCTTAAAAAATCTTCTTCTCCAGATCCAGCAGGCAGAATCTTTTGATATTTGGTATGCAACATTGTGGGCTGGATCTGATTCAAGTTTGTTCAAATTGGCCCCTTGGATTCATATTTGGGCTCACTATAGAAGCCTGAATTCGAACTTTGTGTATTTCAGGCAAATTTCTTAAAAAATCGTCTTCTCCAGATCCAGCAGGCAGAATCTTTTGATATTCGGCATGCAATATTGTGGGGTGGATCTGATTCAAGTTTGTTCAAATCGGCCTCCTGGGTTTATATTTGGGCTCAGTATAGAAGCTCGAATTCGAACTTAGTGCATTTCAGGCAAATTTCTTCAAAAATCTTCTTCTCCAGATCCAGCAGGCAAAATCTTTTGATATTTGGTATGCAACATTGTGGGGTGGATCTGATTCAAGTTTGTTCAAATCGGCCCCCTGGGTTTATATTTGGGCTCAGTATAGAAGCTCGAATTCGAACTTAGTGCATTTCAGGCAAATTTCTTTGAAAATCTTCTTCTCAAGATCCAGCAGGCAGAATCTTTTGACATTGGGTATGCACCATGCTTAGGGGGGTGAGATTCAAGTTTGTTCAAGCCAAGTCTCTAGGTCCATATTTGGACTCACTGTAGGAGCTTGAATTATAACTTAGTTCAAAATGAGGAATTTTCTTTTAAAAATCTTCTTCTTCAGATCCATCAGTCGGAATGTTTTGATATTTGGTGTGCAGCATTCTTAGGGGGGTGAGGTTCAAGTTTGTTAAAGCCAAGTCCCTGTGGGAGCCCGAATTATAACTTAGTCCAATATGAGGAATATTCTGTAAAAATCTTCTTTTTTTTTTAGATCCACTGGTCAGAATCTTTGGATATTTGGTATAAGCTTTTCTTAGGAGGAGCAGATGCAACTTGTTGAAATCAATTCTCTGGGTTGATATTTAGGCTACCATGTCAGGTGTGCGCCCTCAGGCCCTTTGGGGCCTCTTGTTATTTTAAAGAATTACTTTTTTTAAATTAATGATAAACGGAACGTTTTTTGTTTAAAAAGTCAATAAATTCTTGCCGTCAATTCAAGTTAATTCATTTAATTGCAGCAAATGCTTTCAAACAAAGGATGTATGAAACATAAGGACATTTTTGTGTATTGGAAATGAGGGTTTCGTCAAATAGTCAGCTTTTTTTCGAATTTAGCGACCTTAAGAGAACATGTTAGCATTTGAATGCCCAACAGTTTTTCAGACAGACAACAAACATTTCTGACAGACAGGGTCATAAGGGAATCGCCCTCCTTCCATGGTCACCATTCCAGCTTCAGGCAAACATTTGTCCCTTGTGTTTCTCATGCACCAGTTTTCTCATCAGTGTATCTGATTTTTCAATCGTAAGATCTGGTGAAATGTGTTTAATTTTTTACCAAGATAATGTATAATCAATACTTTTACACATTATAAAGGTGCTATGGAAATCAGATTAAAAATGTTAATGTAGTTGATGAAGATCAAAGGAGATCAGCAGTAGCTTGTGCCTAGGTGAAATAATATCCACTGAATGTACAGGTTAAAAAGATGTTATATTGAAATATTGTATATGTATATGAAAAGGAATTATTATACACATGGGGTTACACCAGTGTTTGTTGAACTTGTTTTTATAAAGGATTGTTTTATTCACATTCTGTTGAAAACCTTTTTTTGTTACAATCACAAATAAAGATTGCATCTGTGCTCCACAAATTTGTTTCTCTTCAATTTCAACTGAACCAAAGTTTCTCTGAGGTGGGCTGTATTTTTTAGCCCACCTGACTGAAAGTCAGTGTGGACTATAGTATCTATCGGAAAATGAGTTGTCGTTCTTGGGCTAATTACTGCCGGTTGGGATTTGTGGTATTGACAGCACATTTTTCCTACAAAGAATACCCCCACCCCAGTTGGTGGAGGGGGATCCTCGGTTTTCTACCCTGGGAAAAAATGTGCATGACAATCAACATCGGCTTGTACATTGCACATCACATAAAGCAATGACATGACCATTGACAACTTTGCAGGTGAAGTCAAGTTATGTTGCCAAGTTACATAGTCATAGGACTTTTCCATTAGTATGATCACAGTTTTGGTATGATTCAGTTGCATCATAATGTAAAACAACGCATGCTCTGAAACAAAGAATTCTGCATACCAGCCAGACTAATTTAAATTAGTCTCCTCAGTGCAGAAGAGTCCAAGGAATCATGTTGAGGTAACCAATTTATCAATAGAGCATTTTGCTATCACTGGGCATCTGTCCTCCTTCATCAATTTTCTTCTGTCCATTTTAAGTTTTTGCTTTTCTGTCTTTCAGATTTGATCTAGGGATACTCTTTCAAGTTTGTACAAACTAAGATGCTAACCTCCATTGGTTGGAGGCTATGTCCCCAAAGCTCCAAATTCTTAAAAAATGTTTTTCCACCAGTCATGATTTCAGATTTGGTTTGCAGCATCCTTTAGTGACAAAGATTAAAGTTTCTCTGACAACATTTGGGTTCATGTTGGGAGGGGCAAAACTAATTTTCAAAACTGGGTGACTGATTTGAACTGAATGTGTTATGCAGTACAGAGAAGCAGTGGCTCATTGGTTCAGACTTCAAACCTTGAGGTCCATGGTTCAATCCTGACCAGGGTTAACTGTGTAGTGTCTTTGGGCAAGGCACTGAATCCTGATTGCCCACATGGGTGCACAGTGACGCTGTGTACTATGATGTACTGCCGGTCAATGGTGCACTTGCTTCAACCAATGCTAACCCAGCTTGTGTGGAGTTGGTATTTTAGGGAGTCTTGACAGTTGCTTGCCACTGATTGGTGGGTACTCTGGCTTCCTCCATGCTTAAACCTGTCCAACTCAAGATGATCCTGACTGTCGAAAGTGTCATTAACCCCCCCCCTCCCCCCCCAAAAAAAAGTTACAGTAGAACACACCTAAATGGATATCTCCTAATTGAATAAGTCTCTAGTCTCTTAATTTAATATAATTTCCAAACACAAAACCATTCATCATACCTTCAGTATAAATTTGACCTGTTAATTACATATATGTTATAGTGTAAAATCTGTTAACTGAATAAAAAAATCTTGTAATATGTCAAGAAATTACCCTGACAATGATCAAATTCCTGTTGTTTATAGCCCTAATTGTCCTCAGTACATGAAATACAGGCATTTAATCTATTTCATCTTTTTTGACAGAGCTCAATGAGCTCAAGATGTAATTGAATAATGAAAGTGTCAGTGACGCTGCTGCTCAACTTGTTCAAGAAGGGACTGAACTAAATAGAAAGATCCAGTAATGCCATGTCACTTACTTAAGTTTCTACAGAAAAGACATCACACCAAAGCTACAAATGTAATCTGAAAAAAATCTGGTAAGGGATAGGTGTACTACCCGGGTAATGGAATTGTTGACCATTTATATGTCAAATCCAAGATGGCCGGTTGCAGCTATCTTTTTCAACGGAATGCAGAAAAATTTGATAACTCCCATCTAGACATCATACCAAACTTACATATAAAATTTTAAATAGATCGGGTGAGAGGAGCAGGCTGTAGGGTCTGCTAATGGAATTTTTTACATTTATATGCCAAATCCAAGATGGCCACTGCCGGCCATGTTTTTCAACAAAATTCAGAAAAATTTGAAAGCTACCATCTGGACATCACACCAAAACTACATATGAAATTTTGTAAAAGATTGGGTGAGAGATATAGCTTGCATTGT
Organism: Pictodentalium vernedei; assembly: GCA_031216915.1. Taxonomy (NCBI): domain Eukaryota; kingdom Metazoa; phylum Mollusca; class Scaphopoda; order Dentaliida; family Dentaliidae; genus Pictodentalium; species Pictodentalium vernedei. The sequence goes on along the minus strand of CM062293.1, from coordinate 333,526,973 downwards.
GTGCTGATAGAATGGTTTGACAATTGAAATGCCAATTCAAGATGGCTGCTGCCATATTTTTTTTAATGAAATTCAGAAAAATTTGATAGCTCCGATCTAGACATTACACCAAAGCTATAAATGAAATTCAAAAAAGATAAGGTGAGAGATGTGACCAGTAGGGTGTGCTAATGGAATTGTTGACAATTTACATCCAAATGCAAGATGGCTGCTGGTGGCCGTTTTTCAACAAAATTCAGAAATATTCGATAGCTCCCATCTAGACAAAAAACCAAAGCTACATATGAAGTTTGAAAAAGATCGGGTGAGAGATGCAGTCTGTAGGGTGTGCTAATAGAATTGTTTGACAATTTATATCCAAATCCAAGATGGCCACCAGTGGCCATGTTTTACAACGAAATTCGAAAAAAATCCATAGCTCCCATTTAGACATTGCCCCAAAGCCACATATAAAATTTGGGACTAATCGATGTAGAGCCACGGCCTGTAGGGTGTTCTAAAAGAATAGTTGGATAATTATACCCCTACTTTCGAAGAAAATGGGGCTATACTGGATTACATGCATGCGTGCGTCCATCCGTCTGTCCATCCGTGTGTGAGTCCATCCGAGAATATTCATAACTGAAGTAAATTATTATGGAACTTGTTTTCTATAATATTTAGTCACAGGTATGCCCACACTAGGCGGTACACCACGAGGGGGTATGCACCGGGAGACAGTCCAGCTCTTGTTTATATCCAAATGCTGGCAGCCATGTTTTTCCAAAAAATTCAGAAAAATTCAATAGTGCCCATCCAGACATCATACCAAAGCTACATGAAAATTTGAAGAAGATTGGGTGAGAGATGCGGCCTGTTGGATGTGCTAATGAAATTGTTGACAGTTTATAGGCCAACCCTAAGATGGCCGCTGACAACCATGTTTTTTAATGAACTTCGGAAAAGATTGATGGTTCCCATCTAGAGATAGCCCCAAAGCTACATATGAAATTTGGAACTGATCAGGTGAGAGCTGTGGCCTGTAGGGAGTGCTAAAGGAATTTGGGATGGACGACGGATCACAACCCATCCCAATAGCTCATACTTGACATTGTCAAGTTGAGCTAAAAAATTGGGTGAGGGATGCAGCCTGTTGGGTGTACTAATGGAATTGTTGACAATTTCTTTGTCAAATCCAAGATGGCCGGTGACGGCCATTTTTTTCAACAAAATGCAGAAAACTTTGAGAGCTCCGATCTAGACATCTCACCAAAGTTACATATATAATTTTAAAGAGATCAGGTTAGAGGTGTGGCCTGTAGGGTCTGCTAATGGAATTGTTGACAATTTATATGCCAAATCCAAGAAGGCCACTGTCGGCCATTTTTTCAATGAAAGTCAGAAAAATTTGATAGCTCCCACCCAGGCATCACACCAAAGCTACATATGACATTCAAAAAAGATTGGGTGAGGGATGCAGCCTGTAGGGTATACTAATGGGATTGTTGACAATTTATATGCCAGATCCAAGATGGCTATTGCCGGCCATATATTTCAATGAAATTCAGAAAAAGTTGATAGCTCCTATCTAGACATCAAACCATAGCTGTATATGAAATTTTGAAAAAGATCAGTTGAGAAATGTGGCCTGTAGGCTATGCTAATGAAATTGTTGACAATTTATATCAAATTCCAAGATGACTGCTGGCTGCCATGTTTTTCAACAAAATTCAGAAATGTTCGATTTAGACATCACACCAAAGCTACGTATGAAATGTAAAAAAGATCAGGTGAGAGATGCGGCCTGTAGAATGTGGTAATGGAATTGTTGACTATTTATATGCCAAATCTAAGATGGCCACTGACCAGCATGTTTTTCAATGATATTTGGAAAATTTTGATAGCTCCCATCTAGACATTGCCCCAAAGCCATATATGAAATTTGGGACCGATCAGCTGAGAACTGTGGTCTGTAGGGTGTGCTACAGGAATTGTGGATGGATAGAGGAACACAGTTTATAACAAGAAGATAGGAAAATGACCCAATTCCTGTTAATTGTGTTTGTTCTTGTTAACAAAATATTTTTCTCCAGCAAAGTGGTCATTCAATTAACAGGGTTCCACCATATCATTGAGTGACATGTATATGATTTCTGCAAAAAAGAAAGAAAATAAAATGCCCGTGCCCAAAGGGAAACTCCTGGGGCTAAAAAATGGAAAAAAATTCAAATGTCTTTATTTACAGAATTACACGCGATAGATATCTGTTATTTGGTGGGAGGCTTCCTTAAGAGTAATAGTCCCATGTGGGAACCCTGGGAAGTGAAGCAGTGCTTGTTTACTGTGGTAAACAAGCTCTATTTTACTGGTAACATAGGACCCAAACTCTAATGCTTGGGGAGCAAGTCTTCTAAAGTGGGCAACATCGGAATAAACAGTTAACTAAACTTGACTTCATGTTGTGGTCACGGTTAGCCATTTTGTAGAAATGTGACCTTAAGCACCAATAAATAAGAGTAGGATCAGTGGGGTACAAAATCTACTGTCAGTTGCTTCAGATGACACCCTCTGGGAACCCCCACTTAACACAGTTACTAATGGAGAAAACACTGAATGAACCTCTGGATGCTATTATTATCCTCCCGCAAGGGAGGGATATGGCGTAGAGCTCTGTTTGTCTGAACTTTGTTTATGGCATAACTTGAACAATAGTTAACAGATTTCAATTCTTTTTGGTATATGCCTCTATAGCAACAACGTCTACTTCAAGTTCGATGACCACCAATATAATATCTCTTGACAATTATGGGAGTTATTGCTCTTTGTTATAAAAATATTGGGTAAATCTTGTTTATGGCATAACTTGAACAATAGTTAACAGATTTCAATTCTTTTTGGTATATGTCTCTATAGCAACAATGTCTACGTTAAGTTCGATGACCACCAATATCCGATGAAAATTATGGGAGTTATTGCCCTTTGTTTAATAAAAAATATCATGTGATGCTTGTTTATGGTTTTAATTGAACAATAGTTAACAAATTTCAATTCTTTTCAGTAAATGTCTCTATAGCAACAATGTCTAAATCAAGTTCGATGACCAGCAATATCTGATGAAAATTATTGGAATTATTGCCCTTTGTTTAATAAAAAGTACAGTGTAATGCTTGTTTATGGTATAACTTATAACAATACAAACCGGATTTCATTTCTTTTTGATATATGTCTCAAAATCAACAATGTCTATGTCAAGTTTGATGACCAGAGTTATTCGATGAAAATTATGAGAGTTATTGCACTTGTTAAAAAATATCGTGTAATGCTTGTTTATGGAATAACATTAGTAACAAAATATAATTTATTTTTTTTAGCTCATCTTGACAAAGTCAAGCTGAGCTAATCCCATCGCTCTCCATCCGTCGTCCGTCAACACCATGTTTTGGTCTTCTCCTCCAAAGCCACTAGGCCAATTCAAGTGAAAGTCTGTGTGAGTGATGGTCCCGAAGGGGCATTGCATTTTGTTCAACTCAGCATGCCCAGCCCCATAGGGAGGGAGTGGGGAAAAATGCTCCAAAATATTTTGAAAATCTTCTCATGAACCAGTGTGTACAATGACTTGATATTTGCTATGGAGCTTCCTTTTGAGGTGTAGAATCAAGTTCAAACGAAGTTTGTAAAGCAATATTGTAATGGGAGGGGAGGGGTAAGATTTTTGGCCCCGCCCAAAATTTCTATTTTCTGAACCCATGGTCTGGTTTGAACCAAATTTGGTATGTGGTATTATTGGGTCATAAGTACTTAACTCAAGCAAAAAAAAAAAAATTCCTGCATCCCCATGGGAACCCTGAGAGCTAAAAATAGAAATATTTTCAAACGCCCATATTTCCCAAACCACACGGAACAGAGAGCTGTTATTTGGTAGGAAGTATCCTTAGGACCAGTAGAATTAAATGGTAAAATGACTCAGCATTTTTGCAAAAATTTAAAAAAATCTTTTCTCCAGAACCAGTCATCAGAATCTTTTGATATTCAATGATTCATATAGGGGGGGGGGGGGGGGGGGGGTTGGTTGGTTTGGGGGGGGGGGGGGGTGGTCAGATACAAGGATGTTAAAATAAAGCCCATTCGTTCATATTTGGGCTCAATACAGGAGCCAAATTTTTAACATAGGGTAATATGTGGAATATTCTTTAAAAATCTTCTTCAGAACCACCAGTCAGAATCTTTTGCTTGGTACGCATCATTGTTATGAGGGTCAGATTCAAGATTGTTATACCCCCACTTTCGAAGAAAATGGGGGTATACTGGATTACATGTGTCCGTCCATCTGTGCATCCATCCGTCCGTGTGTGAGTCTGTCCGAGAATATTCATAACTTTCATAACTTAAGTAAATTATTATGGAACTTGTTTTCTATATTTGGTCATAGGTATGCCCACACTAGGCGGTACACCACGTGGGGGTATGCACCAGACGACAATCCAGCTCTTGTTCAAACCAAGTCCCTAGGTTAATATTTGGGCTTCCTATGCCCAAATTTTAACTTTGTTTAATATGGGGGATAATTTTAAAAAATCTTCTTCTTCAGATCCACCAGTCAGAATGCTTTCATATTTGGTATACATCATCTCTAGGGGGGGTCAGATTCAAGTTTGTTCAAATCAGATCCCTAGGTATATATTTGGGCTTGCTATGGTAGCCCAATTTTTAATTAGTGCGATATGAGGAAATTTCTTTAAAAATCTTCTTCTTCAGATCCACCAGTCGGAATTCTTTCTTATTTGGTATACAACATCTCTAGGGGGGTCAGATTCAAGTTTGTTCAATTCGAGTGCCTGGGTTAATATTTGGGCTCCATATGGGAACCTGAAATTTAACTTAATACAATATGAGGGAATTTCTTCAAAAATATTCCTTTTCAGATCCACTAGTCAGAATGCTTTCATATTTGGTATACAACATCTCTACGGGGGTCAGATTCAAGTTTGTTCAAATCGGATCCATAGGTTAATATTTGGTCTCGCTATGGTAGCTCAAATTTTAACTTAGTGCAATATGAAGAAATTTCTTTAAAAATTGTCTTCTTCAGATCCAACAGTAAGAATGCCTTCATATTTGGTTCACAACATCTCTAGGGAAATCTGATTCAAATGTGTTCAAATCGAGAGCCTGGGTTAATACTTGGGCTCCCTATGGGAGCCGGAATGGGCCATGTTGCTGAAGAATTAAACATTTTGTATTCCGTACCCTCTAGAGGTGTGTAACTGAGATTAATCCACATAGGTTGTATCAAGGGGCTTCATAGGGGAGCTCTACATTTTACATTATGATCAACTGAAGAAAAGGCATGATGCCCGGATTATTTTTGTCACTCCTGCGGGGCTCAAGGATTGACACTGTATCCTATGGAAATGGATTGCTTAATGTAGGTTCATTCTTGGACTCTGTTTATATTGTGTTCTGTTCAAGATGAGTGCTTCAGGCCCTGTGGGGCCTCTTGTTTTGGTATATAACTGTTTGGGAACAATGTCTGCCTCAAGTTTGATGACCACCACCATTAATTACCCAACGAAAATTGTCGGAGTTACTGCCCTTCCCACCCCCAGTGCCAATTAGGAAATTTAATTTTCTTTGCTCCAAAATGCATTTTGAAGGATTTCGAGTGACTACATGCGGAAAAAAATTTCACGCCTATAACCCGATCCCCCCCCACCCTCCCTGTTGCCAATTATGCAATTTTTTTTCTTTGTTCCAAAATGCCTTTTGAAGGATTTGGAGTGCATACATTGCAGAAAAAAACCCCATTTCTCCTATGACCCCCACTTCACCCCCACGCCCAGTGCCAAGTTAGGCAGTTTTTTTTCTTTGTTCCTAAATGCATTTTGAAGGATTTCGAGTGCATACATGTGAAATTTTTTTTTACTCCTATAAATGCCCCCCTCCCCTCCCCATGTCAATTAGGCATTTTTTTCTTTGCTCAAAAAGCATTTTGAAGGATTTGAGTGATTACATGCAGAAAATAATTGACTTCTATGACCCCTCCCCTTGTCCGGTCAGTTTGGCCACAAAATTGGCTGGACTTTGTGATTTTATGTGGGGAAAAAACCCACATATGCTCCCTTTCTCCAGTTGGGGGTGTGGGGATTAGCAGTGCTTGGTGATGCAGACCTCTTGTTTGATATTTGGTGAGCAGCTGCCTTTTCTGATGTAGATTTATATTTGTTCAAAGAAAGTTTGTCCGGCAATATTAGGGTTTATCCCGTGAAGGAAAACATGACCGCACCAAAAGTTGCAGTTTTCACAACTGGTCAGCAGATTTGAGCCAAAATTAGCATGCAGTATTATTGGGTGACATGCACTTGATTCATACAACAAAAGTTTTCCCCTGTGCCCTCATGGGAACCACAGGAGCCCAAAATAGACAAAATTTCAAATGCTTCTATTTTTCTGAATAACACAAGACAGATAATTATTACATGGTGTGAAGCTACCTTATGAACAGTAGAATCAGGTGGATGAAGAATACTGCTATCTGTTGCCTTGTGGGGGCTTTATATGGGGAACTCCTTTTACTGTTGGTAATGGGGGAAAAATCTAAATCTTTTCCTCATGAACTCCTTGCAGCATATAGATGAATGGTATGCCATCTCCTTTGATGGTGTAGATTTATGTTTGTTAAAAGAAAGTTTTTCGGGCAATATTTGTGCATGTGCAGTGACAAAATTCACAGCTCCCACCTCCATTTTTCAATTGTTTGAACCAACTGGTCGATTTTATTGAAATTTGATATGCAGTATAAAATGGATGACATGTCTTTGATTCATGCAGCAAGGGACAGATATTTGTTGTTTTCTTTAAAGAGTATTTCTTTGAGTAGGAGGATCAAAACTTGCCGAAAAAAATTTATCAATGAAGATTCTCATTCTGGCCAATCAACAAAAAGCTCTTCGATTCCCCACTTACATCCTCTCACCCACCCTCCACTCAGATGACCATTTTAGTCTCATCTGAGTTTCTGGTTTGTATTTGTCTGTTGATCCAAGTGGCTATTAATACAGAGGAATGCTGTTAATAGAATAGCCACTTTGCCAGAGAAAAATATTCAATTAACAGGAATTATGTCATTTTTGTATCTTCTAGTTGGCTCACCTGACTGAAAGTCAGGGTGAGCTTTTCTTATCACTCTTCGTCCGTCGTCCGTCCGTCCTGCGTGAAGGTGGTGTTTGAGCCTCTTTCTCCTAAACCACTGGCCACATTTTAATTAAATTTCATGTAAGTAGTGGTTATATAGGGGCATTTTGATTTTTATGCGAATTAGGTTTCGGCTCATATTGAGCAGAGGGGTGGGGAAAAAATGGCTAAATTTTTTGAAAATCTTCTTCTAATGAACCACCAGTAGCAGAGACTTGATATGTGGTATACAGAGTCCTTTTGAGATTTAGAATCAAATTTGTTCAATAGAAGCTTGTCGGGCATTATTTGCCTTCGTTATGGGATGGGCAAAAATTTTGGCCACGCCTAAAATTTTTATTTTCAGAACCGTGAGGTCGATTTGAACCAAATTTGATATGAGATGATAATGGGTCATAATTAGTTGATTGATACAAAAAAAATTTTCTCATTGCCCCGTGGGAACCTCGGGAGCTAAAAATAGGAAAAACTTTAAAACTGCCATATCTTCAAAACTACACGGCACAGAGAATTCTTATTTTATATAAAGTTACTTTTATCCAGTAGAATAGAATGGTTTAAAAAAATCCCTATCGGTTTGATCACAAGGTACTTTTTTCAGGACTTTGAAAAAGTGCTGAGTCAGCACTTTTTAACACTGTTGGCAATGGGAAAAACATTAAAAAATCTTCTTTTCCAGATCCAGCAGGCAGAATCTTTTGATATTTGGTATGCAACATTGTAGGGTGGATCTGATTCAAGTTTGTTCAAATCGGCCCCCTGGGTTCATATTTGGGCTAAGTTTTGGAGCCCGATTTCGAACTTAGTGCATTTCAGGCAAATTTCTTAAAAAATCTTCTCCAGATCCAGCAGGCAGAATCTTTTGATATTTGGTATGCAACATTGTGGGGTGGATCTGATTCAAGTTTGTTCAAATCAGCTCCCTAGATTCATATTTGGGTTCACTGTAGAAGCTCGAATTCGAACTTAGTGCATTTCAGGCAAATTTCTTAAAAAATCTTCTTCTCCAGATCCAGCAAGCAGAATCTTTTGATATTTGGTATGCAACATTGTGGGGTGGATCTGATTCAAGTTTGTTCAAATCGGCCCCCTGGGTTCATATTTGGGCTCAGTATAGGAGCCCGATTTCCAACTTACTGCATTTTAGGTGAATTTCTTAAAAAATCTTCTTCTCCAGATCCAGCAGGTGGAATCTTTTGATATTTGGTATGCACCATGCTTAGGGGGGTGAGATTCAAGTTTGTTCAAGCCAAGTCCCTAGGTCCATATTTGGACTCACTATAGAAGCCCGAATTCGAATTTAGTGCATTTCAGGCAAATTTCTTTAAAAAATCTTCTTCTCCAGATTCAGCAGGCAGAATCTTTTGATATTTGGTATGCAACATTGTGGGGTGGATCTGATTCAAGTTTGTTCAAATCGGCTCCCTGGGTTTATATTTGGACTCAGTATAGGAGCCCAAATTTGAACTTAGTGCATTTCAGGCAAATTTCTTTGAAAATCTTCTTCTCAAGATTCAGCAGGCAGAATCTTTTGATATTGGGTATGCACCATGCTTAGGGGGGTGAGATTCAAGTTTGTTCAAGCCAAGTCCCTAGGTCTATATTTGGACTCTCTGTGGTAGCCCAAATTATAACTTAGTTCAAAATGAGGAATTTTCTTTAAAAATCTTCTTCAGATCCAGCAGTTGGAATGTTTTGATATTTGGTATGCAGCATCCTTAGGGGGGTGAGATTCAATTTTGTTCAAGCTATGTCCCTAGGTCCATATTTGGGCTCACTGTGGGAGCCCAAATGATAACTTAGTTCAAAATGAGGAATTTTCTTTAAAAATCTTCTTCTTCAGATCCAGCAGTCGAATGTTTTGATATTTGGTATGCAGCATCCTTAGGAGGGTGAGATTCAAGTTTGTTCAAGCCCTGATAGTGGCTTCTTGCACTCAGCTAGTTAAAATGGTATTCATGACTTATCCAAAACCACTGAACTGATTTTGGTGATTGTTTGTTCTGACACTGCATTTTGATTTTGTTCAAATTAAGCTGCCACACTCAATAGGGAGGGGAAGAAATGTCTCCAAATTTTGAAAAAATCTCATGACCAGACAGGTACAGTGACTTGGTATTTAGTAGTGAGCTTACTTTGAAGAGTAGAATAAAGTTAGTTCAAACAGACTTCACAGGGCAATATTTTGACATTATAATGGGAAGGGAAAGATTTTTGGCCCTACCCAAATTTTGGTTTTCTGAACCTATGCAAAAAAAATTTCCCCAGGAGCTAAAATATAAATATTTTCAAACACTCCTATTTCACAAACCATATGTAACAGAGAACTGTTATTTGGTATGAAGTATCCTTAGGACCAGTAGAATCGAATGGTTAAAAAATTGCAATCGGTTTTGGCAACCATGTTCCACAGGGGGAGGGGAAAATGTTTTTTGTGGTGGATTAGTAGTGACTAGAGGAAGGTTCCTGTCTGTAATCAGTTTGCTGCCAAATCCAATATGGCCACCATAGCAGCCATGTTTGATTTTTTCTCATTAGCTTTACTTGACATTAGCTTTACTGATTTTGGTTTTGATTGGTCAACCGTGATGACTGCACAGGTTCGAAACCTGAAAACCTTTAGGACAGTCTACAGGTCGTATTTATGAAGGGATTTCATTGTAACTTGTTAGGATGACTCTGTATAATGTGCAGATGAGAACGTTCTATTTTGGCCGGGTTTGGTCAACTGTTATGGCCACAGGGGCACATAACCAATATTCCTTTAGCACAGTCTACAGGTTGCATTTATGAAGGGATGACTAGTAGGATGACTGTATAATGTCTAGATGAGAACGTCCTATTTTGGTCATAATCGGTCAACTGTTATGGTCACACGGGCATGTGACGTACATTTGTTTAGCACAGTCTACAGTTCATATTTATTGTAACTTGGTAGGATGACTCGGTATGATGTCTAGATGAGACTGTCCTATTTTTGTAACTTGTTAGGATGACTCTGTATAATGTGCAGATGAGAACGTTCTATTTTGGCCGGGTTTGGTCAACTGTTATGGCCACAGGGGCACATAACCAATATTCCTTTAGCACAGTCTACAGGTTGCATTTATGAAGGGATGACTAGTAGGATGACTGTATAATGTCTAGATGAGAACGTCCTATTTTGGTCATAATCGGTCAACTGTTATGGTCACACGGGCATGTGACGTACATTTGTTTAGCACAGTCTACAGTTCATATTTATTGTAACTTGGTAGGATGACTCGGTATGATGTCTAGATGAGACTGTCCTATTTTAGTCACGATCAGTCAGCCGTTACCGCTGCTTGGTCACGTGACCTAGATTCCTTTAGTACTGTCTACAGGTCATATTTATGAAGGTATTTCATTGTAACTTGGTATGATGACTCTAGATGAGAGTGTCCAATTTTGGTCGCAATCAGTCAACTGTGACTGCCGGACGGGCACGCGATCTAGATTTCTTTAAAAAAGTCTACAAGTTATATTTATAAGGGGATTTCATTGTAACTTGGTAGGATTACTGTTTTTGGAATGATTTTACTGTAACTTGATGACTTTGGTTTACATACGTTAACTGTGAGGGCGACATCAACCCAGGCCTCAATTCTTTAGTACAGTCTGCACCTCGAATTATTCTTGTTGGAAACATAGAATGTAGGGTACAGAACATAACAAATTCTCAATTATGACAATTCTTATCTTATTTCAGAATCCTTTCATAAACACTGAACATTATCTATTTCATCAAACACTATGTACAGTCAAATTAAGCTACAGTGTCACTGACACTTTCATTTTTGCTTGTCCTCTCAATAAGTGAAAACTGAAATGCACAATGGATCCTATTTTTTGTGGTGGATTAGTGGTGACTATAGGAAGGTTCTTTTCGATAATCAGTTTCCTGCCATATCCAATTTAGCCGCCATGGCAGCCATCTTGGATTTTTGTAATTTTTGCTTGTCCGTGCAATACCTTGAAAATGAAATGCAACATGAATCCTATTTTATGTGATTAGTGGTGACTGGAGGAAGATTCTTTTTGATAATCAGTTTCCTGCCATATTCAATATGGCCACTAGGCAGCCAACTTTGATTTTTTGTAATTTTTGCTTGTCCTCTCAATAAGTGAAAACTGAAATGCACAATGGATCCAATTAGTGGTGACTAGAGGAAGGTTCCTTTCGATAATCAGTTTTCTATCGTATGCCATATGGCCACCATGGCAGACATCTTTGATTTTTTGTTATTTTTGCTTGTTCGTGCAAAAACTTAAAAAAAATAATGACCAATGGATCCCAATTTTTTTAGTGTCATTTCTAGTGACTGTAGGTAGGTTCCTTTGAATAACCAGCATTCTGGCCAATCCAACATGGCTGTCTTGTACGAGCAATAACTCCCCAAAAACCCAAATGACTAATGCATTCCATTTTCTAGTTCTCATAGTACATTAAGATGCATTTGAAATGTATGATGTATATATTGCAATGCAAAATGACTGAATTTACATTTAGCGACCATTTAATGTCACCACCCAGCTGTGCTCTTGTTATAACTCTTGTCCATGTCAGATAATTTAAGTGTCCTGATTTCCAGTAAGGCTAAAAATGGATTCTTTTTCCATAGTTTTGCAAGACCTGGAATTCTAAATCCTTATTTTCCAAGGTAGGCGGCAAACCCTGTGGTGCATTTCTTTCTTTTTTTTTTTTTTTTGCTTTGAAATTATTTAAGGATCTGAAGTGATTTTATGAAACAACCTTTGTTTTCATACGCTCTTTAAAAAATGATTTATTATGAAAATGGGTTGTCTCTCTGTTGTTTTGTTTGTCCAGAGCTTTTCTTGGCTGTTTGAGGGCCATTCCCTTCGAAACTTGGTATGCATGTTCACCACCATGGGAACCTATGCATGTGTGATTATAGTTTCGGTGGGACTATTTTTGCCAGAGTTTTGCCCATTTACGACTTAGAATAATTTGCCTCAGCGGTCTGAATTTTGTCCAGAGATTTTCTTGGAGGATCATGGACCAATTCTTTCGAAACTTAGTATGTATGTTCACCACCATATGAACCTGTGCCAGTCAGACTATTTTTGCCAGAGTTATGCCCTTTTTCGACTTGGAATAATTTATCACATTGGTCGAATTTTGTCCAGAGAGTTCCTCAGATGATTATAGACTAAATCTTTTGAAACTTGGTATGCACGATCACCGCCATGGGAACCCTTACCCCTGCAATTATAGTTCTGGTCAGACTATTTTTTCTAGAGTTATGCCCCTTTTCGACTTGGAACAATCTGCCACATAAGTCTGAATTTTGTCCAGAGGGTTTCTAGTAGGTTTTTGGACCAATTCTTTCGAAATTTGGTATGCATGTTCACCACCGTGGGAACCTGTGCACCTGAGATTATAATTTTGGTCGGACTTTCCTTCCAGAATTATGCCCCTTTTCAATTAGAATTTCACATTTTTGTCAACATTTTGGTTTTTGGACGATAACTTGACTTTGGATTTGTCGATCAGCACCAAACTTGGTCATACTAAAATACAAGTTCATTTTGATTTGAGGTTCTGTTCAATGTTATTGGTTGGTCCATGGATCAAAACAGTAGTTATGTACAATTCAAAAAAGCCTACCGGGCATATTATGCAATGCAAGGCGGTGCTATTGAGGGTTTTTTTTTACATTAAGTCACTCGATATTGTTCAAAACTTGTAATGGAGTCAGCTGAGCAATTTTTTTGCATAAAATCACTCGAATCCTTTAAAGCAAAAACAAATTCACCCAAGGCCTCTGCAGCCTGGGGACCTCATTTGAAAAAAACGTTAATCTTATGTACCTATATATGCATGTGACTAAATTTGACTACAATCAGTCCAGTCACTCATGGGCAGAATTCATTTAAAGAAACAAATAGTAAATTTTTCATAGTGTTCTATGTTAAATTTCAAACCCCCTCTGGCACCCCTACCCCAATCACCTTTGAACAAACTTTAATAAAGGAATCATCATAATGCTTTATACCCAATATCAAATTATTCCGTCGGTGCATTTGAACCAGACCAAATATGAATCCAAGGACATGATTTGAACAAATTTTGATCGTTCAGGTGATATTATGATATGCTTATGCTTACTTAACCACAAAACTTCAGCAAACATCAATGGACCCAAAGTCAATGACACTTGAAGGTGCTGCTGTATGCAGTAAATCATTGGTATCCCAGGTAGATGTGAATTGGAAGAAGTGGTCCACAGAAATGCCACTTCCTAAAAAGTCTGGAAACAGTGAGAACCCCCCCCCCCCCCCTCCCTCCCTACATTCCTGAACAAGCCTGAATATAAGCCATCTGTCATTTGCAAAATGGGGTCCCCCAGAGGGTGAACTTGCTGATGCTATCCCATACAGTGGGCCAATTTATCCTCTAGGTACTCTTTCTGTTTTGGCTTGAGACCTTAATTCAGACTGAGGTTCACGGAGGGTAAATTTTGTGATGCTGCCCTGCTGTGCAGGGTAGCATCACCAAATTCACCCTCTGGGGACCTCATTTTGCAGATGACAGTCTGCTTATTTTCAGGTTTGTTCCTGAACCTCATTTTTGAATTTTACTTTAATGTCACTCACTGTTGGAACAATCTCCCTATGCACTAAATAGTTTTAGACCTGTTATTGTAATACTTTAACTGCACATTATGTACTTAATCAATAAAACTCCAGGAGTGGACTGTGTAATCTTAGACTATTGTAACTGGCTTGGCACTAACAGAATCTATACAATGATTATGCATCGCTGATGTGGGGGTCAAGTTTTTCACACATGTAAGGCTTGTCATTATAAGAAAATCAAATCCAATGATATTTGTTCAAGTTATCATGCCAATGTGCTGAAAACAGTCAATGAAAGTGTCAATGACACTGTGGCTCAACTTGACAAACTTGAACTTGGTAAGTTATAAGTGAAATGGCAAAATTGAAGATCATTGGTTCATATGTTATTTTTGGAAACTTCAACATAACAGTAATGTGTGTGCACAATGTCAGTGCAATCCATGCATTTTTAAATGTAAACTGTTGGGCTAGCTAGAAGAAGAATGCTAATACACAAATGGAGTAAGTTTCAAGGTCATTATAAACGGAAACTCTTTTCACAGAAACGAATGCCCACCTAATGAGCACACCAAGTTCAAAAGCATAAATGTGCCCTGTAGGCCATGTCAAAGAGGAATGTTGATGCACAAATGCAATAAATTCAAAGGTCATTGCAAACAGCAACAGTTTTTGATGGAAATGAAAAGAAAATATACCTCCTATCTTGGTCACCCTGAATAAGCATACCAAGTTTCAAAACAACCCGATAATGAATGCGGCCTCTGAGGTGTGCCAAAGGAAGATGTTAATGCACAAATGTACTAAGTTTGAAGGTCGTTGCTAGTGGCAATGTTTTTTTTTTCTTTTTTTTTGATGGAAATTCATAAATATGCCCTGTAGGGAGTGCAAAAGAGATGAGTTGCTACACAAATGCACTAAGTTCAAAAAGATTGGCACTAACGACAATGTTTTTTGATGGAAATGAAAGAAAATCAATAGGTCCCATCTGGAAGTCACCCTGAACATGCAAAAGTAATCTATTCATAAATGTGCCTATAGAGCATGCCAAATGAATATGTTGGTACACAAATGCATCAAGTTCAAAGGCCATTGCTATGCCAATGTTTCTTGGGTGAACTTTAACCAAGTCTCAAAGCAATCCATTCATAAATGTGTCCTGTAGGGCATGCCAAAGGAATATGTTGATGCACTAATTTTAAAGGTCATTGCTGATGGCAAAGTTTTTGATGGAAATGGAAGAAAAACGGTAGTTAACATCTAGGGGTTACCCCAAACATGTATACCAAGTTTCAAACTGATCCATTCATAACTTTACCACCCTGCAGGGCATGCCAAAGGAAAATGTTGATGCACAAATGCAATGACTTCAAAGGTCATTGCTAATCGAAAGAAATGAAAGAAAATCAAAGCTCACATTTAGAAGTCGCTCCAAACAAGCACCCCATGTTTCAAAGTGACTGAATCATAAATGTGAACTGTGCGGTGTTCCGAAGAAAATTGTCAACAGAAAAAATTGAAAAGTTGAAGGTTGTTGCTAAGGGCAACATTTTTCAATGGAAATGGAAGAAAATCTATAGCTCTCATTTAGAAGTCACCCAAAAAAAGCATACCAAGTTTCAAACCAATCCATTCATAAATGCACTGTGCGGCATGCCAAAGGAATATCTGATGCACAACTGCACTAAGTACAAAGGTCGTTGCTAACGGCATTTTTTTTTTTACAGAAATGGAACAAAATTGATAGTTCCCATCTAGAGGTCACCCCAAACACAGCATACCAAGTTTCAAAGCAATCCGATTATAAATGTGCCCTGTAGGGCATGCCAAAGGAATATATTGATGCATAACTACACTAATTTCAAAAGTTGTTGCCAACGGCAACATGTTTTGACAGAAATGGAAGAAAATCGATAGTTTGAAACTAGAGGTCACCCCAAACAAGCATACCAAGTTTCAAAGCGATCCAATCATAAATGTGACCTGCAGGGTGTGCCAAAGAGAAACAGTGATGCATAATGGCACTACGTTCATCAAAGGTTGTTGCCGCAACGCCAATGTTTTTTGACGGAAATGAAAGAAAACCGATAGCTCCCATCTAGAGGTCACCTCAAACAAGCATACCAGGTTTCAAAGCGACCTGATCGTAAATGTTCCCTGTAGGGCGTGCCAAAGGGAAATATTGATGCTTAACTAAACTAAGTTCAAAGGTTGTTGCCAACAGCAACATTCTTTGACGGAAACACTGGAAAAAACGATAGCTCCGATCTAGTGGTCACCCCAAACAAGCATACCAAGTTTCAAAGCAATTGGATCATATATGTAACCTGTGCAGTGTGCCAAAGGAAATTGTGGAAGTACATATGCCGTCCGACGAGAAGTGACGGCAATAGATCACAGTGAAAATAGTGTCAATTAACACGAAATAAAATCACTAAAATGTTCTGAAACTGAGAGATGTTTACTACTTCATAATGAAGAGTTGAAGACACCATGTCAGTGACCTGATATTTTGGAAGTTCAAAATGAGTTTCAAATAACAACAATCATGGATCTGATAAAAGTTTATTGATGACATGAACTGGATTTATGAAGTAATGAATCAATGAAATTATCAGTGTCTGTGCTTCATCCACCATTCAATACAAGAAAAACAGATTTCTTTAGCAAAACAATGATGTAGTAAAATACCCAGTTTTGTCTTACAAGAACATATTTCCCCCAATACAAGTTAATACATCTTGACAAAATACAAATCTGTATTGAGGGTAGCAACTGCAATCATTTAATTCACCTGCACTCCATAGGCATCAAGTTACAGTAAAACCTGTCTTGAGAGACCACTGTCTTGAGAGACCACCTGTCTTGAGAGACCACATCTGCCAGGCACCGATTGGTTTTACTCTATAATGGACCTGCTATGGGAGACCACCTGTCTTGAGAGACCACCTGTCTTGAGAGACCACTGTGACCTGGTACCAACTTGTATTTTTATGCCATAATGGACCTGTATTGAGAGACTGCCCCTTTAAAGACTGAAACCATGACAAAAACTTTTTACCTGTTCTGGAATTGGAAAATCCATTGTGGTTATACTGACATAATTAAAAGTATTAAAAGCTCTTAATTGGGTTTCAATTGCTAACTCATTAAAAACTGAGATGTTCTTAGAGACCCCTGTGAAAAGATTAGGATTATTGCTGAATAAACAATTTCATACATACCTGAAATGTGACAGATAGGAATAAAAATAAATTTGTGTTGAAAATCTTTTTGTAACAAATTGAAATGGACTGTTATAATGAAAGTGTCAATGACACTGTAGCTCAACTTGTCAAGACAAAGACATGTACATGTATAGTATGTGACACAGCAATGACAAACATCCAGGTAATGACCTGATAACAAAGGTACATATAAAGTATTGTAACGGTCTGTACATAAATACTGACCGTTGCCTGTAACAAATGTATAGGTAAAGTATTGTAAAGGTGGGTGACAGTCAGATGCTAAACTAGAAAAAAATCTTTGAGACCCAGAGTGGGTCTGACTGAACCCCCAAATATTTGTTCTCACAGCATAGTGATAACAAAGGCACCCCAAAACACACTCATTCCTGTCCCAAGGTGAAAACAAAGGTACCCAAGAAGTTTCGTGAAGATCAGTTCACAAATATGAGCTGTGTAGTAGTTGTGAGAAAAAACTGATTGGACCTAATTTCGGTACAAAATGGCCACTGGCAGCCATCTTGAATGCTGGACTGCACCCAGAAACACTCGTTCTCGTCCCAAGGAGATAACAAAGGTACCCAAGAAGTTTTGTGAAGATCGGTTCATAAATACAGCCTCTAGCCCGAGCCCTATTGACATGTGCACTTACAGTGTATAAGTAGCACTGAATAAATCAAAGTTCATCTAATTTGCATAATTTCTGCACGAGAAAAAAACCCGTACTATATGTGATGTATTCCATGTTACTAAACATTCAAACAAAAATATATTCAAATCAGAACTTCCATACAGAAGTTCTGTACAAAAGACTGATTGCATTAATTTTTGTACAAAATGGCTGCTGGTGGCCATCTTGAATTTTGGACCACACCCAAAAACACTCGTTCTCATCCCACGATGATAACAAAGGTACCCAAGAAGTTTCGTAAAGATCGGTTCATAAATATGGCGTCTAGCCTGAGCCTTATATAGAAGTTGTGTACAAAAAACTGATTAGACCTAATTTCGGTACAAAATGGCCATTGGCAGCCATCTTGAATTTTGGACCGCACCCAGAAACACTCGTTCTTGTCCCAAGGTGATAACAAAGGTACCCAAGACGTTTCATGAAGATCGGTTCATAAATACAGACTCTAGCCTGAGCCGTATTGACATGTGTACTTACTGTGTGTAAGTAGCACTGAAAAAATCAAAGTTCATCTAATTTGCATAATTTCTGCACGAGAAAAAAACCCGTATTATATGTGATGTATCCCATGGTACTAAACATTCACACAAAAAATTATTCAAATCAGCGCTTTCATATGGAAGTTCTGTGCAAAAATCTGATTGCACCAAATTTTGTACAAAATGGCTGCCATCGGCCATCTTGAATTTTGGACCGAACCCAAAAACACTCGTTCTCGTCCCACAGTGATAACAAAGGTACCCAAGGAATTTTGTAAAGATCGGTTCATAAATACGGCCTCTAGCCCGAGCCGTATTCGCATTTGCACTTACAGTGCTGAAAGTAACACATCAAAGTTAGTCTAATTTACATAATTTACGCACGAGAAAAAAACCCGTATTATATGTGATGTATGTGATGTATCCCATGGTACTAAACATTCATACAAAAAATTATTCAAATCATAGCTTTCATATGGAAGTTCTGTACAAAAAACAGATTTCTGCATCGTCGGTACAAAATGGCGGCTGGCAGCCATCTTGAATTTCGGACCAAACCCCAAAACACTCGTTCTCGTCCCACGGTCATAACAAAGGTACCCAATAAGTTTCGTAAAGATCGGTTCATAAATACGGCCTCTAGCCCGAGCCGTATCCAATTGTTGACGGACAGACGGACAGACGGACGACGGTCCATGGCATAAGCTCAAATTTGGCTTCGCCAAAGTTGAGCTAAAAATTATAAAAATAAATTAGTGTTGAAAATCTTCAATGAAGATTTTCAACACTAATTTATTTTTATAATTTTTATAACAGTCCATTTCAATTTGTTACAAAAACTTCATAAAAAAGAACAACTACAAAGTAATTACAAAAATCTATTCTTCTCCATTTCTGAATTTTGTGGTTGGTTTTTCACTGACTTGAGAAAACCTGAAACCTGTTATGAGAGACCACCTGTCTTGAGAGACCACTTTTGTGTGGCCCAAGGGGTGGTCTCTCAATACAGGTTCTACTGTATTACACATGTCAAAATTTTTTATTACAGTAATTGAATGATAAATAAATCACCAGCCCAACAAAATAAATTAGACGAGATCTTTCTTTGTCATGATATTTTTATATTGGCATTCCATCATGTGTTAAACATGAAAATAAAACAAAGAAACACACATCTGAAACACTACTATAAACTTCAACAGCTATAGTATTAGAAGAACAATGAATGGGGATTATGTCCTGCACAGTGCAAAACCATGACATCATGATTTTCATTCATAAAAAATCAATTCACAGATGCTGAATGATTGTCAAAATGGACGTCGTTAAAAACTGTACCCAATCCCTTCATTATGCGAACAAGTCAAGAAAGGGAGGAATATTTTAGGATAAACTGGTTATTACCGCCATGGTGGTTTCTGAGATGGTATATTGAAGTCCCAACCTTGCCTCTGGGTCATATATTGTCTCGTCCTAACATACTCATTTATATATGACACAGAAACGAGGCCTTGACTTCAACACACAATATCGGAAACCTGCATGGTCATGGTGGTAATTACATGTACCTATTAAAGCAATAACCCCCCCCCCCCTCCCCACCCCCCATATTCCACCAAAATACATGTGATTACGTTATTCAGTTAAGCAAAAAAAAAAAAAAAAATCAAATTTTGAGTAAATACTACATCAGAGAAATTCAAAAACAGAAACATTTAAAAATGCTTAAGTTTGACAGTATTCAGTACCAAGAAATGATTTAATACGCAAGTTTTATTTTAGCAAAAAAACAGAAAAACTCAAATTCTTTGGAAAAGCAAAAGAAGCAAAAGCAGAGTTTTAGCCCATGGACCTCAGGTTTGTCTAAGAGGTCCACCAGTTGAAACTTTGCCAGCAATTTTTTTTCTTTTCCACAAAATTTAAAATATTGTCTGTGTGGAAACTCCATTTTGTTGGCAGTTCCTTATAGTAAATCCTGAGCCTCATAGCGTACATAAGAAAACTAAAATTACAGTGTTTTACATCTAAACAGGTACTGGTTATAGGAATCCCTTTCAACTCAATATAATTTCTCAGGTAACCGAGAACTAAAGTATTAAATTTTTCATACATAGCATTTGGGTTTAGAATCAAATTTTTTAAATTAGTTTTATTTTGGTTGACATAATTTGATATAGAATCATCAGGCCTGAAATAGTCAACAGATTTTTGATGCGTCGAATCTAATACCAGAGCAAAAAATGAATTAAATTTGTCGATGATGCGTCAACTATTTCAATTAGATGAGAGTAAGATGCCTCCCCGACGAATCTCCGTCCAACTGAGATGAATCTCTGTTGGTGATGCATCTGAAATACGTGATTGAAATAGTCGATGGATTTATGACGCGTCAAATCTAATACAAAGTGCGGAAACAAATGAGCGCTACCGATCAGCCGAATGCAAGTCATATGGTAATGAGGAAAGCATGTCAGTCAATGGAAATACCCATCTTACGTCATTTCAGTGTTGATTGCGCGAAGGCTTGGTTCGAGATTTTTCAAAATGACTGAAGCATAGTTGAGAACAAAAATCAATTTTTCAAAATACTGAATAAGAAGTTGATAGGCGTGTGCGAAAAGTTAAAAAATTTATAGTAATTTATATATTTTTTATATTTACCAATGACCCAGACTTAGCTGGTGCTAACTCTTAAAAATATAGGGCCAAACACAAATTTTGCCCCCCAATCCCCAAAATTTGCAACTAAAACCAAAGAAAACATATCCTGAATGGCCCTCCACACTTCACCTCTACTGCGCATGCGCAGTGTCAAGGACGTCCCGAAATTGGCGCCATTAATCATTCTTGTAACCAGTGCCTGGTAAGCGCTATGTACTCAGCGGGGAGGTATGAGTTCCCAACTCCTGGGAGGGCCATCCCCGTCTGGGTCATTGGTAAGTATAAAAAATATATAAATTACTATAAATTTTTTAACATTTTTATACTGTACCAATGACCCAGACTTAGCTGAATAGTAAAAAGGCTGGAGGGCCTAGGACATAGAGCAAGTTGAAATATGCTCAATTATATAAAATAGAGTCATCCCCTCTAGGGGAAAAGGAGTATTAGGCCTTACATGTATCTTTCTTATTTATGATAAATTAGAAAGACACAACACCTTCCAAAATTGAGCATCATAACATCCATGTACTCTATTAATATCCAGTATAATCCTTATACTAATAATTTTTAAAGTAAGCCAATAAATAAAGTCTAGAGAATAGAGACTCTTTATACTCCTTAAAAGTGTCTGAGGATTGTATAATAACGCCCGTTTGACACGTGATATATTCAAAAGCTATACTTTAAAAACTATGACCTGAATGAATTTTTAAAACATAATCTTCTCACTTAAAAGCCATCCCAGTAACAGCTCAGAATTACTAACTCCAGAGGAGGTATCCCCTTGTTTTCATAATAAAACAGGTGACCCAAGGGAACACCCTCCCCCCCCCCCCCCCCTTTTTCTTGCCCTGGGTCAAATAGCCCAGAGCGAAGAGGGCAGCAGGACAGAGTCACTGCCGGAACAGAAAGCCTACCTAGCTATAGTAGCAACTGTTAAGTGAATGACATTCTGAGCAGTAGATAATAGACCTAACAATGGAGGCCTCCAAAAATGGACTCAATATTCTGAGATAAAAATTCATGAATGTGGATGGCTGAGCGCAATGAGCAGCCTTCAAAAATCTATAATAGCGACACTATTAGTGTAAGCCCAAGATGTAGAAAGAGCTCTTACTTCATGAGCCGAAATCTGAAGCACAAACTGCTGAGGCAATGATATACCATAAGCAGTACCGATAGTTAATTGAATCCATTAGCAATAGAATGGAGCGTAATGTCCTTCTATTAGGCATCAAAGACAGAAGAAGCTTACGTCCGTACTAATAAACTGATATCTGTTTATAAATACGTAAACTCTAACCGGACAGAGTAAAGACCTATGCCCGTACGAAGACGGAAGGACCTTAATAACAATAGGTTCCGGATATTATTAGGAGCCTGACTCTTAACCAAAAATCCAACCTAAGTAGTAAAGGAAGTAGTGTTTCCGTCACTACAAAAGTGAGAATCATCCACCGATAAAGCATGAAGCTCACTGACTCCTCAGTAAAAGAGAAGACTAACAGAATTACTGTCTTAAAAGGTCAGAATTTGAAAACTACTGTTTCCAGAGGCTCAAATGATTACTTAGCTAAATAAGAACCAAAGCTAAATTCCGTATAGGAATTTAATCTAATGATTCTAGGTCTATTTATCGAAAAGTTTCTAATTGACTCAGATAAAGAGACATAAGACTCAATTGTAAACTATCATAGAGTGCATAGGTATGAGATAACATAGACCTATAACCTTAATAGTAACAGGCTGCAGTAGATCTTGTCAAACAAGTATACTAGAAAGTTGCCATGTCTAGTATGGAGGGATCAAAAATATCAACAAAATGATCCCTACACCAATGACGGAAGAGCCTCCACTTTAGCCGCATAGTATAGCGAAGAAGAGGTTCTCCTACAGTAAGAAATCGCGTCCAAAGCTCATCCTGTACAATGCTTGCCAAGCAAAAAGGACCACACAACGGAATACGTGAAGGTTGAGACCTTGCGGGTTGTGATGAAGTTGACACGATTTCCCCAGCGAAAGAAGATCCTCTCATGGAGGAAGTTTTCGCGGTAAGTCCCACAGTAGACACCTGAGTAAATTTACCCACGGTCTCTGTGAAGACAGAGATGCTATCAACAGAATTGTATTATGGATGTTTATCTTAGCAATACTTGCTGAATCAACAGCGCTGGAGGATACGCATATCCTATCATTCCGTCCTATTAGATCAATAGAGCGTTAACAACATAAGCTTTGGGATCCGGACATGCAAACACATACGTCTGCAAATGAATAGTGAGTTGTGTCGCAAATAAATTATCATTGGGCATTTCCATTGACAGCAAATCTGATCGAATACTTGTTTGTTGAGAGTCCATTCTGACGGCAACAAGCGACCCTTACGTGAAATGGAGTCTGCTAATACAATCAGATGACCCGGAATATGACGGACCGAAGCAGAACTTGGTGTACTATAACAAACAGAAGGATTCTTTCCATTAAATTGAATAACGGAATCGAATGAGTGCCTCCCTGGTTCCGGAGATACCCAACTACTGTCGTATCATCGGACAGGATTTGGACATGCGTTTCTGAATAATGTTTATCCAATGACATAGTGCAAGCCTAAAGAACATTATTCCCTGGAAGATAAGTGCTTGCCTAGAAACTGCGGAACCCAAAGACCCTGGCACTTCGAATCCGTTGGGATCAATATTGTACCCCAACCTGTTTTACTGGCATCCATCATAATCATAAAACTCGGATCCGGCAACTGCAGTGGCACTCTCTGAGTCAACCACCGAATGTTGCCCCAGTCTGAATCTCTTGCTACACTTGATAGACAAGAGAACGTGTACATCGAGCAATTCATAGATTGCTGAAGAGTTGCCGTCGAAGAGAAGCTTCTCCGAGACCGAAGTGACTCTGAGAGAGTTCTTCACCTTACTATCCACGCGCGTGGATGTAGCTAGGGCTGCGTCACGTCTAACCAACTCCAGGTTGCCACTGAAGGGCGGAGTTATACGTGGAAAAACTACTGCCCTGAAAGAAATCACATTAAGGATCATATCCTGGAATTCTTTCTCTTGAAGACGTAATGATAACGCCTCAGTAAGGTGGTCTACGTATGATAAAGCATCTAAGTTAAGTCTATTAGACATCATTGTCGATTCCAACATCGTGGTTGGAATTGACATAGACGGCGAAAAAGATAATTCCCAGTCTTCAACCCCGCCGTCTAGACGCATATGAACTCTCGGTATGCCCTGTTCTGCCAAAAAAAATGATTTCCTAGAATTGATAAAAGGCAGAAGAGCATTGCGGACAAGAAACTAGACTATCATGCTTGGTAGCAAGCTTATATATAGCGTTGTTAAATAATTCGAATGTTCTAATGACATTATTGGACTGTGTCGGTAAGTCAGGGACAATGTCCCTGAACCGATCCAAAACTCCGTGTCCAATGATGCTATTAGTCTCTTATCCAGCATCGCAGCAATGTAGTCCTACGGAACAACCTGTGGAAGATAATGCCGGAAGATATGTATGGCAGCTTCCGTTGTTCCGAAAGGGAAAGCTCGAAATCGTAGAATCCATTTCGCCATCCTGTCGGACCCTATAAAGTGTTCGGTCGTCCGAACCTGATGCAACAGCGGAGTGCACCGACCCAGCGCCGTCGGATAATTCCTGATCCGACCGAGAATCCGTCGATTGCTGGGATGCTGCGATAAACTGTGCTAACTTCGATAGCACGTCCGTCACTGAGGCCTGTGGAGAAGCGGTCTTACGATGCATTGCTGCTGGAAGCTCCGTGTTCGTTACCCCGTGCATACTTCTATTATGCAAACGAACGGAGTGTATAGGCCTCATGTCCCTTGGCTACCGGATGGCGTGACCTGTTCGCTGTGGAATCACTGAATGACGAAGCTGGCCGGATACTCGAGGTCACGTAGCCAATGTGCGGTCGTGTGCGCTGCTGTGAGGATGAGGAAGCATTATCGACAGTCTCTCGGACTGTCAATATAGCGGAGCGTCCCAAGCGGCAGACATATGCTCCGAATGCGAAATATCTGTACCACAACATCCGGTCCCATATGTTGTTGTACGAGAGAAGGACCTCTCTCGCTCGCAGCCCGGACGGACCTGGACGAGCTAGGAACCGGACTAACAGGCTTCCTCCAATCAGTCCTCTAATCCGTCATCACTGGGTGTGCATTTTGTTGATTTATAGTGCTCGCATCACCCAAATCTCCTTCCTAGACCGCAACAGACGAACCCGGCTGCCGAACCATTCGATGTATGGACGCTACACCGGGTGAGCTAGCGAATGTCAACTCCGTCGATCCCACTAGGGACCTCTTAGGCGATTGACATATTCCATGAGCACTTATTGCCGCTAGCTCTTCATTAACTATGATGACAGAGGCACACTTTTGAAAGACATTTTGCGAACAAGAAACCAGACATGCTTGTTAATAGCAAGCAAATAATAATATATATAGCGTCGTTCAATAATTCGAAAGTTGTGTGACATTATTGGACTATGTCGGAACTGAGGGACGATGTCCCTGAACCGAACCCAAAATTTCTGTGTCCACCGACGCTATCAGTTTCTTATCCGGCATCGCAGCATTCTGGTCCGACGAAAGAACCTCTAGAAGATAAAGTCAGATGACATAAACAACAGCTTATGTTGTTCCAAAAGGGAAAGCTCGAAATCCTCCAAATCCCTTTCGGCATCCCGTCGGACCGGATGAAATTTTCGGACGTCCGTACCTGCTTCCGCGGAGCGTCCCGACCCAGCGTCGTCGGAAAATACATGATGCGACAGATTCTGTTGTTGCTGGGATGCTGCGATAAGCTGTGCTATTTGGGATAGCACGCCCGTCACCGAGGCCTGTGCAGTAGCGGTCTTACGATGCATTGCCGCCTGAAGCTCCGTGTACGTTGACTCCCGCACACTTTCTTATGCGAACGTCCGGAGTCAGCAGGCCTCGTGTCCCTGGCTACCGGATGGTGTGACCTGGTCGCCGATGATTCTCTGATTGGCGAAGCTGACTGGATATCCAAGGTCACGTAGCCAAGAGCGGTTGTGTGCGCTACCATGAGAATGAGGAAGCCTTATTGACAGTCTCTCCGGACTGACTATATATCGGAGCATCCCGATCGGCGGACGTATGCTCCGAATGCGAAACATTTTGTACCACAACATCTGGGGCCAGATGTTGCTGTACGAGAGAGGGGCCTCTCTCGCTCGCAGTGCGGATGGACCTGGACAAGCTAGGAACCGGACTGAAAGGCTTCCTCCGTTCTCCCTCTAATCCGCCGTCACTGGGTGTGCATTTGGTTGATTTATAGTGCTCGCATCACCCCAAAACTCCTTCTAGACCGCAACGGACGAACCCGGCTGCCGAACCATTCGATGAATGGACGCTACACCGGGCGAGCTAGCGGACGTCAACTGCCGTCGAACCTACTAGGGTCCTCTTAGGCAATTGACGTATTTACATGAGCACTTTTCCGCTAGCTCTTCATTAATTGTGACGACGGAGGCACACTTTTGGAAGACATCACGGATACATCACCCTATTCTTGATCGTCTGAAACAGAGATTGATAAAGTACAGTGACCCTGCGGGGAAAGGACCGGAATGGCCAATTCCCCACTAACATAACGTGACATACGCTTCCCATTTTGTCATCGTAATTAACACATACAGAACAGGAGTTAGTGCGAGTACACTGACTACCTAAACAATGATTATGAAAGTCAGAGGAAGATTTCCTCTTATTACAATTGAACAATATCCTTTCACTGTGAAAAGAAAACAAAGTCCTAGTACTCACACCAACCCCTGACAATCAAAATACATAATAATATGATTCATTAATATAGAAAAAATAATTGCAATCAAAAAATTTTGAAAAAATATTTTTTCAGAACAGCCCAAATTTCTGAAAAGTAACGTTGAGCCCCAATGGATCCCAAGCCTAAGTGTGGACAAAAATTCTAAAAATATTTTAAACAATTTATGCAACGCTTACGAACAATAATAATGTATCTAGTTATGATTAAATTAACATCCAGATATTATTTTCAAGAAATCCCCCCTCACACAGAGGGCTGTAGTAAATGTAAACAATAAGTGTAAAAACACTAGAACAAGACTCCAGGCACCCTGGCCCGAAATCAGTTACCAATAATACACTATCTGATGCAAAACAGAGACTTCCAGGGAAGAAACTGCAGAACATCAGATGGTAGATGCAGAACACTACGCCTAACCACCCATAGGTGAAGAGTAAACATGGGGAAAAGAACAGAATTCATTCTGTTATCCAGCTAAAACTCCCAAGAAATTTTAGTAATAAAATTACAGAAAATATGCCAAAAGCATGGGAGAATAGCAAGAGGGGACTTAAAGGAAAGGGAGAGAGGAAAACACTGAACAAGCAGTGTAATTTGATTAACAAGAATGACCACAACAGGCTGTTGCCTCGAAAATAGGTAACTTAACATAATTTCATTAAAAAATTTTAAGTTACAGCCCTGAATATTTTCTGTCACTCATTTTTCCTCTCCTCCTTCTATATCCTCCTTAGAATCACCATTTCTCTAATATTTATGTGTCTGGCATCATTTAAACTGAGATTTACAAGCACAAAGATCAGTCAGATGTTAACTGATGAAGGGCCAAACAAAGAATGATTAATGGCGCCAATTTCGGGACGTCCTTGACACTGCGCATGCGCAGTAGAGGTGAAGTGTGGAGGGCCATTCAGGACATGTTTTCTTTGGTTTTAGATGCAAATTTTGGGGATTGGGGGGCAAAATTTGTGTTTGGCCCTATATTTTTAAGAGTTAACATCAGCTAAGTCTGGGTCATTGGTACAGTATAAAAATATCAATTTTAAACAAACAGCATCAGGCTCGGCTACAAGCTACGTTGATGGTTTCAACTTTCGACGTTCGTGGTATTGCTTTTGATACGGGTAACATAAGTTGGCAAAATATTCTTGTTCAGAAAAGCCTAGCCTCACTCACTCTCACTCTCTCTCTCTATGGCTTTAATGTGTTCCTGTCTCATATGTGATGTTTTAAACCGGATTCACAAAATTTGATTCGGGCCCTTGGTTTGCTGAAGATCACATTGAATTCATTTTTTTGTTTTAAACTTTATTGGGGTGTTATGACAGTTTCAATTGCCAGTGTCATGTCATGTCATGTCATGTCAGGTTGTTTTACAGGTGTGAGGGGTAGCCGGAGAGAACCACTGAGCAACGGCGAGTAATTAACGAACCAGGGTTAGCATGCGGTTGAAGGCATGTGTACCATTGATGTGCCACACACCCTTTTGAATTTTTAGGTGGGGGGATGAGGGCTAAACATGTCATCGCTCGGATAAATGTACTATTGGCAAGGATATTAGTGCTGAACATGAATCAAAAACAGTTAATTTTATGTTTTTCTCTGAGGGAGAGGGGGAGGCGGTATTCCTCAGTGCTCAGCCTTTCCACCGGTCTTTAGATAGATGATCAAAACATAGCATTAACTCTGCAGCCTCCAATTTCCCCCCAGTGTCCTGAGTCAAAATAAGCTAAATCAATAATTGTGATTTCTACAGGGATGTGTTTTTCTTTCAGTCAGAACATGTTTGTGAACATTTCTCAGTACAAGTATTTGGTAAAACACGTGCAGCAAAAATATTTCAATCATTCCACGGAGGATGGGGGGGGGGGGGGGGGGTGGGGGGGGTGGGAGGGGAGGATAAAACATGATACATCCCTTTGCTTGAGTACAATCATGACAGGCACATAGCCAGGATATCAAACATCACCACCAAATAGAATCAGAATAAATTATAAAATTATAAAATATTGTTACCGATTGCTTGCAACAACATGGCAAAATAGTAACCAACAGGTGAACTATTTGGTGCTGCTCCATTTCAATCTTGAGTACGATGGTTTCCTGTATGTTTTTAAACACAACACACATGGGTACACACTAAAGTGCACCTCAAATATTGTCCGAAGCATGTGAAGTTTCCAATGAAATAGAAAAAAATAACCACGGCAGATATAAATTACGGAAGAATTATTTTCCACAGGCATACGTACGAAGCATCCGTGTTTTGATATTTAGTTGTGAGAATTGATGTGATATATAAGTGAAACTGTGTTCAACAGAAGGCAGAAATATTTGGAAATCCAGATGCTATTTTTACTTTTCTGGCTATTCATGTATAAATTTGCTATTACGCATCCCCTCCACTCAAACATCTTACAAGCATACATATCTAGATTTTAAGATTTCTTGCCTGATGTTCCCAAAATCAGGCACATGGATTAACATGGTCGGGGCTGGGGGTGACTGAATTTATTATTATTTTTTTTTGGGGGGGGGGGGGGGGGGGGGGGGCTGCCACTGCATCGTGGTTGCAGTGTGCCAAGGCGTATTCCACATCAATGGTATGTATGCCTTCAGCCATTGCTAACCCTGCTTGTGCGGAGTTAGTAGTTCTCACAGTTACACGCTCTGATCAGTGTTTCTCTGGGTTTTCCGGGCTCACTTGTAAAACTGTCCCACACTGGCTTCCGAAAGTGTCGGTGCACCCCAGAAAACAAATAAATAAAATAATTACATGTCGCTCCCTGGGTGCAAAAACAAAATTACTGAAGGAACCTAAAGTATGCCGGTCGACCACGATTGGCTGATCAATTAGATTCGACGCGACGGTGATGCGTCTGTATATTTCAAAACTTCTCTGTGTCGCATCAGCGACGGATTTAATACAATTAGATTCGATGCGTCAAAAATCCGTCGACTATTTCAGGCCTCACAAATTAAACAAAACAAATAAGATGTGCCCTTTTCATTGTCTATTCCTTTAGCACACACTGTCTAAATAGATGCCCAAGTGAACAAGTCAACCAAATACTCGGTTCTTATCATGTCACAGTATCCAGTTTGTTTTCAGCAGAATATGAGGCATACCAAAAGAAAACATAAGTTCAAATATCAGTTTCCAGCACTGAACCAACTGTTTCCAATCTTCAATGACTGCAGATTTGAACAAGAGGTCACTTGACCAAGATGCAAACCCATGTCTGTAAGTCTCAATGAATATCTTGAATTTTGTAATTACGTGACCTTGACATTTGATCTTTAATGGTAAATGGCCTTGAGATCCATGCTATTAAAACTGCGTGGCTCAAGCTGAAATTAGTGAGTGCCTACAGCAAAAATGTATTTTAATAAATTTTGCAACCCTATCATCTTTTACCTTCAAAAACAACAGCTGTTCAGATCTTACCAAGTATCATCCATGCACAAAGCTTATGGAGAAAAGATGTGATGTAACCATTTTCTTTCTAGAGTACAAACATACATACACTAAATTTTGTGACCCTATAACCTTCACCTTTATGCAAAAAAACTGAGTATTCAGATCCTACCAAGTACCATCACTGTGCTGAGTTTGAGCATCCCTACCAAGTACCATCGCTAGGCTGGGTTTTAGCATCAATGATGTAACCATTTTCTTTCCAGAGCAGGAACTGACATAACACACAAAAACACCTTTTGTGACAGACCTTGACTTCCAACGATAGGTTTCCAAATGTTACTAAGTGCCAAACATGTACTAAGTTTGATAATGAAAGATGTGACTCTTTTCATTCTAGAGCACAAAGAGGAATACATGGCATCCTGTGACCATGTAACCTTGACCTTTGACCCTCAAAAACATTGTGTGTTTAGATCTTACCAAGTACCAAATGTACAATGTATGGTAATCAAAAGTGTGACCATTTTCCTTCTAAGGAATGAACAGGCATGTGACCTTGTTCAGATCTTAACAAGTACTATTCCTGTACCAAGTTTGAGAGTCAATGATGTAGCAGTTATCCTTCTAGAGTACTAACAGAAACACACATGCATACATACATACAGATGCTTGTGAAAGCCTTATCCATGCTTGACTATCATCAGCGTGGATAACTAGAAGAGTTTCCAAAGGCACTTGAGTAACCTCATCATTAGTATTTTGATGAAAAATCCCGCAATGAAATGGCGTAGAATATGAATGGTTTTCAAAATTCTCTTTCATGTCTTCTGCTGTTAATAAGAAAGAAAATACTGTAGTTTTCACTTATGTGTAATTTCATGTCAAGCAGAGATGGTGATCTGTGAGTTCTGGCATTATCAGTCATGAAAAGTTAAATTACCATCCATAAAGTGACAATATGGAAAAAAGGCTACTGTAGATGTAACCATACACATTTTTAAAAACTGTAGAGAATGGTATGAATGTTTTTTCTCTTCCATTTCTAGTAAAAAATGAGGGTGAAATATGAACCTTTTCCTATCTTTTCATTATTTTACACTGAACATTATGTTGGACACCTTGACTCTGCAACATGATCTAACATCAGAAACTTGTCACTCCCACATCTCCTGTAGTAACACAAATCCTCTCTGTGTTGTAAACTCGACTGAACACAATGGTGATATTATACAAGCACCTTCATGTCTATTCTCATATCGCTTTTCTGTGATATTCTGGAGATGCCACAATATAGTCATGTAGTGAAAACAATGATGATAAATTTTTCTGCATGTACCTACAATGAGTGAAATTAGAAGTGATACCAAGTATAAATATTATGTGATAAGGCTATTTAAAAAAAATCTTGTTTCTCATGCAATTTTTACTGAATATTGTTGACAAGAGAGGGAGGCTTTTTTGTCTTTAACCTTCAAAGGCCTGGGAATTTTTATACCTTTTTTCCTCCACTATAACAGTTACACTCCGTGGCTTCACAGTTGTTTCTAGGCAAGTCTTGGCTGCCTCTATAGGCATCCAAGACTTGCCTAGAAACAAATGCCTAAATATTTTCTTATTTTTTCCATTTTTTTTGCGGAATGTTGATAAAGTTTTTTTTGTAGAATTTTAGTGACAGGGGAAGTACCTGAGAAACAAGAATTCTTTTAACAACAGCATCTAGTCGCAAGAAAGATCTGCCAACAGAGTCAATTAATGATCTCGAGTGAAGGGCCTAGCTACCTTTTGAGGAAGCCATGACTTCAATAGTAAACCACTCCCTAGCTTCTCATCTCGGGTTGTAGTCGAGTGAATAATTATGCATACTTTTAAGGGTTAAAATTTGTAATTCAGTTTGTGAATAGTGTTACTGCAGAATAATACTCAAGAATCATCGAAGTAACAACGGAATGAAATGCAAATAATTACAAGTACTAGTACTTAGTTCTCACTTTTCTTGCTGACGTTGATGCCACATTAGCATTGGTTACCAGGGCCTATTATATCAATAATTCAGAACTTGTTTACTGCAGTAAACAAACTCTGCTCAAATATCTGGGGCCAACAGGGGACAGAAAGTAAATAAACAAGTAACCAGGTTATTGACCTGAAATAAGTTTCAATCTCTGCTTCTCTCCTTGAAAAATAATTGTACTTGTCTTAAAATTAAAGTGTCAATGACACTGCAGCTAAACTTCATCAAGAAGGGACTTAACTAAATAACTAACAGTAGGATGTGTTATAGGATTTGTAAACAATTTAATTACAAATGAGATGGCTGCTAAAAAAAACCCATGTAGACATCACCCTAAAGACACATATTAGTTGAAAAAGACTGAGTAAGAGATGCATCCCATAGGGTGTGTGCGCAAAAGGAACTGTTGACAATTCATATGCCAAATCCAAGATGGCCAGTGGTGGCCATGTTTTTCAACAAAATTCAGAAAAATTTGATAGCTCCCATCTAGACATTAAACTAAAGGTACATATAAAATTTGAAAAAGATCAGGTGGGATGTGCGACCTGTAGGATGTTGATAATGGAATTGTTGACAATTTATATGTCAAATCCAAGATGGCCTTGTTTTTCAACAAAATGCAGAAAAATTTGATTACTCCCATCTAGACAACAGACAAAAACGACATATGAAATCTGAAAAGGATCGGGTGTGGGTTGCAGCCTGTAGGGTATGCTAATGGAATTGTTGACAATTTATATGCCAAATCCAAGATGGCTGTGGGTGGCCATGTTTTTCAATGAAATTCAGACAAATTTGATAGCTCCCATCTAAATATCACACCTAAATTACATATAAAATTTGAAAAAGATTGGGTGACAATTGTGGCCTGTAGGGTGTGCTAATAGAATTCTTGACAATTTATATGCCAAATCCAAGATGGCCACTGACAGCCATGTTTTTCAACAAAATTCAGAAAGATTTGATAGCTCCCATCCAGACATGAACAAGCTACATATGAAATTTGAAAAAGATCAGGTGAGAACTGTGGCCTGTAGGGTGTGCTAATGGAATTGTTGACAAGTACATGCCAAATTCAAGACAAGAGGCCCCAGGGGGCCTGTAGGCACTCACTTGACATGGTAGTCTAAATATCAAACCAGGGACTTGAATAAGCTGCATACGCCCCTCCTAAGAAAAGCATATACCAACTAGATGAAGCGATTGTGCCACACAATACACAGTATTTTCCTTCTATTTTCAGTTCCTGCATCCCAAAATTGAGATAAACGCATAAAAAACAGAATTTTTTCCCCAAACAAAATATTTTCAGCCTAAATTTTTTTTTTCTTCTTAACCCTTTACCCAACGAATCGGCCACATCCGCCCGCGTAATATGCAAATTCAGCAGTTGAAAAAATATTATTTTTCAAAAAATTTCGACAAAACCATATCATATGACCCCTCGTTGTAACAAGCTCGATGAGCTCGTTCCAACGTGGGGTCACATGATGTGGTTTTGTTGAAATTTTTTTAAAATTTAAAAAAAAAAATTTTTTAAAATAATAAATTTTGATATCTTCTGCACTGGGTAAAGGGTTAAAACACATAAAAAACAAATTTCTGGTTTTTTGGTCCCACCCGGACCCCAAATTTTCAGTGTAAAAAATTTTTTTTTTTTTTTTCTTAAAATTGACCGAAACGCATAAAAAACAAAAAAAAATTTTCAGATTTTGGTCCAAAATGTTCTAAGTCCCACCCGGACCCCAAATTTTCAGTGTAAAAAAAAAAATAAATTTTCTCTTAAAATTGACCGAAACGCATAAAAAACAAAAAAAATATTTCTGGATTTTGGTCCAAAATTTTCTAAGTACCACCCGGACCCTAAATTTTCAGTGTAAAAAAAAAAAAAAAAAAAATTTCTCTTAAAATTGACCGAAACGCATAAAAAACAAAAAAAAAAATTTCAGGATTTTGGTCTAAAATTTTCAGTGTAAAAAAAAAAAAAAAAATTTCTCATAAAATTGACCGAAACGCATAAAAAAAAAAAAAAAATTTCCGGATTTTGGTCTTAAATTTTCTAAGTCCCACCCGGACTCCAAATTTTCAGTGTAAAAAAAAAATTTTTTTTTTGTCTTAAAATTGACCAAAACACATAAAAAAAAAAAAAAAAAAATTTCCGGATTTTGGTCCAAAATTTTCTAAGTCCCACCCGGACCCCAAATTTTCAGTGTAAAAAAAAAAAAAAATTTTCTCTTAAAATTGACTGAAACGCATAAAAAACAAAAAAAAATTTCCGGATTTTGGTCTTAAATTTTCTAAGTCCCACTCGGACCCCAACTTTTCAGTGTAAAAATTTTTTTTTTTTTTTGTCTTAAAATTGACCGAAACGCATAAATAAAGAAGAAAAAATTTTTCCAGATTTTGGTCCAAAATTTCCAAGTCCGCAACGGGACCCCAAATTTTCAGCCTAAATATGAACCCAGGGACTTTGCTTGAACAAACTTGAATCTCACCCCTCTAAGGATGCTGCATACCAAATATCAAAAGATTCTTATTGGTAGATCTGAAGAAGAAGATTTTTAAAAAATACTCCTCATACTGCACTAATTTAAACATTTAGGCTCCTATAGAGAGCCCAAATATGGACCCAGGCAATTGATTTCAATAAACATGTGAAACAATCTTCCAAAGATGTTATATGTGAAATTTGAAAGCTTTTGGAGCAGTGGTTTGGGAGAAAAGTAGTCTTAAATGTTTTTCCCATTACCCACAGTGTTAAAAAATGCTGACTCCGCACTTTTTCAAAGTCCCCAAAAAGTACCTCATGATAAAACCAATGGCAATTTTTTTTTACCATTCCTTTCTGTTGGTCATAAGGAAGCTTCACAACAAATAAGAATTCTCAGTGCCGTGTTTTGGAGATATGGGCGTTTTAATTTTTTTCTATTTTTAGCTCCTGCGGTTCCCATGGGGCGACGGGAAAATTTTTTTTTGCATAAATTAAGTACTTATGACTCAATAAGCCCTCATATCAAATTTGGTCAAAATTTGCCTCTCGGTTTGGAAAACAGAAATTTTGGGAGAGGCAAATATTCTTTCCCCTCCCATTACGACGCCAAATATAGCCTCACAAACTTCTCTTGAACAAATCTGAGTCTACACCTCAAAAGGAAGCTGCACACTAAATATCAAGTCTCTGCTACTGCTGGTTCATGAGAAGAAGATTTTTTAAGATTTCAGCTCACTTTTTGGGTGTGGCCCTACCCACGGGCGAGGCAACTTGATTTGAACAAAATCAATGTGCGATGTCATAACAAACTGTTATATCAAATATCAATTAAATTGGTTCAGTGGTTTGGGAGGAGAAGATGCAAACACCATGTTCACGGACGGCGGACGACGACGGACGGTGAGTGATCACTATAGCTCTCCTGACTGAAAGTCTGGTGAGCTAATTACTGCTGGCAGCCATGTTTTTCAACAAAATTTAAAAATGTGATAGCTCCCATCTGGACATTACCTGAAAGCCATGTATGAAATTTGAAACTGATCGGGTGAGAGATGCAGCCTGTAGGGTGTGCTAATGGAATTGTGGATGGACAGAGGGACAGACTACGGATGGACGTACAAATGATGGATCGCAACCCATCCCAATGGCTCATACTTGGTATCAAGTTGAGCTAAAAACATGGGTTGAAAAGAATGATTATGGTTACCCAGGAGGCATGTTTCTATGACCAACACTTTGATGTACTGTGTACAAGCCACTGTGAGTAGAAATATTTGCCCAATAGTTTTCTATTCTTACACAAGCCACTGCAAGTAGAAATATTTGCCTGATAGTTTTCTATTCTTACACAACTAGGACTATGACATGTTTCCAGGTGCACAGGCACTGGGATTATTTTGCATCAAGTATTTTGCAAGTGCACAGATCATGCAGATTTTAGCGAACAAGAAAAGCTAATGCCAGGGTTAAATCAGAGATTTATTTTGCAAATAAATAGTGTTTTTATTTAGTTTAATCCTTCTGATAGCAAATTAATCTCCAGCAGAATGCTTTAAAAAAAAAAAAATTCAATTTTTTTCTCTCTAAAAAATCTAATTATATTTTGGGATCACAATACACAAATCTAAAAAAACACCCACAGTAACTTTTTACAAACAACAGTTTTCAGAATCGGGAAATCTATTCCCTGCAAATACTACATAGTTTAAATCTGCAAGAGCAAAGTTAGCTTGCAGCATTAGACATGTTATTATGAAGGATTCAGCATACACAAATAATAATGAAAATTAAAAACCAAAATGTTACTCTCTTCATTTCTCTGAGTAAGAAATGGATGAGTGGAATTGCATGCACTGCTGTCAATGTTAGATGATTTTCTGCCATTTTGTTAGAAACTGATGAGCCAATCCAACCAATATTCACAAAATTCTACATGACAGACTTGAAAGAGTAATCAGGAGAATAGTTTATTTCAAAATATCAGTTTATTAACCTTTAACTGGTAAAGTGCTGGAAGACCATATTTGGCCTTTATTCTAAAGGGGCAGGTACTGTAACATAAAAGCTTCATATACTGTGGATGGGCTCCTTATTATCTTGTAAGTGTACTTATTTAGTCCGTGTGGATTTGCTTTGTTACAATTTATGGAAGAATGTCCACTCGCACTCTCCCATAAATCATAACAGGGCAAAGACATGTGAACAAATTCTGACGACTAAACATAACTTAGCACTCTACCAGTTGAAAGCCTAACTCTGGCTTTGACCCAATTTTGTCTCCAACAAAAACAGGGGCCCCAACATGCAGTCTCTAGGTAAACTTGCAAATTATATTCTAAGTACCTTGGCAGTTGTGTCTAGGCAAGTCTTGTTTGTCTATACAGGCAGCTAAGACTTTCCTAGAAAATACTGCAAAGCTACACTATCAAAGTGTAGCAAACATGTATGAAAATCTCCAGGCCTATAAAGGTTTTAAAATCCTGTAGATAAGACACACAACTTTGTGTAAACAATACAATGAAGACTGAAAGGAAAAGTAAAGACTTTCCACCAACACAGAAGTAAACATTATCCCTGAAAAACATGTTAAAAAAGTTCCAAAATATACCATCACTTACTTGAGGAAATCATTAATATGTGTCTGGAGAAGTTGTATGCTCTTATCATCCAGGGTAGTATAAGCCAACATGGAACCGAGTTTTACTGAAAAAAAGATAGATAAACTCTAAACTTTACTAGAAAATAGCATAAGCTTGTTGTATAAACTGCAAACCAAACCACAAGTTAAATAAGAGACTACTCCTGTTTCAATATATTCTTGATTTCTGAATAAATTATGTGTGACATGAGATGAGAACTACATTTAACATTCATCAATGTATTTAACTGTTTTAGAACAATGACTGATCTCAGCAGCTCAGAATTGTGGACCTCAAACCCTTAAAAATGCAGATCCAACACTTGATAACTTTGTGACAGCGAACAGGTTCTCCTATTTGTAATTATGAGGAAGTCCTCCAGTAAATCATGAATTTATCCAGGCAGTGATACCTACTCAAATCTTGGCAGCCCAAATACTTGACTGGATATCTCTGCATAACAAATTAACTTACAGGTTGTGATATAGTGGAAATTCT
Source organism: Pictodentalium vernedei (assembly GCA_031216915.1). NCBI lineage: Eukaryota > Metazoa > Mollusca > Scaphopoda > Dentaliida > Dentaliidae > Pictodentalium > Pictodentalium vernedei. Next base: position 333,489,208 of record CM062293.1, on the reverse strand, counting down.
GGAAGACTGTCCATATCATAAGGGTTAAAATGAAGAGGATGGGCCATTATGCAACATACTGGTAGATCAGGGTCAGAAACTTGTTTTCAACTGCATGTCACTGACAAAATTAATCACAAAAGACATAAACACCCCAGACTTCACTGATCAAAGTATATGCTACACAATTAAGAATAATGAACATTTTATATTATAAACAAAGATACAGAATTTTCTGTGGCAATGATTGCACACTTAAGATTTTTAACTGAATATTAATAATTAAGAAAATATTTAATCAAGAATATTAATCTTTATTTATTTATTAGAGCTCAAAATCATTTTCAGCATCTATGGCAATATCACAAACACAACATAGATACGTAGTCAAGTTTAGGTAATTGTTTATGTCCATGTTCTCCACTTTAGAGGACTTCCACCTCAGGCATTTGTTCCAGATCCTATTTTACCAGTAAAACAAAACTTGCTTACTACAGTAAGCAAGCACTATTTCACTTTCTGGGGTTCCCATGGGAGAAAATATTAATAATGGAGCCTTGTCAATCAAATATCTACTCTACAAACATTTTCCATTATCATTAAAATTATGTGTTTAGAATATGCTTTTTATCCATGGGCCAAGGGTAATTTTCCTTGAATATCATCAAAATTAGCTTTCTAATACAGATCTAAAAGTTTAAAAACAATTTTCTATTTTTTTTTTTTAAAATGACAAAGCCACCTTTTTATATTCCGTACAAGACATGAATCTTTGCCTCATGAGCATCAAGTTGTGGTTAGCACTCCTTGATGATTATCTGAGAGGGAGGCATTCAATACTGCATTGATAAAAAGCATGTTAGATTTTAAGGTATCAAATGCTTACCAAACAATCTTAATAAGTGTACAGGTCCGTAAATATTAGACATTATTGGCTTCTCTGTTTGTTCTGTTAACACCTGAAAATCGGTAGAATTTGAGACCCTAATAAACAGAATAGTTCAAACATAAAATGTTTAACCCTTTACCTAACGAATCGCCCACATCCGCGCGCGTAATATGCAAATTCAGCAGTTGAAAAAATATTATTTTTCAAAAAATTTCAACAAAACCATATCATGTGATCCTCTTGTTGGAACGAGCTCGTTCCAACGAGGGGTCACATGATACGGTTTTGCTGAATTGGTTTGAAAAATTTGAAAAAATAATATTTAAAATAATAAATGTTGATATCGTCTGCGTTGGGTAAAGGGTTAAATCATGTAATAAAATGTTCAGTTGTTCTTATTTTATACAAGAACATAAAATAATTTTCAGCAGGCTTTGTCAAACAGTCAGAGCTTTGATTCCATTTTCCAAGAAAAAAATATTAAAGTTTGTATTTTTCTCATATAAACCAAATAATGTAAGATCTCTTTATATCAACTATAAATTTAAAATTTTAAATATCCTTGATCAATGGTATATTGTGCACAATTCAGGGTGAGAATGGAATGCACCTAAATTCGCTGACATTATCTAAAATTCTCACATTTTGGAAACAAATTTGCAAAATTTATTTACGAAAATATTTTTGTGTTAATGGCATGTTAGGTAAAGGGTTAAACACCATTCATCTTAACTGTATTATATTCCTACAACATCAAACTGTTTATGACTTACTCTCTTTAAAATTTTATCTGTTATCTGCATACTGCTTTTATAAGAAAACAATGTTTTTTGAATACTAAACTTATCAGTGGTACTTACAACCCTCCCATACCCCAAATACTAATTTCCATAGCTGGCCCCTGACATTTATTTAATAGGTAACCCAAAAGTTGGAAGAAAAAAATGCTGAAAAAGGTTTAAATAGAACTCAATTTTAATATTGTATAGTTATAAAAGTGCATGTATTTAACTGGACATAAAAAATTGGCAGAGAGCAGAAAGGGTATCAAAATATATTGTTCCCATTTGCCTTATCCATTTGTCTTTATCAGGATATATACAATTTCACACCGGTAATATTAACTATGACTGAAAATGTTTGAATCTGTTCCGGTAATTAAATTTGATAATTGAACATACATTGTAACTAATATGCCTTGGATGATTATTATTCTCCAAGCACAACTGTTTCACAGAGATAATGCAAAGTGCCCATGAGTCCAAAATTGCACATGCAAATCTGAAAAGCTCAGTGTGATTTAAAAGCACATGGGTTTTTCAAAATTGACTGAAATCTTATCGAGCTGAAAATCAACTCCTAACCCAATGCACACCATATCAAAATTTATTTAAGGCCTAATAAGTTTAAAATATGTTTCTCAGCCCCCCCCCCCCCCCCCCCCACATGGTCCTTTTGGTTGACACATGATCTCTATTTATAACCAATGCAAACTTAAAAAAATAAAAATTAAATGGTTTATGTCAGATATTTTACCAAAGTTAATAAAACTGATAAATTTGTCCCTTGAGTGCAACAAGGCTTTGCAATGCTTTAGCATTGCAAAGCTTTCTTGCACTTATGGGACGAAATACACCACCATCCATGCTATTCTGCAGGTTATGAGGTCTAAAACATAAAACAAACCAAGAACATGAATTTTTGGTGGCAAAGAAGTAATTACAAAAATAAAAAATAAAATAAAAGAACACCCGTCCAAATGCAATTTTACAAACAAAAAATGTCCTGAGAAACACAAGATCTACTTTGTAAGGCCTTAATTATTTTCTTTTTTCAAATTTAAAACAAAATTTCAACAAAACCATATCATAAGACCCCTCATTGGAATGAGCTCTTCATGCTCATTCTAATGAAGTGTCACATGACATGGTTTTGGTGAAACTTTTTGAAAAACGTTTTTTTCAATTGCTCAAATTTTAAATTACACAGACAGAATGCAGATGATTCATTATTAAAGGATTAAGCATTTAACAATTACAATATCCAACAAATTAATCTGGTAAAAGCAAGTGGCAGTATTTCAAAGCACAATTCTATTAAATATTTAAAATGACCATCAAAACACGAGGGCCCAAGGGGCCTTAATCGCTCACCTGATAAAATTGTTAAAAGAAGGATTTAAGGTGACATTTAGTATCTACATGTCAATATACTGCTATTTTAGCTAGGGTTTGTGGAGGTAATTTTTTTTTGCGTAAAATCACTCAAACACCTTCAAAACATATTTTGAAGCAAAGAGCAAAATAAATCTCCAGTGCTCTCCCTCTCAATCCTCCCCCCTCCCCCCTCCCCACAGGGTGAATTTCATAAGATCATTCAAAACCCTCCAAATCCCCACTTGAACAAATATTAATCTTATACTCACATTCACATCTAACTGAAAATTACCACAACCAGCTCTGCCAAAATCAGACTCATGGATGTGAAGAAGAAGATTATTTAAAGAATAGTCTTTATACTGCAAGTTAAAAATTGGATGCCACTGGAAGCCCAAATATGACCAAGGCACTTGATTTGAACAAACTGGAATCTGAACCTCCTAAGGTTGCTGGATATCAAATATCAAAATATTCTGACTGGTGGATCTGAAGAAGATTTTTCAAGGAATTTCCCCATATTGCATTAGGTTAAAATGTAGGTTGCCATAGGGAGCCCAAATATAAACCCAGGGACTTCATTTGAAAAAATTGGAATTCGACCCCATGAAGGATACTGCAAACCAAATATCAAGATTCTGACTTATGGATCTGAAGAAGAAGATTTTAAAAAAAACATTCCTCATGTTACACTAAGTTAAAATTCAGACTTCCACAGTGAGCCCAGATATGACTCAAGGAACTTAATTTGAACAAACTTACAGCTGATCCTGCTAAAGATGTAGTATATCAAATATCAAGAGATTTTGACTGGTAGATCTGAAAAGGAAGATTTTTTTCAATAAATCTCTTCAAATTGTACCAAGTTAAAATTTGGGTTCCCATAAGGGAACCCAGGGGCTTGATTTGAACAAACTTGAATCTCACCCCACTATGGATGTTGCATACCAAATATCAAAAGAGTCTGACTGATGGATCTGAAGAAGAAGATTTCTAAACAATATTCCTCATTCATATTCCTCTTCATATTGCTCTAAGTTAAAATGTGGGTTGTCATAGGGAGCCCAAATATGAACCCAGGGACTTGATTTTGACAAATCTGAATCTCATCCCACTAGGGATTCTAAATTCCAAATATCAAAAATTCTGACTTATGGATCTGAAGAAGACGATTTAAAAATAAATATTCCTCATGTTACACTAAGTTAAAATTTGGGCTCCACCAGAGAGCCCAAATATGACTCTAGGGACTTGATTTAAACAAACCTCAAGCTGAGTCCCATAAGGATGCAGAATATATATACCAAATATCAAGAGATTTTGACTGTTAGATTTGAAGAAGATAATTTTAAATACATTTCTTCATATTGCACAAGTTAAAATTCAGGTTCCTATAGGGAGCCCAAATATGAACCCAGGGACTTGTATCGAATAAACCCGAATCTGACCCCTCCAAGGATGTTGTATACCAAGTATCAAAAGATTCTGATTGGTTGTTCTGGAAAAGTTTTTTAACTTTTAAAAAACAATTTTGTGGGGTGCTAACAAAATTATGCCCCTTTTGGTGCCTCCTGAGGGGGTGGCAACTTTATTTGAACACACTTGAATTGACATATGATAAGGAACTTGCATATCAAATTTGGTTCAATTCTGCCCACTGGCTTATGAGTCGATAATGTAAAGTTCCCGCAGGATGGACGATTGACAGACAGAAGGTGATCACTTAAGCTCCCCCTGACTTTCAGTCAGGTGAGCTAACAAGGACATACAACAAAATATTCAGGCCTTTCCAATTTATACATACATCAGAATATTAAAGCCTTTTAAATTTATACATACATCAGAATATTGAGGCCTTTCAAATTTATACAGAAGCTGAGTTCCCAACATCACATTAAAATATTCTTTGATACCATTAGTCACTTCTAAAATAGCATCTCTGAAATAATAAGTACAAACACATTCAAAATGGCTCTTGGAGGAAGCAGAAAGAGAATATTTACAATTTCTCACATAAAAACAATTATAAGTATATAAGGCAAAATAACAAAATCACACAAAGATGTTGTTCACACTGTAGACAGAAACGATTAAGAAATAGAATATTTCATTACAAGTTCAAGTAAAAAATTTGTGTACACAAAACACAAAGCTCTAAAGGTGAAAATGTTAATGAACAGAACTTGGACACTTGATGCACAATTTGTGAACCAATCCAATAAATGTTCTAAAATGGCATTCACCATGACATATATAAAATGAACGGACACATATTCAACTCTTCACTTGTCCCGACTAGCTGATGACACTTGCTAAATCATTTCTTCAACAAGGATTATGCATTGCTGATGTTTGGGGGGGGGGGGGGGGGGGGGGGGGTGTTGGGGTGGGGGGGCAAATTTTTTCTTACATTTAAGGTTTGTCATTACAAGAAAATCAAATCCATTGATATTTGTTCAAGTTATCTCACAAATGAGCTGAAAACTGGCAAAAATTAACTAATTAAGGGCCATAATTCTGCCCAGTAAGCCTGAACCGTACCAGTTTACGAACTCAAGTAAGACATTAACAAAGTCTCACATACCAAATATTGACCAAATCCATTGATATTTGTTCAAGTTATCATGCTAGCAAGCTCAAAACAGTCAAAAATCAACTAATTAAGGGTCATAACTCCACTCAATATGGCCAAATCATACCAGTTTTCGTACTCATTAAAGATATTGTTAAGAAAGTCACACAAACCACATATTGATTAAATCCATTGAATTTGTTCAAGTTACCATGCTAACAAGAAAGGTTATGCCCATCCACCTGTCTGACTATGCAACAACTTCATCAAACTATAGGTTGAGCTTTTGATAAAAAAAAACTTGACCGAAAACTTTCATTTTCTGCCCCCTCATTGGAAGGCTCTCAAAGAATTTATTCCAATGCAGGCCTGCCATTTTCCAGTGGGCAACTGCCCTGGGCTGCAGTTGCATGCCTAAAAGCAAAATTCTGCAGATGATAAATGTCTGCCAGACCCTAATTTCTGCGGACAATTAATTCAATCAAAGGCACCTCAAAATCGTCTGTCTCCAATGGAAATCTTTGCAGATACAAGGAGGCAACAAAGTGCAATTCATGCCGTATGTAGTGTGTCGCCGCGGTCACCCATAGTCACTTATCTGATATGAGGTAGCCTATAGGTCAGCAGCATTTCAAAGTTGAAATTACAGGAATTTTTGTGTTGGTTTTGTAATGCTGTTTGTGAAGCAAGATCGCCCAGGTGCGATCCAATCAATGAAACTTAATTCGCATGGTGCTATTCAATGGTTTTTTTTCTGATTTTTCATGCACTCATCCAACATTCCAACTCAAAAGCGATAAAACTACAGATAAGCAGCATAACAATACACCAATTATCACTGTTGGTCGCGTGTAGCAATAAATTGAACAACCATTTTTACGGGTGTTTTCCAATCAGTTGACAAAACTCCACTAGTGTTTTCTAAGATGTTGGTGCCTCTAAATTAGCTCTCTTGATGTGCTCCAGTCATCTTCCACAAACTTTTTTTTTATTTGGGGAGATCAATTTGAAAATTGTCTAGTGGAAGTTGAATTATAAACTGCACAGAAAAACAAGAGGCCCCAAGGAGTCTTAATCGCTCACCGGTCAAAGTGGTTCAAAGAAGTATTTGGGGGTCACATGCAGTTAGACATGGTTCATCAACATTACAAAGGAATGAAGTCATGAGAGACAAATTTTATGGAACTAGGGCCATGGTTTGAACAAACTTGAATCTTACCCCCCTAAGGATGTTGCATACCAAATATCAAAAGTATTCATCTGCTGGATCTGAAGAAGATTTTTAAAGAAAATTCCTCATATTGACTAAGTTATAATTCGGGCTCCCACAGGGAGCCCAAATATGGACCCAGGGACTTGGTTTTTACAAACTTGAATCTCACACCCCCTAAGGATGCTACACACCACATATCAAAACATTCCGACTGCTGGATCTGAAGAAGAAGATTTTTTAAGAAAATTCCTCATTTTGAACTAAGTTACAATTCAAGCTCTGACAGTGAGCCCAAATATGGACCTAGGGACATGGCTTGAACAAACTTGAATCTCACCCCCCTAAGGATGCTGCATACCAAATATCAAAACATTCCGACTGCTGGATCTGAAGAAGAAGATTTTTAAAGAAAATTCCTCATTTTGAACTAAGTTATCATTCGGGCTCCCACAGTGAGCCCAAATATGGATCTAGGGACACGGCTTGAACAAACTTGAATCTCACCCCCCTAAGGATGCTGCATACCAAATAGCAAAACATTCCGATTGCTGGATCTGAAGAAGATTTTTAAAGAAAATTCCTCATTTTGAACTAAGTTACAATTCGGGTTACAACAGTGAGCCCAAATATGAACCCAGGGACTTGGCTTGAACAAACTTGAATCTCTCCCCTCCCCTCCCCCCCCCCCCCCCCCCTACCCAATATCAAAAGATTCTGCCTGTTGGATCTGGAGAAGAAGATTTTTTAAGAAACTTGCCTGAAATGCACCAAGTTCGAATTTGGGCTTCTATAGTGAGCCCAAATATGAATCCAGGGGGCCGATTTGAACAAACTTGAATAAGACCCATACCAAGATGCTGCATACCAAGTATCAAAAGATTCTGCCCACTGGTTCTGGAGAAGATGATTTTTTAATAATTTTTCTATAATTCATACGGTGCTATCAGAGTTATGCCCCATACAGAGCCCCCAAGGGACATGGCCATTTCATTTGAACAAACATGAATTGCCATATAGAAATGAACATCCACATGAAGTTTCGTGAAAATCAGACCAGTGGTTTCAGAGAAGTCGTTTGAAGAATGTTCACGACGCTGGACGGACAACGGACGGCAAGTGATAAGTTTAGCTCCCTTCGGCGAGCTAAAAACAGTTAAAATTTTCAGCATCCAAATATCAATCCATCTTCTGGGACTTCATTCAGCATTCAAAGCTGAAAGTTCACACTCCTCACCTAAACATTCAGGAAATCCTATGGTATGTTATGCTGCAAAATATATGTCTTCTGTACTTGTACAGTCTATAATTATCCGCATTAGATAGACACCATGAGTGTTATGACTTATGTGCAATCATATTACACAAACCATGTACCTTAAAATGCTCGAGTGGTCTACCTGACAGGTTGAAAGAAAAATGGCCCCTGTAAACCCACAATGGCTCTCCTGAGAACATTTGAAGAAAACCAAATATGGCGCTCCTAGGATCTTTTAAGATGAACAATGGCCCTCCTGCAAATTTATGAAAATGACAGGCCTGCCAATGAGGGGCGGACAGGGGCTATAAGCTATGTTTTGGATGAAAAAATTGAAAAAATCATGTACTTTGATTTTGGTTAATATTACAGGTTGGATAATCAGATTATGTTAGGGTAAATTTGTGTTGCTAGTCTTCCCACCAATTCAGTTTTATAAAAACTGAACTTTTCTTGAGCTTGACTAAAGAATTAGACCACAAAGTAGTCAGGCCTGTGCACAATACTGAAGGATTTCTTCACATACAATTTAGATACACTCTTTACTCTTAAAGGAAGAGCATAAAGGGGTTCATACAATTCTGAAAGAAAAAAAATCCAGGACTTTCAAGGACTTTGCTACAGAATTTTTAAGCAGTTTCAGGGACCGACTAAAATTATTTCTTTATCTCAGCATTTGTATGTACAAACCAGCTATAAATCCTTATACATGTGTGCCAAACCAATAATAGCTGCATTTGAACCTGACACTGATCCTTGGGAAGGTCTCCGAGAGAGGATCACAGTTAAGTACAGGAATTATTTCAAAGGATAACAAGTAAATACCATGAGATGGCAAAATCTGACAAAAAATATTTTATGGTAACTGAATCTAAAATAATGAAAGTGTCAACTTGTCCAAGATGGGACTGAACTAAATAGAAAGATCCAGTGATGCTAAGTCATGCACTCAAGTTTTTACAGAAAAGATATCACCCCAAAGCTACATATTGGGTGAGGGATGCAGCCTGTTGGGTGTACTAATGGAATTGTTAACAATTTATATGTCAATCAAAGATGGCCGGTGGTGGCCATGTTTTTCAACAAAATCTGGAAAAATTTGATAACTCCCATCTAGACATCATACCAAGCTTACATATCAAATTTGAAAAATATCGGTTGAGAAGTGCATCCTGCAGGGCATGATAATGGAATTGTTGCCAATTTATATGCCAAATCCAAGATGGCCACTGCCAGCCATGTTTTTCAAGGAAATTAAAAAAAATTTGATAGATCCCATCTAGACATCACACCAAAGCTACCTCTGAAATTCAAAAAACATGGGGTGAAGGATGTGGCCTGTAGGGTGTGCTAATGGAATTGTTGACAATTTATATGCCAAATCCAAAATGGCCACTGCCGGCCATGTTTTATAACAAAATTCACAAAAATCTTCTAGCTCCCATCTAGTCATAAAAGCTACATATGAAATTTGAAAAAGATTGGGTGAGAAATGCAGCCTGCAGGGTGTGCTAATGGAATTGTTAACAATTTATATGCCAAATCCAAGATGGCTGCTGGCGGCCATATTTTTCAACAAAATTCAGAAAAATTAAATACATGTAGCTCCCATCTAGACATCACACCAAAGCTATATATGAAATCTGAAAAAGATTAGTGAGGCCTGCAGGATCTGCTAATGGAATTGTTGACAATTTATATCCGAATCCAAGATGGATACTGGCGGCCATGTTTTTCAACAAAATTCAGAAATATTCGATAGCTCTCATCTAGGCATCACATGAAAGCTACATATGAAGTTTGAAAAAGCTTGGGTAAAAATGCGGCCTGTAGGGTGTGCTAATGGAATTGGTGACAATTTAAATGCCAAATCTAAGATGGCTGCTGGTGGCCATGTTTTTCAATGAAATTCAAAAAGATTTATTTTATAGCTCCCATTTAGACATTGCACCAAAACTACACATAAAATTTGGGACTGAACGGGTGAGAACTGTGGCCTGTAGGGTGTGCTAAAAGAATTATTGGACAATTTATCAGATGGATGGACAGAGAGATAGACATCCGGACTTACTGAGATATGTCCTTACTAACATCTGGGTAGATATGTGGCTATCAATTATGTAACTGTAAGTAGTCATGTAGCTTATATTTTTAAGTGGCTTCTCAAATTAATATGGATCCTTTGTCCAACCAATAGTTAAGTGGCTTATATTTTTAAGTGGCTTCTCAAAATTATGTGGCCTTTTTTCTAACAAATGGCTATGCGTCCAATGTCCATTCATATTTTATGTGGCTTATATTTTTAAGTGGCTCCTCAAATTTTATGTGGTATCAATTATGTGGCTGCCAATTATGTGGCTCTTTTTACTAACAAATGGCTATTTATGCGTCCAATGTCCATATATATTTGATGTGGCTTATATTTTTAAGTGGCTTCCAAACTTTTCTGTGGCTGTCCCTATATTTTTAAGTGGCTTCCCAACTTTTATGTGGCTGTCCATATACAATTTTATGAGTCTTATATTTTTAAGTGGCCTCTCAACTTTTATGAGGCTATCAATTATATGGCTACCAATGGATGGATGTCCCAAATTTGGACATTGCTTTTCCAACCTTTAATGAGACTACAATGTAATGTGTCTTATTTAGTCACATAGATGATTTTTAGATGTCTAGATTTATTTACTTATTTACTGGTGTTTAAGGACCCATATTTATGCACAATGGCTAATCGTGACCATGACAGTTTGACAGGTGGAGGAAGCTGGAGTACCCAGAGAGAACCACTGAGCATCAACAAGCATCTGTGAGCTCCTCAACATTCTAACTCTGTTCAAGCTCGGCTCAAGCAGGGTTACAGCGGTTGAAGACATGTGCACCATCGACGTGTGGTACGCCTTAGTACATGGCGGCATCGTGCCCCCATGTAGGCAACCAGGATAAAGTGCCTTGCCCAAGTACACAATGCGGGTCGTCCCAAATGGGGATCGAACTCGGGACCTCTTGCATAGAAATCCAACAGTCTACTACTGAGCCACCGTGCTACCTTTTAGATGTCTATAAAATGTTTATGTGGCTAGCCACACAACAGAAATTAGCCACATAAATATCCATTTTTGCCAAATCCTAACCACATAAGTAGTCATTTGTAAACACGGACGTATGGACGGACGGATGACAGATAGCAACCCATCCCAATAGCTCATACTTGACGTTGTTAAGTTGAGCTAAAAATTGTTAAAGAAGGGTTTAAGGTCACATTCAGCATCTACATGTTAATCTAGTTAATATATTTTTAGCCAGAGGAGTGGTGGAGGGTTTGTTGAGTGAATTGTCTTTTTTGTGTAAAATCATTCAAAAACCTGTCAAAAGTAATGTTAAAGCAAGAAAAAATCAAAGTTACATATAAAATTGAAAAAAATTGGGAGAGGCATGCAGTCTGACTTGTGTGCTAATGGGACTGCTGACAATTTATATGCCAAGATGGCTGCTGGCGACCATATTTTTCAACAAAATTCAGCAAATTCAATAGCTCCTATCTGAACATCACACCAAAGCTATATATGAAATTTGAAAAGGATCAGGTGAGAGATACGGCCTGTAGAGTATGCTGATGGAATTGTTGACAATTTATATCCAAATCCAAGATGACTAAGAGAGGCCATGTTTTCCAACAAAATTCAGAAATATTTGATAGCTCCTATCTAGACATCATGCTAAAGCTGCATGTGAAAATTGAAAAAGCTCGGGTGAGAGATGCAGCCTGTAGGGTGTGCTAATGGAATTGTTGACAATTTTTATGCAAAATCTAAGATGGCTGCTTTTTCAATGAAATTCGGAAAAATTTGATAACTCCCATGTAGACATTGCCCCAAAGCCACATATGAAATTTGAGACTGATCGGGTGAGAGCTGTGGCCTGTTAGAGTCTGCTGAAGTAATTGTTGGACAATTTATATCCAAGACCAAGAATGCTGCTGACGGCCATGTTTTTCAACAAAATGCAGAACTAGATGGTGTCACTTGTGTGCAAAGCACACTATGGTGTTTCCCCGCATTTGCATCCTTGACTTTGTATGAATGCTTGATACAAAGATGAAATGTATTATATGACACACTAAAATCATATTGAGTGGCACAGGTGATACAGCTTTGTGCGCATCTACAGACTCCACTGCAACATTTGAGCATGGTTTTAGCGATTTGAATTACATACCCAATGAGCCATTCACCGGAAACGGTGTAAGAAAACATGATAGTGGCAACAGTGGCACATCCACGTGGCACCTGAAAATCCAAAACCTTTGTGCAGATCTACAGACGCTACTGCAACATTTGAGCATGATTTTAGCTTTTCGAATTACATACTCTAGAAGCCTTTTGCCAGAAACGGTCGAAGAGAACACAAAAGTGGCAACTGTGGCACAGCTACGTGGCACCCAAAAAAGTTAAAAAATTTATAGTAATTTATATATTTTTTATACTTACCAATGACCCAGACTTAGCTGGTGCTAACTCCACAAAAACCAGGGCCAAACACAAATTTTGCCCCCCAATCCCCAAAATTTGCATCCAAAACAAAAAGAAATCATGTCCTAAAGGACCTCCATAGTACGACTCTACTGCGCATGCGCAGTGACGCAGTCGTCCCGAAATTGGCGCCAAATATCATTCTTACTGGCAGTGCCTGGTCAGCGCTATGTACTCAGCGGGGAGGCAAGAGTTCCCAACTCAGGGAGGGCCATCCCCGTCTGGGTCATTGGTAAGTATAAAAAATATATAAATTACTATAAATTTTTTAACATTTTTATACTGTACCAATGACCCAGACTTAGCTGAATAGTAAACAGGCTGGAGGGCCTAGGACATAGAGGAAAATCCAATAAGCTCAATTATATAATAAAGAGGTAACCCCTTAAGGAGAAAAGGAGTATTAGGCTTTACATGTATCTTTTTTATTTAATATTAAATTAGAAAGATACACTACCCTTAATAATTGAGCACAATAACATTCATGTTCTCTATTAACATCCAGTATAACCCTTATACTAATTATTTTTAAAGCAAGCCAATAAATAAAGTAGTCCAGAGAATTGAGACTCTTTATAATCATTTAAAAGTGTCCGAGTATTGTATATTAAAGCCCGTTTGACACTTGACATATACAAATGCTTCACACCGAGCTACACTTTAAAAATAAGACATGAATGAAATTAAACATTAATATTACACTTTAAAACCATCCCGGAAGCGACTCAGAAATACTGTCTTGGAGGAGGCATTCCCTTGCTTTTCACTATAAAGCAGGTGACCTAAGGGAACACCCGCCCCCCCCCCCCCCCCCCCCCTTCCCCTTGCCCTGGGTCAAATAGCCCAGAGCGAAGAGGGCAGCCGGACGGAGTCACTGCCGGAACAGAAAGCCTGCATAACTATAGTTGCAACTGTTTAGTGGACGACATTCTGAGCAACAGATAACGGACCTAAACAATGCAGGTCTCCAGAAATGGACTCAATATTTCTGAGATAAAAATTAGTAAATGTGGAAGGCTGAGACCAATAAGCAGCCTTCATTAAATCTGTAATAGCAACACTATTAGCATAAGCCCAGGAAGTAGAAAGAGCTCTTACTTCATGAGCAGAAATCTTATGCACAGACTGCTGAGAAGAAGATAAATCTTCATACGCAGTACGGATAGTTAACTGAATCCATCTAGCAATAGAATGGACTGAAATGTCCTTTCTATTAGGCATCAAAGACAGAAAGAAACGTTTCCGTCCCTTTCTGATGAACTGAGATCTCTGTTTATAGATACGTAGTGCTCTAACAGGACAGAGTAAAGGCCTACGCCCGTCTGAAGACGGAAGAGCCTTAATAACAATAGGTTCCGGATATTTATTAGGAGCCTGATTCTTAGCTAAAAAACCGACATTAGTAGTGAAGGTGATAGTGTTCCCAACACTACGATAATGAGAATCATCCACCGATAGTGCATGAAGCTCACTGACTCTTCTGGCAGAAGAGAAAGCTAAGAGAAAAGCTGTCTTATAAGATAAGAATTTGAAATCTACTGTCCCAAGAGGTTCAAATGGCTTTTCCTTCAATTTAAGGAGAACCCAAGCTAAATTCCACTTAGGAATTAATCTAAGAGTTCTGGGTCTATTTATCGAAAAGTTTCTAACCAATTTCGATAAAGAGACATTAGATCCAATTTGTAAACTATCATGATGTGCATAGGTATCAGATAACATAGATCTATAACCCTTTATAGTAACAGGCTGCAGTTTGATTTCGTCAAACAAGTATACTAGAAAGTTTGCAATGTCTGGTATAGAGGGATCAAATATATCTACAGAATGATCCCTACACCAACGACGGAAAACCTTCCACTTAGCCGCATAGTTTAGCGAAGAGGAGGTCCTCCTACAGTTAGAAATCGCGTCCACTGCTCGTCCTGTAAAGTGCTTGCCATGCAAGAAGGACCGCACAACGGAAAAACGTGAAAGTTGAGACCTTGCGGGTTGTGATGGAGTTGGCGCGATTTCCCCTGTGAAAGAAGATCCTCTCGTGGAGGAAGCTTCCGCGGTAGGTCCCACAACAGACACCTGAGTAGATTTATCCACGGTCTCTGTGGCGACAGAGATGCTACCAACAGAATCTTGCATTGAGATTGTTTTATCTTTAGCAATACTTGTTGAATTAACGGCGCTGGAGGATACGCATATCCTATCATTCCGTCCCAAGGGATCGACAGAGCGTCTACTGCAAATGCTCTTGGATCCGGACACGGGGACACATACGTCTGCAACTGATTGTTGAGATGTGTCGCAAATAAGTCTATCATTGGCCGTTCCCATTGGTAGCAAATCTGATTGAATACTTGTTTGTTGAGAGTCCACTCTGACGGCAACAAGCGACCCTTTCGTGAAAGGGAGTCTGCTAGCACATTCAGACGACCCGGTATGTGACGGACCAAAAGAAGAACGTGATGTTCCAACGCAAACAGAAGGATTCTTTCCGTTAGATTGAACAACGGAACTGAATGAGTGCCTCCCTGATTCTGTATATACGCCACTACTGTCGTATTGTCGGATAGGATTTGGACATGAGCATCGTGAATAATGTCCATCCAGTGACGTAACGCAAGCCAAATTGACATCATTTCCTTGATATTTATGTGCTTGCACAGGAATTGCGGATCCCAAAGACCCTGGCATCTCGAATCCGTTGGGATTAATGATGCACCCCAACCTGTTTGACTGGCATCCGTCATAATGGTAAAACTCGGATCCGGCAACTGCAGCGGAACTCCTTGAGTTAACCACTGAATGTTTGCCCAAGTCTGAATCTCTTGTTTCACTTGATCTGACAAGAGAACGTCTACATCGAGCGAATGAATTTTCACACTCCAATTCTGAGTCAGGAAAATTTGAAGAGGCCGTGTGCGTAGCCGTCCCATCGGAATGAGATCCGCGGCGGCTCCGCACAGACCTATCAGTCTCATAAATTCTCTCGCCGTGACTTTGTCTGCATTCAGACAATAGCGAGCGTAACAACTGACTAATTTCGCTCTGGTTAACGGCAGACGAACGAGATTGTTGTGCGTCTCGAAGCTCATTCCCAGATGAGTGAATGACTTGGACGGCACCAGATCCGACTTCTCCTCGTTTACTATGAAACCGAGACGTCGGAGCAATAGAAGAAGATTGTGAACATCGTTCTGAAGCGTTAACTCGTTGCCGTACCTCTGAAGAATGTCGTCCAGGTAGGCCGACGTTACCGCAGACGAATGAGCTCGGAAGTAGATCATTACCGAGTTCATTACCCGAGTGAAAGCCCAGGGTGCTAGATTCAATCCGAAGCACATGGCCCGGAACTGATACACCACTCCTAGGACTGCGAAGCGTAGATACTTTCGGAATGTCGGATGTACCATGACGTGAAAGTACGCATCTTTGAGATCTATGCTCGTTGCATAATCGTTCACCCGAATACTCGCTCTGACCGATCGAATCGTCTCCATATAAAACTTCGGAGCGACGATCAGCTTGTTTATCCAGCTCAAATCTATGACTGGACGGAACGAGCCGTCTGGTTTCGGAACCAGAAACAGATGGCTGTAGAATCCCAGCGATTCCTGGTTTTCTACGACCTCTACCGCGTTCTTCATTAAAAGAGACTGCACCTCTGATACCAGAGCGTCTCTTTTCTGAGGATTTGACGGAAGATGAGTCCACTTTGGACTTCGAGTTAATGGAGGCTTTCGTTTGAAGGATATCTTTAGACCTTCCGAAGTCACTCCTCTCACCCACGGGTCGTCCGTAATCGACGCCCACTCTTGAGAAAAACTCGAAACCTTCCGCCAACCGGAACGCGATAGAGGTTTAAGCCATCACCTCCTGGATCTGCGAGGCCTTCGGTAGGAGAAACCACGTCTTCCACGACCCGCACCTCGCCTCGTCGACCTCGGGGCGTCCGACCGATTGTCCCGGCCTGAAGGACGTCCCGAACGAGAGTCGCTATCCTGACGGTCTCTCGAATAAGAGCCAGAGGACGCACCGGAACCTCTATAGGAACCTCTCTTGGGCGCATAAGACCCAGAAGTGCCCGCCTTATTCGTGTCTGCTGTATCCGACCTTTTAGGAGCGGATCTGAACAACAGAGAATCACTAGCTTTCTTTTTAATATTATCATAAATAGCGGAAAGCTTGCCGTCAAAGAGAAGTTCTCCTGAGACCGAAGCGACTCTAAGAGAGTTCTTCACCTTAGAATCCACTAGTGTGGATGTAGCCAGGGCTGCGTCACGTCTAACCAACTCCAGATTTGCCACTGAAAGGGCGGAGTTACACGTGGAATAAGCTACTGCCCTTGAAAGAAGTCTTAAAGAGGATTGTATATCCTGAAACTCTTCCCCTTGAAGGCGCAGTGATAACGCCTTAGTAAGGTGATCTGCGTAAGATAAGGCATCTAAATTGGCTCTGTTAGACGCAATAGCTGTTTCCAACACTGCGGTTGGAATAGAAGCTGACGACGGTAATGATAGCTCTAAGTCTTCCGCCTCGTCGTCCATACGCAGAGGAACTCTCGGTATACCCTGACCTGCCGTGTCGAATTTATTCCTTGCATTAATGAAAGGCAGGTTGAGAGTATTTGCGGACAAGAAACCTGCTTTCCCCATCCTGGAAGCAAGTTTAAAAATAGCGTCGTTCAATAATTCAAATGTTCTTGCAACATTATTGGACTGCGACGGAAACTCGGGAGCGATGTCCCTGAACCGCTCAAAAAATTCAGAGTCCAATGACGCTATAATTCTCCTGTCCGGAAGCGCAGCAGTCTGGCCCGACGGAACAACTTGAGGAAGAAAGTGCCGGATGAAGTCCACGGCAGCTTTATGTTGTTCCGAAAGGGATAGCTCCAATTCATCCGTATCCCTTTCACCATCCGGTCGGACCTCCCGATGTTCCCGGTCGTCCGCCCCCGATGCTTCGGCGGAGCGTACCGACCCAGCGCCGTCGGATAATTCTCGATCCGACACCGTTTCTGTCGGCTGCTGGGATGCTGCGATAAGCTGTGCTATCTGCACTAGAATGTCCGACGTCGAGACCTGCGGAGGCGCGGTCTTTCGCTGCTTCGCCGAGGGCAGCTCCGCATCAGATGGCTCCCGCATACTTTTCCTATGCGAACGTCCGGAGTCCATCGGTCTCGAATCCCTGGCTGCCGGATGGTGTGACCTGGTCGCCGAAGAATCCTTCATCGGCGAAGCTGGCAAAATATCGGAGGTCACGCAGCCAAGGTGCGGTCGTGTGCGCCGACGAGAAGAGGAAGCCTTAACAGTCTCTGCGGACTGCTTATACAACGGAGCGTCCCGAGCGACGGACGTATGCTCCGCTAAAGACACATTTTGTACCACAACATCTGGTCCCAGATGTTGTTGTACGAGAGAGGGGCCTCTCTCGCTCGCGGCCCGGCTGGACCTGGACGAGCTAGGAACCGGACTAAAAGGCTTCCTCCGTTCTCGTTTACTATCCGCCGTCACTGGGTGTGCATCTATTATTTTTATAGTGCTCGCATCACCCAAAATTTCCTCTTGGACCGCATCGGACGAACCCGGCTGCCGAACCATTCGGTGAATGGACGCTACACCGGGCGAGCTAGCGGACGACATTTGTCTAATCTCCATGAGCACTTTTGCCGCTAGCTCTGAATTCATTTGTGACGACGGACGCACACTTGAAGAAGATAACATGGAAACATCACCCTGTTCTGGTTCCTCTGAAATAGAAACTGAGAGAGTAGAGTGACCTTGTGGAGAAAGAGCCGGCATCGCTCTTTCTCCAGAAACAACATATCGTGACACACGTTTCCAATGTTTCTCATCCCAATGTTCACATATAGGACAGGGATTAATGCGAGAACACTGACTACAATTAATACAATGATCATGAAAGTCAGAGGAAGATTTCTTCCTATTACAATTTGAACAATGTCCCTTCATTGTGAAAGAACAACAATAAGTCCTAGTTACTCGCAAAAACCCCTGACACAAAGATACATAATAACATGATCCATTAATAAATGAAAAAACAATTGCAAAACAAAATAATTTTGAAAAAATATTTTTTCAGAGAAGCCCAAGTTGCTGAAAAGTAACGTTGAGCCCCGATGGATCCGATGGCAAAGTGTGGTCAAAAATTTTAAAATTATATAAAATAATTAATGAGACACTTTCGGATAATATAAATGTATCTTATAATGAGATAAACTACCACAAAGGCAAACAGCCCCCCTCAAAAAAGGCTGTTGCCAATGAAAACAAACAGTGTAAACACACTAGAAAACATGACTCCAGGCACTGAAAAAACTGGCCCGGAATCAGTCATCAATTACACTCTATCTGATGCAAAACAGAGACTCCCAGGGGAGAATCTGCAGAACATCAGATGGAAGATGCAGAACACAAACGTTATACACCCATGGGTGAAAACGTAACTATGGGGAAAATAACAGAAAACATTCTGTAACCAAGCAACTCTCCCAGGAAATTTTAGAAATGAAACTTCTCAAAAATATGCCAAAAGCATGGGAGAATTGCAAGGGGGGACTTTAGAAGGCTAGGGGAGAGGAAACACTGAATAAGCAGTGCAACAATTAGCAAGAATGACAACAAGAGGCCCATGCCTCGAAAATAGGCAACTTAACATAATTTCAACAAAAAATTTTAAGTACAGCCCTGATTATTTTTTGCCACTTCTTTTTTCCTCTCCTCCTTCTATCCTCCTTAGAATCACATTTTCTCCAAAAATTACATGTCTGGCATCCTTTAAACTGAGATTTACAAGCACAAAGATCAGTGAGATGTTGACTGATGAAGGGCCAAACAGAGAATGATATTTGGCGCCAATTTCGGGACGACTGCGTCACTGCGCATGCGCAGTAGAGTCGTACTATGGAGGTCCTTTAGGACATGATTTCTTTTTGTTTTGGATGCAAATTTTGGGGATTGGGGGCAAAATTTGTGTTTGGCCCTGGTTTTTGTGGAGTTAGCACCAGCTAAGTCTGGGTCATTGGTACAGTATAAAAATATCCGAAACCTTCGTCACATCTATAGACCATACTGCAACATCTGAGAATTGTTTTAGCGTTTTGAATTACATACACTACGAGACTTTCGCCGGAAACAGTGTAAGAAAAACATGAAAGTGGCAATGGTGGCACAGCCACGTGGCACTCAAAAAATCCGAAACCTTTGTGCGCATCTATAGTCCCTACTGCAACATCTGAGCATGGTTTTACCGTTTCGAATTACATACCCTAGGACCATTTCGCCGGAAACGATCTAAGAAAACACAAAAGTGGCTACGGTGGCACAGCCACGTGGCACCCGAAAAATCCGAAACCTTCATACGCATCTATAGACCCTACTGCAACATATGAGCATGGATTTAGCGTTTCGAATTACATACCCTACGAGCCTTTCGCCAGAAAAGGTCTAAGAAAACACAAAAGTGGCAACGGTGGCACAGCCACGTGGCACCCAAAAAATCCGAAACCTTCGTATGCATCTATAGACCATACTGCAACATCTGAGAATAGTTTTAGCATTTCGAATTACATACCCTACGAGACTTTTGCCGAAAACAGTGTAAGAAAAACATGAAAGTGGCAGTGGTGGCACAGCCACGTTGCACTCGAAAAATCCGAAACCTTTGTGCGCATCTATAGTCCCTACTGCAACATCTGAGCATGGTTTTACCGTTTCGAATTACATACCCTAGGACCATTTCGCCGGAAACGATCTAAGAAAACACGAACGTGGCAATGGTGGCACAGCCACGTGGCACCTGAAAAATCCGAAACCTTCATACGCATCTATAGACCCTAATGCAACATATGAGCATGGTTTTAGCATTTTGAATTACATACCGTACGAGCCTTTTGCCGGAAACGGTCTAAGAAAACACAAAAGTGGCTACGGTGGCATAGCCACGTGGCACCCGGAAAATCCAAAACCTTCGTACGCATCTATAGACAGTACTGCAACATCTGAGCATCAATTTAGCATTCCGAATTACATACCCTACGAGCCTTTCGCAGGAAAAGGTCTAAGAAAACACAAAAGTGGCAACGGTGGCACAGCCTGTGGCACCCAAAAAATCCGAAACCTTCGTACGCATCTATAGAACATACTGCAACATCTGAGAATAGTTTTAGCATTTCGAATTACATACCCTACGACACTTTCGTGACACCCGAAAAATCCGAAACCTTTGTGCACATCTATACTCCCTACTGCAACATATGAGCATGGTTTTAGCATTTCGAATTACTTTTCCTACGAGCCTTTCGCCGGAAACGATCTAAGAAAAACATGAAAGTGGCTACGGTGGCACAGCCACGTGGCACCTGAAAAATCCGAAACTTTCGTACGCATCTATAGACCATACTGCAACATCTGAGCATGGATTTAGCATTTCGAATTACATACCCTATGAGCCTTTCACCGGAAAAGGTCTAAGAAAACACAAAAGTGGCAACGGTGGCACAGCCACGTGGCACTCAAAAAATCCAAAACCTTTGTACGCATCTATAGACCATACTGCAACATCTGAGAATAGTTTTAGCATTTCGAATTACATACCCTACGAGACTTTCGGCGGAAACGGTCTAAGAAAACATAAAAGTGGCTAAAGTGGCACAGCCACGTGGCACCCGAAAAATCCAAAACCTTTGTGCACATCTATAGTCCCTACTGCAACATATGAGCATGGTTTGAGCATTTCGAATTACATTCCCTACAAGTCTTTCGCCGGAAAGGATCTAAGAAAACACGAAAGTGGCTACGGTGGCACAGCCACGTGGCACCTGAAAAATCCGAAACCTTTGTGTGCATCTATAGACCCTACTGCAACATATGAGCATGGTTTTAGCATTTCGAATTACATACCCTACCAGCCTTTCGCCGGAAACGGTTCAAGAAAACACAAAAGTGGCTACGGTGGCACAGCCACGTGGCACCCGAAAAATCCAAAACCTTCCTGCGCATCTATAGCCCCTACTGCAACATCTGAGCATGGATTTAGCGTTTCGAATTACATATCCTACGAGCCTTTTGCCGGAAACGGTCTAAGAAAACACAAAAGTGGCTACGGTGGCACAGCCACGTGGCACCCGAAAAATCCGAAACCTTTGTGCGCATCTATAGTCCCTACTGCAAGATATGAGCATGGTTTTAGCATTTCGAATTACATTCCCTACGAGCCTTTCGCCGGAAACGATCTAAGAAAACACAAAAGTGGCTACGGTGGCACAGCCACGTGGCACCCGAAAAATCTGAAACCTTCGTGTGCATCTATAGACCCTACTGCAACATATGAGCATGGTTTTAGCATTTCGAATTACATACCCTACGAGCCTTTCGCCGGAAACGGTTCAAGAAAACACAAAAGTGGCTACGGTGGCACAGCCACGTGGCACCCGAAAAATCCGAAACCTTCCTGCGCATCTATAGCCCCTACTGCAACTTCTGAGCATGGATTTAGCGTTTCGAATTACATATCCTACAAGCCTTTTGCCGGAAACGGTCTAAGAAAACACAAAAGTGGCTACGGTGGCACAGCCACGTGGCACCCGAAAAATCCGAAACCTTCGTGCACATCTATAGACCCTACTGCAACATCTGAGCATGGATTTAGCATTTCGAATTACATATCCTACGAGCCTTTTGCCGGAAATGGTCTAAGAAAACACAAAAGTGGCTACGGTGGCACAGCCACGTGGCACCCGAAAAATCCGAAACCTTCCTACATATCTACAGATCATTTAGCAACACCCTAGTGTAATTTTAGAACTCCGAATTACATAGGTTGGGACTATTCAGCAAAAAAGTGAAAAAATAACGCATTTTTTAAGTGGCTCCACAGAAGCCACCTGGTGGCAAAAAAATTTAAAAGTTGTATTTTTGGGTTGCACAAACCCTATCGAACAACTGTAGAAAGTTACAGCGTTTCGAATTACAAAACCGGACGTACGGAAGTACGGACATACGGACGTACGGCCGTACAGACGTACGGACGGAGATCATGACAATATCCCCGCATTTTTTAAAATGCGGGGATAAAAATTTGATAGCACCCATCTAGTCATCAGTCCAAAGCTACATATGAAATTTGAAAAAGCTCAGGTGCGAGATGCGGTCTCTGGGGTGTGTTAATGGAATTGTTGACAATTTATATGATAAATCTAAGATGGCCACTGGTGGTCATGTTTTTCAAGAAAATTCGGAAAAATTTGATAGCTCCCATCTAGACATTGACCCAAAGCCGCACATGAAATTTGGGACTGATTGGGTGAGAGCTGTGGCCTGTAGGGTGTGCTAAAGGAATTGTTGGACAATTTATACCCAAATCCAAGATGGCCACTGGTGGCCATGTTTTTCTACGAAATTCAGAAAAAATCAATTGCTCCCATCTACACATTGCCCCAAAGCCATGTATGAAATCTGATAATGACCGGGTGAGAGCTGCGGCCTATAGGGTGTGCTAAAGGAATTGTGGATGGACAGAGGAACGTGCAGATGGACGGACGACAGATTGCAACAATCCCAATAGCTCATACATGATGTTGTCAAGTTGAGCTAAAAATCACCCAAAGGACCAACACCCACTCCCCCCAATGGGACCGACTGAGCAAACATTTTTTTTTAGCATAAAATCACTCAAAATCGTCTATATCTCGATTTAGAGCAAAAACAAGTAAAAAGTTGGCACAGCCAACAGATGCTCCCCAAAATGCAAATTGATGGAAACAACATACTGATTTTTTCAAATGTAGAACTTTAAAATGGTTTAGGCCAAATAAAACAAAATACAAAAATGTGTGGAAGGACAAGGGTAACAGTACACAGGAAACCTGTATTGAAAGCTCCTTGGGAAGGTGATTAAACTGACCTTTGAAGACAGGTCACTGTTTAACCCTTTACCAAACAGTATTTTTTAAAAAATAAATTAAATTTCACATTTTTCGAAAAGAAATTTCACAATTTTTCAATAAAACCATAGAAATGTAGATATCATTAGAACCAGCTTAACGAGCTGGTTCTAATGATATCCACATTTGTATGGTTTTATTGAGAAACTTCCGAGATATTTTAGGATGTGGTAGGCTTATGCTGGTTAATTCTCTGGCTGTTTTTGGCCACTATGTTAGGTAAAGGGGTAATTAGGCTGAATGTATAAGCAGGCTTCATTATACATGCCCTGGGCATTTAATAAGATACCATAAGAATTGTGTTATCACTTTACCATTTTGCCACATTTCAAGGGGCATAACTCTGGAATGGTAAATACCATGAAGGTTAAATGGAACTTGACCTGCATTTCATGATAGGTAGTAATGTTACAAAATTATAAGGTTGTATATCAAAGTAAACTAGAGTTATCATCTGGAAACCATTGATTTTACTACTTTGCGACTTTACAAGGGGCATAACTCTGGAAAGTCAAGTGCCATAACAATGACAATCGAACTTGACCTGCCTTTCATGGTATATAGTAATGTTGCAAAATTATAAGGTCGTATATCAAAGAACTAGAGTTAACATCTGGAAACCTTTGATTTTACCACTGTGCCACTTCCAGGGGCATAACTCTGCAACTGTAAATGTCATACTGGTGAAACTTGAACTTGACCTGTATTTCACTTTAGGTAGTAATGTTTCAAAATTATCAGGTTTATATCAAAGCAAACTAGTTATCATATGGACACCACTGATTTTGCCATTCTGCAACTTTTCAAGGGGCATAACTCTGGAATGGTAAATGCCATAATGGTGAAAATCAAACGACTTACGTTTCATGGTAGGTAGAAAGGTTGCAAAATTATAAGGTCAAACATCAAAGCAAACAAGAGTTATCATCAGGAAACCATTTGTTTTGGATGGACAAAATTATCAGGTTTATATCAAAGCAAACTAGTTATCATATGGAAACCACTGATTTTACCATTCTGCAACTTTTCAAGGGGCATAACTCTGGAATGGTAAATGCCATAATGGTGAAAATCAAACGACTTACGTTTCATGGTAGGTAGAAAGGTTGCAAAATTATAAGGTCAAACATCAAAGCAAACAAGAGTTATCATCAGGAAACCATTTGTTTTGGATGGACAGACAGATAAAGCGACGACTACATGCTCCACCCCCCACCCCCCCCCCCCCCCCACCTCCCAATTTTTGGGGGGAGCATAAGTTTGTTGGTTGCATTTGATTTCATTGGTGCTTTCAAAATCGAGTCATTAACAAATCAATCCAAGTTACCCCGTTATCACAAAATGTGTACATGGCCAGAGGTATGCATTTCTATATCACCCCTGCTAAACTTAAATAAAAATGCAATTCATGCAACAAAAACACACAAGCTTATAGATTTTGACAGCAAAAAGCAATCATCTAAATATATTTTTCAAGGACATTGCATGACGTTTTCCCCCAAAAGTCTTCTTTTCAGGCATTTTCAGGGGTATGAAACAGGTCTTTAAATTCCACCAAATTCAAATCAGGAACAGGGGGTCTCCAAATTACAGGAATGTTCCAAAAATTAGAGGGGTTAATACATGATATGCATGGTTTGTGTTTCATGCTTTATGTCCTGTTTCATAAAATGTTAATTTAAGCCTGAAAGGCCTGGAGATTCATATACATTCTTCCGACATAATTATGATCTATATCCTATACAGGCAGCCAGCCTTGCCTGGAAACAACTTCCAAGGTATTTATAATGTAACTTTCAGTTTATCCAGAGACTGCATAATAGAACACACATTCTTTTGCAATAAAAGTGATTAAACTTGAAATTAGGCCCCATAGGTTCAATAGATATTCTGAGGCACAGAACAGCCCCAAGAACCCCCCCCCCCCCCAAGAACCATTGCATTTCAGAAGTTAATACTGTTTGTTTATTAGGATTTAAAAAGTTTTGACATCATGTCAGAACACAATCAATATTACAAAAATTTCTTCAATGGGGCAGAAAAGCACAAAAGTCTTCAATGTCCCCAGATTAGACTAAGATAAAGGCCTGACCGGAAATTTCAGTCTTAAAATTTAACCCTTAATGGTCTTATTCCAAATTTGATCACTTTTACTACAACAAAACAGGTGCCCAAACATGCTCTCTCAGGGTTATCTCACAAGTTACTTCTAAATGTTTCGGCAGTTGTTTTTTGACAAGTCTTGGCTGCCTGTACAGACAGCCAAGACCTGCCCAAAACAGCTGCAAAGCCAAAGGATGTAGACTGTCAGAGTGTAATGAAATATTTATAAAAAATCTCCAGGCCCTTAAGGGTTAAGCACTTTAGAGGAACTGTGCAAACCTTACTCAACAAAGAAGTTTCCATTTGGGCGATGAGCTTCAATCCATGCTTAATTGCCTTTTTGATAATAATTTCACATACATTGTACTTACTTGTTTACACCAGTTCCTTTTACAATCTTCGCTTTATAGTAATCATCTAATAACTGACTGACTGTAATTCGACAAGGAAGGGATACAAGCTAATAAAATGAAAAAAATATCATCATTCCTCAATCAATATTTATCAGGAATAATTCTGTTATTACAACTGATGCAGAATATAAAAACCATAAAAAGTTTCTTCTAAAAAAGGTTGGACACGAGATAATATACTTGACCCTGAGCAAAAGATCCTGAAAAATCACCATTGCTCTGTGTATTTCATCACTTAATTACAGTCACAAAACTACAGTTCATTACAACAGTTATTTGTTTTTTGGTAAGACTAGTTTAACTAATTGTTTATGCCAATAAAGCAGTGAACAAGCACTGCTGAACTTCCTGGGGTTCTCATGGGGAAGTCCAAAACAAGACAAACTGTGACTTTCTGGCTACTGATACCCTCGAACCATGCCTTAAGTTCCTGATTTGTAAAATAAAATGTCAACATTTGTTAAATTGGTTGCTCAAAACTAAACAACTCTCAGGAAATGATGTTAACATGGGCAGACATGCAAATGACATGGTAATATTCAGTGATGAATGGGAGCAAAATGGAGGCGAGTGGAAAATCGCTCACCTCAAATAAAGTTTGCGAGAGTGAAAAATGTGAGGAGAGTGATTTTGATTGAGAGCGTTGATTTCAATGTTTAACTTCATTTTTTTAATACCGTTGAATTGTACATTCAAAGTGTATTTTTTTCTAAATATACTTATGTTAATGTTATTGTTTGCTTGTGGTTCAGAATAAATTGCAAGCTTGAAATCTAGTGGTTGTTTATTAAAATTTATTACCAGAATTCCCGAAATGAACTTTTAACTTTTAAGATTTAGATAATCTGAAGTGAACTCTACATTATGGCATGTACAAAAATTTATTTCGCAGTTTCCATTGACAAGCGTCCTTTGACACGAATGTATGAATACAACCATAGAACACGGATGGAAACAATGACAGTGAAAATATATGTAACCCTCTAAAATTAGTTCTGGATTTTAAATGGCAGATTAATAAAATCATGGAAAATGGATGCGTAAATTCCAAATCGGGCACATTAATTTGTGTCACTGGTGAATCGGGGCGACAGGTGTCACATGTATAAATCAAAATAAGAAACAGGGCAACATTCCGCATGTCTTTGATAAAAAAAATACGGAAGTATTAAAACGTTTCTCAGATCTCAGAATGGCCACCGTTTTTTTCTATCTGAACATGCATGTTTGTTTTGTGGCGGGAGTAAGCTCTGGGCAAGTTGTCAATGTACAACTACAACCTTCTTACTGTTAGCGTGTCGTGTGTGGATGTATAAGTGAACTACTGTGTGTCATGTTCATAACGACGAAAAGGAAATTGTTTGGAATTGTACTTTAAATGCTTCAAATTGTGAGTGATTATTAAAAATTTCCCAACATCAAAACTTAATTGAATGTTTCTGTTGACGCAACTCAAAAAGATGAAAACTCACCCAAGAATAGAGGTGAGCGATTATTCGCACACGTTGGACAATTTTTGCGTGAGCAATGGTGCGCAAGAGCAATCGTGCTCCTTTCCCATGCGTCACTGAATATTTAAAAATTTAGAATTCAATAAATTCTAAGATTGGAGTTTTCATAAGCATGTGACCTTGACCTTTGTCATTTGAACCTGGTGGTCCTTCACAACATACCTTCCCATTGTCCTTCATCCATGTGTGAAGTTTGTGAAAATTCACCCAGACATTATAGAGTTATGACAAAAATAAAAATTTTTTAGACAGACTGGCAAAATTTTTCTAAGATTTGAGTTTCCATAATAACATGACCTTGACCTTTGTTACTCAGACCTGGTGATCATGCACAATACACTTTTCCTTTACACAATGTGCAGTTTCAGCAAAATCCATTAAGCCATTATCGAGTTATGACAAAGACACAATTTTCCAGATGAACAGAGAGACAAATGAACAAACAGAAGGAAAAACAAAAGGACAGACATATAGTCAGTTGGACGGGCCTACTGGTGTCACAGAAACACCATCCATTTATCCTTTATTCTTTTGTGAAGTTAAATAGAAAGGCCCCAGTTGTTATAAAGTTATAGCTGCGACAATATTTTTCCTTTTCCAAGATATGAGTTTCATTATCATGTGACCTTGACCTTTGTTCATTGGACACAACATACCTTTCCGTTGTCCTTTATCCTTGTGTGAAGTTTTGTAAAAATCCACACAGTCATTATAGAGTTTTGACAGAGATACAGTTTTCTAGATGGACAGACAAAACTGGGATACACTGACAGAATAAACAATCCAGGTTTGAGAAGTATAAAAATTCCTGGAATAATGATAGTGGGATGACAATAATATATCACTTCAAAAGTCCTTTCTGATCAAGCTGAATGGTTGTAATGTTTTCAAAGCAGTGGGATGACTTTACAAGTAGCTCTTTGATCATTCATCCAAAGTACCAAATTAATTTGTTGAGATGCAGAGGTCTGAACAAGCCTAATAATGGTTTGTAGAAACAAGAGACCCCAAGGGGTCTTAATCGCTCACCGGCCAATGTGGTTCAACGAAGTATTTGGGGTCACATTCAGTTAGACATGGTTCATCAACACTACAAAGGAATGAAGTCATGAGAGACAAATTTTATGGAAAAACACTACGGAATGGATTTGAACAAACCTGAACGTAACATGCCCCCCCCCCCCCCCACCCCCGTTCATAGAGCCCTAATATTAAGCCAAGGACTCAAATTGAACAAACTTGAAATTGAATCTGATCCCCCTTGAGATGTCAATACCAAATAGGAAAGAATTCTGACTGGTGGATATAAAGACTGATGGAAATCACCTCACATTGCACTAAGTTCATTGCACTAAGTTATACTTTGGGCTCAAATCGGGAGCCAAAATCTCAAAATTTAACAAAACGCATAAAAAATCCAAAACAAATTTTTTTTCTCAAATTTTGGTCAAAAATTTCTAAGTCCGAACCAGACTCAAAATTTTTCAACCCAGGAACCCAATTTGAACAAACTTAAATCTGACCCCTCCTAGAGATGATGCGTACCAAATGTTAAAGGATTCTGACTGGTGGATCTGAAGAAAAAGATTTTTAAAGAAATTTTCTCTTATTGCACTAATTTGAAATTCAGCCTCCCATAGGGAACCCAAATATTAACCTACAAACTCGATTTGAGCAAACTTGAATCTGGCCCCCCCCCCCCCCCTAGAGAAGATGTATGCCAAATATGAGAGGATTCTGACTGGTGAATCTAAAGAAGAAAATTTTTGAAAAATATTCCATGCATTGCACAAAGTTAAAATTTGGGCTCCCATAGGGAGCCCAAATATAAACCCAGTGACTCGATTTGAACAAACTTGAATTTGACCTCCCTATAGATGCTGTATACTAAACATGAAAGGATTCTGAGCGGTTGATCTAAAGAAGAAGATTTTTAAAGAAATTTCCTCAAATTGCACCAAGTTAAACTTTGGGCTCCAATAGAGCCCAAATACTAACTGAGGGACCCAATTTGAACAACCCTGAATCTGACCCCTGCCACCACCTCCCCCCCCCCACCCCCAGAGATGTATACCAAATATGAAAGCATTCTGACTGGTGGATCTGAAGAAGATTTTTAAAGAAATTTTCTCATATTGCACAAAGTTAAAATTCAGGCTCCCATAGGGAACCCATATATTAACCAAGAAACTCAATTTGAACACATTTGAATCTGGCCTCCCTAGAGATGATGTATACCAAATATGAGAAGATTCTGACTGGTGAATCTGAAAAAGAAGATTTTTAAAGAATATTCCACGCATTGCACAGTAAAAATTTGGGCTCCCATAGGGAGCCCAAATATTAACCCAGAGACTCAATTTGAACAAACTTGAATCTGACCCCCCTAAAGATGTTGTATACCAAACATGAAAAGATTCTGAGTGGCCAATTTGAAGAAGAAGATTTTTAAAGAAATTTCCTCAAATTACACCAAGTTAAAATTTGGGCTCCAATAGAGAGCCCAAATACTAACTGAGGGACCCGATTTGAACAAACTTGAATCTGACTCCCCCTAGAGATGTTGTATACCAAATATGAAAGCATTCTGACTGGTGGATCTGAAGAAGATTTTTAAAGAAATTTCCTCATATTTCAGTAAGTTAAATTTTGGGCTCCTACCGGAAGCCCAATTATTAACCCAGGGATTGGATTTGAACAAACTTGAATCTGACCCCCACTCCCACTCCTCCCTTATACCAAACATGAAAGGATTCTGGCTGGATTGCACCAAGTCAAACTTTGGGCTCCAATAGAGAGCCCAAAGCTTAACCCAGGGACTCGATTTGAACAAACTTTAATCTGCCCCCCCCCCAGAGATGTTGTATAACAAATATGAAAAGATTCTGACTGGTGGATCTGAAGAAGATTTTTTTGAATTTTTGAAAAAAATTATGGGTGTTATCAGTGTTATGCCCCTTCTGGTGCCCCCTGTGGGCACGGCAAGTTTATTTGTACAAACTTGAATTGACATATGATAAGGAACATGCACACACAATTTGGTTCAATTTGATCAAGTAGTTTGTGACGAGAAGTTCACGCCGGACGACGCCAGATGGCAAGTGATAAGTTAAGCACCCTTCGGTGAGCTAAAAATGCATGAGAAATTAAAGTTGTGTCGTACAAGTATGGTTGAAATGTTGAAAAAGAAACCCATATTGATAAACTTTCATACACATGAAACTGGTGTTGTTTCCAAACAGAAAATATCCATTTACTGTCATCACAGTTGTGCAGCACAAGTTGAGAAGTGAAAAAAAAAAAAAAAAATCTGAAAACATTTTTGGTTCGATTCTCAGCCTGTGCCTGTGCCAAGAACCTGAGGTGGAAACACTTGATCTAATATGAGGGTGCCGCACTGCAACAAATAAATTATCTTTGAAATTTTTAAAATATATTGCACATATAATCCTGCAAAGCTTCAAAATTTTATTTTATTTGAAATTGCTCCTATGATTCAATTTCATTTGAATCGCATGGTCATTATGTTCTCCTAGTCCTACAAAGTGACTCCACCTTTTGAATTTTTCTTCTGTCAAGAGGACTCCGCTTCCGAACTGATTTTGTTTCTGGAATAGTCTGCTCTTTGACTTGTCCACACAGAAGAGTTTCCATTGACTACAATGCCTGACCTCCGACTGACAATATTTAGCTATATTCCATGGTAGTAAGAATGTGCACTATCTTTAAATGAAAAGCAGAGATATTTGATTTAAGATTCGACTCAAAATCCTTTGCCTGATTCGATTCCAGTTGAAATCTGAGATTTGCTGGGCCCTAGTTTTGCAAAAATTTGTAAGCAGTAAAAATCACAGAAAATAGTTAAGGAGTCAACACCTTTTTCATCAAAATCTTATTGGAAGCTACAAGATGTGAGCAGTTGCCTGAATACATAAAATATCATTCACTAACAAACAGGATGACAGATAAGTTAATGGAAGGAGTGAGCTATAAACTCCCTATCAAGGGTTTATTTATATCATGGAGTGAAAAATTAAATCAATTGAATCTTGAAGTGACAAACTTAAAGGTGTAGCTCATTTACAGAATTACTGCTGGGATTACTTGGATCAGCCCAGGATAGCATTGCACATTCTTGGGAGTGTTTTCTTGAATAACTAACAAGATGTTCGCATAATAATAATAATAATAATAAATGTAGTTTAAAGCCGAAAATCCTCATAGAGCTCTTGGGCTTAACACACAAAAAAACCTTTATATATATATATCACTCTGCATTTCCCATTTACGGACTGTCTCCAATCAGAGATGCTGGGGTCAAATTGTGGTGGCTAAAAAGAAATTTGTGCTTGCACCTGCAACGATTGAAACTGACACTGCCCTGAGTTGGAATTTGAAACAAGAAATCAAGCTGAGGGGCGTAACTCTTGAAACTAGAGAGGGTATCAGTACCCCATGGCTCACCAGCAGGTGGCCAATGTAAAGGGGCGGCTGGAGTAAAAAAAAAAAAAAAGTCCAAAATTAAAGTAAATAAGCAGCTAAAGGGTTAAATAATATAATACTAGCCCCCAAGAAGCATCCTAACATAAAATAGGAACCATGGAAATATGCTACAAGGTAAGTTGCCACTTGGAAGAAAAGAAAGACAAACCTCAAAACCTGCACATAAAAGTAAAAAAAAGTATCATATTTGTTTCAAAGGGTTAAAATTGAGAAAAATACCCTGCAAATGTCACAGTAAGCACAATGGCAATATGCCAGTAAGGTGAAACTCTACTTGAAAAATATCCACTTGGAAGAAAAGAGAGACAAACCTCAAAACCTGCACATAAAAGTCAAAAAAGTATCACATTTGTTTCAAAGGGTTAAAATTGAGAAAAATATCCTGAAATGTTAAGGTAACCACCATGGCAATATGCCAGTAAGGTAAAACTCCACTTGAAGACAAAATTTCAAAACCTGTACACAAAAGTCAAAAACCTGCACAGAAAAGTAAAAAACCTGTACACAAAAGTCCAAAATTCAAGTAACTTAGCATGGAAAGGGTTGAATAAAATATTACTGTCCCTGAAAAGCATGCTGACACAGGGACCAGCCGTGAGGGCGACTATGGAGATTATGTTGCCCTTCTAAGCCCAAAGTCGCCTAGAAAAATAGTAGGGGCGATTACAAGTCGCCCTCTAAAAATTGGCCAAAAAATGAGGAAAGGCTGAACTGAGTGATGCGAGGTTTACAATTACATGAAAACGATTATTTTCAAAAATCGAATGTGCTCGAGTGTGATAAATGGGCATTTTAATTCGTCAAATAAACGTCCATTTATTTGAAATCACACGACAATCAGTTATCTATTGTCGCTTTTGGCAGATTTTTTTTTATTTCTGTTTTGTTGCGTTTCAGTCGGAGCTTCAATTGTCGAAACGAAAATAGGTGACTTACGCGACTCAACAAAATAACCCAGTTTGAAAGTAGGTTACGTCGCTTAGGATGCCGAAAATGTATACACAATGGACGTATTTTCATTTCGTTTTGCTGATGACTGTTAACGGTTGGACTGTCTATTCCCAGAAAAACACGAATGGAATTGAAACACATGAAAAAAAAGCTTTGGTGATGACAAGAAAAGCTTTGTACAGGACACAAGTGTGCATGTGGATGATCTTGAAAAAGGGTCCTCCTAAACACTGGAATGACACGAAATGACACGGTATGACACCGGAATGCCTTAAAAATGATGCGAAATGACATTTCTTTTACAAAATACTCAACCCCAGAATGTATTTTGTTTATTAACTAACAAAGTACCTCCCAAGCAACCTTCTTACATCTGGTCCTGTTCACAATTTCAGACTTAGGAAATTACTAGTTCAGTAGACTTTGGTGAAAGGCAACCACAGGAGGGTGCTGGGGGATTGACACGAGGAAGAGGGGAGGGGTCATGAAGGAGAGGGTAGCAGTGGGGGGATTTTCAGTCAATAATTACACATTGAAAATATGAAGGGGCGGTGGGGCGGTACATGAATATTCTTAATTTTCCCCACTTGCCTATGAAGTCTCCCTACATGACTCTGCAGTCTCCCTATTTTTTCTGGAGGGAGACTTGAAGTCTCCCTAAAATTCCCCCCTAGGATGGTCCCTGTGATGACATGAAAAAAAAATCAAAATAAAAAAAAAAATCAAAACCTGCACACAAAAGTTCAAAATGAATGAATCCGGACACCGCCGCCGCCGACATGCGGGCTATCCCATAGGCTCACACAACTATGATTGGTGAGCCAAAAACATTTGGCAGGACTAGTTTTTGAACTCATCCAAGACATTCTTGAGTAGAACCCACACACCAAATTTGGTCAAAACTGGTTAACACTTGTTCAACTAACTGTGATGATATTGCCTGCAAGTCTGAAATTCAATCTACAGGGCATAACTCCTGAAAGAAATTTGGGCAGGACTGGTTTTCGAACTCTTGCAAGACTTTTTGAGCAGAACACACAGACTAAATTTGGTAAAAATCGGAAAATGTTTGTTCAAGTTATAGCAACAACACCACCTGCATGTTGGAAATTCAAAGGAGAAAACAACTGAAGAGGCATAACCCTAGAAATAAAAGAGTGCAGGGCTGGTTTTTGAATTCCTGAAAGAAATTCTCAAGTAGATCTAACACACAGACCAAATTTAGTAAAAACTGGATAAAGTTTGTTCAAGTTATCATGTGGACACCATGACACAGACAGACAGACAGATGGAATACTATATGGCATGACGAATGCCTGACAGATGGATGGATGGACAGACAGATGGACAGACAGACGGATGCACACCAACATTCATCACAAAATAGGTCAAATTGGTACTCAACCAAATATATTAATTTTTCTATTGGAATGAGCTCAACAATCTCGTTCCCATGAACTGAGCTTTTATGGCAAAAATTGAAAAAGTAATCAAATTTGATTAGTAATTTCTGTGAATATTGCTGGCCATTACATTGGGTAAATGATTAACTGAAGTTCCTATATTTTATTCCAGTCATTTATGTCACTTGTCATATCACAATTCCTCAACAGATGTAAGACATATCCTTACCAGAGATATTTTTGTTTGTTTACAAACTGGTGCAAGCATGATAAATGTTGATAAGTCACAAATGGATTTGGATTTCCATGGCACAATGAACAACACAGGCTAATATGCAATTTCTATAGAAGTGGCTGATTACTTATGCATGAAAAAAAAGTCAAATCTTATGATCAGTGGTTAGTTCAAGCATTGAGTACAATGGTAAAGGAATCTTGAACATCTATTTGGCCTCAATGATGTTGTAGAGAACCACAGGATCAGTGTTTACATTTGAATATGAAACTAGAAATTAATGTAAATATACTCCCAACATTCATTCAATGGAAACATCACTCTTGCTAAAATCCCAAGTTATAGGAATAATCCCCATTGTACATAATCTGAAGTAACTCAAACTATTCTTCGCTATCTACATAGGGTGTTGTGCAGTAGCAGTTTTTCATGCTGATAAATCAAAGGTTCTCGGCAGAGCTTCAGTGGAATCCTAAACTGGTGTTTGTAGAAATGGTAGTTATCAAACAAAATAATTAATAATGCTCTAAATATGTTACAAACAGAGAAATCAATTACATTCTTTGTTTCAGGAAATAATTTTCTTGTGAACTCATTATTCCACCCAAGTCTATACCTCTCCTGAATTCATTTTTGTGAATGACAAATCTCATTAATATCTGTTACTTATGTGGCATACTGTTGGAAAGCACTGCAGGCCAAGAAGTCTAAAAAAATCTTTGAATGTTGACACACTCCCCCCCCCCCCCCCCCCCCCCCCCCCCCTCCATAAAAGGTCATGGAATACTAATAAAGTGTATTATCAAGCTTGTTTCAATGAGGGGGTCACATGATATGGTTTTGTTGAAATTTGTTTTTTAAATTTCAATGCAAAATATAATGAAAATAACAAATTTGATGTGTGTGTTGTGTAAAGGTTCAAGCAAAATGTTTGCAGTTTCACATTGATCCAGTTGTTTGTGGTCGATAGAAAAACAAAGCATCAGTTCAAGTGGACATATACAAGACAGATGGTCTGAAAAAAAGTGATAAAATGTACAAATCTGCTGCATATACATAACTGACAAAGGAGTTACCTGTTTTTGTCGAGTAATAAGATCCCAGTCATCAACTAACCATGGTTTTAACTCATCTGGAATCTTAATTTTAACTTCTATTCTACCCAAATATGAATCCTCCTGAAAGTAAATATGGTAGATCCATAACAAGAATTTTGAACTGATAATTACAGAACTTCCACTTTTTCATACTATTCCATCACTTTATCACAATGTTAGTCACAGCACTGGAGAAAATGTAACATTGTAACCACTTTAACCAATGGGGCCTTGAGATTTTTATATATATTTTTTAACTTGAACAGTCTACATCCTGTGGTTTTTGCAGTAGTGTCTAGGCAAGTTATGACTGCCTAGAAACAACTGTCAAGGTACGTAGAATATAACTTGCTACTTGACCCATAGACTGTATGTTACATTATCTTGGGGCACCTGTTCTGTTGAAGTAAAAAGTTATCAAAGTTGGAATTGGGCCTTTAAGAATAAAGGAATTAGTCTGGCTCAATGTTCATGTCTGACAGTTTTACAGGTGGAGGAAGCTGGAATGCCCGGAGAGAACCACCAAGAAATGGTGAGCAACTGTCAGACTCCCCAATGTACTAAGTTCAATGCCGTAACCACTGAGCCACCATGCTCCCAAGTAGGAAATACCATTTATGGGGGTGAAGTTTCAGCCATGGTGGTTGACTCAGTGAGTCCATCTTGGAATAAATATCTATATATTATATTCTGATGGATTCCATCAATGGAAATGCCACCAAATTTTAAGAAAATGAGGGCCAGGAGTCAAAGTTACACAAACAAATGCAGAGTAACTTGAGCTACATGCATGGTGTGTGTAAAAGGTGCCAAGAGTAACCCCACATACAGACACACACACTTCCCCACAGGCAATAATGTGTTGTTTTGGCTCTCACAAGTGCCAAAGTCACAAAGAGATAAGAAAAAAAATTAAAATGCGGGACCTGAGAAGCATTTCTTTACTACAACTGTTGATATATTTCTATACAATTTTCGTCATTTATTACCAGTACTTCCATGTATATTGTTTACTTTTTCTCCTCAAAATGTTAGTACATATTACAAAAGTCTTCTGCCAAAAAAAGGGAGAATCAATTTATGGCTTTTATTAACAATGTGAACTACAACATCTTTGTTCAATACTTCACAATTCAACAGACTGTGATGTTTCATGATGCTGAACACTGAATGTCCAGCAGTATTGTGTGTTGTTTTCACCGATTCTGGTCATCTATTTTTAGTGAAAATCATTTCAGCTAAAAATAGACAACTGCAATTGTGGAAAAGAACACATTACAGAACACTGACAACATAATGAAAATTATCTAACACATTTAATGTGATATTGGCAGTACCAGCCCCACATTCTGGGAGCAGGTTTTTTTTATATGAACAGAAATCTGGTTAGTAATTCACAGTAATGGAGATAAGCCTAATAATCTCCACCTCCTAACAGCATCACAGGCTCATTCTAACTGTCTCACCGTAAATTAAAGGCAAGTGGTAAGTGACAGTCCATTGTCTGATAGGCTAACCAATATTTTTTTAAAAAGCACAGTGGCAGATGCGTCAGCTACCCTCTGCCTTGATGCTAATGTGTGAGAAGGGTGTATGTGTTGGTTAGTAAACACCAACAACCCGACACACATTTAAGACTTTGAACCTTCTACCAGGCTTGTGGTAACAAATGGGGTGACTCCATTCGTAACGGCCACCAGAACTGGTCTCCCCAATTGAATTATCACAGAAAAAACAAAGTCTGAGTGAGTAAGACCCCGATTGGGCATTTTTTGAAGACTTCTGTGGCCATTACGAACAAGCTCAACCCATTTGTCAAGAGTTAAAAGGTTCAAAGGCTCATATGTGTAGCAATTGTTGGTGTTTACTAACCCCACATACAGACACACACACTGACAGAAACTGATTCATTTACCAAATTTTATTCATACACATAACAAGCAAGTGTGTATTATCAACACATTGTAATACAATAAATAGGAGGACCTCTGAATACAATTCTGAGACAGATACTCACAGATTCCACACTCGAGTCAGCTTTTCTTTTCCTCTTCAACTGTTCAGTAGAACTTGTTGATGACTGAGTACTTGCAAGCGATTCTTGTGAGCTCAATAAAATAGGAGTGCTGCTTACTTTCTCAGCCCCTTTTTCGGTTATCGTTTTGTCACTGGTGGTTTTCTCTACAACAATATCAGACAAATAATTATTACGTAATCGTTTCTGTCATTAGGTTGTAGAAAATACATGAAAGAAAATAAATTTTATTTTTCAACCTGTTCACTAGTTCAACAGTAAGATAATGGATGCTCCCTGAATATAAGCTCAAAATGATAGTGAAAGATAGCAGCCAAAAATGAGAGAAAATAGGAACAAATCATGACAACAATAGACAGAAGGCCTACTATCAAACAGTAATTTTATTATTGTAGCTGTCAGAATTTCAGTTAAAACACACTGCGTTCAAGCTTGCAAATAATTTTTGTTTTGATGTCTGTCATGATGACAGGAACAAGGTCATGACACCTTCTTGAGTTATGAGCAAGCACTGTGTAAAGTATGAACAAGATCTGTCCTTTGAATGAACTTTATGGAGAGGACAAAGTGTAGGCATTGATGAATGGCCTATGACCTTGACCTTGAAGTTATGGTCTTGGATCGAGGCCATGACACACCCTTGAATCATGAGCTAGCACTGTGTGATGTATGAGCAAGATCTATTCATTGCATCTTTCAGCATAGCAACAGAAGTACTCTGTTACGTAAACATGTGGCACAATTCATAGTATGTGCCTACATGCCGTCATCGATTATTCCAAGTGGTTATCTAACAAGACATCACAGTTGTTTTATAATTTACCGATAGCCAGTAGCAGTTTGATGAATAATTTTATGATCAAAAGTATGTCACAGCCCATAATAAACTGAAATGCAGAGTTATTTGATGCCTTCAATAGATGCATTTGACTGATGTAAAACAAAGTATCAATCAAGAGACCTAACACACAATAATGTCTGCCATCCAAAAATGGAAGAATCTCTCTCTATAGAATTAACAAAAATGTAACCCAAATGATACACATTGGAAAGAAGTAATAATAAACCAGACCAAGATGATGTATTCCCACATTCAACATTCTATACATAAATGTTTGTGAACTGCTGACTAGCAAAATGAATTCAATCATTTCCTTAAGACAATAATTTGTATAACAATTTAGCCTTTAACTCTTAATCTGCTGAGTATTTTCAAGATATTTTTCATCAGATATAACCATGGCTGCTGCAAAACAACCATGATTATATCTGATGAAAAATTAAATCTAAATGTAACACCAGGAATCATTGGTAAAAAAATCTATTCAGTTTACGGGGGGAAACCAAGTATGATCAAATTATACTTATTTCAGTAACAAGAGAAACCCTGTGCTGGGCAGGAATATCCGGCAACAGAATGTAAAGAGTTAATGATCCTTTAGAGGTCTCATTTATTCAAGATCTACTACATGTATTTAATCTTAATTCACAAGTGTTGAACACAGTGGAATCCTGTTAATTCAATAATCATTAGCCACTCTGCCAGTGGAAAATAGTCAATTAACAGAAGTATTCAAGGAAAAGGAATTTGATTATTTTCCTGTACGAAAGTGATAAACATCAACACAGTCCTTAAAGATCTTTTAGAGATCTCATTTGTTCATCATCACTAACACATATAAATTGTAATTCATAAGTATTAAATTCAGTAGAACCATGTTAATTCAATAGCCTCTTTTCCAGCAAAAAATGATAAATTTAAAGAAATTTGTATATTTTTCATACTTACCAATGGCCCAGTCTTAGTTGGTGCAAACTCAATATTATCAAGGGCCAAACACAAATTTTGAACCCCCCAATCCCAAAAATTTGCATACAATACCGAAAATTAAAAGTCCTATCTGGCCCTCCATACTTTTACTATCTGCGCATGCGCAGTACTCAGGAAGAGACCGGAATTGGCGCCAACATCATTCTTTGTAGACAAGCCTACTAAAATAATAACTCAACAGGGAGGTATGAGTTCCCACTCATGGGAGGGCCATCCCTGTCTGGGCCATTGGTAAGTATAAAAAATATACAAATTACTTTAAATTTATCATATTTTTATACTATAAACCAATGAAAGCTCAATGAACGGAGACTTATAACTATCGTCGCGCAAGGTAGGGAATGAAGAGCCGCTATTTTAACAGCCCTAAATTCCCAAAGAGACAGTAGTCTCAAGAGATAAGTATTTCAGTTACATCACTGCATAAATTCTGAAAAACATCGCTCATGATTCTAGCTAGGCTACTATGGTGTAAACAATAAGACTCAAGTCTATGACACCTAGGAAAACAAACCGAAAAGGTCTCTTTCTTTTGTGGTTTTATTCCCAAAAGACAGCGGTCAGAGCCTAGTTAAAGTAGCTTAGAAGTCTTCATCTCCGTGAAGACAGATATCTCAGTGTAACTTGCGACCTTGAAAGCTCACTGAACGGAGACTTACAACCATCGTTGCGCAAGGTAGGGCATGACGAGCTGCTATTCTAACAGCCGTAATTCCCCAAAAGACAGTAGTCTCAAGGTAGCTATGCAGTTATGAGTCTTCGTCTACGTGAAGACATAGCTGTGTTACTTGCGGCCTTTGAAAGCTCACTAAATGGAGACTTACAACACTAGCCACTAATGTATAAGAAAAGACAGCTGTAACAATACATAAGGCTACTATGGCATCCATAAAGGCATTAAATCTCCTGACGCCAAGGAATACAGC
Organism: Pictodentalium vernedei; assembly: GCA_031216915.1. NCBI lineage: Eukaryota > Metazoa > Mollusca > Scaphopoda > Dentaliida > Dentaliidae > Pictodentalium > Pictodentalium vernedei. The sequence continues at coordinate 333,448,653 of CM062293.1, read as the reverse complement.
ACTGAGATGGAAAAGACATACTTATTCCATCTAACGGCTCTATTCCAAACAAGACAGCTGTCTCAGCCTAACTATTACGTAATAGAGCAGAGCATTTCAAATACTATCGCTAAGGCAAGGAAGGGGTCGTTAATGGGGACAAAAGCCCTTGACACCTGAGGCAAAAGATCCGGGGATGAAAGATCTTTGTCTTTCCATCGCCCAGTATGATAAGCTGTTTTTTGCCTAGCAAATGCAGACTTATATTCAAATGGAACAATATTCTAAGAGCTTAAGGTTAAAATTTCATAGTCTTGAAGTGCCCTTCTGTGAGGGATGGAGACTCACACTGCATAGCCCTCTCACCATCCAAATGTTCCATCTGAAAATATGGTCAACTCCATCTGACTGAACGGATGATTGGGCCAATGCAGCACGGCCCGACAGTTCACCATTGGAGCCTGTTAGACGGTAGTACCAGTGACTACTGGAATGCTGCGATATGCAGAGCAACCTGCAGCAGCCGGTCTGTGACCGAGGCTAGCAGAGTAATGAAAATCCACTTGTTACCATAAGCTGCTCATGGGACAGAGATCTGGCCCCAGATCCTCGACACATGTTCCGTATAAAAATGCCTCGAACGACTAGCTATCGACCCGAACATGCAAAGTAAGATAGCTAGTCTGCAGTCAACGTGCTTCATTAATGAAGCAGGGGAAGATGCCATATCAGCAACCAGATTTGGCTGCAGTGTGGAAGGAGCATCCTTAACCGCAAGCGTGAATGGGCGTCCCAACTCACTAATGTTTCTCGATTCAAAAACAGTTGACTCCGACTGCTGACGGAAAGGAGAGGGTTCTCCAGCTCACGGTCTGCTCCAGGCCTCGCCGAACATTCCATTAGAAACTTGTAGGCATCTAACCCTTATCGTGCATATCCATGGAAGAAGAGGAAGCCGTAACAACAGCCGACCCCAGCTAAGTGAGGGAGAAGCATCCAGACTCATCACATAGGATGGATGGTCCTACTCAATGAAGTTTCTTACAACACAAAACAGTCGTCCTCAACTGTTAACGGGAAGAAAAATGCTGTGCACATGTGATCTGTCACCAGATCTCGCCGAGTATCCCGCTTAAAAACTTCTAGGCTAATCTCCTTTCGTGGGCTTCCATGTAAGTAGAAGCCGTAACTGCCCCCAGCCCCAGCTGCAGTGTGGAAGGAACATTTTGATGCGTGTTCCGACTCAATATGGTTTCTCACAACGGACACAGTTGACCTTGACTGTTAACAGGATGGAGAGGGCTCTCCAAACAGTGATCTGACCACAGATCTTGCCGAGCATCCCGTACAGAAACTTCTGGCTTCTTCTACATGCACAATTGACCAGACCGACCCAGCATTGTCCGATGGCTCATTACCGTTCTGCTGATGGGTGCCCCTTGCTCGGTTTTCAAGCTGCAATAAGCTGCGCAAATTGCGACACCAAGTCCATTTCGGAGGCTTGTGGAGCAGCGGCTTACTTCCCGCCGCATGTTGCTCCCGGGATGGAGATCTGGCCGCCGATCTCTTCATCGAACATCCCAATGAATCAAGCCTTGAATCAATAGCTACTGGATGGACCGACTTTCTTTTCCTTCTTCTTTATCTTCTTTCTTTGGGGGTAAATACTGGAGTGTCTTCGCTCAGCTGCATGAACATCTGTAGTTGGGTAGCTAGTGTGTGGTCGCACGTGCTTTGCTAAGGCGGAGGAAGAAGCCGTGACTTCAGCCGGCTCTGGCTGCAGTAGAAGGAGTGGCCAGGGAGGACGTTAGCTCCGACTCAGTGCAAGTTTCTCAAAGCAATAGTCGACCCTGACTATTACTGGGTTGGAGAAGGCTCTCCTGCTCATGGTCTGATGCAGACCTCGCCGAGCTTCCTGAAGAGAAACTTGCAAACTTCTGCCCCTTATTTTGCCGTTGTCGCTGGGTGAGCTTTTGATTAAAAGGTGCTCGCTCTACCCAAATCTACACTCTCCTCGACGGCATCGGACAAACCCGGTATTACAGTTCCCACTTACGGGTAACTGCCTGACTGGTCGAGCTAGCTGCTGGAATAAGAGGCCTTATTCTTTATATTCAAGAGCACCTTAGCAACTAGCTCTATTTACTCCTCAGAGCGTGACGACAGGAGCACATTCTGGACAGGTGTCACAATACCATCACCATGTTCTTGTTCCTCTGGAAAAGAAACTGAGAAATCAAATTATCTTGCGGTGACAGCCCCGACATCGGTACTTCACCGCGAATACATAGTGCAACACCCACTTCCAACGTTAGCGTCCTAATGAGTCGACCCTGACCACACAAATAGGACCAGAATCAGTAGGAGTGCAGTGACTGCAGGCAAGGCAAAAAACAAGTAAATCTGATGTAGACTATTACGCCCTACACAGAGAGCAGTAATTCATAAATAATTATAATTCAACAAGTTCACTGCACTCCTAACATCTAACATATAATCATACAATATAAGGATACAGGACGAAGACAATCAAAAATAATTTCGAAATAAATTAAAATCAATTTTTTCTGAATTTTTTTTTTAAAATGCCCAAGTTCCCTAAGAGTACCACACGAGCCCAAGGGCATCCCGATAGAGCCCAAGGGCATCCCGATAGAGCCTAAGTGTGGACAACACCAAAATATTAAAGCTACACTACCTGAATATTAATAAATGTATCCTAATATAATTGTGATGAAATAAAACCCTGAATATTACCTGCTAAGGGCATTGTTAAAAGTAGACAACGTCAGGATAGAAAAACCAGAAACTAGACAAAAGGCACACCAAAGGCCCAAGTTAGTAAATAATTAACTGATACCTGATGCAAAGCTAGATCTTCATGTGAAGAAAAAAACAATGCATCTGGTAGGAGATGCAAGACAAAAATGACTTAACACCCCTGAGGTGAGGACGTAACAGTGGGGATAAACAGAATAAACATTCTGTACAACACGTTAAACTCCCAAGAAATTTAATAAAAAAGTTCAATAAAGAAACAGCCAGAAAGCTTAGGAGTTTAACCAGTGGGTTCATGAAAGGAAAAGGAAGGAACACATAATCAACAGTAGGTAAATCATTAGCAAAACTCATGACGTCAAGGTGTATATCCCACAATTGGGTAATAGAGATGAGCCGATTAGTAAAATGCCCCATTAGACGAATGCCGATTATTTTAGACAACAATCGGCCGATACCGAATGCCGATGTCAGATGGTTTCTTTATTATTCAAGCTGACTGCAGAAACTGGGTGATTTACAGTAACCAGAATCCCCATCAACCCGGAAGATAACACACTTTTACCATACTGACTCATATCGAAGCCCATACTCGTGTCAAAGCCCACCCCCCGCTTTTTCAGATTTGTGAACCAGGGAGCCCTACTCGAGTCAAAGCCCACCCCCAAGTTTCAAATTGGACGAAAGTTGTTTGAGACAAGACGTCAAATTTACAGGCATCAAATGGAAAAATAGCTGACTTATTGCAACACTGTACTTACCAAATAGAACTGCAATACTGTATTATGTATATTTTTTGGAGTTGAGATTTTTGTGTTGTTAAATTCGTCTTTTGTGTAATACATTATGTCTGTGTTCAGTGTAATAAGTCTTTATTAAAAAATTATCCCAAGCAAAATTGACTTGTTTATTTTTTTGTCGACCTCGTTTTTGGAAGCTGTCACCTGTTTCAAATGAGAGTGCAGGCTGCTGTCAATAGTTGTCTGAAACACGCCCACAACATATAGTTTTCACAGTTTTCACAGTGGTCGAATATCATCAGAAAGATACTGATTGAACACTGCCACTTTGAAGCGGGGCACAACTCATTGTAAAAGAACACTGCCACTTTCGAGCGTGCACATCTCATTGTGAAAAACAGGTATTCAGAAATTAATGAGAAAGTGGTAATTAAAAATAAAAAATAATTACAACTCTGGTATTTGAGAATTTTTTAACAATATAACCAGGAATATGATTTATGACATATTGGTTCAATAAATCATGCTCATTTATCATTTCATCATGCTCTGCAACATGTGAAGTTATGACTTTCAGTGTAAAATCAAATTTTCGAATTTGCCAAGGGAGGCAACTATTTTGTTATTCATATTCCGCTGTGTAAATTTTATCTGGTCTTCATATGAAGAATTTTTTTTATTGATTTTGTATGAAGCTTTATTTTGTTTTATTCATAATAAAATGTACATATTAAAAAAAAAAACAGCTATTTTTAAACAGACTACGACTACGTTTGCCTGTTTTCAAGGGGGTGGTTTGCAGTGTTGATTGTCAACTTGCGTCCATTTCTGGCTTCGAGAGTAACCTGTACAAAAAAAAAATAATATGAAAACACCACATGGATTTCTGCTTGTTTTATTCTTTAAATTGAATGATTAAAACCCGAAATCTGAACTGTATGTACAAGATAATTATGAGAATTTTTAAAGCAAATTCTATAAAATTGGTAGGTGGTTTCCAAAGAAACGTAACATACCCAGTGGATACCTCCTTGTCTTATATCGACAATTTCCGATGCATCCCAACGCGACTTGCAAGCACTAAGGCCCCCCCCCCCTCCCCCCCCCCCCCCTCCCATCAACACCACTTTGCAATTTATCCACTGCAAGCACCCCCTGGGCTTCGACACAAGTCAGTACGGTAATACTCAACTTAAATAAATTAAATAACAGACATCAAAGGGTTCATTTTATGTCAATGAGGCACCATCAGTGCAGAATATTTTCGATTTAAAATAAACAGCTAACAACTGAGTCGAGAACTCATCATGTGCATCGTCACGGTAAATTGTGTTCTGAACCTTTGATGCGGTTTACATCAACAATGGAAACAATTCATTTCAAAGTCGGGTCTTTGCCGAATCACCCCCTACACAGGCTTTGAAGTCAACTATCAGTTATTTGGAAGAAAATGTTTACTGAAAATCAAAAGCCGTTGTTGGAACGACACGTTTTAAAGTGGGAGTTTCTTTTCGGTAAACCCATATATGGGATTGTGTCACACGAGTTATGACGTTACACTGCATTATCTATTTTTATCATGTGCTCCACACAATTCAACATGAGAAAAATTCAGTGGCTTCGTGTTGATAAATCCCACCCCGAATGGCCTGATATTAAACTTTTTGCACCCAAACCTTTCACAATTAACATGGATTACTAATATGGAGGAATTATCTGTCCAATATATATTTAATGAGACGATGAGCGTGGTTGAAAGAAATATTGCAACATTTTGTAGAATGATGTACAGTTTGGGCAGCGAAGAGAGTCCGTATTCACATGATGGATAAAAAACAACTCAGTACACAGTTACACAATCAGAATCTTGAATATAATATTCTGCCTTTTCTTTCACGAACCATTATTTACATGGTATCAGTAACAGACGAGTTACGTACCGATCGCTTGCCACTGGTTGTCCCATGAAGTGGAAGAAAGTTCATCCATAACACTTTCACTGAGTTTCAGACAATCGGCGAGGGCCGATGTTGAATCATGAGTGCCGATGGTGAACCGATGGGTGCTTATCGGCCGAGTGCCGATGTTACACCGATTAATCGTCTCATCTCTATTGGGTAACATGAAATAATTTTCATATTATTTAAAAGTTACAGCCCTGAATGTTTCAAACCACCATTGTTCACTTCCATCATCCATTAACTGCCTTGAATCCACCAAAGACTTCATTGATTTGTGTCTGGCATCCACCAAAAGAGAGAATTAAAGCACAGATGTCAGTTGAAATGTTTACTGACTTTGGGCCAAACAAAGAATGATGTTTGCACCAATTCCGGTCTCTTCCTGAGAACTGCGCATGCGCAGATAGTAGAAGTATGGAGGGCCAGATAGGACTTTTAATTTTCGGTATTGTATGCAAATTTTGGGGATTGGGAGGTTCAAAATTTGTGTTTGGCCCTTGATAACATTGAGTTTGCACCAGCTAAGTCTGGGCCATTGGTTATTAGTATAAAAATATAGCCAATTAACAGAAATATTCAATTAACAGAAATTTGATTATTTTCCTGCATAAAACTGATAAACGGTCAAACAAGATATAATAGATTAAATGCCTGTATTGTATGGTCTGGGGCCAAATGGGTCAATTAACTTGGGGAATTTAGTGGTTGTTATGGTAATCTCTAACTGGTAGAGTGCTAAATTTTTCTTGCCTGTCAACAGTTTTTCACATACCTTTGTCTTGTTACCATTTATGGGAGAGTGCCATGCAGGCACTCTCCCATGAATTGTAACTAGAGTCTGGCGGGTAACCAAGACCCCAATTCGGTTTCGGTTGTGAAAAAAAAATGCGAGTTGCACCAAAATTGCAGTCATACAACCGATGTTACATTTTTTTTAATTAATCATTAATACAATGCACAATCTATATATCTTGGAAAAACAGTCGAGCTAATTTGAAAACGCATGTGTTATTTCTTAGAACTAACCCATATCATCCACTCCAAGATGGGGTGTGGGGGGGGGGGGGGGGGGGTCGGGGTCGGGGTGAATGCGCCAAGAGCCACGAACGGATATCTACTGATTACAGAAACAAAAGAAGAACTTGGTAACCAACCATGTGCGCCATGCCAGACTTACAAGTTTTCTTGAGTTAAAATGGTGACTAAAGATCCGAGTTCCGTGTACTATAATCGAAATGACCTGAAATCAAAATTTTGCACCTGCAATATTTGCAAAAGAGAAATAGCTTCCGAACACGTAAATACGAGCAACCTAATTCGACATATACAGTCAAAGTATAAAAATTTACCCGAAGCTTAAAAAGTTAATCGTCTGCAAGAAATCGGCAAAAACATCATCTGCAGTAAGTACTACATTAAAGTTCGCCCGAATGTATGCACACACACTGTGTAAACCCAGATGTGCTAGTGGTAAGATAGTAAAATGAAATATATAAGAGTTTTAATGCAACATTCTACGTTAAAACTGTCTCCGAACCCTTTGTCATACAGTGTGTGTATATATTTATTTATAGCACAAAAGCACATGGAGATACCTTTTGTATACGCACTGATCGAAAGGGGAATAATTCTCTTTCTATAGACACCTATGATGTAATGGTTAAAATACTCGAAATGATTTGCATTGGTGAGAGTGTTAAAATTTTCCTGTCTCTGAATCTCATCAAGCTTTTACAGTCCTTGAAAGTTAAAAAATTTATAGTAATTTATATATTTTTTATACTTACCAATGACCCAGACATAGCTGGTGCTAACTCTTAAAATATAGGGCCAAACACAAATTTTGCCCCCCAATCCCCAAAATTTGCATCTAAAACTAAAGAAAACATGTCCTGAAAGGCCCTCCACACTTCGCCCCTACTGCGCATGCGCAGTGTCAAGGACGTTCCGAAATTGGCGCCATTTATCATTCTAATAACCAGTGCCTGGTAAGCGCTATGTACTCAGCGGGGAGGCAAGAGTTCCCAACTCCTGGGAGGGCCATCCCCGTCTGGGTCATTGGTAAGTATAAAAAATATATAAATTACTATAAATTTTTTAACATTTTTATACTGTACCAATGACCCAGACATAGCTGAATAGTAAAAAGGCTGGAGGGCCAAGGACATAGAGCAAAATGGAATACGCTCAATAAAATAAAATAGAGTCATCCCCTGTAGGGAAAAGAAGTAATAGGCCTTACATGTATCTTTCTTATTTATGATAAATTAGAAAGATACAACACCTTCCAAAAATTGAGCTTCATACATCCATGTACTCTATTAATATCCAATAATGCTTATACTAATAATTTTTAAAGTAAGCCAATAATAAAGTAAGTCTAGAGAATAGAGACTCTTATACTCCTAAAAGTGTGTGAGAATTGCATAATCATGTCCGTTGACATATGCAATATTCAAAAGCTATACTTTAAAAACTAAGACTTGAATGAATTTTATAAACTTAAACTTCTCACTAAACAACCATCCCAATAACAGCTCAGAATTACTAACTCCGGAGGAGGTATCCCCTTGTTTTCATAGTAAAAAACAGGTGACCCAAGGGAACACCCTCCCCCCCCCCCCCCCCTTTTTCTTGCCCTGGGTCAAATAGCCCAGAGCGAAGAGGGCAGCCGAACGGAGACACTGCCGAAACAGACAGCCTACCTAGCTATAGTAGCAACTGTTAAGTGAATGACATTCTGAGCAGTAGATAATAGACCTAACAATAGAGGCCTCCAGAAATGGACTCGATATTTCTGAGATAAAATTCATGAATGGATGGCTGAGCGCAATGAGCAGCCTTCAAAAATCTATAATAGCAACACTATTAATGTAAGCCCAAGAAGTAGAAGAAATCTTACTTCATGAGCCGAAATCTTAAGCACAACTGCTAAGCCAATGAAATACCATAAGCAGTACGCTAGTTAATAGAATCCATTAACAATAAAACGGAGCGTAACGTCCTTCTACTAGACATCAAAGACAGAAGAAGCTTACGCCCTTGTAATAAACAGATATCTGTTTATAAATACATAAACTGTACCCGGAAAGAGTAAAGGCCTATGCCCATACGAAGACGGAAGGACCTTAAAATAATAGGTTCCGGATAATAGGAGCCTAACTCTTATGCAACAATCCAACCTAAATAGTAACGGAAGTATTGATTCCGAAACTATGAAAGTGAAAATCATCCATCGATAGTGCATGAAACTCACTGACTCTACAGTAAAAGAGAAACCAACAGAATTACTGTCTAAAAGGTCAGAATTTGAAAACTACTGTTTCCAGAGGCTCAAATGATTACTTAGCTAAATAAGAACCGAAGTTAAAATCCGTATAGGAATTTAATCTAAAGATTCTAAGTCTATTTATCAAAAAGTTACTAACTGACTTAGATAAAGAGACAAAAGACTCAATTGTAAACTATCGTAGAGTGCATAGGTATGAGGTAACATAAACCTATAACCTAAATAACAACAGGCTGCAGTAGATCTTGTGAAACAAGTATACTAAAAAATAGCAATGAGTAGTATGGAGGGATCAATCATATGAACATAATGATCCCTACACCACGACGGAAGAGCCTCCACTTTAGTCGCATAGAATAGCGAAGAAGAGGATCTCCTATAGTAAGAAATCGCGTCCAAAGCTCGTCCAGTACAGTGCTTACAATGCAATACGGACCACACAACGGAATACATGAAGGTTGCGACCTTGCTGGTTGTGATAAAGATGACACGATTTACCCAGTGAAAAAAGATCCTCACATAGAGGAAGATTTCACGTTAAGATCCACAGTAGACAAGAGAGTAAATTACTCATGATCTCTGTGAAGATAGAGATGCTATCAACAGAAATGTATTGTGGTTGTTTATCTTAGCAATACCTGCTAAAACAACAGCGCCGGAGGATACGCGTATCCTATCATTCCGTCCTATAGATCAATAGAGCGTTAACAGTATTAGCTCAGAGATCTGGACAAGCCAACACATACGTCTGCAATTGATTAGCAAGCTGTGTCATAAATAAAACATCATTGGGCGCTCCCATAGATAGCAAATCTGATTGAATACTTGTTTGTTGAGAGTCCATTCTGACAGCAACAAGCGACCCGTAAGAGAACGGGAGTGCGATAAAACAATCAGACGACCCAGAATATGACGGACCAAAACTGAACTTGGTGTACTATAACCAACAGACGGATTCTTTCCATTAAATTGAATAACGGAAACGAAAGAGTGCCTCCCTGGTTCCGGAGATACGCCATTACTGTCGAATTAAAGGACAGGAATTTGGGCATGCGTTGCTGAATAATGTTCATGCAATGACATAAAGCAAGCCTAAAAAACATTATTCCGCGGAAGTTAAACTGATAGCTAAAAGACTGCGGAACCCAAAGACCCTGGCACTTCGAATCCGTAGGGATCAGTATATATCCCAATCTGTTTGACTGGCAACCGTCATAACAGCCACACTCGGGTCCGGCAACTGCGGCGGCACTCTCTGAGTCAACCACCGAATGTTTGCCCCAGTCTGAATCTCTTGTAACACTAGATAGACAAGAGAATGTATAAATCAAGCAATTCATGGATTGCCGGAAAGTTGCCGTCGAAGAGAAGCTCCTCCGAGAACGAAGCGACTCTGAGAGAGTTCTTAACCTACTATCCACGCGTGGATGTAGCTAGGGCTGCATCACGTCTAACCAACTCCAATCAGCCACTGAAGGGCGGAGTTATAAGTGAACAAACTACTGCCCTCAAAAGAAATTACATTGAGAATAATATCCCGTAAATCTTTTCTTGAAGACGTAATGATAACGCCTCAGTAAGGTGGATTACGTATAATAAAGCGTCTAAGTTAAGTCTACTATACATAATGTCGTTCCCAACATTGAAATTGGAAAAGACATAAACGGCGAAAAAGAATATATGCAGTCTTAAATCACATCGTCTAGACGCATATGAACTCTCGGTATGCCCTGCTCTGCCAAAATAAACTATATGTAAAAAAGATAAAATGGCAGAAATGAGCCACGCGGACAAGAAACTAAACTATCATGCTTAGTAGCAGGCTTGTATATATATATAAATATATAGCGTCGAAAAATAAAACACATGTTGTAATGACAATATTGGACTGCGTCGGTAAGTCAGGGACAAAGTCCCTGTACCGATCGAAAAATCCGAGTCCAATGACGCTATAAGTCTCTTATCCAAGATCGCAGCAATGAAGTCCGAAAAATAATCACTGGAAGAAATGCCAGAAGATATGAAAGGCATCTTCCGATACTACTAAAGGGAAAACTCGAAATCTTTCGAATCCCTTTCGCCATCCTGTCGGACCCTATAAAGCGTTCGGTCGTCCGTAGCTTGATGCAACCGCGGACCGCACCGACCCAGCGCCGTCGGATAATTCCTGATTCGACCGAGAAACTGTCAATTGCTGGGATGCTGCGAAACAACTGTGCTAACTCGGATAGCACGTCCGTCACTGAGGCCTGAGGAGCAGCGGTCTTACGATGCATTGCCGCAGGAAGCTCCGAGATCGTTACCCCGTGCATACTTCCAATATGCGAGCGAACGGAGTGTATAGGCCTCGTGTCCCTTGGCTACCGGATGGCGCGACCTATTCGCTGTGGAATCACTGAATGCCGAAACTGATCGGATACTCGAGGTCACGTAGCCAATGTGCGGTCGTGTGCCCTGCTGTGAGGATGAGGAAGCATTAAAGACAGTCTGTCGGACTGTCAATATAACGGAGCGTCCCGAGCAACGGACATATGCTCCGAATGTAAAATATCTGAACCACAACATGCGGTCCCCTATGTTGTTGGCTTCCTCCGATCTGTCCTCAATCTGCCGTCACTGGGTGAGTACTAAAGTAATTAAAGTGCTCGCATCACCCAAATCTCCTTCCTCGACCGCAACGGACGAACCCGGCAGCCGAACCATTCGATGAATGTACGCTACACCAGGTGAGCTAGCGAATGTCACTCCGTAAGCGATAGACATATTCCATGAGCACTTATTGCCGCTAACTCTTCATTAACTATGACGACAGAGGCACACTTTTGAAAGACATCTCCATAACTCTTCAAACAAGAAACCAGAAATGCTTGGATAGCAAGCATAAAATAATAATATATATAGCGTCGTTCAATAATTCGAAAGTTTGTGTGACATTATTGGACTATGTCGGAACTGAGGGACGATGTCCCTGAACCGAACCAAAAATTTCTAAGTCCACCGACGCTATCAGTTTCTTATCCGGCATCGCAGCATATGTTGTTCCGAAAGGGAAAGCTTGAAATTCTCCGAATCTCTTTCGGTATCCCGTCGGACCGGATGAAACTTTCGGACGTCCGTACCCGCTTCCGCGGAGCGTCCCGACCCAGCATCGTCGGATAAAATATATGCGACAGATTCAGTTGATGCTGGGATGCTGCAATAAACTGTGCTATTAAGGAAAGCACGTCCGTTCCCGAGGCCTGTGCAGTAGCGGACTTACGATGCATTGCCGCTGGAAGCTCCGTGTACGTTGACTCCCGCACACTTCCTATGCGAACGTCCGGAGTCTGCAGGCCTCGAGTCCCCGGCTACCGACCCAGCGCTGTCGGATAATTCTCGATCCGACACCGTTTCTGTCGGCTGCTGGGATGCTGCGATAAGCTGTGCTATGTGCACAAGAATGTCCGGCGTCGAGACCTGCGGAGGCGCAGTCTATCACTGCTTCGCCGAGGGCAGCTCCGCATCAGATGGCTCCCGCATACTTTTCCTATGCGAACGTCCGGAGTCCATCGGTCTCGAATCCCTGGCTGCCGGATGGTGTGACCTGGTCGCCGAAGAATCCTTGATCGGCGAAGCTGGTAATATATCGGCGGTCACGCAGCCAAGGTGCGGTCGTGTGCGCTGACGAGAAGAGGAAGCCTTAGCAGTCTCAGCGGACTGCCTATACAACGGAGCGTCCCGAGCGACGGACGTATGCTCCGCTAGCGACACATTTGTACCACAACATCTGGGGCCAGATGTTGTTGAACGAGAGAGGGGCCTCTCTCGCTTGCCGTCCGGATGGACCGGAACGAGCTATGAACCGGACTAAAAGGCTTCCTTCGTTCTCCCTCCGATCCGCCGTCACTGGGTGTGCATTAAGTTAATTTTATAGTGCTCGCATCACCCCAAAATTCCTTCTAGACCGCAACGGGCGAACCCGGCTGCCGAACCATTCGGTGAATGGACGCTACACCGGGCGAGCTAGCGGACGTCAAAGGCCGTCGAACCTACTAGGGTCCTCTTAGGCAATTGGCGTATTACATGAGCACTTTTCCGCTAGCCCTTCATTAATTGTGACGACGGAGGCACACTGTTGGAAGACATCACAGATACATCACCCTAATCTTGATTGTCTGAAATAGAAATTGATAAAGTAGAGTGACCCTGCGGGGAAAGGACCGGAGTGTCCAAATCCCCAACAACATACCGTGACATACGCTTCCCATATTGTCATCGAAATCATACGATACAGAACAGGAGTTAATGCGAGTACACTGACCACATATAGAATGATAATAAGGTCAGAGGAAGACTTCCTCTTAAAACAATTGATCAATATCCTTTCAATGTGAAAAGAAAACAAGTCCTGGTACTCGCACTAACCCCTGGCAATCAAAATACATAATAATAATATGATCCATTAATATAGAAAAAATAATTGAAATCAAAATATTTTGAAAAAATATTTTTTCAGAACAGCCCAAGTTTCTGAAAAGTAACGTTGAGCCCCAATGGATCCCAAGCCTAAGTGTGGACAAAAATTTTAAAAATATTTTAAACAATTTATTCAACACTTACGAATAATAATAATGTATCTAGTTATGATTAAAATAACATAAAGATATTATTATTTAGAAATCCCCCCCTCACACAGAGGGCTGTTGTAAATGTAAACAATGAGTGTAAAAACACTAAAATAAGACTCCAGGCACCCAGGCCCGAAATCAGTTACCAAAAATACACCATCTGATGCAAAACAGAGACTTCCAGGGAAGAAACTGCAGAACATCAGATGGTAGATGCAGAACACAACGCCTAACCACCCGTAGGTGAAGACGTAAACATGGGGAAAGAACAGAATTCATTCTGTTATTCAGCTAAAACTCCCAAGAAATTTTAGTAATAATAATTACAGAAACTATGCCAAAAGCATGGGAGAATAGCAAGGGGGAACTTAAAGGACAGGGAGAGAGGAAAAACACTTGAAAAAACAGTGTAACTAAATAATCAGAATGACAACAAAATGGCTGCTGCCTTGAAAATAGGTAACTTAACATAATTTCATTAAAAAGTTTTAAGTTACAGCCCTGATAATATTCTGTCACACATTCTTTTCCTCTCCTCCTTTTCTATCCTCCTTAGAATCACCATTTCACTAATATTTATGTGTCTGGCATCATTTAAACTGAGATTTAAAAGCACAAAGATCAGTCAGATGTTAACTGATGAAGGGCCAAACTTAGAATGATAAATGGCGCCAATTTTGGAACGTCCTTGACACTGCGCATGCGCAGTAGGGGCGAAGTGTGGAGGGCCTTTCAGGACATGTTTTCTTTAGTTTTAGATGCAAATTTTGGGGATTGGGGGGCAAAATTTGTGTTTGGCCCTATATTTTAAGAGTTAGCACCAGCTATGTCTGGGTCATTGGTACAGTATAAAAATATCATGGTCCGAGGCCTAAAGGTGCTTAAATTTGATTGTCTGATACCCTGCAATAAAAATTTTGAATTAGGCCACACAAAGTAGATCTTCTGTTTCTCAGGCCATTATTTGTGAAATTGCATGTGGGTGAGCGGTTTTTTATTTTATTTTTTATTTCAGTAATTACTTTTTTACCATCAAAAGTTCATGTTCTAGGTTCAGGTTTTAGGCCTCATAATCTACAGAACAGCGTGGGTGGTGGTGTATTTCATCCCTTGAGTGCAAGAAGACTTTGCAATGCTAAAGCATTGCAAAGCCTTCTTGCACTCAAGGGACAAATTTATCAATTTTTTTAACTTGGGTAAAATATCAGACATAAACCATTTAATTTTTATTTTTTTTAAGTTTATATTGGTTATAAAAAGACAGCATGCGGCAGCCAAAAGGACCATGCGCGAGGGCCTGAGAAACAATTTTTTAATTTTTGTAGGCCTTATGAACAACCATTGAATTCAAGTTCACCTGGAAATAAACATTCTGAGACTATCACTTCATACTTGAACACGAGTTCACTGGTTCTTCACTTCCAAATTCCCCAAATTAGTTGAGAATGCCTAAAGTAGAAAAAAAAACGTAACAGAAACCGAAACCCGGGTCTTCACCCCCTAAAAAACCGAAACCGAAACTGAAGTGAAAAAATTACAACCGCCAATTTTTAATTGTAACAAGGCAAATGCATACAGACTTCAAAATTTCACTTTAACCCTTTACCTAACCTGAAAAGCAGACGACACTTGCAAAAATAATTCTTGAATAACTAATTTTTTTCATTTTTTGTCTCAAAAACATAGGTTATGACGCTCGTTGGAATGAGCTCGACGAGCTCAGGCCAACATGGGGTCATAACCTATGTTTTTGAGACAAAAAATGAAAAAAATAATGAAAATTAATTGGCGATTTTTCAGAATAGCGCTGGCCGGTTTTGGCCGTTACGTTAGGTAAGGGGTTAAAGGTAATATGAAGCATATCCACAAGAATCTTAAGCCTTCAAGTTGTGTTACCTGCACTTCAGAATGAAGCCATAAAATGGGCTTCCTGCATTTGACCAGTCAACTGATTGCAAAACTTTTATTAGTTAACAGGAGTTAACTCTAAAACCTATATGCAATTAATAGGTTAAATTTGTACTGAAGGTATAGTAAAAGGTTTGGTGTTTGAAAGATACATATAGTTAATCAGGTTATTCAGTTAAGGGATATCTAGTTAAGTAGGCTGCATTTTAATACCTTTTTGCTTTCTATCTATCAGAGTTCCTGATTTGGGTTTCTCAGCTGCTGCCACTGCCTTCTCTTTCTGTTTTTCTGAGACAGCCTTCTGTCTCTCTGTGCTTAGTGTAGGTTTCTGTTTCTCTGAAGCTGTTATTTTGTGCTTGTCTGCTGCTGCTGACTTCTTTTCTACTGTGGATGCCTTCTGTTTTTCATTCTGTGCAGAGACTTTCTGCTTCTCAGAACCAGTGACTGTTTTGCCTCTTTCACTTTGAGCACCTTTCTGTTTCTCATTGTCTGATATTTTTTTTGATCTTTCAGAAGATGACTTCTCCTTCCCTCGTTCTGAAGGTTTTTGTTTTTCTGAAGCAGAATTCTTTGGTTTGTCACTTGTTGGGGTTGATGATCGTTCTCTCTCTCTTTCTCTCTCCAGTCTTTTTGCAGCTGCCTTTGCCTTCTTTGCTCCTCTATAATAAATCAATACAGAAAACAAACTAAAAAGAACCCAAATTACTATAACCCAAACACAATTTACAAACAACAATTCAAACTTCTACTCCTGAATAATTTAACAACTATTTTTTCAATAAACAGACAATATCATCTTACATATGTTGAGAGATAACTACGAGAAAATTTTGTTCCCATTTTTCCATTTCTGATAATTCCAACATTTCATAAGATAATTTTTTGGAAACCTAAAATAATAATAAACATGAAAAAAAGTGGTAGAAATTTTCTAGTGGTTAGCATATTTATTTACATTGTATTGGTATTTAATGTCACTTTCAGTATCTATGGCTATCTCATGGCCACAACATATGTATGAGGTTAAGTTTAGCCAATCGTTTATACCTATACTGCCCACTTTAGAGGACATGCACTCAGCATTGGTTAACTGGTAGAGTGCTAAATTATTTTTGGCCATCACAACTTCAACACAGGTCTTTGCCTTGTTACAATTTATGGGAGAGTGCCTATGGGCACTCTCCCATAAATTGTAACAAGGCAAACCCTCACAGACTAAATAAAATCACTTCAAAGATAATACAAAGCACATCCACTGAATGTGAGCCTTCAAGCTGTGGTACCGGCACTTCAGAATAAAGCCCAAATATGGGCTTCCAGCACTCTACCAGTTAACGGGTCCTATTTTACTAGCAAAGAAGAATTTCTTTACCACAGTAAACAGGCATTGATCAACTTCCCATGTGAGTATGGTTATCCTACAAGTTATTTAGTACAGCAGCATATGACCACTCCCTCTGGCATAAGCCTAATTTTATGGACAATAAGCATTAGAACACTGTCGTCAAACTCAACAGTTGAAAGCTCAAAGCATCCAGGTGATGTACATTTGCATTCTCATCAGCAACGATTCAGATTCAATTAAGAGTACACATTCCTCACATCTCTTTGAAAACTGGAACTAAAAACCAACATACCTGTTCAAATTGATTATTCTAGAAAACTAGTAAGCAGTGCTCAATGGTATTTGAATACTGGGTAATGGTACTGAAAGCAATTTCAGTTAAATATTCAACTGCACGTTAATTGAATTAGTGAATACCTGATACCAAAGCCACAGGTGCTAACATTGTGTTTCTCAATTTTCATTCAGACATATAAGGATTGTATTGTGAGGATAACAGAAATATTTTGACAAGCTTTAACTGGTAGAGTGCTAAATTATTTTTCGTTATCAAAATTCTTTCTCATGTCTTTGCCTTGTTACAATTTAAAGGAGAGTGCCTAGAGGCCAAGACAAATCAAGACAGACTGAAATAATTTCACTTCAAAGATAATATGAAGCACATCAACAGAATATGAAGCCTTTAAGTTGTGGTACCTTCACTTTAGAAACAAGTGGCCCCTTGAGTCTGAGGCGCTCACCTGACAATAGTTGTTTAAAGAAGGATTTAATTAGCATCTATAGCTAGTTAACACTACAGAAGAATGAAGTTATTCAATTATTTATAACTCTGTTATCCATGCAAGATGATTTTTTTCTAGTACGAGGATGCTACCACAGTAATGTAAAACTTGGGAATCCAAATATCAACCTAGGAACTTAATTTGAACAAACTTAAGTCTGTGCCCTTCACTTCCACCACGAGAAAGCTGTTTACTAAATGTGAAAGCATTCTGAGTGAGGAATCTAAAGGAGAAGATTTTTAAAGAAATTTCCTCATATAGCTCTAAGAAGAAATTCGGGCTACCAAAGGGAGCTCAACTATTAACCCAGGGACCTGATTTGAACAAACTTGAATCTCACCCCACTAGAGATGTTGTATACCAAATTATTACTATTCTTTATTTATTTATTGGTGTTGAAGGTCATATATTTTTGCACAATGGCTAATCATGACCACAACCAGGTGTCAGCCTGGCAGCTGATTTTTGGGAGAAGTGACTTCTCCCTCCAGAGACTTTAGGGAGAAGTCAGGATCCAGGAGGGAGAAGTCAGTGGACATGAAGGAGAAATAAGAAAAAAAAACCCATAAAATGTAAATGACATCGTGACAAAATAAATGAACATAGAGGACACAATTGTGGAGAAAAAAATAAATAAAAGTTATACAAACATACATACACACACAAAACTAAGTCAGATGGTATATAACAGAATGTAGGTTAAAATCCCCCCCCCCCCCCCACCCCACAAAAAACTGTGTCGTTCATGGTTTCTGAATACCCCCTAACTCTTTGCCTAACAGTGATGACTAAGGTTACCATGAAGTTGATTTTGTATTTGCCTCAATGCAGTGGATTTGGAATTTAGTATGACCCATGGTGAGAGTGTTCTTCTCTGTAATAGAAGGTATATTCTTTTTAAAAAAATATTTAAAGTGTTTAAAATAAATTTCAAGTTCATATAAGAAGCTGGTTCATTCATGGTTTCTGAATGCCCTAACTGAGTTGAAAAGCGTAGTTAAAAAAGTTTTCGATATCCTTCGTAAATTAAGCGTTATTAACAATTTGAGTTAATTTATTTCTCAGGTAAATGACAAAATATTTCAGTTGTCTCCCTTTCCGGCAGCGCTGGGTAATAATTAATACACTGTTCAGAAAACTGACAATTTCTGCCAACCATCTTACACTGACACGTGCGATTGGTGCTTTGAAGGTCTGCCATTCTTATCCATCCAAATACCTGTGATTTCTATTGTAGCCTTATTACATTTAACTCCCTTCCAACACAACTTCACAAGTTTTCAAAGAAAAACATTCAATGCAAATTGCGGGGCGAATTTCAATGCAACCAATTTTTCAGTGGAACAGAGCGTAACCGCAAGCAATTTCGATCTGGACGAACTGTCTCCAATACATTTTTTGTTTGTTTTGAAATGGTGGTTAACTTTAATAAATTCTAATTAACTCGATGCGTGTCTTGTGTGATTCGTTGTTTTGGCTGGCACTTTGTTTTTAAATAGCCATTTTGTGCTGGTTGCTATCAGTTGGGGCGAATTGTTCGAACGACTACGCCATTACAATTCTTTTCAGAAATATAAAATTGGGCTAGTTTAGCCTATTTTCATAGCCGTGTGACGGACTTTAACAGCAGCCGTGTTTACTTTTTTTGCGAATGCGGAAGCGGGTGTTTTTAAAAAATAAAACATAAGAAAATACAGTAAACTGCCATGTCTCCCAACGAAGTTTTGGAGGGCGACTTCAATTTCGCCCCCAATGTAAGCCAAGGCGACTTGAGGAATGACAAGGCGACTTCTTCGCCCAAGTCGCCCACTCGGCTGACCCCTGACCACAACATGGAGATAAAGCCAAGTTTAGTCAATCGTTTATACCCACGTTGCCCATTTTAGAGGACTTCCACCCCAAGCATTGGTGACTGGGTCCTATTTCACCAGTTGTATTGTAAACCAAATACAAAAGAATTCTGACTTAGGGACCTGTGAATTGCCGATTTGGATCAAATCGAATATCGAATCAAACTTCGAATCAAATCACAGCTGTCAGATGGCTATGTCATCAAAAGAAAAGTTTTTTTTTCTAAAATAATAACCCCATTTATTAAGACACACAGTTATGTAGAGTGCATTTTTGGCCTCACCACTTCCCATACTATAAACTGAGATATTAATCAATATCCTAGCTATTGACTGAAACTATTTTGATTTGTTGACTTTGTAGCTTCGTAACTGCAGCAATAAACATTTTTAAACGAAACTACCTCACTTTTATCACGTTTTCATGAAAAAAAAAACTTGTTGCAAATCAGATCGACTCCATTCAGTCATGAAGCCATTTGTTTTAAAATGTGGAATGACTGAAACAAAACAATAATTCAACGCCGAATGGAGTTGATCCGCTTGTAAATTAAAGCCTACTCTACTTCTGTTTATATAATAATCAGAGGTATTCTTTTAGAAGACCTTTGCTTTTGACGATGTATCCAGTAACTGTGATTGAACAGAACAATACTCAATATAAAATAATGTGATCATGTTGTGGAACAAATCATTTATTGGTGTTGAACAGCAGAATAACTATTAACTTTTCTAAGTTCAAAACTTTTTTATAAATGGTCACTGGTCATAATACACAATAAGCTGAAGTGAACAGTTGAACAGTGTTTGTAGCAATGTAGCTACAACTGTTGTACAGTTGCAGCTACATTGATACAAACATTGTTACCGCTACAAGTCAGTTATGTTTCTACTCAGAACAATACTCAATATAAAATAATGTGATCAATTATAATCTGTAAACATTCACAGTTATGGCCGAAGTATATTCGAAAATATACCAATTTCCAATTTCGAATCGAATATTGACCATCAAATCGAATTTTGAATCAAATTTCAAAATTTCGCACAAGCCTATTCTGACTGGTGCATCTGGAGAAGATGATTTTTAAAGAAATTCCCTTTTATTGCACTAATTTAAAATTCAGGCTCCCATAAAAAGCCCAAATATTAACTCTGGGACTCAATTTGAACAAACTTGAATCTTACCCCCCTAGAGATGTTGTATACCAAATATCAAAACATTCTAAGAGATGGTTCTGGAGAAGAAGACTTTTAAAGAAATTCCCTCATAATGCACCAAGTTAAAATTCCGGATCCCATAGGGAACCCAAATATACCCAGGGACCCGATTTGAACACAATTGAATCTGACCTACCTAGAGATGTTGCATACCAAAATGAAAGGATTCTAACTGGGAAATCTAAAGAATATTTTAAAAGAAATTCCCTCACATTGCTCCAAGTTAAAATTTTGGCTCACATAGGAAGCCCAAATATGAAACCAGGGACTCGATTTTAACAAGTTAGAATGTGACCCCCTAGTGATTTGTATAATAAATATTAAAGCATTCTGACAGGTGGAAGAAGATTTTTAAAGAAATTTCATCATATTGCACTAAGTTAAAATTTAGTGCCCCCCCCCCCCCCCCTCGGATGCTTTAAACCAAATATCAAAAGATTCTGATCAGTGGTTGAGGAGAAATTTTTTCAGATATGCTGACTCAGCATTTTTTCGATGACTACCCTCCCCCCCCCCCCCCCCCCCCCCCCCCCCCCCCCCCCCCCCAGAAGACCCTGGTTGAGGAGAAATGTTTTTTTTTTTTAATTTTTGCAAATATGCTGACTCAGCATTTTTTCGATGACTACCACCCCCCCCCCCCCCCCCCCCCCTCCTCCAGAAGACCCTGACACAACCGATGGCAATTTTTTTTACCATTCAATTCTACTGGTCCTAAGGACGCTCTGTTGCATGTGTTTTTGGAAATATGGGCATTTGAAAATATTTCTATTTTTAGCTCCTGGGGTTCCCATGGGGACACATGAAATTTTTTTTTTTTTGCATGAGTCAAGTACTTATGACTCAATAATACCACATATCAAATTTGATTTTTAAAGAAATTCCCTTTTATTGCACTAATTTAAAATTCAGGCCCCCATAAAAAGCCCAAATATTAACTCTGGGACTCAATTTGAACAAACTTGAATCTTACCTCCCTAGAGATGTTGTATACCAAATATCAAAACATTCTAAGAAATGGTTCTGGAGAAGAAGACTTTTAAAGAAATTCCCTCATAATGCACCAAGTTAAAATTCCGGATCCCACAGGGAGCCCAAATATACCCAGGGACCCGATTTGAACACAATTGAATCTGACCTACCTAGAGATGTTGCATACCAAAATGAAAGGATTCTAACTGGGAAATCTAAAGAATATTTTAAAAGAAATTCCCTCACATTGCTCCAAGTTAAAATTTTGGCTCACATAGGAAGCCCAAATATGAAACCAGGGACTCGATTTTAACAAGTTAGAATGTGACCCCCTAGTGATTTGTATAATTAATATTAAAGCATTCTGACAGGTGGATCTGAAGAAGATTTTTTAAGAAATTTCATCATATTGCACTAAGTTAAAATTTAGTGCCCCCCCCCCCCCCCTCGGATGCTTTAAACCAAATATCAAAAGATTCTGATCAGTGGTTGAGGAGAAATGTTTTTTTTTTTTAATTTTTGCAAATATGCTGACTCAGCATTTTTTCGATGACTAACCCCCCCTCCCCCCCCCCCTGCTTCCCCCCCCCCCCCCCCCCCCCCCCCCCCCCCCCCAGAAGACCCTGACACAACCGATGGCAATTTTTTTTTACCATTCAATTCTACTGGTCCTAAGGGCGCTCTGTTCCATGTGTTTTTGGAAATATGGGCATTTGAACATTTTTAGCTCCTGGGGTTCCCGTGTGGACACATGAAATTTTTTTTTTTTGCATGAGTCAAGTACTTATGACTCAATAATACCACATATCAAATTTGGTTCAAATCGGACCATCAATTCAGAAAGTTAAAAAATTTATAGTAATTTATATATTTTTCATACTTACCAATGACCCAGACTCAGCTGGTGCTAACTCTAAAATATTTAGGGCCAAATGCAAATTTTACCCCCAATCCCCAAAATTTGCATCTAAAACCGAAAATTACATGTCCTATATGGTCCTCCATACTTTTACTCCACTGCGCATGCGCAGTGTCAAGGAGGTCTCGAAACTGGAGCAATTATCATTCTTACAACCAGTGCCTGGTAAGCGTTATGTACTCAGCAGGGAGGTATGAGTTCCCAACTCATGGGAGGGCCAAATGTCTCACACAGAGCAACACTTAAAAAATATTACATAGATGAGTAAACATTAGCTTTATTTTAAAACCATCCCGGTACCGACTCGGAATTACTGACTCCAAGGGAGGTATTCCCTTGCTTTACACTATAAAGCAGGTGACCTGAGGGAACACCTCCCCCCCCCCCCCTTCCCCTTGCCCTGGATCAAATACTCCAGAGCGAAGAGGGCAGCAGGACAGAGTCACTGCCGGAACCGAAAGCCTACACACAAATAGTTGCCTCTGTTTAGTGGACGACATTCTGGGTGAAAAATAACGGACCTAAACAATGCAGATCTGCAGAAAAGGACTCAATATTTCTCAGATACAAATTCGAGAAAGTGGAGGGCTAAGAACAATATGTAGCCCTCATTAGATCTGTAATAGCAACATTATTAGCGTAAGCCCATGATGTAGAAAGAACTTTTACTTCCTGAGCTTAAAACTAAAGCACAGACTGCTGATTGAAGATATTATCATAAGCAGTACTGATAGTAAATTGAATCCATCTGAGCATAGAATGGATCGAAATGAGGAGGAAGCTTCCACGGCATGTCCCACAACAGACGCCTGAGTAGATTAATCCACGGTCTTTGTGGAGCTAGAAACGTATCAGTCTCATGAGATCTCTCGCTGAGACCTTGTCTGAGCGAAGACAATAGTGAGCATAACAACTGATTAATTTCGCTCTGAGTAACGGCAGACAAACGAGAATGTTGTGTGTTTCAAAGCTCATCCCCTGGTGGGTGAATGACTTGGATGATACCAGATCCGACTTCTTCTCGTTTACTTATTAAACCGAGACGTCGGAGCAATAGAAGCAGATTCTGCACATCGTTCTGAAGCGTTAACTCATTGCCGTACCTCTAAAGGATGTCGTCCAGGTAGGCCGACGTTATCGCAGACGAATGAGCTTGGAAATGAGTCATTACCGAGTTCGTTATTCGAGTGAAAGCCCAGGGGGCTAGATTCAGACCGAAGCACATTGCTTGGAGCTGATACACGACTCCTATGATGAAGAAGCGAAGATACTTTCTGAACGCCTAATGTACCATGACGTGAGAGTATGCATCTTGAGATCTATGTATGTAGCATAGTCGTACACCCGAATACTCGCTCTGACCAATCGGATGGACTCCATATATAAACTTGGAGCCACGATCAGCCTGTTTATCCAGCTCAGATTTATGAGTGGATGGAACGAGCCGTCTGGTTTTGGAACCAGAAAAGGATGGTTGTAGAAACCCGGAAATTCCTGGATTTCTACGATCTCTATCGCGATCATTCCAGAAGAGACTGGACTTCTGATGGAAGCGAGCCTCCTTCCTGCGGACTTGACGGAAGCTGAGTCCATCTTGGACTTCGAGTTAATGGAGGATTTCGTTTGAAGGACAATTTAGTCCTCCCAAAATCATCCCTCGAATCCAAGGGACATCTGTAATCTAATCCCAATTAATTGAGAAACTCGACAGTCTTCCGCTCACTAGTACACAATAAAGGTTAATACCATTACCTCCTGGTACTGCGAGGCTTGCGGAGGGAGAAGCCATGTCCTCCACGGCCCGCACCTCGCCCCGTCGACCTAGGGGCGTCTGACCAGATGTCTCGGCCAGAATTACGGCCCCTACCTGAGTCGCTACCCTGACGGTCTATAGAGTAAGACCATGAGGATGCATAGGAACCTCTATAGGAACTTCCCTTGGACGTATTTGTCCCAGAAGCGCCTGTCCTACTTTTCTCTGCTGAATCCGACTACATGGAAGCGGATTTGAATAGCAGAGAGTCTGAAGCTTTCTTAGTTATCTGATCATAGACTGCGAAAAGCTTGCCGTCGAAGAAAACTCTCCCGAGACCAGAGCGACTCTGAGAGAGTTTTTCACCTTACTATCCACACGCGTGAATGTAGCCAGGGCCGCATCACGTCTAATCTACTCCATATTGCCACTACAAGGACGGAGTTTTACGTGAGGTCCTTGAAAGAACTCTTAAGGAGGTTGTACATCCTAGAATTCTTTTTCCTTTGAGACGTAATGAAAACGCTCTGGTAAGGTGAACTGCGTACGATGATGCGTCTAAGCTAATCCTGCTAGACGATATTGTCGTTTCCAACATCGTGGTTGGAATTGACACTGACGACGGTATAACAATACTAGATCCTGGCCTGGTCGTCAAGACGCAGAGAACTCTCAGAATGCTCTGTCCTGCCGTTTCAAGTTATTCCTTGAATTGATGAAAGGCAGATGTAGAGCATTTGCCGATAAGAAACCTGACCTGCCCATTTAGGTAGCAAGTTATATAAATATAGCGTCATTCAACAGATCAAATGTCCGTGAGACATATCTGGACTATGTCGGAAACTGAGGGATGATGTCCCTAAACCGATAAGAATTCTGAGTCCAGTGGCACTATCAGTCTCTTATCCGGCAACGCAGCAATTTTGGTCTGGAGGAACAACGTCAGAAGTTAATGCCGGATGCACTCTACGGCAATTATGTTGTTCCGAAAGGGAAAATACAACTCATCCGTATCCCTTTCACCATCCTGTCAGACCACTTGTAATTCTTGGTCGTCCGTGCCTGAACCTGCATAGGAACGTACCAGCCCAGCTTCCTCGGATAATTCTTAATCCGACAGAGTTACTGCCGGGTGCTGGGATGCTGCGAAAATTTGTGCTATCTGCGATAGCACGTAAGTAACAAAGGCCTATGGAGCTGCAGTCTTACAGAATTTAGCTGCTAGAAGCTCCTTGGACATTGATTCCTGCATATTTCTTATATGCGAACGTCCGGAGTATGAAGGCCTCGTATCCTTGGCTACCGGATGGCGTGACCTGGTCACCATAGAATCCCTGGTCGGCGATGTTGGTTGAATATGACTGGTCACGTAGCCAAGGTGCAGTCACGTGTGCTGCTGTGAGGATGAGGAAGCCGAATGAGCAGTCTCTCTGGACTGTCTATATAACGGAGCGTCCCGAGCGGTGGACGTATGCCCCAACTGAGGAACGTTTTGTACCACAACATCTGTGCCCAGATGTTGTAGTACGAGAGAGGGACCTCTCTCACTCGCAGCCCGGATGGACCTGTACGAGCTAGGAACCGGAATAATAGGCTTCCTCCGTACCATCCTCGTATCCGTCATCACTGGGTGTGCACATTGTATTTTATAGTGCTGGCACGAACCCGGGTGCTGAGCCATTCGGTGAATGGTCGTGACACTGGGCGAGCTAGTGGGTGTCAAAGCCATCGATCCTACTAGGAAACTCCAGACAATTGACACATCTACATGAGCACTTTTGCCGCTAACTCTTCATTAGACTGTGACTACTGAAGCACACTTTATGAAGACATCAATGTAACAACACCTTGTTCATGTTACTCTATGAGACCTGTGGAGCTGCGGTCCTACGTGAATTATCCGCTGGAAGCTCCCGGGACATTCATTCCTGCATTTATATAATATGCGAACGCCCCAACTGGAAAGGTCTCGCATCCTTGGCTACCAGATGGAGTGACCTGGTCGAAGTGTATTCCTTGGTTGGCGAAGCAGGAGCACCAGGGACGTTCAATCCTGCATTTATATAATATGCGAACGTCCCCTAGAAATCTGTGGTCACATAGCCAAGGTGCGGTCGTGTGTGTTGACGAAGATGAGGAAGCCAATATAACAGCCTCGTCGGACTGTCATGTGATGGAGCGTCCCGAGCAGGAGGAGTGGACATAAGCTCTGACTAAGCGAACAAACATACAACAACATCGCGGCACAGATGTTGATGCAAGAGAGAGGGGGCCTCTCTCGCTCGCGGTCCGGGGGAACTGGACGAGCTAGCTATCGAACTGACAGGCTTCCTCCGTACTACCCTAGTATCCATCGTTGCTGGGTGTGCACATCTGAAGTTTTATAGTGCTCGCATCACCCAATCTGCTTCCCTGGACCGCGACGGACGAACCCGGGTGCTGAGCCATTCTTTCCTGGTGAATGGTCGCGACACCGGGCAGACTAGTGGGCGATCAATGCCTTCGATCGAACTAGCGAACTCCCGGCAATTGTCGTAATACCTTGAGCACTTCCCACTAGCCCTAATATTGCAACGACGGAGACACACTTGTTGAAGATATCACGGAAACATCACTCTGAATTCTGAAAAAGAAACTGATAATATAGAGTGACCCTACGGAGAGAGGACCGTAATGGACCCCTCACCGCTAACAAAATACCGTGACACACGTCTCCAATGTTGTCATATCAATCAACACACACAGAGCAAGAATTAGTGTGACTACATTGACTATAAGAAACACAATGAACCTGTGAATTAGAGGAAGATATCCTCGCATTACAATTAAAGAATATTTTTTCAACATGAAAAAATATACACAGTCATATTACTCGCACTAACCCTTGAAATAAATATACATAATATATTATAATCCATTATAACATTTCAAAAGAAAATAATTTCCCCCAAAAAAATTTTTTGAAAAATTTTTCAGAAGAGCCCAAGTTCCCAATGGGAACAATGAGCCCAAATGGATCCAAAAAAAGCCTAAGTGTGTACAAAAATTTTAAAATCATTTCCAAAAATTAATGTAACACTTACGGACAATATTAATGTATCCTGCTATGAACTGAACTGAGCAGATGACAAGTAATCACTATAAGAAGTAACCATTGTCAACATGAACAAAAAGTGTAAACAAACCGGAAACATGACTCCAGGTACTGATAAACATGGCCCGAAATCAGTTACCAATTTAAACACTATCTGATGCAAAACAGAGACTTCCTGAGAAGAAACTGCAGAACATCAGATGGTAGATGCAGACCAAAACGCCTAACCACCCAAGGTTGAGGACGTAAACATGGGGAAAAAAACAGAAAATAATTCTGTTTCCAAGCCAAAACTCCCAAGAAATTTTAGTAATAAACATTACAAAAAATAAGCCAAAAGCATGGGAGAATAGCTAGGGGGGAATAACGGAAAGGGAGAGAGGAAACACTGATTTAACAATGGAACATTCATAGCAAGAATGACCAGAACAAGGTCATGCCTCGAAAATAGGTAACATGAATAATTTCGTAAAATAATTATAAGTTACAGCCCTGAACATTTGTTTCCACTGTTTTTTCCTCTCCTCCTTCTATTTCCAACTTATATCCACCATTTCTCTCATAATTATGTGTCTGGCATCCTTAAAACTGAGATTTACAAGCACAAATAACAGTGAAGTGTAACTATATTGAGGGCCAAACAAAGAATGATAATTGTGCCAATTTCGAGACTTCCTTGACACTGCGCATGCGCAGTGGAGTAAAAGTATGGAGGACCATATAGGACATGTAATTTTCGATTTTAGATGCAAATTTGGGGGATTGGTGGGTAAAATTTGCGTTTGGCCCCAGATATTTTAGAGTTAGCACCAGCGAAGTCTGGGTCATTGGTACAGTATAAAAATATAGAAATTTTGGGCGGGCCAAAAATCTTGCCCCTCCCTATTACAAAGGCAAATATTGATCCACGAACTTCGTTTTAACAAACGTGATTTTACACCTCAAAAGGAAGCCCCATACCAAATATCAAGTCACTGTACCCCTGGTTCATGAGAAGAAGATTTTTTAAGAATTTTGGTGGATTTTCCTCCATCCCCTACCTACGAGGCTGGGCAAGTTGATTTGATAAAAAAGCAAAATGCGATGTCAGAACAAGCAATCACCTCACATATAACTAAAATTGATTCAGAGGTCTAGGCGGGGAATGTGCAAACACCATGTTCACGGACGAAAGACGACGAACTGAGATCACTATAGCTCATCCTGACTTTCAGTCAGGTGAGCTAAAAAGCCCAAATGTGGAATTCCAGCCCTTAATCAGTTAAAAAAAACAAGAGGCCCCAAAGGGCCTTAATCGCTCACCGGCCAAGGTGGTTCAAAGAAATATTTGGGGTCACATTCAGTTAGAAATGGTTCATCAACACTACAAAGGAATGAAGTCATGAGAGGCAAATTTTATGGAAAAACACCAAGGAATGGATTTGACCAAACCTGAACGTAACATGCCCTCCCACCCTACCCCTGCCCATAGAGCCCAAATATTAAGCTAAGGACTCATATTGAACAAAGTTGAATCTGATCCCCCTTGAGATGTCATATACCAAATAGGAAAGAATTCTGACTGGTGGATATGAAGAAGGTTTTTAAAGAAATCACCTCACATTGCACTAAGTTAAACTTTGGGCTCAAATAGGAAGACAAAATATTAACCCAGGGTCCCGATTTGAACAAACTTGAATCTGACCCACCTAGAGATGTTGTATACCAAATATGAAAGGATTCTGATTGGTGGATTTGAAGAAGAAGATAATTAAAAAAAAATTCCTTCTTATTGCACTTAGTTAAAATTCAGGCTCCCATTGGTAGCCCAAATAATTAATAACCCCGGGACCAGGTTTGAACAAACTTGAGTCTTACCCTCCAAGAGATGTTGTATACCAAATATGAAAGGATTCTGACTGGTGGATCTGAAGAAGATTTTTAAAGAAATTTTCTTATACTGTACTGTTAAAATTTCGGCTCCCATAGGGAGCCCAAATATCAACCCATGGTCTAGGATTGAACAAACTTAAATCTAACCCTCCTAGAGATGTTGCATATCAAATATGATAGCATTCTGACTACATGGTCTGAAGAAGAAGATATTAAAAACAAGTCGGAAGATGACCCAAAATTTCAGGCTATAAATTGTTTTTTTCCATCTCAAAATTGAACAACATGCATAAAAATCCCCCAAAAATGTCCGAATTTTGCTCCAAAAAATTTCGGAGTCCAAACCTGACCCCAAATTTTATTTTTTCTTTTCAAAATTGAACAAAACGCATAAAAAAAACAATGGTTTTTTTCCAAATTTTCGTCCAAAATTTCCAAGTCTGAACCCAAAATTTTCAGGCTAAACATTTTTTTTTATCTCAAAATTGAACAAAAAACGGATACAATTTTTTTTTTTAAATTCCGGATTTTGGTCCAAAATTTCGGGACTGGACCCAAAATTTTCAGGCTAAAAATTTTTTTTTGGGGTGGGGGGGGGGGGAGGTCTCAAAATTGAACAAAACACATAAATGAAAGTGTCAATGACACTGTAGCTCAACTTGTCAAGACAAAGACATGTACATGTATAGTATGTGACACAGCAATGACAAACATCTAGGTAATGACCTGATAACAAAGGTACATATAAAGTATTGTAACGGTCTGTACATAAATACTGACCGTTGCCTGTAACAAATGTATAGGTAAAGTATTGTAAAGGTGGGTGACAGTCAGATGCTAAACTAGAAAAAAATCTTTGAGTCCCAGAGTGGGTCTGACTGAACCCCAAAATATTTGTTCTCATAGCACAGTGATAACAAAGGCACCCCAAAACACACTCGTTCCTGTCCCAAGGTGAAAACAAAAGTACTCAAGAAGTTTTGTGAAGATCAGTTCATAAATACGAGCTGTATAGAACTTGTGACAAAAAACTGATTGGACCTAATTTCGGTACAAAATGGCCACTGGCAGCCATCTTGAATTTTGGACCGTACCCAGAAACACTCATTCTCATCCCAAGGAGATAACAAAGGTACCCAAGAAGTTTTGTGAAGATCGGTTCATAAATACAGCCTCTACCCTGAGCCGTATTGACATGTGTGCTTACATTGTGTAAGTAGCACTGAATAAATCAAAGTTCATCTAATTTGCATAATTTCTGCACGAAAAAAAACCCCTTACAATATGTGATGTATTCCATGTTACTAAACATTCATACAAAAATTTATTAAAATCAGAACTTTCATACAGAAGTTCTATACAAAAGACTGATTGCACTAATTTTGGTACAAAATGGCTGCTGGTGGCCATCTTGAATTTCGGACCACACCCAAAAACACTCGCTCTCATCCCACGGTGATAACAAAGGTACCCAAGAAGTTTCGTAAAGATTGGTTCATAAATATGGCCTCTAGTCTGAGCTGTATAGAAGTTGTGTACAAAAAACTGATTAGACCTAATTTCGGTACAAAATGGTCACTAGCAGCCATCTTGA
This sequence comes from Pictodentalium vernedei, assembly GCA_031216915.1. Lineage (NCBI taxonomy): Eukaryota > Metazoa > Mollusca > Scaphopoda > Dentaliida > Dentaliidae > Pictodentalium > Pictodentalium vernedei. Next base: position 333,417,992 of record CM062293.1, on the reverse strand, counting down.
ATTTTAGACTGCACCCAGAAACACTCGTTCTCGTCCCAAGGTGATAACAAAGGTACCCAAGACATTTCGTGAAGATCAGTTCATAAATACAGACTCTAGTCTGAGCCGTATTGACATGTGTACTTACTGTGTGTAAGTCGCACTGAAAAAATCAAAGTTCATCTAATTTGCATAATTTCTGCACGAGAAAAAAACCCGTATTATATGTGATGCATCCCATGGTACTAAACATTCACACAAAAAAATTATTCAAATCAGGGCTTTCATATGGAAGTTCTGTGCAAAAATCTGATTGCACCTAATTTTGTACAAAATGGCTGCCATCGGCCATCTTGAATTTCGGACCGGACCCCAAAACACTCGTTCTCATCCCACGGTGATACCAAAGGTACCCAAGAAGTTTCGTAAAGATGGGTTCATAAATACGGCCTCTAGCCCGAGCTGTATTGGCATTTGCACTTACAGTGCTGAAAGTAACCCCAAAAAACATCAAAATTAGTCTAATTTGCACAATTTACGTACGAGAAAAAAACCCGTATTATATGTGATGTATCCCATGGTACTAAACATTCATACAAAAAATTATTCAAATCAGAGCTTTCATATGGAAGTTCTGTACAAAAAACAGATTTCTGCATCGTCGGTACAAAATGGCAGCTGGCAGCCATCTTGAATTTCAGACCGCACCCAAAAACACTCGTTCTCGTCCCACGGTCGTAACAAAGGTACCCAAGAAGTTTTGTAGAGATCGGTTCATAAATACGGCCTCTAGCCCGAGCCATAGCAGCTTGGCACTTACAGCTCTGAAAGTAACACTAAATAAATCAAAGTCAGTCTAATTTGCATAATTTACGCACGAGAAAAAAACCCGTATTATATGTGATGTATCCCATGGTCCTAAACATTTATACAAAACTTTATTCAAATCAGAACTTTCATACAGAAGTTCTGTACAAAAAACTGATTTTTGCATCATCGGTACAAAATGGCCACTGGCAGCCATCTTGAATTTCGGACCACACCTAAAAACACTCGTTCCCGTCCCAGGGTCATAACAAAGGTACACAAGAAGTTTCGTAAAGATCGGTTCATAAATACGACCTCTAGCCCGAGCCATAGCCAATTGTTGACGTACGGACAGACGGACGACGGGCCATGACAATAGCTCAAATTTGACTTCGTCAAAGTTGAGCTAAAAATCCAAAATCAAAGTCCGAACCAGACTCAAAATTTTCAACCCAGAGACCCAATTTGAACAAACTTGAATCTGACCCCTCCTAGAGATGATGCATACTAAATGTTAAAGGATTCTGTCTGGTGGATCTGAAGAAAAAGATTTTTAAAGAAATTTTCTCATATTGCACTAAGTTAAAATTCAGGCTCCCATAGGGAACCCAAATATTACCCGAGAAACTCGATTTGAACACACTTGAATCTGGCCCCTCTAGAGATGATGTATACCAAATATGAGAGGATTCTGACTGGTGAATCTGAAGAAGAAGATTTTTAAAGAATATTCCATGCATTGCACAAAGTTAAAATTTAGGCTCCCATAGGGAGCCCAAATATTAACCCAGCAACTCAATTTGAACAAACTTGAATCTGACCCTACAAGAGATGTTGTATACCAAATATGAAAGCATTCTGACTGGTGAATCTGAAGAAGAAGATTTTTAAAGAAATTTCCTCAAATTGCACCAAGTTAAACTTTGGGCTCCAATAGAGAGCCCAAATCTTAACCCAGGGACTCGATTTGAACAAACTTGAATTTGAACCCCCTAGAGATGTAGTATACCAAATATGAAAGCATGCTGGGCTGGTGGATCTGAAGAAGATTTTTTTGAATTTTTGAAAAAATTTATGGGTTCTATCAGAGTTATGCCCCTTCTGGGGCCCCCTGTGGGCACGGCAAGCTTATTTGTACAAACTTGAATTGACATATGATAAGGAACATGCACACAAAATTTGGTTCAATTTGGTCGAGTAGTTTGTGAGGAGAAGTCGGTAATGTAAAGTTAACGACGGACGACGACGACGGACGGCAAGTGATAAGTTAAGTTCCCCTCGGTGAGCTAAAAACCCAAACAGTCACAAACATTACAATACCAAAACTAACAATCTACTGGTAATGATTTTCAAACTTCAATGTGTGTCAGTACCAATTTGAATCCCAGTATTACTGGTATATCGATATTCTGTGCAGCCCTAATAGTAACTTCCATCCCCCAAAAGTTTGGAGAAGACAGATTATGGTGTAAAGATTATCCCCAATGACAAGATTGGCAAGAGGCAACAGCTTTTGGCAATTTCTGAAGGCACAAGGCATCAAGTTTGCAAATAATATTTATGCATCTATCATTCATCATTCTGCATTCCTTTTTTCCTTCCCATAAAGACAGACAATAATTATTTCTTATTTTTAGCCTAACAGGTGGTCCAAGAGGAAGGAACAAATTTTCTAACAGAAATCTAGAAGATGTTGCACAGAAAAATCCGTTCTGGATTTTATTCTGTAAGTACTTGCACAAACTGTAAATTGGGGTACAAATGTTGAAATTATCATGGCAATTCCAAATACTGGCTTTTTAAATGTCCCTTTAAGAATCTTGACCCCCACACCAAAGGTAGCTGCATACCCAATAAAATCAAAAGAAAGAAGATTTTTCAAATATTTTGTTAGAGCTCAAATCTACCACACCAGGGACCAGCCGTGAGGGCGACTAGGGCAATTATGTTGCCCTTCTAAGCCCAGAGTCGCCTAGAAAAATAGTCGGGGCGACTACAAGTCGCCCTCTAAAAATTGGCCAAAATGAGGAAAGGCTGCACTGAGTGATCCGAGGTTTACATAAAAACGAATATTTTCAAGAATCGAATGTGCTTTAGTGTGATAAATGGGCATTTTCATTCGTCAAATAAACAACCATTTATTTGAAATCATACGACAATCAATTGTCCAGTGTCGCTTTTGGCGGATTTTTTATTTCTATTTTGTTCTGTTTCAGTCGGAGCTTCAAGTGTCGAAACGAAAATAGTGACTTAAGCGACTCAACAAAATAACCCAGTTTGAAAGTAGGTTACCTCGCTTAGGATGCAGAAAATGTATACACAACGGACGTATTTTCTAACACTGTATTTTTATTTTGTTGTTGGGCCGTCTATTCCCAGAAAAACACGAATGGAATTGAAACACGTGAAAAAAAGGTTTAGCGATGACAAGAAAAGCTTTGTACAGGACGCAAGTGTGCATGTGAAGGATCTTGAGAAAGGGGTCCTCCTAAACACTGGATTGACGCGAAATGATGCGGAAAGATACCGGAATGCTGTAAAGATGATGCGGAATGACATTTATTTTACAAAATACTCGACTCCAGAATGTATTTTGTTTATTAACTAACAAAGTACCATCCAAGCAACCTTCTTACATCTGGTCCTGTTCACACTTTCAGACTTAGGCAATTATTAGCTTAGCTGGACTTTGGTGAAAGGCAACCACAGGAGGGTGCTGTGGGATTGGCATGAAGAAGAGGGGAGGGGTCATGAAGGAGAGGGTAGCAGTGGGGGATTTTCAGTCAATAATTACTTTGTGATTTTTTACCTGGCACAAATGCATCACAGACAACTGGACCTGGATTAATCGGACGTTAATGGAGGACCACAAGCTGGAAATATGAAGGGGCGGCAGGGGATGGTACATAAATATTCTTAATATTCCCCACTTGCCAATGAAGTCTCCCTACTTGACTCTGTAGTCTCCCTATTTTTTCTGGAGGGAGACATGAAGTCTCCCTAAAATTCCCCCCTAGGCTGGTCCCTGTACCACAGAACCGCAACACCATGACAAATTGAATGCTGGTCGGTCAAGAATATTTTGTACCATGCTTGGTGAGATTTCACTAAGTTGTAATCTTGAGGAAGATAAAAACAGAAAAGCTAACAGATACTAGACAAGTGCTAGCAGAAACTCAGTAATTTTCCAGTGAGAAAAAGGGTCAGACTGTCTTTTTCACACAAGTATTCAATAGCTCACTCCAACTGGCTCTTTACCTACCTACCATCATATACCATTTCTTGAATGTGTTTTAATCATAAAGTATTCTTATATATGATACTCACATGTGAGCCTTGAGTAATTCTTTCTGCTTCTGAAGTCCTGCCTCATTACATTTCAATACTCTACTCTCTGGTACCCATTCATCCCAGCTGAAATGAGAAGGTTGTACATTTATTTTAAATTACCCAAATTCATTGTTAAGAGAACAGAATATTTAATATATACTTTATTTCTAATTAACCTTTTACCTAATGTAAGGTCTATATCTGGCCAGTGATAATCAGAACAAGAAAATTTCAGCAGAGCTGATGGATTCCCCCCCCCCCTCCCCCACCCCCCGAATATGAGTGCAAAGGTAAGGCATGACAGTGACAGTTTGTAATACAATGGAGATAAACTCAAGCAAGTGCAGCTGTTAAAAGTTTCAGTAAACATTGTGTACAGGTCTGCCAGGCAAAAATGGTCTCTCAAAATAAGAGGTCTCTCATGACAGGTAAAGGTCACAACAAACTTGATCCAAGAGCAAGCATTCTTGAAGTATAAGCAACGCACTTCAGTCATTTGCAACCATCAAGTTAACTATGAACAAGATCTGTATATTGAATCAATTTTCATTTGAATGAATAGTTGACATTGAACTTAGTTATGACCTTGTGTCAAGGTCATGATCACACCTTGGTTCATAAGAAATTATTGTGTGAATATGAAGATGATCAGTCCACAGAATAATTATGGACCAAAGCTAGAATGGAGGAACAAACAAATGAGCGAATGGTCTCGGACCTTGATCTTTCACACCCTTGGGTCATAAGCAATTATTGTGTGAACATGAAGACGATCAGTCCATGGAATAATTTTTTATAGACCAAAGCTAGAATGGAGGAACAAACAAATGAATGAATGGTCTTGGACCTTCATCTTTCAGCTATAACCTTGCATCAAGGAAAGGACACACACTTGAGTTTTTAACAATCAATATGTGAAGCATGAACAAGATTATGGACCAGACAAATTTAGAATGGAGAAACAAACAAACAAATGGTCTATTACCTTGACCTAAGAGCTATGGCCTTGGGTCAAGGTCACGGCACATCCTTGGGTCCTAAGTAAGGTATGTGTGTGAGGTATGAAGATGATTAATCCATTGAATAATTTTTTATGAAATGGACAGCTAAAATGGAGGAACAAACAAATGGTATGTGACCTTGACCTTGAAACTATGACCTTGGGTCAAGATCATGACACACTCTTGAGAAAAATGCAATCATTATGTGAAGTATGAACAAGATCGGTCCATTCAATAAATTTGTATGGACCGGTTTAGAATTGAGAAACACACAAACAAATGGTCCGTGACCTTGACATTGAAACAAAGACAATGGTTCAAGGTCAAGACACACCTTCAGGACATAAGCTATAACTGTGTGAATTATGTACAAAATAGGTTCACAGAATGATTTTTTATGTGAATGATTTTTTTATGGAACGGACAAGGTTAGAATGTAGAAACAAACAAACAAATGACCTGTGACCTTGGATCTATGACCTTGGGCCAAGGTCATGACACACCCCTGGGTCATATGCAACCATTCTGTGAAATATGAACAAGATCAGTCCATTGAAAAATTTTATGGACTGGACAACTTTAGAATGGATGCACAGACTGACGCATGGACAGACACATGTCTACATGGATGGGCACAGATGACAGAAGAACAGACAAATCAGCTACTATATGCTCCCTGAAAAGTTTTTGGTGAACATAAAAATCACCATTCAAACTTTGTTATTTTTTCTCTTGTTTCCTCCAAATCATAGCTTATGACTTACTGGAACAAGCTCGTTGAGCTTGTTCCACTGGGGGGTCATCAGCTATATTTTTGAGGTAACAAATTACATTTTTAAAGTTATTCCAGAAACTGTTGTAGCAAGCAATATCTGCAGTCATGGTAGATGAAGACTTAACAGAGAACTTTGTAAGCTCACATATTCTGAAACCTTATTGAAAAAGGAAAGTCATATAATGAGAAAGTTACCATCGATACAGTTTCGGAAGAGTGGATTACTAGTAATAAAGCTCTCATGGAATTATTTTTCCACCTATTAAGAAACTCATATTCTGTGAAAAGTATTACCCTTTACCTTACCCTTACTAGGCCTTCACGGTATTTTGATATATGTACCGAAACTCGATATTTTTTTAAATACCGATTGCATACCGAAAATGTTCACTCATTCAATATATCAAAATTTTCAGTATTATCGATTAATATTTTATTAAAGTCCCAAACTAATGCAGAAAATGGACAATTTTCTCTTGTTTGTGTTCAAATATCACTCAAACATAGAATGAAGTTGCGAAATTCGACACATGTAGAGCAGCTAGCCAATTATACAGATAAAAATGACATGTGTAAAGCCAGTAAACTATATTGAGTAATTACATAGCACACAAAAGATGACTACTACGAGTTATTTAATTTGAATCCCCTGACATTGCTGACATATCATTGGTTTGCTGAACTTGGCTCCTGCACATGTGCAAATAAATCCTGATGGCTTTTTATTAACGTGAATCCTGTTTCAATGATAATTACACAACTGAGAGCAAAACAATCTAGCAAATACAAAGAGTTTCTGTAAGTGCGCATCCTGTCCCAGTGTGTAGCTTGAAATATTTTGTTATTTAAGATTTTAGTGCATCATGAATTATTTGTTAAGAATATATGAATTTGTTATGAGTTAAGACTTTTTATGTTATTTTTACACCCACAAGTTTTCAAAGTCGTAAGCGACTATTAATTGCATTCAAAAGCGACATGCTCCACCGTCCATGCCGAATAATGACTTTTTCTCAACAATTTTTCATGGAAGTTTATTGTTGTAATGTAAAAATATTTAACCAAAGTTTCGATGATTCTGTTATCAAATACTTGTACATTACAGTGATATTCAGAATCTGGCAATAATCGCATATTATGTGTATGTGGGTATATTATATTCTTGATATCTCAGAATGTACAAAAATTTTACCAAAGTTTTTGAAGAAACTGGTCAAATATTTGTATGTTCCAGCGATATTCAGTCATACCGCGTTTTTTTTTAAAATACTGAAACTCAGTATCGAAAGTTGAATACCAGGAAGGCCTAGACGTTACCTAAATAGCAAACAACACTTGCAAAGGAATTCTTTAACAGGTAAAATTTTTTCACTTTTTGCCTCAAAAACAGTTTATGAACCCTCATTGGAACAAGCTCCTTGTGGGGTTAAAAGCAAAAATTTATAAAATAATAAAGTTTAGAATGGTGATTTTAATGAATGGTGCTGGTTGGCTGTGGTTGTTACATAAGCTAATGGATTACAAGGCAAAGGCAAACTTTCAGAAAATGAACTTCGAAGTTAAATCCACAGGTACCTCGAAAGAAGCATTCCTTTTGCTTCTTGAATAGTTTTTCATGAGAATTTAGAATTATTTGAGGGCCAGAAAATCCTCTATTTCACCAACAAAAGCAGTTGCACAATATGCTTTTCCACTCAAAAACGGGATCATAATTGACTATAGATTATAACTGATTAACCTTCAACCTTACGTACATTTGTAACAGCAATATCTGGCCAATGAGTTTACAAAAATTGCCATTTCAAACTTTATTATTTTCTCAGATAATGTTGCTCCCAAAATATTGCCTATGACCCCACTCTGGATCAAGCTTGTTTGAATGAGTATCATGTGCAAAAAATGAAACTCTTCAGTTATTCAAGACTATTTTTGCAAATGTTATTTACTAGTCATGTTAGGTAATATCAGTCCCTTTTTTTTTTTATTTGACACTTTTGACGGCCATGGTCACCTTGTATTGGGACATTTTTCCGGGAGGAGGAAGGCGGAGTAACCAGAGAGAACCACCAAGCTGAGAAGAGCAACTCTCAGACTCCCCAACGTACTAATTCTGCACAAGCAGGATTAGCAGTGGTTGAAAACAAGTCTGCCATCAAGATGCAGTATGAATTAGTGCACACCACCATGCTCTCACATAGACAACCAGGATTACGTGCCTTGCCCAATCACACAACACAGTTACCTGTGGCATGGATTGAACCATGGACCTTCCGGTTTGAATCAGACTCCAATAGCAATGAATCAGTATGGAGAAACAAAGATGGCTTTTGTTGACTTAAGAATCAAAATATGAAGTCAGCCACCTACAGATCTATATGTAAGCTTCCATATGTTATTCTTTGATCTATATATTTCCAAGCCAGAAAATAAGCAGACTGTCATCTGCAAAATGAGGATCCCAGAGGGTGAATTTGGTGATGCTACCCTGCACTGCAGGGTAGCATCATTAAATTTACCCTCTGTGAACCTCAATCTGGACCAGGGTCTCAAACCTGAACAGAAAGAGGTACCCAGAGGATAAATTGGCCCACTGTATGGGATATCATCAACAAATTTGCCCTCTGGGAACCTCATTCTGCAAATAACAGATTGCTTATTTTCTGGCTTGTATATTTCTGTACTGAAGCTTAGTGCTTTGATGGAATTTCAATTAAATGCATGGGCAGTGGTTTCAAGTAGTGTCTTGGCCACCTAGACAGGCAGCCAACACTTGATTAGAATCACCAGCAAACCATTAGAATTGCAAGATGTGATATAGGATTTACAGAAAGTTGTTTAGGTCTTGACTAGTAGTCTACAGTCTATAGAGCCAAAAGACACTCTGCCTTAAATTGTAACCAAGCAAATCCAAGTAATTTCACTTCAAAGATAATATGAAGCAACTCCACATAATTTGCAGCTTTTAAGATTCAGCACCTACACAACTGTTTACAGTATAGTTTCAAAAGCTCGAAACGGTTTATTTACAAAATGGGCTGGAAGCTTGTCACAGTTGTGTTTTCCATTAATTCTCCAACATGGTAAGGAAAATTATTAAATTAACCCTTTAAGGCCTAATTCTTACTTTGATCGCTTTTTACTGAAATAGAACAGATGCAGTCCCTGGGTTACATTCCAAATATCTCAGCAGATGTTTCTAAAGCCCAAATATTTAAATTTTATAGTAAATTTCCTTTCTTATTATACCTACCACAATTGTTTACAACAGGCTTGCACTACAGTGGAAGTCCCTAACTCGCAAGTATACCCTATTTTTGTTCTTTCCCAAGCAATTTGGGAAAGAAAAGGCGATGCAAAATAACCAAGAAAAAATAAGCCAAACAACTGGGCCGTGTGTGACTGGCACACACCCAGTAGGGAACACACTTCTCTGAAACAATCCATGGTATCGGTGCGCAGACATATAACCAACGTTTCATTCTATTTGAAATCCACAAACATTGGAGTTATGTGGCCAGCGGGGAGGAAGAATTCTTACCTGAATAAGAAGACGGGAGGGTCTCCAGGTAAACAGATGTGGTAGGTATAATAAGAAAACAAATTTAACATAAAATTTAAATTTCTTATCAATCTACCCAACAATTGTTTACAACAGGCTGAATAGACAATAGGAGGAGGGAATCACATTACCAACCCCAACATAAACCGACTGCACTGGTACCATGGACAGAAAAAGAGTTCCCGAGGCCTATAAAGCCATCAAATCATCAGCATCGATATAGATAATGAGAGATGAGGCATATGGCAATGTGTGACACATAGATAAAAGGACAGTTGCAAAGCACAAGGCTTGAACTGGTATTGAAAGAAAAGGCTAATGGCTAGGGTTGATAACAGCCCGAGCAGAAGAAACAGGTCCTAGAGAAAAAGGTTCTCATACTGCTCTTGCAACTGATGCAGTAGAAGGAGGAGAAAGCATTTCTCCAGTAGGCTGCCTGCATAACGTCTGACAACCTGACAGAGTTATCATAAGCCCAGGAAAGAGACAATGCACGCACCTCGTAGGCAGAAATGGGATTGGTAATACAATCGTCCCTTGCCAAATGAGCATATGACGCACTAATAGCAAGACAAATCCACCTAGAAATGAATTGAGGAGAGATCTTCTGTCGACCAGGGATCAGGAAAAGAAAGAATCGCTTCCTGCCTTTCCTAATAAACTGTGTCCAGTTGAGATAAATGCGAATGGCACGAACAGGACAGAGCAAAGGCCAACTACCCTTAATGGAAGGAAGAGCCCTAATACCGATAGGAAGTGGAAAAGTTTCTGGTATCTGATTCTTGGCTAAAAAGGAGCAATCAGTGGTAAAAGTAACACTGTTGGAGGAGCTCCTGAAAAAAGCCAGATCAACCGAGAGGACGTAAAGCTCGCTAACTCTCCTGGCTGAGGCAAAAATCATCAGAAAAACTATCTTGTATGTGAGAAATGGCATATCCACCTGGGATAATGGTTTGAATGCCCCCCCCCCCCCCCCCATGAAAGCAGCACCCAAGAAAGATTCCATCTTGGGGTCAGCCGCAAAACTCTATACCTTTTCAAAGAAAAGTGCTGAATGAGTTTGGAATGGTACGGATTAGTGCCGATACGATTCTTTCCCACATACAAAAGGGTCACCGAAAACATAAACCTATACCTCTTGATGGTAACAGGTTGGAGACCCTTAGAATCCAGATAAACCAGAAACTCCACAATCTGTGTAATCGAGGGGTTGGCATAATCAACAGAGTGATCAGCACACCATTGACAGAAGACCTTCCACTTAGGCTAAACCAATGGAGTGCCGCCTTGAAGAAGAAATGCACTCCACTGCTCATCTCGAAAAAACTTCTACGGAGCAGCCAGGACCAGACAAAACATATGCTTGAAGGCACAACCATGTCGGGTCAACGTGATACCTCCTCAGGTGACCTTGACAGGGAAGGTCATGATGTAGAGGAAGACGTACCAGAACTGCCGCCAACAGTGGGAGGAGCTGATTGATCCACACCAGCTGAGGCGACAGGGGAGCGATCAGAATAATTCGACAACTGCAGGTTCGTATTTTGGCTGAAACCTGAGGCAGAATCAGAACTGGTGGGAAGGCGTAGGATCCCAGAGGATCCCAGAGACAGCAAAGCGACTGGAACACTGCTCTGTGAAGCATCCACTTGGTGGAAATGACCCTGCCCATCTGGACAGGGAGTTGGCTAGGATGTTCAGATGACTGGGAATGTGGCAAACCACCTGAGTGAGCAGTAGAAGATCCCGAGCCAATTCGTACATGCAAACTGAGAGTGTGATGCCCTGGTTCCAAATGTAAGCTACCACTGTTGAAATTGTCTGACAACAGGCAGGGTTTCCGCTAGGGGAAAATTTGTGGGTCCGGTAGTTTAAAGAAAGTGAAACTCAGACACCGAAGGTGTCTGCCACGTGTGTATAGAGGGGGGTCTGGGCTATTTTGATTTTTAGGTGCTCTCTGGTGGCCTCTGGAGGCATTCTGGTCACTAAAATGCTGAATAATTGAAGTGGAAAATATGTATTTTTTCCTCCTACAATTCTCTAAATTCCCACGGGACACACAATACTACATCTGGTCGGAGGTTTCATAAAAATACAAACCCAAAACAACCCAAAATCCACGATTCCTGACAGTGACTGCGACGCTTGACGTCAATTTTTTTTTATACAACCCGAACATAAATAATTGGAAATGCAGAGAAAACGAAATATTCGAAAAGAACCATGATGCAGACGTGTGACGTCATGCACGTGCAATTTATCGCTAGAAATAAAAGCCAGTGATTTCGGACCAAACACGACAATTTGATTCCGAAATTTTATAGGCGACGTTTAGGATTTGAACTTTGTTTCTCCCTCTCGTCTGGGGGGTTATAAAGTATCAGGTTGTCGCCAGTAATAGTAGGCATAGTATACAACATAATTATGCCTATATTACAAAGGATCCTGAGTGTCGTTACGATACTGCATTGTACTCGACATTTTAACCGCCAGCTTTTCTGACTGATCATAGTATGATCGCGGGGGAATGGGTGTGGTCGACGGACCCGCAGCCGGTCTAGCGGAAAACCTGCAACAGGAGGACCTAACGGTTTGAAAGGTGGGGATCCACTGCTGGAAACTCATAAGAAGAGCAAGAAGCTCTCGAACACCATGAATGGAAAGACCTAGAGGATCCAATGTCGTGCCCTATCTGAGATTGCTGGCATCTGCCATCATCGGATGTGGGCAAATCAAATGGAAACCCATCCGTAATCCACTGAACATCTGTCCAGGGAAGAAGGTGACGACTGCAAGATGCTGGTAACTGGAGCACCAAATCCATAGGATCGACATTTGGCCTCCAACGACTTAGCAGAAAGAGAGGTCTGACATGTTGCCGACCAAAAGAAATGAGACCGAGCAGTTGGAAAATACTCTGAGCTGTCGCAGACATGGACTGGGTCAGAGTCAAGGCAAAAGCCAAGTGAATCATTGTTCTTGCCCAGGGATCCACCACAGTATTCAGATGAGTACGGATGTCCATCCCCAGATGACAAAACAAATGAGAAGGGACCAGATCCGACTTCTCCTCATTGATTCTGAACCCTAGCGACGAAAGGAGGTTCAACAGTGTGTTGACATCAGACTCCAGAAAAGCAGCATTGGAGTGCCTCTAGACGATGTCGTCCAGATAAGCCGAAGTAGTCACCCTGGATTATGTGTGATGGAATGCTAGCACATGCGCCATCAGTCGGGTGAAGGTCCAGGGAACCAGGTTCAGGCCAAAAGGCATGGCCTTGAACTGGTAAACTCACCCCTGAAAAGCGAACCAGAGATACTTTCATGATATCTGATGAATCGGCATGTGAAAGTAAGCATCTCACAGATCAATGCTGGAAGCGAAGTCTCCCTGGTGAATGGAGCGGCAAACAGACTTGAAAGTCTTCATGCCGAACTTGGGAGCAATGATAGAATGGTTCAGGATACTCAGATCGATAACTGGTCTGAGCCGGCCGTCCTTCTTCAGCACCAAGAACAGGAGGGAATAAAAACCCAATGAATTAATATTCTTGACGACCTCGATCGCCCCCACTGACAGGAAACTGTCTATCTCCGTGATCAAAAGTTCCTGACGTGAAACATCTGAAGGAACTTGGGTTGGAAGCGGCATCTGTGACAGAATAGGGTGCCTCCAGAAGGATATCCGCAGACCAGACCAAACAAAAGCTAACACTCAAGAATCAGATGTCATTGTGGCCTAACGGTCTGCAAATTCTGATAACCTTCCTCCAACCTGGGACAAATCGAGGTGAGGACCTTCATTTTGAGCATGGGCAAGGCCCGCAAGAGGAGAAACTACCTCCTCTGCTAGTAGAAGGGTCCCGAGACCTCCCTCTGTTCTGCCAATGCTTACCCTTACCGAAGAAGAAGCAGAGGCAGGAGGATCAGCCCTTGACTTTGTGACAGATGAAGCAGAAGGGTGCTTGTTAGGCTTGGAATGGTCCTGGCCTCCAACAGAAGGCAGGTAAAGTTGGCGAAGCAGCAGCTGATCTTTGGAATGGAGCATGACGTCATCCCACACTGTCCCCACAGAATCATGGAACAGATGCAGACCCACCAAAGAAGCAGATTGAAGAGCAGCGCGCTGCACTTCAGAAAGGGAACTGCTAGTGTCCAGTGCTTCATCCTAGCGAACTAATTCCAGATTAGCCATGTTACAGGCATGCATGTAAGGTGCATGGGCACCTTGGAAAGCACATGCAAGGGAGCATGTCGTCAAACTTATCTGGAGGAAGATAAGCAGCTAAGGCAGACAACATGATCTGAGAGAGATATAGCATGCGCAGCATCTCTCTTGACAAGCCCAACAGGGACGCCAAAGTCGCCACAGGAATAACAGCTGACCTGGGCTAGGAAAAGCCAGGGGGAGGAGGAGTCCAGATCCAGGCCTGTCAAAGTCTGGCAGACTGATGGATTGGAGGAATTGTAAGAACGATAACGCACAGGGGCAAAAAGGTATCAGCCCTAGTGAAGGAACTCAAACACAAAGTCGAGAGCCGCCCCCAAGTCAGAAGACTGATGGCTCTCAACATCAGGTGTGTGGGACCCATCTCCCCAGTCGGAAGACACATAGCCCATCACGAGCACACTGGCCGAAGCCTCCCATGGTGTAGGAACACAAGGAGGATCAGAAAGCAGCCTGTTTCAATCCCAGGAGGCAGCGGCACCGAGGGTGCCTGGAAACCACCAGTAGCCTTGCTGGAGGTAAGGGGAAGGAAAGAACCTATGTGAGCAAGGAAAGGGCCTCCCTAAGCTCACGGCTCAAATCTGCCGGTTCGACTTGGGAAGGACTAGGCAAAGTGGCTTCATGTCTGACCTTCTTAACCAGCAAAGGGTCCTGATCCTCAAAAACACAGAACGACGAGTGGCAGACAAAGCATCCGAAGGCATGAAATACCCCGAGGATCTGAAGCGGGGGAACTGAGGAGAGTTGCTGCAGACCTCTGAGGGACAGAAGGTCCAGGCTAAAGGGCCAGAATGCGAGGACGGAAGCACAACAGAGACCCTGACCCCACCATGGACATCTGAATCCAATTCAAAACCTGCTTGGTCCGACAGCTGGGAGACCAAAGCAGAGGAACCGGCTGGCATCCCCTTCTGACTTCACGGAGTTGAAGCCAGGGAAGGGTAAGGCCGATATCCCACATCCAAATGAGCAGAAACTCCTGTAGACATCTACAGGGATAAGACAAGGCCAGTTGAAATGGAGACCGAAGACATCACCGACAGAGCAGCAGTAGATAAGTCAGTAGCTGTTGATACTGGTGGAAAAGAGGAGAGAGCAACTGAGCTTGGCTCCAAAGGAGGAGTCACAACCCTAGTGACAGTCTCAGATGTCGACTGGAGGGGGACAACAGTCCAGGAACCAGTCATCTCTTCACCGGAAACATCAGCAGCTACAGCAGTATTCCAGGGTTTCCACTAGGGGGGGGGGGGGGGGGGGGAGGAAATTTGTGGGTCCGCTAGTTTAAAGAAAGTGAAACTCAAAGGCACGTGCATATAGAGGGGGGGGGGGAGGGGGTCTGGGGATTCTCCCCCCAGGAAAATTTTGATTTTTAGGTGCTCTCTGGTGGCCTCTGGGGACATTCTGGACGCTAAAATGCTGAATAATTGAAGTGGAAAATATGTATTTTTTCCTCCTACAATTCTCTAAATTCTCACGGGACACACAATACTACATCTGGTCGGAGGTTTCATAAAAATACAAACCCAAAACAACACATAATCCACGAATCCTAACAGTGACCGAGCTTTGTTTACAACCGCTCGCGGTAATATTCGAAAAGAACCATGATGTGGACGACTGACGTCATGCACGTGCAATTATCGTACTGACTCGTGTAGAAGCCCAGGGGGGTGCTTGTAGTGGATAAATTGCAAAGTGTGTGTGGGGGGAGGTGGGGGGGGGCTTCGGGACGAGTAATAGTGCTTGCAAGTCGCGTTGGGATGCGTCTGAAATTGGCGATATAAGACAAGTAAATATCC
The DNA here is from genome assembly GCA_031216915.1 of Pictodentalium vernedei. Taxonomy (NCBI): domain Eukaryota; kingdom Metazoa; phylum Mollusca; class Scaphopoda; order Dentaliida; family Dentaliidae; genus Pictodentalium; species Pictodentalium vernedei. The sequence continues at coordinate 333,402,514 of CM062293.1, read as the reverse complement.
ACTGGGTATGTTATGTTTCTTTGGAAACCGCCTACCAATTTTATAGAATTTGCTTTAAAATTTCTCATAATTATCTTGTACATACGTTTCATTTTCAGATTTCGGGTTTTAATACTCAATTTAATGAATAAAACAAACAGAAAACCATGCGGTGTTGTTTTCATTTTTTTTTGTACAGGCTACTCTCGAAAGTCGAAGCCAGAAATGGACGTTAAACTTGTATGTCAATCAGCACTGCAAACCACCCCCTTGAAAACAGACAAACATAGTCTCTTTAAAATTAGCTGTTTTTTTAAATATGTACATTTTAAAAAAAATTTACGAATAAAACAAAATATGGCTTCGCACAAACTCAATAAAAAAATCATAATATGAAGACCAGATAAAATTTACACAGCGAAATATGAATAACAAAATAGCTGCCTCCCTTGGCGCTATTCGAAAAATTGATTTTACTGAAAGTCATAACTTCACATGTTGCGGGGCATGATGAAATGATAAATGAGCATGTTTTATTGAACCAATAAGTCATAAATCATATCCCTGGTTATATTGTTATATAATTCTCAAATACCAGAGTTGTAATTATTTTTTTATTTTTAATTACCACTTTCTCATTAATTTCTGAACACCCGTTTTTCACAATGAGTTGTGCACGCTCGAAAGTGGCAGTGTTCTTTCACAATGAGTTGTGCACCGCTCGAAAGTGGCAGTGTTCAATCAGTATCTTTCTGATGATATTCAACCACTGTGAAAACATTTGAATCAGAAATTTTATAGGCGATGTTTAGGATTTGAACTTTGTTTCCCCCTCTCGACTGCAGGTTATAAGGTATCAGGTTGTCGCCAGTAATAGTAGGCATAGTATACAACATAATTGTGCCTATATTACGTGGAAACAAAGGATCCCGAGTGTCGTTACGATACAGCATTGTACTTGACATTTTAACCACCAGCTTTTCTGACTGATCGTAGTATGATCGGCGGGGGGAATGGGTCCGATCGACGGACCCGCTGCTGGTATAGCGGAAACTCTTGAGTATTCACTGCCAGAAAAAACTACAAGCACATACTACATGGTTCACTGGAGCCCAAAAGGTGGGAGGACAAGACCCACATAGTGCACAGGGCCTTTCAGCTGAACAACCATTACACATGGAACAAGAAGCATGGGAGTCCTCAACATGCTTGGGTGACAAACATTGCATGCCAGGAACCGTCCTAGGCATATCTGGCGAGAGAACTGCTGATGGGAAGGTGAGCTCAAATAAAAAAGAAAATAGGACACCCCAAGCTAACAGAGGAAGATGGCGGGAAACTATGGGCCAATGGGAACGAAAACGTACCCCAAGAGCCAAAAGGGAAAAAACAATCAGAAGTTTGTCCCTCAACGGAGGGGAGAAATGCTGCTACAACCCCCCCTATCCCACCCCTGCGGACACCAAACTCCAAAATCAACAGTACACGAAAGGATAACATAAATCAAGACTGAACAGCATGGTACGAGAAAATAGTGTGTGAAATCGGCAGAGAGAAAAAAAAATATAATTCACGAAAATAAATATCGAATTAAATCGAGAGAATATACAAAACACAGCCCTGTATATGTGAATGGTGAAGCTACAGCTTATGAATCCATCATACAACAAAGGAACAACTGCAAAATTGAGTAACTGATGAGAGCAAAACTCAAATGCACCTGCATAAGATGGTGGAAGAAAAAAAATGACATGTTGGTTATACGTCTGCGCATTGGTACCGGAAGCCGTGGATTGGTACAGAGAACAGTGTCCCCTACTGGGTGTGCGCCAGTCACACTTGGCCCATTTTTTTGGCTTATTTTTTCTTGGTGCTTTTGCACCACCTTTTCTTTCCCAAATTACTTGGGATAACTTGGGAAAGAACAAAAACAGAGAGGTATTATACTTCCGAGTTAGGGACTTCCACTGTAGTGCAAGCCTGTTGTAAACAATTGTGAGGGAGGTTGATAAGAAATAGGCTTCCAGCAGTCTATCAAATAAGGGTTAAAAACATTTTTCACTGATTACATGGTAAATGGTAACACAAAAGTTTTGCTATCAGACCTAAAAAAATTAAAAATCTGTTTCTCAAGCCACCCTGCATGGTCCTTTTGGCTGTCGCATGCTCTCTTTTTATAGCCAATGTAAACTGAAACAAGCCAAGACCAATACTGGATCTGGACCTGCTTAGCCGCATGCAACTGAATCGGCAAACAGGAAGTGGCTGCACGGCAGATGTGAAAATTGCATACATGATACAACTGATCATTATCAGGCTCGAGATGAAATATAAAATCAATCCCTTGCATAGAAACTGAGAAAAGTTTGACAAAAAATTTCAATGTTCAGTGGGGACAGTAAAATTTCAAAGTATCAGCAAACAGGAAAAGGCTGCACGGCAGATCTGAAAATTGCTTACACGATACAACTCATCATTATGAAGCAGCAGACCAAATATAAAATCATTCCCTTTCATAGAAGCCAAGAAAACCTGGACGGAAAAAGTGTTTTGGACGGACTGACGGACTGACAGACTGACGGACTGACGGACGGAGTCGAGCGGTTACTAGACCTGCTCTGCCGCTGGCGATGCAGGTAATAAAAATAATGAAAGTGTCAGTGACACTGTAGCTTAACTTGTGTGTTGTGTTGATGAAAAGGATAATGTTCAATGTTTATGAAAGGATTATGAAATAAGGCAAGAATTGTGATAATTGGGAATATGTTCACTTCTGTTCCCTGAATGCAATGTTTTTGATAGAAATAAGAGGTGTACACTCTAAAGAGATGAGGGGTGGGTTAATATGACCTCACAGTTAATGTATGTGGCCCTCACAGTTAATGTTTATCAACGAAAGTTACCAAGTTACAGTGAAATTATTCCAAAACGAGTCATCCTATCAAGTTACATTGAAATCCCTTCATAAATATGGCCTGTAGACTGTGCTGAAGGTTTTCGAGCTTTGGGCCCCTGTAGCCGTCAGTTTCCCAATTGCGTTCAAAGGGGACGTTCTCATCTAGACATTATATGAAGTCAAACAACCAAGTTACATTGAAAACCCTTCATAAATATGACCTGTAGACTGTGCTAAAGGTTTTTGGGCTTTGGGCTCGGTCAGCCATCATGGTTGAATGATCGCAACCAAAAGGGGACATTGTCATCTGGGCATCATCTGGAGTGATCCTACGAAATTACAATGAAATCCCTTCATAAATATGACCTGTAGACTGTGCTCAAGGTTTTTGGGCTTCGGGCCCTTGAAGCCATCACAGTTGACCAATCACGACCAAACAGGGATATCATCATCTAGGCATTATATGGAGTCAAACTAACAGGTTACAATGAAATCCTTCCATAAATATGACCTATAGACTATGCTAAAGGTTTTGGGCTCGGGCAGCCATCAAGGCTGAATGATCACGACCAAAGGGGACATTCTCATCTAGACATTATTTGGAGTCATCCTACACCATGGTACAATGAAATCCCTTCATAATTTTGACCTGTAGACTGTGCTAAAGGTATTCGGGCTTTGGGCTCGGGCAGCCATAATGGTTGAATGATCACAACCAAAAGGGGACATTCTCATCTGGACATCATCAGGAGTGATCCTACGAAGTTACAATGAAATCCCTTCATAAATATGACCTGTAGACTGTGCTCAGATTTTCGGGCTTCGGGCACCTGTAGCCATCACAGTTGACCAATCACGACCAAAAGGGAATGTCATCATCTAGGCATTATATATTCATAAATATCACCTGTAGACTGGGCTAAAGGTTTTCGGGCTTCAGGCCCCTGTAGCCATCACAGTTGCCTAATGGTGTCCAAAAGGGGCTGTTCTCATCTAGACATTATATGAAGTCAACGTACCAAGTTACAATGAAATCTCTTCATATATATGAACTGAAGACTGCTAAAGTTTTTTGGGCTTTGGGCTCGGGCAGCCATCATGGTTGAATGATCACAACCAAAAGGGGACATTCTCATCTGGGCATCATCTGGAGTGATCCTATGAAGTTACAATGATATCCCTTCATAAATATGACCTGTAGACTGTGCTCAAGATTTTCGGGCTTCGGGCACCTGTAGCCATCACAGTTGACCAATCATTACCAAAAGGGGATGTCATCATCTAGGCATTATATGGAGTCAACCTAATAAGTTACAATGAAATCTTCCATAAATACGACCTATAGACTGTGCTAAAGGTTTTTGGGCTCAGGCAGCCATCAAGGCTGAATGATCATGACCAAAAGGGGATGTTCTCATCTAGACATTATTTGGAGTCATCCTACCAAGCTACAATGAAATCCCTTCATAATTATGACCTGTACACTGTGCTAAAGGTATTCGGGCTTTGGGCTCGGGCAGCCATAATGGTTGAATGATCGCAACCAAAAGGGGACATTCTCATCTGGACATCATCAGGAGTGATCCTACGAAGTTACAATGAAATCCCTTCATAAATATGACCTGTAGACTGTGCTCAAGATTTTCGGGCTTCGGGCACCTGTAGCCATCACAGTTGACCAATCACGACCAAAAGGGGATGTCATCATCTAGGCATTATATGGAGTCAACCTAACAAGTTACAATGAAATCCCGTCATAAATATGACCTGTAGACTGTGCTAAAGGTTTTCAGGCTTCAGGCTCGGGCAGCCATCATGGTTGAATGATCGCAACCAAAGGGGACAATCTCATCTGGGCATCATCTGGAGTGATCCTACGAAGTTACAATGAAATCCCTTCATAAATGTGACCTGTAGACTGTGCTCGACATTTTCGGGCTTTGGGCATCTGTAGCCATCACAGTTGACCAATCACGACCAATAGGGGATGTCATCATCTAGGCATTATATGGAGTCAACCTAACAGGTTACAATGAAATCCCTTCATAAATATGACCTGTAGACTGTGCTAAAGGTTTTCGGGCTTTGGGCCCCTGTAGCCGTCACAGTTGCCCAATCACGTCCAAAATGGGACTTTCTCATCTAGACATTATATGAAGTAAACCCACCAAGTTACAATGAAATTCCTCAATAAATGTGACCTGTAGACTGTGCTAAAGGTTGTCGGATTTTGGGCTCGGGCAGTTGTTACAGTTGGCAGATCACGCCCAAATGGGGAAATTCTCATCTAGACATCATAAGGAGTCATCCTACCAAGTTACAATGAAATCCCTCCATATTAAACATGACCTGCAGACTGTGCTAGAAGTTTTGGGGTTTTGGGTTTGGGCAGCCATCACGGTTGACAGATCATGCCCAAAAGGGGACGTTCTCATCTAGGCATTATACAGAGGCATCCTACCAAGTTACAATGGAATCCCTTCATAAATACGACCTGTAGACTGTGCTAATGGTTTTGGGGTTTTGGGCTCAGGCAACCATACTGGTTGACCGATAGCGACCAAAAGGGGACATTCTCATCTAGACATGACCCCCAAACCTGCATATGAAATTTTGTGATGATCAGACAAGAACTGCGGGGTGTAGCCTGTGCTAAAAGAAAATGTGAACAGACTCACAGACTAACAGACTCACAGACTTTCGCACGCTTGATGGCAATAGCTTATCTTGACTCTCTCAAGTTAAGCTAAAAATTAAATGGTTTATGTCTAATATTTTACCCAAGTTAATAAAATTGATAAATTTGTCCCTTCAGTGCAACAAGGCTTTGCAATGCTTTAGCATTGCAAAGCTTCCTTGCACTCAAAGGACAAAATACACCACCACCCATGCTATTGTGTAGATTATGAGGCCTAAAACAAACCAAGAACATGAACTTTTGATGGCAAAGAAATAATTACAAAAATAAACAAGAGGTTCCTGGGGGCCTGAAGTGCACATCTTGAACAGAACACAATATAAACAGAGTCCAAGAAGGAGTCTACATTAAGCAATCCATCTCCATAGGATACACTGTCAATCCTCGAGTCCCTCAGGAGTGACAAAAGTAATCCGGGCATCATGACTTTTCTTTAGTTGATCATAATGTAAAATGTAGAGCTCCCCTATGAAGCCCCTTGAAACAACCTATGTGGATTAATCTAGTTACACACCTCTAGAGATGACAACAATTTTAATTCTTCAACACCATGGCCAATTCCGGCTACCATAGGGAGCCCAAATATTAACCCAGGCTCTCGATTTGAAAACAGTTGAATCTGACTTCCCTAGAAATGTTGTGTACCAAATATGAAAGCATTGTGACTGTTGGATCTGAAGAAGAGAAATTTTAAAGAAATTTCTTCATATTGCACTAAGATAAAATTTGGGCTACCACAGTGAGCCCAAATATTAACCTATGGATCCGATTTGAACAAACTTGAATCTGACAGACCCCCCCCCCCCCCCCTAGAGATGCAGTATACCAAATATGAAAGCATTCTGACTAGTGGATCTGAAGAAGCAGATTTTTGAAGAAATTCCTTCATATTGTATTAAGTTAAATTTTGGGTTCCCATATGGATCCCAAATATTAACCCAGGCACTCGAATTGAACAAACTTGAATCTGACCCCCCACCCACCCCCCCCCCCCCCCCCCCCCCCACCCCCTCTAGAGATGTTGTATACCAAATATGAAAGCATTCCGACTGGTGGATCTGAAGAAGAAGATTTTTAAAGAAATTTCCTCATATCGCACTAAGTAAAAATTTGGGCTACCATAGCGAGTCCAAATATATACCTGAGGATCTGATTTGAACAAACTTGAATCTGACTCCCCTAGAGATGTTGCATACCAAATATGAAAGCATTCTGACTGGTGGATCTGAAGAAGATTTTTTAAAATTATCCCCCATAATGAACAAAGTTAAAATTTGGGCTTCCGTAGGAAGCCCAAATATCAACCTATGGACTTGGTTTGAACAATCTTGAATCTGACCCTCATAACAATGATGTATACCAAACATTAAAAGATTCTGACTGGTGGTTCTGAAGAAGATGATTTTTAAAGAATATTCCCCATATCACCATATTTTAAGAATTCGGGCTCCGGTATTGAGCCCAAATATGAACCAATGGGCTTTATTTTAACAAACTTGTATCTGATTCCCCTATGAATGCTGTATACCGAATATCAAAAGATTCTGATGATTGGTTCTGGAGAGAAGATTTTTAAAAATTTTTGCAAATATGCTGACTCAGCATTTTTTCGATGCCTATTACAGAACACCCTAACATAACAGATGGCAATTTTTTTTTTACCATTCAATTCTACTGGTCCAAAGGATACTTCATACCAAATAACAGCTCTCTGTTCCACGTGGTTTGGGAAATATTCTATTTTTAGCTCCCAGGGTTCCCATGGGGATGCAGGAATTATTTTTTTGCATGAGTCAAGTACTTATGACCAATAATACCACATACCAGAAAACAGAAATTTTGGGCTGGGCCAAAAATCTTACCCCTCACATTACAAAGCCAAATATTGCTTCACGAACTTCGTTTCAACAAACTTGATTCTACACCTCAAAAGGAAGGTCCATAGCAAATATCAAGTCATTGTACACAGAAAATTTAAAAAATATTTTGGAGCATTTTTCCCCATTCTCTCCCTATGGGGCTGGGCATGCTGAGTTGAACAAAAACGCAATGCCTCTTCGGGACCATCACTCACACAAACTTTCACTTCAATTGGCCCAGTGGCTTCGTCAGAGAAGACCAAAACATGGTGTTGATGGACGACGGACAGACGGATGGCAGACGGAGAGCGATGAGATTAGCTCAGCTCGACTTTGTCAAGATGAGCTAAAAATAAAATAAAAAACTGCCCACCCACGTGCCATTTTACAAAAAATGGCTTGAGAAACAGAAAATCTACTTTGTGGGGCCTTAATAGGAATATCATATTGGTCAATATCCAACTGAGATGAGAAAATGCTGTTCATTGAAAAATATAGTACTGGTACTATGATCATAAAAGTGGAATATTTTTCAAATAGATCACAGCCTTTCGAATGAAGCGAGGTATCACTCTTGTGTTCCATCAATTTTTATTTTTGTGAGTAGACAACAGCATGCCTCGGCTCTACCAAGCAAACAGTTAAAAGTCCATCTGTGGGAAAAGGGTCAAATAATTCAATGTGTTATAAGTTGAAAAGGTTTATCATAAATTGTTAGAAGTTTATTTGATTTTAAGTTTCAGTACAGTGGAACCCTGTTAATCGAATAGCTACTTTGCCAATCAAAATTATTCAATTAACAGGAGTATTCAATTAACAGGGATTGTGTCCCTTTCCTGTATTGTAGAGATAAATTTAGCATTTATACTATTATATCTTGTTTAACAGAGCTCCATCAAACAAGATATAATAGATTAAATGCCTGTATTAGATGTAGTAAGGCTAACTTGGTCTTAAACCAAGGAAATCTGGGGAGAGTCAGGGTAATTTCTCAACAGGTTACATTTTTTATTCAATTAACAGGAGTTTACTCTATAACCTATAGTCAATTAACAGGTCAAATTTTTACTGGAGGTATGGTAATTGGTTTTGTGTTGGGAAATTATATTCAATTAACAGGGTTATTCAGTTAAGAGATATCCAATCAAGTGGGCTCCACTGTATTAGGTTTATAATTATGAGGTTATATGAATTTTGTATGGTGCAGTCTTTTTCTTACTTGAGTTTTACGCTTTAGGTACGCCGTAAAGGTACCTGTTCATAAAATATATTTAATAACTCAGAAATGAACACCAGTAGTTTTGTTTCTCTTGTGAAACAACACACAAGTTTTGTGTGTTGTCTAACTTGTGTGTTGTCTATGGTCAGCCTGAGAGACAATGAAGGTGCTGTGAATTATGGTTACAATTTTGTCAGGAAATGAAATGCACAAATTTTAAAGGCAAATGCTCCATTGAAGTTGCATTTCTTGTATTACACCAAACTAAAATAAATTTGATTACCTCTGCGACATGATTATTTGAAAAAACAGATTAATATTTCTGTAATCCTTATTTAGTGCACACCAGTAAAGGGAACGGTGTACAGGCAAACTTTCAGAAATGAATAACACTGAACTGTTTTGTATTTGAGTTCCAAAGAAAATGATAAGTTGTATCAATGTTTGTCTGTTTCTTTCTTGCAAATAGTCAGTATCGATGTACTCCTAACTTTATGTATACAGCATACTTCCTGGGAGTTTCTCAGATGCAGGGAAAGCATGTTTAATGTTTTTTCTTGAAAACATTTTCCCTGGTGCTGGGACACAACAATATCATGCCTCACTTCAACCCATAGCATGCAGTATACAGCGTGCCACCCATTTTCAAAATTGGTAGACAAGACAGAGGACAGAAATTTCAAAAATAAAATATTGCGAAATCGAGATCAAACTACGAAAAACAAATGAAAACAGCATCTTAGATTCAGTGTTCTCACATTTCTTTTCCGACGGGTGAAATTCTAGTGTTGTGGGGAGAAGAGCAGAAATATAATTTGGACTTGATAGGGATTCAGCCCTGTAGCATTTGAAATCCTCTGTACGCTTTTGTGATCATGGTACTGTACATGTACCTGTCTGGTTATGATTAGATTTGCAATAAATCTATATACTTACTTCTTATTCCAGCCATTGTAATGAATAAAGTATCTGTTTATTTTATCTTTAACTTCAAACTTCACACACTGAAAACAAACATTACACAAAACATAAGCTTTACAAGAAGGAAATTGATTTTTGTTTATTGTACTTGACCAGGTATTCAATCAGTGGTCCATGAATGTGGAAATTTGTTGTTGGGTGCTCTAATTTCTTCTGGTCTAGCAGATAATCATATAGGTATGTGCCCACTTGTCGGGAGCCAAGTACAGTGGAGCCCACTTAATTGGATACCTCTTAATTGTATATCCCTGTTAACTGAATATAATTTCCCAACACAAAACCATTTATCATACCTCCAGTACAAATTTGACCTGTTAATTGAATATAGGTTAGAGTAAACTCCTGTTAATTGAATAAAAAATCTTGTAACATGTAGAGAAAATACCCTGACTCTTCCCAGTTTTCCTTTGGTTATAGACCTATTTGGCCTCAGTACATCCAGTACATGCATTTAATCTATTATATCTTGTTTGACAGAGCTCATGGAGCTCTGTCAAACAAGATATAAAAGAATAAATGCTAAGTTTATCTCTAGAATACAGGAAAGTGACACAATCCCTGTTAATTGAATACTCCTATTAACTGAATAATTTTCATTGGTAAAGTGGCTATTCAATTAACAGGGTACCACTGTATCAAATCACTTAGTGGGTGCAGTATGTGTTGTACATGTAATGTATCAGGAAAGAAAAGGAATCTGCAACAACAGAAGTACATGTATGGGCAGACAAGTCAGAAAAGTGGAGGATCTTCAAAATACAAAAAAACACTACAAGTAAAGTATTTTAACCTATCACCTAACACAAATGGTAGATGATACTTGTAAAAAATTTTCGAGTAACTATGTGTTTTTGAAGCAAAAAGTGAAACATTAATAGAATCAGAATTGTGATTGTTGTGAACAGTGCTAGTCAGTTTTTATCGTTAGTTAGGTAAAAAGTTAATCTGAATAGCTGAGAAGGGAGTATGGTGGCTCTGTGGTTACAGGCATGCCTGGAAATAATCAATCTGTCATTTGCAGAATGAGATCCCCAGAGGGTTAATTTGATGATGCTATCCATACAGCAGGCCAATTCATCTTCCAAATACCTCTTTCTGTTTAGGCCTGAAACCTGGATTCAGATTGAGGTTCACAGAGGGTAAGTTTAATGCCTGCAGAGCAGGGCAGCACCACCAAATTCACCCTCTGGGGACTGCATTCTGCAAATGACAGATTGATTATTTCCAGACATGCCTGTAACCACAGAGCCACCACATTTATAATGTTATAAATGCAAATAGAAATGCAAAGAAACAGAATTTACTGCATCCAGTAAATTCAAGACTGTGTGAAAAGGGTTAAAGTATCAGGAAAAAACTATATAGAATGAGAATTTATGGAAGCTTATTTTCAGGAGTAAAATATATCTAAACAGAAATGGATTTTCGTTAACAGTATTTACAGATATTCATATAGGAATCAGAAAATTTTTTCTAAGAAACCAGAAAAGGCATACATGTGAACAACATTTAAAGGGTTGGATCAAGGACTCAGAAATTGACATGACTGGCTCTGCCATTTATTTGAATGATGAGATACATGTATAATCTTCAAAATTGCATTAGTTGGTGTAAAATGCAATTCCTAATCAGTCTGAAAACCAGAAATGTGATTTCCGGCAGTTCGGGAAAATGCACTCAGTGATCACTTGGTGACCTCAGTGACCTGGACCCATATTGTGAACCTCCATCGAGTGTCAACTCACTTGGTGTTGGTCCCAGGTCCATACATCATACCATGCTTGAGATATGAGCATGACCCACTTTCAAAATTTTTGGCCATGCCCACTTTTTTCGTGAAAAAATGCATGTATGAACTCTGGGAAAGCATTTGGAGGTCATAAAATGTGATTTCCAGCAATTCTGGAAAATGCACTCATTGACCCCTGGGTGACCTCAGTGACCATGACTCATATTGTGTACACCCATCAAGTGTCAACTCATTTCGTGTTGGTCCCAAGTCTATACATCATACCATGCTTGAGATATGAGCGTGACCCACTTTCAAGATTTTTGGCCACACCCACTTTTTTCGTGAAAAAATGCATGTATGAACTCTGGGAAAGCATTTGGAGGTAAAAAAAAATGTGATTTCCAGCAATTCTGGAAAATGCACTCATTGACCCCCTGGGTGACCTCGACCCATATTTTGAACCTCCATCGAGTGTCGACTCATTTGGTGTTGGTCCCAGGTCCATGCAACATACCATGCTTGAGATATGGGCGTGACCCATTTTCAAAAATTTTGGCCACTTTTTTTCGTGTAAAATTGCATTATGATCTTCCGGGAATGCATTATGGAGTTAAAAAATATGATTTCCAGCAATTTTGAAAAATGCACTCAATGACCTCTGGGTGACCTCAGTGACCTTGACCCATATTTTGAATCTCCATTGAGTTTCGACTCACTTGGTGTTGGTCCCAGGTCCATACGTCATACCATGCCTGAGATATGGGCATGACCCACTTTCAAAACACCCCAACGGACACCCCTAAAGCCCCGTGAATCTGAAAAACATAGGTGGCCGAGAACTTCTGACTGTCTATCAGTATGCCAAAAATAAAAAAAATAGGACGATTTGTTTTCGAGTTATATCGTGTGGACAAGGAAGAACACAGAAGACAGGAGAATAAGAAGAAGAAAAAAAAGAAAGAAAAAGAAACCGTACAAAAACAATAGTCTGTGTGTTTCACACAGACTAATTAACTACTTCAAACTTGTTTGACAGAGCTCATTAAACTGGACTGAATTGCTAAATTCTAAGTTGCATTATAGGATAAATGTCTGCTTGAAATTTTGGTATTTTGATATCAGTGTGTATGGGGGATTAAACATCTGAAATAAAATATAAAATATAATGGAGGTTGGCCAAAGTCCAAAGGTTATTGTGTTGCTAGGCCACTGAGCCAAACTAGTTTCGAACTGTTGCGTTCTTCTTCAGTGGCATGAAATCCAGAGGTCACAGTTGCTCGCTCATTTTTTGACCCCTACAAGAAGGTGTTATGACCCAGTCAACTGAGGGCATGACCAGGTCATCTTGAGGTCATGTGAAAGGTGCCACATGCTGAGACAGGTGCACCCAAAAGGGTCAAAAGGTCAAATCATGGGGGGTATGTGAACTTTTGACCTAAGAACACTGTGTCAAAGGTAGTGGGAGGGGTGTGCTCCTGTTGAGGAATTTAGTCAATTTACCTGGACTCAGATGACTGCACCCATCACATGACCTCATCTGAATGAAGATTTCCCACCAAAAATAACTATTATAATGTAAAAGGAGGACAAGTTCAGTTTTAGGCAATGGACCTCCACGTTAAACCCACAGGTCCATTGGCTGAAACTCAACTTGTTCTTATGGTTCTCCAGAGACTGTTAGACTTTGTCTGGGAGGAAACCCCACTCCACAAGTGGTTTAGTGGGAGTAATTCACTCTCCTTATACTATATGTGTGTAATAAATATTTAGAGTAAAACCAACCTTTGCTTCATACAGTAATGGTCCATGAAAACACAAAACCTTCTCCCCTGAAACATAATGAATAATAAGTCAGTTACAAGTACTTCTAACTTATACCCTATAATAACCCTTCTAACTTAAACCCTATAATATAACAGCCATATCCAAACAGCATTTTTCATAAAAAATCTCGTAACCCTTTACCCAACGCAGACGATATCAAAATTTATTATTTTAAATATCATTTTTTGAAATTTTTCAAACACTTTCAACAAAACCAGGCTAAATTTGCATATTACACGGGCGGATGCGGCCAATTTGTTGGGTAAAGGGTTAAAATCTTGTTACCGGTAGTTTTTCAATTTTACATCCAAAACATAGCTTATAACATTTCAATGGAATAAGCTCACTGAGTTTGCTCCAAAGAGGAATCTTTTACTATGTTTTTCAGGCAAAAATGGCAATTGTCAGTTATTCAAGAAATTGTTTTCTGCCTGTCATTTTCCCGTTACCTAATGAATCGCCTGCATCCACCCTCCCCCACGTAATATACAAATTGATCTGTTGAAAAAAACTTATTCCAAAAATTTCTTCAAACCATATCATGTGGTTACAATGTTGCAAGGTGCATCAGGAAATGAAATGCACAAACTTTAAAGGCTGAAACTCCATTGAAGTTGTATTTCAAGTATTGTATCAATCTCAAATAGATATGATTACTGCTGCAACAAGCTTATTTTGAAAACAGGTAATTTTATGGGAATCCTGATGAACTGTGCACAGTTAAGGTGAACGGTGCGCAGACGAACTTTCAGAAATCAACAACACTAAATTTTGTAATTTAGTTACAAAGAAAACGATCAGTTGCATCAATGTCTGTCAGTTCCTTTCTTGCAAATGGTCAGTACAGTGGAACCCATTTAATTGGATATCTCTTAACTGAATAACCGTGTTGACTGAATATTATTTCCCAATACAAAACCATTTCCCATACCTCTAGTACAAATTTGACCTGTTAATTGAATATGGGTGATAGAGTAAACTCGTGTTAATTGAATAAAAAATCTAAATAAAAATAAGGCATTTAATCTATTATATCTTGTTTGGCAGAGCTCATGGGGCTCTGTTAAACAAGATATAGTAGAATAAATGCTAAGTTTATCACTAGAATACAGGAAAGTGACACCATCCCTGTTAATTGAATACTTCCTGTTAATTAAATAATTTTCATTGGCAAAGTGGTTATTCAATTAACAGGGTTCCATTGTATCAAATTGAAGTAAGTGTGCTGTGTACATGAAGTTAAGAGATCATTGATGCTATCAATGTTCTTTTAACTTTATGTACTCTGCACACTTCCTGGTAGATTCTAAGATGCAGAGAAATCATGTTCATTGATGTTTTTCTTGAAAATATTTTCCTGACGCTGGGACTCAACAATAATGCACCTCACTCAGATGGCAGTGAGCAGTAAACAGTCTTCCTCCCATTTTGAATGACTGGACAGTTCTGAAAAAAGAACTTGCCTAGTGGTTGCCCACCAATTTTTTCATTTTTTTTCCTTTATCAGATAACATGATCCCTTGTTGCATAATTATCTGTGCCCAGTATATGAGTTTTATAGAGAAACCTTGTACTGACTGCAGCAAAAAAAATTATTTGATGACAAGGCCTAGGGCTGGAAACACAGAGAAGTTGAAGATCTTCTATCTTGCGGAGTGTGTTTCAGAGTTTTCTTGAAGATTCTACCAAAAAGAAGCAGTGTTTTATTATTTTGGATAATTTCTATACAATTTTGTTTGCAGAATTACTTAAAAGATTGAATTTATGAATAACAAAGACCACCTTTGATTATGGAGAGATTGTAAATCAGTCTCTAAGTTGCTGGATTAGGACCTGATCAACTATTATGCATTTTCAATGTCATCAAAGGAGATTCATGCACAGATATTTAAAGAAATGTTCAGACTCTGCAGCATCTCAGTAGGAAGGCCATTTTTTTAACTCCAAAATTAAGAACATGTCTACAATGATATGATAAACCACATTACGGTCAAATCGGGCAATCACTTCTGAAAACTGAAAATCTGGGCAAGACCGCAAAATATTGTTCTCCAAGGCAGCCCTTAACATTTGTCCTGATTCACAAGAATCAGTTTTGATTCTCACAAACTCATGTTGCAAGAATCAATTTTCAGTTCTTAAAATATTTAGAACTGCTGCTATACCCTTATCAGTGTAACCAGTAAATATTCCACAGTAAACAATCAACCTCAAATTTTTATATTTACATGAGTTTAACCCTAAAGAGTTGAGTTCCAACTTTGGCTTTAGGCTTAAGTTCCAACTTTGGCGAGTTTTTTGTCTTATATAAATGTGGAACACGTTGCAACACGCAAACTTTCGGTGGTCTTTCTGATGGGAGTTAACAGCAAGCCAGAAAATCAGCAGACTGTTATCTGCAAAATGAGGTCCCCAGAGGGTGAATTTGGTGATGCTACTCTGCACAGCAGGGTAGCATCACTAAATTTACCCTCTGTGATCCTCAATCTGAATTAAGGTCTCAAACCTAAACAGAAAGAGGTACCCAGAGGATACATTGGCCCACTGTATGGGATATCATCAGCACATTCACCCTTGGAGATCTCATTCTGAAAATGACAGATTGCTTATTTTCAGGCTTGGTTAAAAGTACCTTTGCAGTGGTTTCTAGTGAAGTCTTGCCTGCTGCTTATATAGCAGACAAAATTACATTAAATGCAAGTTTGCTTCCTCATAAGGTAACAACACCTTGTCTTAGCAGTGGCATCCAGTGAAGTCTAGGTCGCCTATAGGCAGCAAAAAATAAGAATTCTAAAGGTCTTGAAGACACTTTTAGAATCTATGATAAGAATCAAATTTTGGGAAAGTCAAAGTTGATTCTCAACAGTTTCCTGCAGTCATCTGCAAAAATCGATTGTGAATCTTGCGTAAATTTTAAGCCAAGAACTTTGTTTGAACAAACTTCAATCTATAACACATATAACACTGGCAAATATTATCCAACTATTAATTAAAATGATCTATCTTTTACTTGACTGGGAATTTTCAAGCACATTTTAAACATTCATTGTTACAGGTTCACTGCCAGTTTGCATGCTACGTCTGTGTGACTTGTTTGTGCTATGTTATACAGCTATTCACAATATGAAGACCTTTTTTGGTTGTCTAACCTCTATCTTTACAAAACTGAACTGATAACTCCTAAACAGGATTTCTACTGGAGAGAAAAATGTTGGAGGACAGTCAATGGGGAGAACCACAATTTTAAATTTTAACCTAAAACACCAGGGCTTATATTTCGACGAGAATCCAAGAATCGATTCACGTAAATATTCGCGCATCAAAAACAGCGAGAATCCACACAGATTCTCCCTGCACCTCTGCTAGGATTCGCGTGAAAAGAAAGGAGTCAATTTAATTCTTTATCTAACATAGCGGCATGAACTTAACCAGTAAAAGGCTAACATGACCTGAAATATCCTTACACTTTGTCAATACAATTGTACAAATATGGCTGTCATAGGAACTGGCTCAGTGAGCCGGTTCCAGTGACATCCATATTTGTAAAGTTTTATTGATAAATATTGTTTATTTTTTTTAAATATTATGAAATTCTGTTTATGTTTTAGAAATTAAAAAGTTGTTTTGGTTAAAGGCTGAACATGTGTAATCAGTAAACAACAGGGGTTCAACTAAGGTGGCCTTATGGGATCTTAGGACACTCATAGCTGGTATGGATTCTCGCAACCATTTTTACGAGAATCCAAATGGATTCCTCCAAATTTGGATGAAATGGAAATCCCGAACACTTTTTGTTTAAATGGTCCTGGAATTGTAACACAACACAGAAGAAACACTTCTTGTTGAAGGCCCCATTGCTGGCCTTTAAATTCTACCAAATCCACAGCAGTAACCGGTGTCCCCAAATTACAGGGTTGTTTTTTTTTATCCAATTTCATTGTTGCTGCACACTGACAGCCTGCATCCTGTCGTTTTGCAGGTGTTTCTAGGCAAGTGTTGGATGCCTATACAGGCAGGCAGTCTTGGTAGCCTATACAGGCAGCCAAGACTTGCATAGAAACATGCTTGGTTACTTAAAATCTAACTTATATACTGGATAGTTGTTTCTAGCCAAGTCTTGGCTGCTTACATAGTCAGCCAAGACATGCCTGAAATAGCTGCCCGGTTACATAAAATGGAACTTGAAACTTTGAGTTTACAAGACACTTCACCCCCACTGCCCACGTGGGGGCACGGTGGCGTTGTGTACTAAGGTGTACAAACGGCGATGGTGCACTTGTCTTCAACCAATGCTAACCCTGCTTGTGTGGAGTTAGTAAGTTGGGGAGCTGACAGTTGCTCGCCATTGCCCAGTAGTTCTCTCCGGGTACTCTGGCTTCCTCCACCTGTAAAACTGTCGTGGTCATGATTAGCCATTGTGCAGAAATATGTGACCTTAAACACCAATAACTAAATAATAAATAAAAATAAATTGAATTTAATGAGGGATTGCATGTTGGAGCAATTCTGTTGCAGTGGAAAAAGGGATCAAAGTTGGAAATAGGCCTTGTCAGGTTAACCCTTAACCCAACGTAACGGCCAAAACCGGCCAGCACTATTTAAAAAAATCACCATACAATTTTCATTATTTTTTCATTTTTTGTCTCAAAAACATAGGTTATAACCCCTCTTTGGAATGAGCTTGTCAAGCTAGTTCCAATGAGGGGTCATAACCTATGTTTTTGTGACAAAAAATGAAAACAAGAGGCCCCACGGGGCCTGAAGCGCTCATCTTGTACAGAAAACAATTTAAACAGCGTCCAAGAATGAGTCTACATTAAGCAAGCCATCTCCATAGGCTACACTGTCAACCCTTGACTCCCTCAGGAGTGACAAAAATAATCTGAGCATCATGCCATTTCTTCAGTTGATCATAAGTAAAATGTAGAGCTCCCTTATGAAGCCCCTTGATACAACCTATGTGGATTAATCTTAGTACCTCTAGAGGGTACTGAATACAAAATTTTTAATTCTTCAGCAAAATGGCCAATTCCGGCTCCCATAGAGAGCCCAAATATTAACCCAGGCTCTTGATTTGAACACAGTTAAATCTGACTTCCCTAGAGATGTTGTGTACCGAATATGAAAGCATTCTGACTGTTGGATCTGAAGAAGAGAAATTGTAATGAAATTTCTTCGAATTACACTAAGTTCAAATTTGGGCTACCATAGCGAGCCCAAATATTGACCTATGGATCCGATTTGAACAAACTTGAATCTGACCCCCCTAGAGATGTTGTATACCAAATGTGAAAGCATTTTGAAAAGTGAATCTGAAGAAGAAGAATGAATGAATGAATGAATGAATGAATCTTTATTTAGCAGTATACAACAAAAATATACATAAGTAATATATATATAACAAACATTATCAAATATACCTGTACACCGCAGGGAGACGGCAGAGCCAGATTGGCTGTCTACCTGTCGTCTCCGGCAAATTTCATCATGCAGCATTGGAATCGGACTGTCTAACACCGTTTATCTATTCTTGGTCTAGGACGATGGGGGCTGGTGTACCCAACACGAGTGAGTTAAGAGACGAGAATTTGTCCAGACATATACATAACCTGCAAAGATGGGTCTATAAGCACTACTACACCCTCGCTGGTAAGTCCAAAACCACGCGCCGCTCCAGCATTTTACAGCTCAACGCAAAATGTGGAGTCCTCAATAAGGGTAGGACAATATTCTACCTAATGTTAAATGGCACAGACAGTATAGTATGGATTATTACAGTCAATGTTATCAATAAGGGTAGGACAATATTCTACCTAATATTAAATGGCACAGTCAGTACAGTATGGATTATTACAGTCAATGTTATCGGCGTATTGGGACAACAATTTTGTAGTTAGCTGTTTTTTTAAAACTGTTTCTGTTGTTTATGTTACGTAGCTCAGAGTCTCAATCGTTCCAGAGTCTGGGGTACATGTGTGTTGGAAAGTATTCAAGAGACTTTGTCCTTGTTCTATCAATTTGGAGGCCATCTCTCCTTCTGCTAACTCTACCCGTAGTGTTGACTACAGGGTGGAAATAATATCTGAAGGATATTGGCAAGTTTTCATGATACCAGTCAAACACAAACAGGCAAGCGTGGAGTTTAAAGAGGTCGTTTACTTTAAGAATCTTATTCTCCCGAAAAAGAGGATCAGTGTGTGCATTATATTTCTTATTGTTTATTATGCGGATGGAGCGTTTCTGGAGGAGCAGTATCTTTTTAATCGTTCTAGCATTTCCCCATACATTTATCCCATACACTAAATGTGTGTGTATCAGAGCATAATAAAGTGTTTTCAGAGCTTCTCGGGGAAGCGTGGTCTTCACTCTATTTAGTGCAAAATTTGCCCATGCAATCTTCGAAGAGAGTTGAGATATATGGTGTTTGTAAGACAAACTATCATCAATATGTATTCCTAAGAATTTAAGAGATTTTTCTGTATTATTTGAACCTACTCTACTTATGATTTGGCCATTTATTAAAATATTATCCCGAATTGTTGTTGTTTTTTTGGCGGAGGGGTTGATTAAAATGTATTTGGTTTTTGTTGCATTTAAAACAAGTCGATTCGCGCAGCACCATTCAAATATTTGTTCAAGCTCTTTGTTTATGAGTTGAACTAATTGATTTGGGTCTGGACCCGACGAATGCCCCGTGGTGTCGTCAGCAAAAGATAAGAGGTTTAAACATGAAGCATGATAGATGTCATTGACATATATTAGGAACAGTGTTGGGCCAAGTATCGAGCCTTGTGGAACTCCGTGTGATATTTTTGTGCTGTCAGATGTATAGTCGCCAAATGCGACATACTGTAGTCTATCTGATAAATAGCTTTTAAACCAGTCGTTACCCAAACCTCTAATACCGTATCTATATAGTTTATTTATTAAAATGTCATGGTCTATTGTATCGAATGCTTTTGAAAGGTCCAAAAATAGCGCGAGTGTGCTGTTTTTACTTATTTTGTTATTTTCTTCAGATATAGTTTTCAACAACTGCAAGACAGGATGCACCGTGCTATGATTTTTCCTGAAACCGTACTGATTTGGATGTAGGATACTAAAACGATTTAAGTATTTTAAGAGTCTTACAGACATAAGTTTTTCTAACACTTTTGAGAATGTAGGAAGTATGCTAATGGGTCTGTAATTTGTAAAGTTATGTTGGTCGCCTGCTTTAAATATAGGAATAACTTTTGCAATTTTCATTTTGTCTGGAACAGTACCACATGCAAACGAGCAATTGAGGATGTGCGTTAATGGATTAACTATAGGATCAATAGTTTGTTTTAGTAGATTTGAACTAATATCATCACAATCTTTACTTCCTTTTGACTTTAGGGATTTTACAATATTCATAACTTCAAAGTCACATGTTGGACTTATGTAAAAATTATTAGTAGAATTCGTCTCCATGAAGTCGTGAAACGACTTATTGGTGCCCGGTATTTTATCACTCGTTTGTTTACCTATATTTGCAAAGTAAACATTGAGTTCTCTAGCTATCTCTGTTGGGTCATTAATTTCTTTATCATTGTGAATAAAAAACTGAGGTAAGTTGGTTGTTCCGTCAGACTTTTTGATGGCTCTATTTAGTATTTGCCATGTTTTACGCATGTTATATTTATGTTCGTTTAGAATACTTTTAAAATAAGTTGCTTTGCATTGCTTTTTTACTTTATTAAATATTTTACAGTAGTTTTTGTAGTTTTTTATATTGAGTTCAGTTGGGCTTTTTAACTTTTTATTATAGAATTTGCTTTTATTATTTGATGAGACTACCAAGCCTCTTGTCATCCAGGGTTGCCTCTTTACAGATTTTTGATGAATAGAGACGCGTATTCGGGAGAAAGCTGCATCAAATAATCCTAGATATATATGTAAAAAATTGTTATAAGCCGTGTTTGGGTTATCTGAGCCCATAACTGATGAAAAATCACATTGTGATAGAAGTAATTTGAAGTTTGCCATAGTTTCAGCATTTACCTTACGAACCCATGAATATGACTCTTTCTTTGTTTTGGGGGGCACGGTTTCAACATGAAAAGTACCAAAGTGATCAGAGACATCCGTTATTATTATACCAGATATTGAAGTAGATAGAATATTGTTGGAAAATATGTGGTCAATGAGTGTGGCTGAATGTGTGGTTAAGCGGGTGGGTTTAGTAAGGACAGGTAAGAATCCTTGGCTGAACATTGGGTTGATATAACTATCTGTTTTGGCGTGGGAATCATATTTAAGAAGGTCAATATTAATGTCACCCATTATGTAGGAAGATACAGTTTCTTGATTTAATTTGTCAGTTATTTCGTTTAGTTTGTTTAGGAAGATATCAATATCCGCTTTTGGTGGTGTGTTTGGTCTGTAAATTACCCCAATGACTCTCCACGATTTATTGACATTGACTTCGATAAATAGAGATTCTATGATATGAGGGATGAAAGTCGACAGGTCATGACGAATTTTAATATCAATGTTATCTTTGATAAAAAACCCAACTCCTCCTCTACCATCATCACTGTCGGGGCGGTTGTTTTTTATAAGATTATGGTAGCCATCGAGGCAGTATGATATATTTGAAGGGACATTAAAGATTTCTGTTAGGCCAATAATGTCAAACTTATTTTCGGTTCCTTGTAAGTTGAATAGAAGATCATGTAAAGATTCCCAGTGGGCGTTAATACTTTGGCAGTTAGTATGAAAAAGCGAGAAAGATTGGGTTATATCATTGGTAGTCGATCGAAAATTTTCAGGCTGATAATACTTACATTCGACTTTATGACTATGGAACGGAGAATCGTCACCATCATCGATAGAGGGGGATGCATTGTTATATTTGGTTATGAAGTCGTATTCCAAGTCAGTCTGGACCTAGTCTAAAGTTATGTTACCGCCATATCGATTGACCGCACAACTGACACCAGCTTCAGTATGTATGTTAAGTTGTAGTGTTAAGCTATTAGAAATGTGTTCGACAGCCCGATTCCATTTGCTGATATGAAGTCGAATAGAAGAAAAAAGGATTATGAACAAGAAAGAAGTGGTTGAAATTTTTGTGAGATACACAAATAGTTTCATTTGTGTATGTATTAACGAATGAGGATGGGCTCACGAATTGTGCTTCATCAAATGATTGAATGAATCGAAAGTAAATGAATTGATGAAAATATGAACAGAGTGAGTCATTTGTATGAATACATAAAAGAATGAACGAAAGAATGCACGGATGACTCAGCGAATGACCCGGCTCATATCCGTTTTGGTAAGAGAAATTTTCTTGGATCACTAAGGATTATCATTTTTCGCCACAACAACACGGCCCATGACCACTCACTGGAACGACCTCGGCAAGCTCATTCCAGTGAGGGGTCATAGGCCATGAATCCAATAGAAGACTGGGCCAACAAGATTTGAATGGCAACTTTGTCATGTTGTGAAAAACACGGCCTGTTTTGGCAAAGTAACAATTTCTAAGATGAAGTCTTAGAATTTTTCCTCTATCGATCAGATTGAACACAGTTCGACTTCTAGAAACATAAGCGATGTCATGTTGTGAAAAACACGGCCTGTTTTGGCAAAGTAACAATTTCTAAGATGAAGTCTTAGAATTTTTCCTCTATCGATCAGATTGAACACAGTTCGACTTCTAGAAACATAAGCGAACTTACATGAATAAACGAGAATGAATTTTATGAATAACCTAGCAGCTTTTGGCTGGTGAACGTTTGTTTAGGTAAAGGAGATAATCGCATTTCATCTCCCTCAGATGGGATTCTACACCGATAAACAGCCAGAAAGGCTTACAGGAGACAGTTTCTTGATGTATTGAAAGATATAACTTCTTGCCACCGAGACCGCTCACTGGAACGACCTCGATGAGCTCTTTCGGTGAAGGGACATAGGCCGTGTCTTCGAGACAAGGTTTAATACGACAGAATTTCTAATGAAGGGTCACAGGCTACATTTCTGAGACGAAAAATGAAAAACGGTAAAATCTGAATGGTGATTTTGTAAATAACGCTGGCTGGTTTTAGCTTAAGATCAAATTATATAGAATGAGATATTCTAAACTTGCCGACAACAGGCTATGCTTACAAAGGGAAGTTACTAAGTGACTAATCATTTTTATTCCATTGAGAGGTCACAAGACATGCTCGCGGGGCTGAAGACTAAAAACGACTATACTGTGAGAGGTAATTATGTGAAAGACGCTGCCCTGTTTGGGCTGAGGAACATTTTTTAAAATGAACTACTAAGATTTTATTCCCGGTCGATGATATTCTACACCAGTAGACAGCTGTACACATTTTAGAAAGAAAATTTCTTGACTAACTAAAGATATAAATCCCTTATCCCCAAAACACGACTCATGACCACTCACCCGAATGAGCTCAACGGGTTCACTCCAGTGAGGGGTCATGAGCTATGTTTCAGAGGAGAGGAAAAAAAAGATGAATAAATACTTAAATTATAAAAAGTTAAAGTAGGAAATGTTAACCACAATTCATTACTGAAAATATCTTCAATTGTGTGTAAAAAGGAGGGGGTGAGGGTGCGCCTTAGCCACACGGATAGCTGGAAATATTTAAAAGGGACATTTGATAGCTGAGCATTTTCATCATGGCTTCAAAAGAACCACCTCATGGCCGCTTATTGGTGAGAGCAAGACAGGCAAATAAGTGAGTGAATAAACGAATGAATAGATGGGTGATTATAAAAATTAATGGATAATGCCGAGCAATGAGAGAATGAATAAACAAACGAATGGCAGAATGTAAAATGTATCGTAGTCTACACCATTAGACAGCTGGAGACATTTAAGTAAATTTCTTGGATTACTAAAAAATGTCAATCCCTTGTCCCAGAAACACAGCTCACCACCACTCACCGGAACGAGATCGCTGAGCTCACTCCAGTGAGGGGTCATAAGCTATGATTCCGAGGATGTTCAAGAAAGATATTGATTGTATTTGAGCAAAGACCTTGCCCAAACCCAATTGGGCTGAGGAACATTTTTAAAATGAAATATTAGGATATTTTACCTGTCGATGATATTCTATACCAGTAGACAGCTGGAGACCCTTATGAACGAAGGTTTCTTGAATAGCTAAAAAATGTGGGTCCCTTGCCCCAGAAGCGCAGCTCATGTCCATTCACCGGAACGGGCTCAACGAGCTCACTCTGGTGAAGGGGCATAGGCTGTTTCTGAGGAGACGAAGAAGGATACTTAAATTATAAAAAGTTAAAGTAATATATGTTAACCACAATTCATTACTGAGAATAGCTTCAGTTGTGTGTAAAAAGTAGAGGGTGAGGGTGCGCCTTACCAACAGGGATAGCAGGAAATATTTTTAAAAAAGGACATTTGATAACTGAACATTTTCGTTTTGGCTCCAAAAGAACTACCTCATGGCCGCATATTAGTGCGAGCAAGAAAGGTAAATAAGTGAAAGAATAAACAAATGAATAGATGGTTGATTATAAACATTATTGAATAATGCCGAGCAATGAGAGAATGAATAAACCAACGAATGACTAAATGTAAAATGTATGGTAGTCTACACCAGTATACAGCTGGACACATGTAAGGAAATTTCTTGGATTACTAAAAAATGTGAATCCCTTGTCCCAGAAACACAGCTCACCACCACTCACCGCAACGATCTCGCTGAGCTCACTCCAGTGAGGGGTCAAAAACTATGATTCCGGGGATGTCCAAGAGAGATATTGATTGTATTTCAGCGAAGACCATGCAATGAGAGAATGAATAAACCAACGAATGGCTAAATGTAAAATGTATGGTAGTCTACACCAGTATACAGCTGGACACATTTAAGGAAATTTCTTGGATTACTAAAAAATGTGAATCCCTTGTCCCAGAAACACAGCTCACCACCACTCACCGCAACGAGCTCGCTGAGCTCACTCCAGTGAGGGGTCATAAGCTATGATTCCGGGGATGTCCAAGAGAGATATTGATTGTATTTCAGCGAAGACCCTGCCCAAATCCATTTGGGCTGAGGAACATTTTTAAAATGAAATATTAGGATTTTTTACCTGTCGATGATATTCTATACCAGTAGACAGCTGGAGGCCCTTAGGAACGAAGGTTTTTCGAATAACTAAAAAATGTGATGATATTCTATGCCAGTAGACAGCTGGAGGCCCTTAGGAACGAAGGTTTCTTGAATAACTAAAAATGTGGGTCCCTTGCCCCAGAAAGGGTGAGCTTTACCCACAAGGTTAGCAGGAGATGTTTAGGAAGAAAATTGGACAAGTAAACATTTTTATTTTGTTTCAAAAGCACCACCTCATGGTCATTCATTGGTGCAAGCTCGACAAGCAATGAGTGAGTGAATAAAACGAATGAATGGATGGATGAATGTAAAAATGGATGAATAGTAAACGAGCAATGAGTGAATGAAAGAACCAATAAGTGGATAAATGCAATATGTATGTATATGTATGAATGAATAAAACAAGTGCACGAATGAATGTATGGATAGAAAATGTATACGAACGGGCATGTAATGAATGAATGAATGAGTGATTGAAAAAGTGAATGAAAAAGTAAATGTAAAGGGGAGGATCAATAAATTGATTGCATAAATGTGGATAAAAATAAACTCTTTTTGCAGGTTATTTACTTTACCATCATGGCCTATTTAAGGAGATTTTGATAGTATTTGATCAAAGTCTGTATCCAAATCTATTGGCATCACATCATTATTCTCCAATTTGACAAAAATTTTACCATTTGAGGACCAGGAGTCTTTTACACATTTATGTTTTTTTGCCATAGCCATTAATTCAAAGTTTTTACGGGTCAAATCCTCACGAATAACAATTTTGGTACCTTTCAATAATTTTCTATTTTTAATAACCTCCAGTTTGTCCTTTCGTTTGAATAAACGTACTATTATAGGCCTCACCCTTTCCGATGGATTATTGAAATTTGACTTTCCAATTCTGTGGGCCATATCGATATCTTCGGTCGATAATTTCAGTTTTAAGTGACTATTCAGCATTTCACATACTTTCTTAGCACAGTCTTCCCATGATTCGTTTTTGTTATCCCCACTAATCCCCCATATACGGAATGAAGATTTTCTTGAGTACTGTTCGTTGCGATTTGGATGCACTAGTGCTTGAAAAATTTCTCTATCATAGCATTGATTTTCAGATTTTAACCTATTTTCAACACATTGTAACGCAGTGTTACTCTTTTCGTTGTTTTTTTTTAATAGTTCCACTTCTTCTCTAAGTTTTTTGTTTTCGTTTGCTATTGTTGAAATGTGTGATTCTAAACTTTCGCATTTCTTGATAAGCTTTTCGTGTAATTGCTCCAAGTTCGATTTTATCTCATCTTTGGTCACCAGATTATCGATTTTATGGCCTAGTAGGTCTATCATGTCTGATGTCGGCAGCTTCTCAATTTTTTTTTCAAGAGCCTCCAGGCGAGAAAACATTGTTATTTCAATGGTATGTGCCATGTCTAAGTTATTGCCAATGTCCGTATCAGTTTGTAAAATGTTCAGCTTTTTTTTTTTGGTTTCTTCTTAGAATTCGCCCGAACGTCTTCCTCTCTGCTATGGTCAGGATCACTCAATGAGGAACCCGACGGTCGAGTTCTCTTCTTTTTATTTTTGTTTTTTGAAGGCATGCATTTGATTATCAAAGATCTTTGTGACAAATAACTAAATATGTAAATATGTAGGCTGGATAGAAAAGTTAAAAGTGTTCACTGCAATACAATACAAAAACTGCCACTGGACCGTGAAGTGTGTCATGCTTCATAAGAAAACATCATCCGGGCAGGTACACAGAGAATAAATAACAATACAGTACGTGTCAAAGAAAGTATTCTGACTAGCATAGGTCAATCTTATTTTTTTTTCATTTTACCTTTATTGGCCCACCAATTTTCCTTAAATCCACAATAAACAGAGAATAAACTGAAAAAGGTTTCTATATAGGTTGCATTTCACTTGCTTTTTGTTGGAGCTCCATACACAACCATTGGAAATATTTTATTTATATCCATAGACTTAGGAGTCAATAAAAGATTAACGAACTCATAATTGGAAGATTGAGAAAGCTTGAAAACCCCTCCGGCAATGTAGTTAAAAGCCGTAAGCACTCAAATTTGCACAGTACCACTTCGTGAGACAAACCTCAAAATTCTAGTCAAGCATTTTTTAACAAAAATTTAAAAACACTCCACAAATAAAGAATAATTAACTCCTTCTTTCCGTGACGCTTCTCCAATCGTCCGCCATGTTGATACCTCTGAAGAAATTCCCTCATATTGTACTAAGTTAAATTTCATGTTTCCATATGGAGCCCAAATATTAACCTAGGCACTCGAATTGAACAACCTGGAATCTGACCCCCCTAGAGATGTTGTATACCAAATATAAAAGCATTCCGACTGGTGGATCTGAAGAAGAAGATTTTTAAAGAAATTTTCTCATATTGCACTAAGTAAAAATTTGGGCTACCATAGTGAGCCCAAATATACACCTAGGGATTTGATTTGAACAAACTTGAATCTGACCCCCATAGAGATGTTGCATACCAAATATCAAAGCATTCTGACTGATGGATCTGAAGAAGAAGATTTTTTTAAATTACCCTCCATATTGAACAAAGATAAAATTTGGGCTCCCGTAGGAAGCCCAAATATTAACCTAGGGACTTGGTTTGAACAATCTAGAATCTGACCCTCATAACAATGATGTATACCAAATATTAAAAGATTCTGACGGGTGGTTCTGAAGAAGAAGATTTTTAAAGAATATTCCCCATATTACCCTATGTTAAAACTTCGGGCTCCTGTAGAGAGCCCAAATATGAACCAATGAGCTTTATTTCAACAAACTTTTATCTGACCCCCCTATGAATGCTGTATACCAAATATCAAAAGATTCTGATGATTGGTTCTGGAGAAAAGATTTTTTTAAATTTTTGCAAATATGCTGACTCAGCATTTTTTCGATGCCCATTACAGAACACCCTAACATAACCGATGGCAATTTTTTTTTACCATTCAATTCTACTGATCATAAGGATACTTCATACCAAATAAAAGCTCTCTGTTCCATGGGGTTTGGGAAATATGGGCATTTGAAAATATTTCTATTTTTAGCTCCCAGGGTTCCCATGGGGATGCGGGAATTTTTTCTTTTGCATGGGTCAAGTACTTATGACCCAATACTACCACAAACCAAATTTGGTTCATACCGGACCATCGGTTCAGAAAATAGAAATTTTGGGCGGGGCCAAAAATCTTACCCCTCCTATTACAAAGCCAAATATTACTTCACGAACTTCGTTTGAACAAACTTGATTCTACACCTCATATGGAAGCTCCATAGCAAATATCAAGTCATTGTACACACTGGTTCTTGAGAAGAAGATTTTAAAAATATTTTGGAACATTTTCCCCCACTCCCTCCCTATGGGGCTGGGCATACTGAGTTGAACAAAATGAAATGCCCCTTTGGGACCATCACTCACACAAACTTTCACTTGAATTGGCCCAGTGGCTTTGGAGGAGAAGACCAAAACATGGTGTTGACGGACGACGGACGGGAAGCGATTAGATCAGCTCAGCTTGACTTTGTCAAGATGAGCTAAAAATTAGTTATTCAAGAAATTTATTTTCAAGTGTCCTTTGCTTTTCATGTTAGGTAAAGGGTTAATATATATTCTGGGGCCTCAGTAAAGCCATAAGAAGCCAAATATGGTATTTCAGGCAGTTATCATTTCAAAGATGTCTTCAAAAGTATTGAACAGCAACTGACTTTGTAAGTTGGCAAAGTCCCCCCAAAATAATGAATCAATAATGGACCCATTAGATGTATAGCAATATTACTCTTTGGTTCATCTTTCACTGGAAAAATGTGGCGATGTGAATGTGGGCCAATGAAGGTACATGTAGTCCCTGCCTTAACATTGTGTTATACACAACACAGATGAAACACTTCCTGTTCGAGGTCCTGCCCTTAACATCATGCTCTACATGCACATGATTTACTCTTTCAAAATCAATTCTACATTTGAAATGAAAGTGGATGCATTTTTATTTAAAGTGGTCATATATCAAAGATACACCTATACTTGATATAAAAGACTAATAGAATTGTATGACAATAAATTGTAAATGGTGCTAAAAAATGGGAAAGAATAACTGCAATCATTTTAATAATGGAAGACGAGTGCGTTTTTGAAGTTCAAATTTTCAAAAAGGTTACTAACAGATGAAATACTGTTTAAAATGAGTTGGGGTTATTTGCAATATTTAGGATCTTTTAGACAGGTTGTGATTATGACGGGAATTGTATATTTGGTTAAATAATTATTTTAAAGTAAATTACAAGCTATATTCCCGTTACCATGGTGTGGTAAGCAATTTTTTTCTCACCACAAAATATGAGGGGTCAGGGTGAGGGTGTACATTCATTTTTGAGGAACAGAATTTGCATCAATTATGCAGCGATAAAGCAGGCTAGATACTTTAGAAAGGCCTTTTTTGATAGGTATGCACGGAAATGTAAGTGTTTTAAAGCAAAAAACACCTTTGATAATATATGTTTCAAAGATTCCTATGTTTTTTATGTTTGATAACCATTCATCTCTACTTTTATATTCAAGGGAAGAGTATTTTCTTTAGTTTGAAATTTGTTCATGAAATATTGTCATTTTCATTGTCATGGATTCACTTCAAAACAGCAATAACTCAAAATTGATCAAATTAACAGATCTACCAACAAATCAAGTTCAAGATTTCCTTTTCTTAAATTGCTTAACATTCTTATAACTTTATTGTGTTCACTCATTTCATAAATTTCTTCCCTTTCGGTGCCTTTTGCTTTACTTAGCTTGCTTTCTATCTTTGAGGTAATTTTTAGTAAGGAAAATTAGTTTACTTTGAAATTCCCACTTCTGATTTTTCATAAACTGAAAATAAATATACACAAATTATAGATAAAATATGAAGGCTGTGATGATAAGAACAAAAAACATATATGCAATCAACGCAGAGTTGACAGCAGGCACCAATGGTTTCTGGAAGTCTGTTGCTGTATTCGTACCAGAACTGATAATAAAATATTTCAGGAGAACAATTTGTGGCCAAATGGGCTTCAGATATCAAAGATAAAAGCTAGGTATTCAAATGAAAGTGTCAATGACACTGTAGCTCAACTTGACAAACTTGAACTTGGTAAGTTATAAATGAAATGGCAAAATAGAAGATCATTGGTACCAATCTTATTTCATGAAATTTCAACATAACAGCATTGTGTGTGTACGTCAGAGTAATCCATGCATTTTTAAATGTAAACTTTAAGACTGGCTAAAGGAAGAATGTTGATACACAAATGCAGTATGTTCAGAGGTTATTGTAAATGGCAACTTTTTTCACAGAAATGAATGCTAATCAATAGCTCTTATCTAAAGGTCTTGCCTAATAAGCACACCAAGTTCAAAAACAATCTTATGATAAATGTGGCCTGCAGGCCATGTCAAAGAATGTTGATGCACAAATGCAATAAATTCAAAGATTGTTGCTAACAGTACACAGTTTTTGATGGAAATGAAAAGAAAATCAATAGCTTCTATCTTTGTCACCCTGCATAAGCATAGAAAGTTTCAAAACAACCTCATAATGAATGTGCCTTCTGAGGCATGCCAAAGGAAGATGTTAATGCACAATTGCACTAAGTAGAAGGTCAGTGCTTGTGGGAATGTTTTTTTGTTTTTTTTTTATGGAAATTCAGTAATATACCCTGCAGCGAGTGCAAAAGAGATAAGTTGATGCACAAATGCAGTAAGTTCAAAGGCTGGTGATAACGACAATACTTTTTTATGGAAATGAAAAAAAGCAATAGCTCACATCTTGAGGTCACCTCGAAAACACACACCACGTTTCAAAGTGATCCGATCATAAATGTGCCCTGAAGGGTGTGTTAAAGGGAAATATTGAGGTCTGACTAAACTAAGTTCAAAGGTCAGCGGCAACATTTTTTGACAGAAATGGAAGAAAATCGACAGCTCCCATATAGATGTCACCCCCACAAAAGCACACCAAGTTTGCAAGCGATCCAATCATAAATGTGCCCTGCAGGGAGTGTCAAAGGGAAATATTGATGCTTAACTGAACTAAGTTTTTACTAAGTTCATCGAAGGTCATTGCCAGTGGCAACAATTTTTGACGGAAATTGAAAAAAATTGATAGCTCCCATCTGGAGGTAACCCCAAACAAGCATACAAAGTTTCAAACCAATCTGATCATAAATGTGCCCTGTAGGGCATGCCAAAGAAATATATTGATGCCTGACTAAACTAACTTCAAAGGTTGTTGCCAGCGGCAACATTTTTTGACGGACAGAAATGGAAGAAAATCGATAGCTCCCATCTAGAGGTCACCCCAAACAAGCATGCATGCCAGGTTTCAAAGCAATCCGATCATAAATGTGCCCTGTAGGGTAGGCCAAAGGGAAATATTGAGGTCTTCCTCCACCCGTAAAACTGTCACTGTCATGATTAGCCATTGTGCATAAGTATGTGATCTTAAACACCAATAAATAAATAAATAAATAAATAAATAAATAAATGGTGTATCGATTTTGGAGACGTTCCAGAAACTGCATATGCAATAATTATTTCATACATTTGAACAGAGGCGTGCTGATCCTTTATCGAAAGAAATTATAACGAAATTAACATAACAATTAAAAGAATGATGTTTCTTTTATCCTAGAAATTAAGTTATAAAGGTTGTGGGCTCCGAAAAAACCCGGTATATTTGTTTCCCACAGATGCTTCCCACGCTAACTCTCTATATATTACTATGTTGGTAATACCCATATTTCTGCATAATGTAAGGGAATGAACTCCTTACTCCCGACTCTAGCTCGAACCCCTGAGAGTGTTTGCCATTCTCGGGGAGTCGAGCCGGACTCGGGGCAAGCACCACTGTACATGTAACTCTCTGGCTAAGGGAGAAGAAAAGGTTGGGTAAGTAGGGGGCTATACACAAAGACTCACTGTGCGAATCGTGTTATTTCTATGAACATAACATATAATACTATGATGTTGCCTTTATACTAGAAGTAAAGTTTATGAACTCAGAATATATGTGTTTTTCCACAAATTTTCCTATGTTAACCATCTATTTATATTTATTTTCATGATACCAATATTTCCGCATAATTTAAATTAATGGCTGTGAGCGCCTTACTCAAGACTCCAGCTCGACACCTCCTGGAGTGGAGTTGGATCCGATGCAAGCGTTCTTGAACAGAGAACTAATCCGACGTAAACGGAGTCAAGCATGATATTCCGATAAATAAAGTCAAGTTATCCGTAGAGAGGCTATACTTTTATAACTCCATGGTTTAATCCCTGCCCCCCCCCCCCTCCCCCCCCCCCCCCGGGAATCCGTAGCCATTATGTGTCCCGTTGACGCCACTCCTGTAATAAGGAAAAATTGTACGATTAGATAAAGAATTAAAATAGGAATTATAAGGATGAACAAATAAATAATTCTTAATAAGCTGGTCATCCAACCCCCCCCCCCCCTCCCGTCACCCCCTACACCAAACTAATGCTTACAATCATCCCCATTATATTACATTACTTAAACTCATCCTCAGTCTCAACAAAGGAAGTCCCCCCCCCCCCCCCCCCCCCCAAGTGAACATGGACAAAAGCCTTATAAAAACAAGCAGGTGTAGGTAATTACTATTATAAAAAGAGCCATCCCAAACGATTTAAAATGGATTGATTATCTAACCCCCCCCCCCCCCCTTTTCCCCAAAGTTAAGACTATAAAAATAATAATATAGCGCATAATTTGAAAGCTTTGGGTGCCCACCCTACTACCACCACCACCCATCTAAAGCTTTAAACTACAGGCATTACATTACATTTGGATTGTAATAGCGCCACCCAGTAGCATTAAATTGATAGTTGCATGAATGAGCCAAAACCGTAAATTCACGGGAGATACGAACTACAGCCGAGCCACATAGATCAACATCACGTGCATGAGTTAAACTAAGGCTGTAGACTGTGTATAAAAAATAATAATAATTCCTTCTCGTCACGTAAGATATAATTATATGTGAACAATTGATATAGTTGGCTGTTAATGCAATGTAATGCGTTTTCGCAATTAGATTTAAGTTTGGCCGATATAGAAATATTTGATTTTGTCTCAAAATAAAGGTATATACGACCATGGTTTTAAGAAACCTCATAAAACAAATTCATATCCCCCCCCCCCCCCCCCCCCCCCCCCCAAACCTAATACTTTTAAACAATACAGGCTTCAACGTGCTGCTCGGTGTAAACAGTAAAAACCCTTTCTCCCAAGCGAACATTGAGAATATCTTGATGAAAACACGCTGGTATTACTAATCACTTGTATAAATTAACATAATATATAAAAAATAATGCAGTTTCCTTTATCCTAGAAATTAAGTTAAACAAGAGGCCCCACGTGGCCTTAATCGCTCACCTGACAAAGTGACTCTAAGAAGTATTTTAGGTCACCTTCACCATGTCATGCCTCATCAACATTAACTGGTTGAGTGATAGATTTTGTTTGAAGTTCAACATTTGTTACCTAAAATTAGTTTTATTTAAAATCGTTGGTGTGTGGCCAATCTCCAATGATTTTTAATAAAGCAAATTTATCTCTGCAGACAAACTGGTTTAGCATGAAGCACAAACAAGGAATGTGAAGAGATAGCCTTGGACATCTCTCCCCAACTGTGGATATCTTCCATGTGCTACATGTATATATTTGCATGCAAGAAAACAAAAATTTTCACAAATTTTCCAAAATATTAGTTTTTTTTATCATCATTGAACAAGCTCAAACAGCTTATTCCAATAGGGGTATGGGAAGATCAGGTATATTTTGAGACAGAAATGTGAATATATAAATAATGGTGTTTTTTTGTGAATGATGCTGGAGAATTTTGCGTAAAGATATGGTAAATGGTTTGTTCTAGATACAGAATGATGCAAAAGTATTTAAATTTGATTAGGCAAGTTGTTCCTATAATGCATTTAAAAATTGAAGTAACTGTTTTTTTGCTGACAAACTTTTAGATGTGTGTGTGTGTGTTTGTGTGTGTGTGTGTGTGTGTGTGTGTGTGTGTTTGTGTGTGTGTGTGTGGGGGGGGGGGGGGGGTAAGAGTGTTCTTGCAAACAAAATTCCTGAATAAATGGAAAATTTTATTTTTTGTGTGAAAGACATAGTGCGTGAATGTTGATTGGAACAAGCTTAGAGAGCTCATTTTAATGTGAAGTCATAAAGCTGTGTTTTACGTACGAAATTCTGGAATAACAAAAAAAATTGCTTTTTTGACTCAAAAAGCATGGTGTGCGACCTCTCATTGGAATGAGCTCAAAAAGCTCATCCCAATGGGGTATTTACAAGCGATAAGTACATGTATGTTTAAGAGACAAAAATTAAAATTTGAATAGCGATTTTTGCCTTTAAAGAATGCTGACAAGTTTTGGCAGTTATGCTGGTAAAAAGGTAAGATATGGAAAGTGGTTGTTTTTTAGAGGCGACATTTAATTAAGGGGAATTAACCCTTGATTACTGAGGTAACTTCTAAAAGTACTGAAATTTCATGAAACAATGTGAATAACAGACAACAGTTGCCTAAAAATTTCATGAATAACTAAAATTTTTATTCCTTTGTCTCGAAAACATGGCATATGACCTTTGTTGGAACGAGCTGAATGCGTGTGTTCCAACGAGGGGTCATAAAATTTGAACGGAGATTTGTGTGAATAATGCATTAGTACTGCTAGATTTGGGTAAACGGTTCACCCTGGATACCACCCCCCTTCTATAGTAGATCTTTTCTGCAAATTTTGTCTAAGATTCTATCAACTTTACAAATAAATACGTTCATGAATCACAATCAGATCCACCGCACAATGTTGCATACCAAATATCAAAAGATTCTGCCTGCTGGATCTGGAGAAGAAGATTTTTTAAGAAATATGCCTGAAATGCACTAAGTTAAAATTTGGGCTCCTATACGGAGCTCAAATATAAACCCAGGGGGCCGATTTGAACAAACTTGAATCAGATCCACCCCACAATGTTGCTTACCAAATATGAAAAGATTCTGAAGCTGGATCTGGAGAAGAAGATTTTTTAAGAAATTTGCCTGAAATGCACTAAGTTCGAATTCGAGCTTCTATAGTGAGCCCAAATATGAAACTAGGAAGCCGATTTGAACAAACTTGAATCAGATCCACCCCACAATGTTGCATACCAAATATCAAAAGATTCTGCCTGCTGGATCTGGAGAAGAAGATTTTTGAAGAAATTTGCCTGAAATGCACTAAGTTTGAATTCGAGCTTCTATAGTGAGCCCAAATATGAATCCAGGGGGCCGATTTGAACAAACTTGAATCAGATCCACCCCGCAATGTTGCATACCAAATATCAAAATATTCTGCCTGCTGGATCTGGAGAAGATGATTTTTTAAGAAATTTGCCTGAAATGCACTAAGTTCGAATTCGAGCTTCTATAGTGAGCCCAAATATGAATCTAGGAAGCCGATTTGAACAAACTTGAATCAGATCCACCCCACAATGTTGCATACCAAATATCAAAAGATTCTGCCTGCTGGATCTGGAGAAAAAGATTTTTTAATAAATTTGCCCGAAATGCACTAAGTGCGAATTCGGGCTTCTATATTAAGCCCAAATATGAATCCAGGGGGGCCGATTTGAACAAACTTGAATCGGATCCACCCCGCAATGTTGCATACCAAATATCAAAAGATTCTGCCTGCTGGATCTGGAGAAGAAGATTTTTGAAGAAATTTGCCCGAAATGCAGTAAGTTTGAATTCGAGCTTCTATAGTGAGCCCAAATATGAATCCAGGGGGCCGATTTGAACAAACTTGAATCAGATCCACCCCGCAATGTTGCATACCAAATATCAAAAGATTCTGCCTGCTGGATCTGGAGAAGATGATTTTTTAAGAAATTTGCCTGAAATGCACTAAGTTCGAATTCGAGCTTCTATAGTGAGCCCAAATATGAATCTAGGAAGCCGATTTGAACAAACTTGAATCAGATCCACCCCACAATGTTGCATACCAAATATCAAAAGATTCTGCCTGCTGGATCTGGAGAAGAAGATTTTTTAATAAATTTGCCCGAAATGCACTAAGTGCGAATTCGGGCTTCTATATTAAGCCCAAATATGAATCCAAGGGGCCGATTTGAACAAACTTGAATCAGATCCACCCCGCAATGTTGCATACCAAATATCAAAAGATTCTGCCTGCTGGATCTGGAGAAGAAGATTTTTGAAGAAATTTGCCCGAAATGCAGTAAGTTTGAATTCGAGCTTCTATAGTGAGCCCAAATATGAATCCAGGGGGCCGATTTGAACAAACTTGAATCAGATCCACCCCGCAATGTTGCATACCAAATATCAAAAGATTCTGCCAGCTGGATCTGGAGAAGATGATTTTTTAAGAAATTTGCCTGAAATGCACTAAGTTCGAATTCGAGCTTCTATAGTAAGCTCAAATATGAATCTAGGGAGCCGATTTAAACAAATTTGCATCAGATCCATCCCACAATGTTGCATACCAAATATCAAAAGATTCTGCCTGCTGGATCTGGAGAAGAAAATTTTTTAAGAAATTTGCCTGAAATGCACTAAGTTCGAATTCGAGCTTCTATAGTGAGCCCAAATATGAATCTAGGAAGCCGATTTGAACAAACTTGAATCAGATCCACCCCACAATGTTGCATACCAAATATCAAAAGATTCTGCCTTCTGGATCTGGAGAAGAAGATTTTTTAAGAAATTTGCTTGAAATGCACTAAGTTCAAATTTGGGCTCCTATACTGAGCCCAAATATAAACCCAGGGGGGCCGATTTGAACAAACTTGAATCAGATCCACCCCGCAATGTTGCTTACCAAATATGAAAAGATTCTGCCTGCTGGATCTGGAGAAGAAGATTTTTTAAGAAATTTGCATGAAATGCACTAAGTTCAAATTCGAGCTTCTATAGTGAGCCCAAATATGAATCTAGGAAGCCGATTTGAACAAACTTGAATCAGATCCACCCCACAATGTTGCATACCAAATATCAAAAGATTCTGCCTTCTGGATCTGGAGAAGAAGATTTTTTAAGAAATTTGCCTAAATGCACTAAGTTCGAAATCGGGCTCCTATACTGAGCCCAAATATGAACCCAGGGGGCCGATTTGAACAAACTTGAATCAGATCCATCCTACAATGTTGCATACCAAATATCAAAAGATTCTGCCTGCTGGATCTGGAGAAGAAGATTTTTTAAGAAATTTGCCTGAAATGCACTAAGTTCGAAATCGGGCTCCTATACTGAGCCCAAATATTAACTCAGGGGGCCGATTTGAACAATCTTGAATCAGATCCACCCCACAATGTAGCTTACCAAATATGAAAAGATTCTGCCTGCTGGATCTGGAGAAGAAGATTTTTTAAGAAATTTGCCTGAAATGCACTAAGTTCGAATTCGGGCTTCTATAGTAAGCCCAAATATGTATCCAGGGGGCCGATTTGAACAAACTTGAATCAGATCTACCCCGCAACGTTGCATACCAAATATCAAAAGATTCTGCCTGCTGGATCTGGAGAAGAAGATTTTTGAAGAAATTTGCCTGAAATGCACTAAATTCGATTTCAAGCTCCTATAGTGAGCCCAAATATGAATCTAGGGAGCCGATTTGAACAAACTTGAATCAGATCCACCCTACAATGTTGCATACCAAATATCAAAAGATTCTGCCTGCTGGATCTGGAGAAGAAGATTTTCAAAGAAATTTGCCTGAAATGCAGTAAGTTCAAATTTGGGCTCCTATACTGAGCCCAAATATAAACTCAGGGGGCCGATTTGAACAAACTTGAATCAGATCCACCCCACAATGTTGCATACCAAATATCAAAAGATTCTGCCTGCTGGATCTGGAGAAGAAGATTTTTTAAGAAATTTGCCTGAAATGCACTAAGTTCGAAATCGGGCTCCTATACTGAGCCCAAATATGAACCCAGGGGGCCGATTTGAACAAACTTGAATCAGATCCACC